>CAXKVI010000003.1:98513853-98713136 GCA_964058755.1 Campiglossa producta
AAAGTAGCACTTGTTGGCAAGAGTGATTCTCCGCTGCATTTCTAGACTGATATTATTTTCGGTGTTGATACTGGTTCCCAAATAGACGAAGTCCCTCACAGTTTCAAATTTGTAACTATCAACAGTGACATGGCTGCCAAGGCGCAGGTGCGCCGATTCTTTCTTTGATGACAGCAAATACTTCGTCTTGTCCTCGTTCACGGCAAGACCCACTTTTTTCGCTTCCTTATCCAATCCAGAGAAGGCAGCGCTTACGGCGCGGTTGTTAAGGCCAATGATATCAATATCATCGGCATACGCCATTGTACCATTGCGGTTTAGCTCTGCTGCTCTTCTCCAGCATCAGATTGAAGAAATCGCACGAAAGGGAGTCGCCCTGTCTGAAGCCTCGTTTGGTTTCAAATGGCTCAGAGAGGTCCTTCCCGATTCTGACGGAGCTGTTGGTATTGCTCAACGTCATTTGGCAAAGCCGTATAAGCTTTGCAGGGAAGTCAAATTCAGACATGGCGGCATACAGGCAACTCCTTTTGCGCTGTCAAAAGCGGCTTTGAAATCGACAAAGAGATGGTGCGTGTCGATTCTTTTATCATGGGTCTTCTCCAGGATTTGGCGTATTTTGAAAATTTGGTCGATGGTAGACTTACCAGGTCTAAAGCCACACTGATAAGGTCCAATCAGTTTGTCTACGATGGGCTTCAGCCTTTCACACAACATGCTAGAAAGAACCTTATATGCGATATTAAGAAGACTGATTCCGCGGTAGTTGGTGCGGTTAGCGGGATCGCCTTTCTTGTGGATTGGGCAAAGCACACTTAAATTCCAATCCGGAGGCATGCACTCATCTGACCATATTCTGCATAAGAGCTGATGCATGCTTTTTACCAGCTCTTCGCCTCCGTGTTTGAACAGCTCGGCGGGTAGTCCGTCTTTTCCAGGCGCTTTGTTGTTTTTGAGCCGGGATATAGCTAGCCTCACTTCATCATAGTCAGGTGGTGGGACGACTTTTCCATCGTCAGGGATTGGGGTATCGGGTTCGATGTCTCCCGCGCAATTTAGCAGTGAGGAGAAGTGCTCCCTCCATAATTTAAGTACACTTTGTACGTCGGTTACCAGGTCGCCATTATTGTCCTTACAGGAGCTTGCCCCGGTCTTAAAACCTTCCGTCATCCGCCGGATCTTCTCATAGAATTTTCGGGCATCATTCCTGTCAGCCAGCATCTCAAGCTCCTCACAATCACGCCTTTCGGCCTCACTTTTCTTTTTTTTTTGAAAAGGCGTCTCTCTTCCTTCTTTGCCTCGCGATATTGTTGCCATACACTGCAGGTTGCGCCCGTTTGCAACGTCTCCTTGTAGGCAGTGTCCTTTTTGTCCGAGGCTGTGGTGCATTCCTCATCGTACCAGTTGTTCTTGCGGGCTCGCTGATAGTGGCTTCAGCGGCGGTGCGTAATGAGTGAGAGATATGCTTCCATTGCTCGGTTACATCGTTAGGTCGAGGATTGCTCTCCGATAGCAGGTGTGAGAGTCGATTGGAGAAATTATCAGCTGTCTGTGTCACGCGCAACTTCTCGACGTCAAACTTTCCTTCCGTTACTGTGCGTACTTTCTTCGCTGCACAGAGGCGTGTGCGTATCTTGGTTGCAACAAGATAATGGTCCGAGTCGATATTGGGACCGCGTAGGGTACGCACGTCTAGAACGGTGGAGCTGTGTCTGCCGTCGATCATGACATGATGAATCTGGTTTCTTGTTCTTTGATCAGGGGACAGCCAGGTGGCTTGATGTATTCGCTTATGCTGGAACCTGGTTCTACTGATGACCATATTGCGAGCAGCGGCGAAGTCAATCAACCTAGTGCCGTTGGGGGATGTTATATCGTGTAGACTGAATTTTCCAACTGTGGGACCAAAGACTCCTTCCTTGCCCACCTTGGCATTAAAGTCGCCGAGCACGATTTTGATATCATGCAGGGGGCAGCGATCATAGGCTTGTTCAAGTTTATCGTAGAAGGAGTCCTTCTCTGCGTCGTCCGTCTCCTCAGCCGGCGCATAGGCGCAGATAAATGTTATGTTGAAAAACCTCGCCTTGATGCGGATCGCAGCGAGACGCTCGTCCACAGGAGTGAACGCTAGTACTTGGCGGCGAAGTCTCTTTCCCACCACAAATCCTACACCACGCGCTTTGCCGCGTGTCTGGCCACTGTAGTATACGTCACAAGGACCGATGGTCGTCTTTCCTTGCCCCGTCCATCGCATTTCCTGCAGGGCGGTGATGTCAGCCTTTGCGTTCGCGAGGACATCAACCAGTCGGGCAGCGGTACGCTCCCTAGAAAGGGTCCGGACATTCCACGTACATGCCCTAATATCCTTCTCGTAGTCCATAATTTTTTGCCGGGTCGTCAACATCAAAGGGGGTTCTCATCCGAGGCTTTGTACTTTTTATTTTCATTGGAATTCGGTTTTTTACGTGGCGGGTCTCAAACCCAGCGCACAACCCGTTTCGGGTTTTTTTTTTTTTTTTTGAGAATATTTACACTTTTATATAGCGAGCCGCTTGCTTCAAGACAGACGCCCGCTTGCAGCCGCACCTCATGGTGAACAGACGCTGCCGCACCTCGGTGAGCCCTTAAACCAAGTATGTCAGAGTGGCGGGGCTCCCTCTCTTTCTGCCGCGAGCCTAGATAGCTCACGTTGCCCAGAGTGTACGATCGAGGACGCAAGAGTCGGGATTGGGCAAGGTCACACAGCAACCACACCCCAATACACTCCTATTGCCTATGATTAAAAGGTTGGCTAATTTGAATATCGTCATTTTTCTTTTTTATCAAATAAAAGTTTTATAAATAAACAAAAAAAAAGAAAAGGAAAATGTTTTGAGTAATTTAAACATTTTAATAAAAAGTTTCAGATAAATACCTACGAGGCGTATTACCAAAGGACAATACACGGAGTGAAGCGGGGGTGCTCACAGCTCTAAATGGTAATGTGGTATAGTTAAAACCTTCTAATTTTAGAAGGTGACTGTGAGTACCCTAAATATAAAATAATGTTTTATCGAAATTTAAAAAGGACAATTATTCCTTATTTCCCGATATCTATTCAATTTAATGAAAAAAAAATTAAGTTTTAAGTTCATAAGTTATAGAGGGTTAAAAAAACAATATTTTTCAATACATAAGGCCTCTGACGGTTAAGGGCCTGCATTTATTTTTGCTGGGTTTAATTTCTTATCAATTACTAAAATATAACAAAAAAAAAGAACAGATTTTTCTTTAATCACCCTTATATGTACGAATATAAGAGAAGCTTGTTCTTAATACCCTCGGAGGTACATATATCCCCCCAAATTATTATTATTTTGCCCACAATATAATTTCTAAACCTATTTACTATTATCTATTTGTTTTCTAGATGAGCTAAGTAGATAAATTATACATTTTAGACAGCCCATTCAAATCGACATTTATCTAATCTTGAGACAAACCGCGGCCACTCTATTAAAGTTTTTTATCGAAAATCAGTTTCCCTTAACCGGAAAAAAATCAAGAAACCCAAGTACCTTATATTTGAAATTTGATAAAAACTTGTAACCAAGGCAAATTCAACAAGGTAGAATTGACAAATGAAATATTTTGTTTTTCTCTCAAAAAAGTGTAAACAAGCGTATTAACCCTCTTTGCCACCCAAGCACAGTTTTTGTGTCCCATACAAGTGTTTTACTGAAAAGTTAGATAGCATTTCTCAGGCCAAAAAATTATCAATACCGCGAAATATGAGAAATATGCTAGCCCACACAGTAACGGAGTTACTTTGACCACTTTGGAATCTACCTCTTTTCGGACCTTTGCGTTATAAAAATGGCGAGTATTGAATATTTGCCGATCTCCGCCGATGACACCACAAGAAGGCTGTCGCCAGATTGTCGCAGAAACTGGTGGATTGGTTTCAATTAGAGTTTTTATACACTGAGAGAAATGCATTGAATGTTGTGACAATATCACTATTGATAGCGACGAGTTTGATGCAATATTCATTCAGAATGAGCGAGTTATCAAATATTATTTGCTCCCAATTAAAAGTAAAATGACATGTCAACCATTTCGATATGATGTACTATTTCTTATATTTATGGATAGAATACTAATATATTTGAACGACATGTCAATATCTATGGTTGTGATATGAATTTCTATTATCGGTATATCCATATCCATATTTACTGCATAGTAATATGGGGGAGACAGCGTATTAATATATATGGGCGAAATGTAAATTTTTCTGGGACGCATAATCATAATAGTTCAACAATTTTTACTATGGATTTTCTAACAATATTACAACTTGTTGGAGCGGTTTTTTTTAAATTCAAAATTTTTTGAATTTCTTATGATTGAATATTTTTCTAAAAATTGTATAATATGCCGTAGCCGAATGGTAGAATACTGGGCTAGCGTGCCAGAGGAGCATGGTTCGAGTCCCACTGAAACCAGATTTCAAATTATATAAAATTTTGTTTTTTAAACTATTTAGAATTTATCAATAGTTTATATGGATACCATTTCAATAGTGATTTATCAAAAAAGCATTGATGAAACATCCATATTCATTGATGGGACAGAAATATCAATTTTTATTTAATGTGATATCAATAATTATGGACGTTCGATCCATAGATTTCCCTCCGTGTACTGAAGTCAAAACCAAGGTACCGTCTTATCAAGGAAAATATGTGTCCGCGAAATGAAGTAATCAATTTATAAAAGTTTTCGGTTTCGAAAAATTAATCGGCTTTGCTGTTGCTGTTGTAAGAAGGACGTGCCGGGTCAAACAGAGTTGTACGGTATTGAGTCTGTGCTCTCACAGCTGCCGAACCACCTTGTGGTACTACTCCAATTGCTGGTTTCACCAACCCCGTGATCGAGGTCGAAATGGATTTTAGTCGCCTCTTGCGACAGGCATTCCACCACGGGGTCATGAATCGATTTTAATCGCTTACAGTTTCGTTTTCTGTCTAAGATCGAGTTGAAACAAGATTAGACCATCCATCTTAGCTAAAATGCGCTAGAGTCTAGCTAATCTGAGCTCCAACTCTATTTAAACGTGCAAGGAACTGAAGCAAGCGGTATTGTATTTATATGAAGCAATATGCTATTTCTTCATACTATTGAAAAAATTTAAAAATCTTAAACAGAACGGGTTAAATTTTTTTTCATTTGACGGGAAAACTCCTACAGAAAAGAGAGAACTGTCAAGTTCACTATTACTTTGTTTAATATACTTTGCTTGTAACCCAGTCATTTTTAACATTTAAGTGTCAAATTTGAGGAAGAATTCCTGGTGAGCTTTATTTTTTCATACACCTTGCAGGGTTGAGCCATTTTGAATAAAAAATTATTCAAGTAAAAAATAACTCGTGATTTTAGAAATTTTGAGTGATAGGGTGACAGACAGGGTAACCAAAAATATGCGGTAAAAAATGCGTTTTATGCGCATAAAAAATCCATAAAAGCAGCATAATATGCTCTTAAAATATGCGCTAAAAAAGTTTTTTTAAATTAATTCTCAAATTCAAAAGATTTTTCTTAAAATAAACTTTTCGTTTTCTTTTATCGTAGAACATAACGAAAGAATAAGCTTTTCCATGCGAGGAAGAAAATAGATTAAATACGGAAGTGATTCGGACCATAGGTTTTTTTGCGTTATCTTTATGCCCTAGTTGAGAAAATTAAAGGATACACGGAGGGAAATCTATGGATCGAACGTCCATAATTATTGATATCACATTAAATAAAAATTGATATTTCTGTCCCATCAATGAATATGGATGTTTCATCAATGCTTTTTTGATAAATCACTATTGAAATGGTATCCATATAAACTATTGATAAATTCTAAATAGTTTAAAAAACAAAATTTTATATAATTTGACATCTGGTTTCAGTGGGACTCGAACCATGCTCCTCTGGCACGCTAGCCCAGTATTCTACCATTCGGCTACGGCATATTATACAATTTTTAGAAAAATGTTCAATCATAAGAAATTCAAAAAATTTTGAATTTAAAAAAAACCGCTCCAACAAGTTGTAATATTGTTAGAAAATCCATAGTAAAAATTGTTGAACTATTATGATTATGCGTCCCAGAAAAATTTACATTTCGCCCATATATATTAATACGCTGTCTCCCCCATATTACTATGCAGTAAATATGGATATGGATATACCGATAATAGAAATTCATATCACGACCATAGATATTGACATGTCGTTCAAATATATTAGTATTCTATCCATAAATATAAGAAATAGTACATCATATCGAAATGGTTGACATGTCATTTTACTTTTAATTGGGAGCAAATAATTTTTGATAACTCGCTCATTCTGAATGAATATTGCATCAAACTCGTCGCTATCAATAGTGATATTGTCACAACATTCAATGCATTTCTCTCAGTGTACAAAATAAAATAAAAAAATATGCACAGCGTTCTTTTCTGCAGCTAATTAAATTGCATTTTTTTGTTTTTAATTATTTCAGTAATGGTAACAGCTAAACTAATAAAAACCATGGTCCGCGCCACTTCTTCTAATTCTTGCATATCTTTCACAGATTGTGTCTCCTCTGCATCCAACATACTAGCGATCCGTTCTATTTTTCGGTAGTTTTCTGCATAATAAACTGCGGCCTGTATCAATTTCCCCACCGCGTAATGACTGGTTATGGCGGCATGTGTTTACCGCACATATGTACGTGCAAGGCTTTTTGCTTGTTACCGAAATAAATGTGCGTGCGTTTGTATCTTTGCCTGTGTACAAACGTCACGTCGAAAAGTCACGCAGAACAAAAATTGGAAATCAAGTTAGGTTTTTACGCAGTGCGCTCAAATTCGGTAGATCATGTTATATTTCTTTAAAAATTGCCAACCGTGAGGGTGCTTTAAGAAATGATTTTTTTTCCGCTTGATACTGGTCGGTCAACATTTTTAGCTTTCGACAAGTGTTCGGAAGCGCAAAAGTTATAGGCTATTTCAATTTTTATCGCAGTTTGAATTAAATTCAAAATTGTAAAAAAATCGTTCAAATTTAAATATATGAATTTATCACGAAATATGCAAAAATATGCGCTAACAAATGTAACTTAAACTCTTTCTTTGCATGTATGTAAATCACATTCGTATTCAATCTATTACTCACCTGTAACACAAAAAATATGCATTTGCATAGTTTTGGTTGCCCTGGTGATGAGTGACCGGCTATTTTTATTCAAAAAATCAAATAATTTTTATTTCAAGCGATTCTTGAATAAAATGACTTGTTATTCATCACTCAAGAAATTTTGAGTGGTGAATAACGCGTTATTTTTATTTATGGAATTCTTAAATAACGTTAAAACTTTTTTTTTAATCAGTTATGTACAAAAGAGTATTTTGTCCCTCGATACCCCGCCAAATTATACCCATATGCGCAATACATTCGGAGGCTAATGCTTAAAAGTCGTATAGGCAAAATTGCTTATCATTTGCTTGTATACTTTCGTGGAAAACGGAGTATTTGTACAGAAATTTTTGTAAAAAGCTAATTTGAAGTAATATTTTAAAATGCGTGTGGCGGTTAAACTTAATGCATAAACTTTTGTTTTTTTTTGTACTAAATCGCTTCACGGGAAGCCATGCAGCATTCACATAAAAGTATAACAAGTTTAGTTTATGAGAAAAAAAGGTGACTACCGGTTGGCAAGGCCACGAAAGTAGATGCATATTGTAGAGAATTTTATCTAGTTTCCGAGTAAATAATCACTTCGTAGCGCACAAACTTGTAAACCCACTTTTTTTTTATTTTCTAAATTTTCCATTTAAGTCTTATATCGTGCAGGTGTTTTTTTTTTCTTAACGGCTAATTTCTTCGAAAAATACGTTTGAACCTTTTTTGTTAAGTTCCTTATATTTTTCAATTAACCCGTTTTGCCCTAACTTTGTTGGGTAAAAAGTTATTAGCAATAAACTTGGGAAGTATTTTTTTGTTTCTCCTGCATTTTCTAGAAAGTCTGCAACCCGGTTAGCTGCTTTATTTGATTTTTTTTTCTACGGCTAGCTATCAAATTAGTCGCCGATCTGAACTTGCTAAAAAAGTTCCCATATATTTTTTGTAGTAAAACTTGTAAGCTTCGTTGTTTTTTACTAAGATGTTGTAAGAGATTTTCTGAAAAACTAGCGGTTGCAGTGTAAATTAAGAATAACCCCTTTTACAGTTATTTTTAAGATTGTGAATTTACCACAACACCCTATGCCCGAAAATTGAGTTCTAAGCTAAATTTACCCCTCTTAACAATATGTAAACCGAATTATTAAAACTAGTATATCCCGTGGTCGAAATTCGACCAATTTAAAATAGTTGAACTTATTCAAACATCTGATCAACTTTTTGTCAATAGCTGCCTTTAGGACCCGTGGCCGAAGCTCGACCAACTTAAATGTATACATTAAAAACTCATCTATAGGCAAAATGAGGCCATCAAAGAATTTAAAAAATAGAGGCTGTTATTATATAATAAAAATATTAAATTACAGCAGCCCTTTCCAAAATTATTTATGGCAAATGCCATGCAAATATTCGGTTTTCGAGATTTTATGTTGCACTTGAATAATCGGATGATGAGATTGTGCTTACCAAATAGCCACTAATTTATGCGATCGTTTTGAGCAGGTGAAGAACAAAAAAATATTAGGTTGAAAATTAAGTAAATTGTAATAGTTAAGATTAAAGGTTTTTTAATATAAAAAAACATAATTTAAGAAAAAAAAAGGAATATTCCGTGAAACCGGGCAAAATGTAGCCTTTTGCAAAAATTGTTTGAGGATTTTCTAGCCTTTTTCCTTAGCCATAACTTAGAAATATTTAAAAAGACATTTCATATCGATTTTTGATTTGATTTTTGAAAAAAATGTGGGTATGTTGATTTAAAAAAAAAGTTATTCAAAATTGGTTAAACCGGGCAAAATCTAGCCTTATGCAAAAACAGTTTGAGGGTTTTTAAGCTTTTTTCCTCAACCCTAACTTGAAAATATTTAAAAAGACATTTTATATTGATTTTTGATTTGATTTTTGAAAAAAAAAAATTTTGGTATATTGAAACGGGGCAAAATGTCTTTAGTAATATTTTAGTTGACCTCTAACCACTTTGTTTAGTACAAAATTAAAGGACCTGTGAAAAATTATGGATTTTTATATTTCAAAATTTATAGAAATAATCTACCGAAGTCCAATAAACAGAACAATATGCCCCTTATTCATAAAAAATATAAAAGGTTTATTAAGCTCTTATTATTCAAAATTTGTATGAAAATATCATTTTAAAAAGCTTTATAAACCAATTTTATTTTTTATGAATATGAGGGTATTTTTAAAAAAATTTTCATTTTCGGAAAAACTTACCAAAAAACCCAAATTGTATAAGCGGTTATCTCATTTCTATAATGGGTGGTATGTATGTATATTTATGAAAATATTCGCAGTAAGTTTTTTCCGAAAAAAGTGTCACAAATATAAAAATATGTCTTATGAAATTTTAGTGAGCTTATAAAAAATCAAGATTAGAAATACTCAAATACCTAAAGATGTTTTAAAAAAGAAAAAACTATTTCAATAAAAAAAAAAAAAAATTGTAGGCCGGAGCTGTTCTCGAACCTACAACAGTTCGCTCGCTATCCGAAGCGCTAACCACTGCTCTACTGCTTTATCTACGAATTTATTGTCTAATCACCAATTCAAGCTGTATGGGCAATGAGCGAGAGAATGAAAATAGTTTCTCTAATAAAAGGAGGAGCTTGTTGAGTGAAAGATTGAAAGGTTCATTTTGCAGAAAATAAGTTCTTTTTATAGAAACAGGCGTGTTTTTAAATCTTTTTAGAGGGGGTAAATTACAAATTCTGGTTAGGTCAAAAAAAGTTTGAGGATTTTCTAGCTTTTTTCTTTAACCATAACTTAGCAATATTTAAGACAATTTATATGGATTTTTTATTTGATTTAAAGAAAAAATATATATTAATTTTTCTATTCAATTTGGTCTAGTCTTTTTGGGGCTCGGGTTGCAAATCTGCCCTTTTAAAAGTTAATACATATGTACATATGAATAGAAATAAGTTGTTGCCTTCAGTAAAATTTAAGACGACCGCTTACCACTTGATTTAGTTCAAAATTTAAGTACATATTAAATATGTTGTCGATTTTTATATTTTAAATAGGGAGTCTATCAGCAACTTTGTCTCAAACGGTAGAAATCACTAAAATTTATAGAAGTAATCTACCGAAGTCCGATAAATAGACTACTGTGTTTGAAAAAATTTCGCAACTTCGATCTTATATCATCAAAAATTAGACAAAAAAACCCAAATTGAATAAGCGGTTATCGCATTTCTATAATGGGTGGTATGTATGCATATGCTTTCCGTCAACTAAAAATATTCAGCAATTTTTTTTCTCGAAAATGGAGATCACAAACATAAAATTTAAAAAAAGTCAAGATAAGAAATATTTATATATTGAAAAAATAAAAACAATTTTCAATGACAAAAAATAAAAAAATGTGGCCGATAAGCTGTACTTGAACCATTATCCGCTCGACCACTAACCCCGACGCTTCCCACTGGGCTATCGCTTTATGTACAAATTGATTGTCAGATAACCAATTCAAGTGGCATGAGAAAGTTTCATTCGCTTATTACAGATAAATGAAGCAGGATTGGTTATATATTAGATAATTGTGCACTGCCTTAGAGGTATGCCAACAAATCCATATGCATTTCATAAATATTTATGCATATTTAGTATGGGTTTAAGCTTGGCAAATATTTATATGTAAAATTTGTTAGCCTATTAATATAATAGATTAAAAATTAAAGATCGAAAAAAAATTTAAATTTTTCTACCAAGCCCATGTTAAAAAGCACCCTAAATGTAAAGAAAATCTAATCTTAATCTTAATCTTAATAATATTATAAATCTGAATGTAGCGATGTTTGGATGTTTGGATGTTTGGATGTTTGGATGTTCACGATTTTCGTTCCTCAATCACGTGAGAATGGCAAGACGGATTTTCTTGAAATTTCACATCCAGACAGCTAATAGTCTGGAAGGAAGTATAGGCTATCGATATATTTCGATAAGTTTATCGATAACTGAGTTATCGGTCAAAATGTGATTGCCAAAAAAACCTTAAAATTACCCTACAATATGGGTATCAAACGAAAGGGGAAGGCCCCAGGTTTCATTTGGACTTCGATATATTTCGATAAATTTATCGATAACTGAGTTATCGGTGAAAATGTGATTGCACAAAAACCTTAAAATTGCCCCACAATATGGGTATCAAATGAAAGGGCATGACCCCAGTTTTCATTTGGCTTCGATATATTTCGATAAATTTATCGATAACTGAGTTATCGGTGAAAATGTGATTGCCCAAAAACCTTAAAATTGCCCTACAATATGGGTATCAAACGAAAGGGCATGGCCCCAAGTTTCATTTGGACTTCGATATATTTCGATAAATTTATCGATAACTGAGTTATCGGTGAAAATGTGATTTCCCAAAAACCCTAAAAATGCCCAACAATATGGGTATCAAACGAAAGGGCATGACAACAGGTTTCATTGGGACTTCGATATATTTCGATAAATTTATCGATAACTGAGTTATCGGTGAAGATGTGATTGCCCAAAAACTTTAAAATTGCCCTACAATATGTGTAACAAACGAAAGGGCATGGGCCCAGGTTTCATTTGGACTTCGATATATTTCGATAAATTTATCGATAACTGAGTTATCGGTGAACATGTGATTGCCAAAAAACCTTAAAATTGCCCTACAATATGGGTATCAAACGAAAGGGGATGGTACCAGTTTTCATTTGGATTCAATATATTTCGATAAATTTATTGATAACTGAGTTATCGGTGAAAAATCCTTAAAATTTCCCAACAATATGTGTATCAAACGAAATGGGATGGCCCCAGTTTTCATTTGGACTTCAATATATTTCGATAAACTTATCGATAATTGAGTTATCGGTGAAAACGAGATGGCTCAAAAGCCTTAAAATTGGCCAACAATATGGGTATCAAACGAAAAGGGATGGCCCCAGGTTTCATTTGGACTTCGATATATGTATTTCGATATATTTATCGATAACTGAGTTATCGGTCAAAACGTGATCGCCCAAAAACATCAAATTATTTAATCAATCTACCTTTCCCCATTGATGGGAATTTTGAAAATTTTAAATACCCTTGGCAAATGCTTCAGTATTCAATAATATTATATAAATATCAAAGTTTGAAGTTAAGATGAACTATTCGATAAATGCTTTCTGAGACATTTATATCCATACTTAAAGCCAAAGCAATATTTAACTTTAGAAACCTCACTTTCAATCGATTTCAAGGATATGTATATTAAATAAAATTTTTGAAACCCGTTTTTCAATACATACTATTTTTTCAAAACACTAGGAACATAGACAAATAATTGATCTTCCAACAGTTTTTTATTTGACCAATCTAACTAACTTGGTGAACTTCGACGACCGAATTTTTACTTCAAATGTTGAAAGGGTACTTCGCAGGGGCGGACAAGGCCGCGGGTATGTACTAGTTATTCATATAATTATCTGTACCTTCATCGCTGTGCCAATACACCTTAACACCTTGACCAAAATTTGTATGAGATATCTTTGGTCGTGATACTAACGATTCAAGTAGTGATTCTGTAAAAAAAAATGTTTGACGACCACCGAAGTGTACACACACACTCCTAAATCGTCTCCAATTGCGACCAAAAATGTGTATGCCGTTTCTTCGTTTATACTTAAATCTACAAAATTTGTTCATACACGTAAGTGCCACCCTAATACTCACACACTTTCAAATTTTTAGTTGTAGAAGCTCGTTCTCTAACCTAAATGTTTGCTAGGCGTTACAACAATAACAACCACCAATAATTTTTTTATACAAAGCAACCACCACAAATTCACTAAATTAAAGGCCACTTAAATAAATAAATAAAAAAATATATAAATTTGTATGAGTTAAAAAAAAAATTTTTTACTGAAATAGCTAAAAAGGCTGTGTTTTGTTTCCATTCTTTAACCTTTAAAGCTGATTTACACTGGTCGATTTGCTATTCGATTTTTGTCGTTCCACCGTGTAAATAGCACTTCGACCAAAATCGACGAGAAAATCAACCAGCAAATCGAATTGCTATTTATACAATGAAACGACAAAAATCCAATAGCAAATCAACTCATGTAAATCAGCCTTGGGCCTTCGGCTTAGAAAAGAATTCTATGAGTACCTTCAAAGAAATAAACTTAAAAATCCGTACACAAACAATTTTTTTTTTTGAAAATGCCCTATTCATTTTTTCAAAATACCCTTTTTATGTGATTGGGCAACGCTATACTACCTGTTGACATCAAAGGAAATTACAGAAAACTCTTTTTTAATCAAAAGTGAAGCTAGATTGACAATAAATTTTTGACAGTGTAATTACCTGCTTTTTTTAACCACAGCTGCAATAATTTGTTGATTTGAAATGGTTTGACATATAGAGAGAGGGCGGTTTCATGCACCGAAAGAGCTACCACCTGCACTTCAGCTCTTATGGAAACCCAAACATTTTGCAAGCCAGTTAATACCCGTGCTATCAGCACTTCCTCGATCATTTACCAGTCACGTATAAATTCAAAGGTGACCCGATAACGTTTTTCGACGTTCAAGTATATTCTTCAACAAACGCTACTCCACTGCTGATTTTTGTTGTTATACTTATGACATTTATTAAATTATTTATTGCTACTGTAATATGTCTTCTTTTTATTGCGGGAAGAGTCTAATTGCTTTGCTTATCAAAGACCATTAAAATTGTGCTAGGTACCTGAGACTACCCAAAAATGTAGCATATAAAGTCTTTCATAAATTTCAAAATTTTTTTATCAATGCCAAAATAATGTTCATTCAAGAAGTAAAATAAAAACTCAATAACACTGTTTTAGTTGCAAAATCTGACAGACATGATAAACATATCGCTGGCTTCGTGAGCAAATTCACTGAGTCCATTTTTATACCTTTCATGAACATTATAACTTTGGTCCGATGTTTGTAAGTATGAGAAGAAGAGATAGACCCATCCATAAGTACACCGAAATGATCAGGATGACGAGATGAGTTGATTTAGCCATGTCCGTCTGTCCGTCTGTCCGTCTGTCTGTCTGCCTGTCTGTTTGAACGCAAACTAGTCCCTCAGTTTTTGAGATATTTGGCTGATTTTGTATGCGGCGACCATTTTCCAATATAGGAATCATTTGTCGGAACCAGCAAGATCGGACCGATATTACATATAGCTCCCATACAATCGATTGTTCCGATAAACGGATTTTCGGCTATAACTCCTGTAATTGAACACCTAAGAACGTGAAATTTTGTAAGTATTGCTATATTTATATGTGAAGTATCGATGTTGAAAATCATCGAGATGGGATAAATATTTCACATAGCTCCCATACAATCGATTATTCTGATAAACGGATTTTGGGCTATAACTCCTGTAATTAAACACGTAGGAACGTGAAATTTTGGACGTATTGCTATTTTTATATGTGGAATATCTATGCTGAAAATCATCGAGATGGGATAAATATTTCACATACCCCCATACAATCGATTGTTCCAATAAACGGATTTTGGTAGATAACTCCTGTAGTTATATAGGTAGGAACGTGAAATTTCGTAACTATTGCTATTTTAGAATGTGGAATGTCGGTGTTAAAAATCAATGAGATTGGACCAATATAACACATCGCCCCCATATAATCGATAGTTCCGATAATTTCGGTATGAGCTTAAGTTAAATTCACACAGGCTGTACTGGGATCAAACAGTGAAAATCGAGACGCTTATTCATGAAAGGTATTTAGCCTTCGGCGAAGACAGCTTTCCTTACTTGTTTTAAATTAGATTTCAATGCAAAACGATAGTACAGTTAAAAATACTTCGTTGAACATCAAAAAAGTGACCAGAAGGTCGATTTTAGATAATGTTATGTAGTGGTATGCAAATGTTCCAAGTCCACCAAAAGCAAAAAAAAAAAAAAGCACGTCCTAAGTCCAGTTGAAAATAATTTTTTTTTTGTTTCCATCATTTTTTTTCTCTATGACTTCAAAATATTTTAAGCACGACATATGAAAAAATTATAGGGGGTTTTTAGTAACGAATTGGCTCAAAAACCAGCGAGATTTCGTTATGGAAACTTTCGCAGACAAAGTGGCGGCAACTTAATTATTTAGTACCCGGGGAACTGAGGAGTGTGCTCGGTACCTATTCCTCGAATTTGTCAACGAATCTCACCAACAGTAAAATCTTTCCAAAATACATTTTTTAAATACCAAGTAAGTAGGTGGGAACCCGGTAAGACACCCCAAGTGGCAAAACCAAGGTGGAAATGAAGCATATCTACTACTCCTGTACCAAAATTGCATCCAAATCGGTCAATAGGCAACCGAAATAGTGGTTAATATACGAAAGAATTAGCAAATAGCGGTTAGGTAGCAACCCTGGATGGCTTAAAATTTACATATTTGGAATACGGTCAAAAATACCTATATTGACATATCTTGCTAAATATAAATAAATTGAGATAGGTGGCAACCCCGTGAACGACCCAAATTGGCAAAACACATGTAGGAACATAATCTTAGAATGGTTCATACTATCTATATACCATGATATAAATACTACAGGTAAAACCGTTAGTGACACTAATGACATTTTTAAGCAATTCGCATACTCATTAATTTTTTGCGACGACTTTTCTGTTTGGTTTTTTCAATCAAATAAATTACAAATCAAAATAATTTATTTTTATTTTTCTTCAATTTGCGATTATAAGTATTGGTAGAATTGTTTAAAATAAGGACTGTGAAAGCGGAGCGAATGTGCTCCTATAGCAGGCTAATCTACCATCTCATTTCCCGCCATTTTGCAGTGTCCAGGCATCCACCTAAACGTGCAGTGTAAATTTGAAAATATTTTAAGATTTTTTTTTTCAAATTTTTCTTATTTTAAATTTTTTGAATATTTTTTTCTATTTCACTTATATACTGACACATTTTATATTGCTTAAAAACGTCAAAACAAAATCAAAAGAGAGAACGGTTTTACCTTTAGTATTTATATCATGCTATATACCAAATGTTATCCAATATGGTCAAGCAGTTCCCGAGATATACAAAAAAAGAAATAGATTGCGGTTAGGTGCCAAGCCTAGGCGGCAACCCTTCTAGAACTTGTCATATTTGAAACTCGGCCGAAAATACCTTTCATTTGGTACCCATAGCAAAGAGAATATATCAACAAGAGCCGTCACTCGTTATAAAGGCAAGGAAAAAGATGGATGCCGTTTTCTTTCAGGGTTTCAGTAATTTTGTTTTCCTCAGTTTTGTGAATTCGACAGCTGGTAAATTTTTGTTTCGACTCTTGTGTTATTTCAGTTCTCGTCTATTTCCTTTTACACATTTTGTTTTGATTAGACAATAACGTACTTATATCGAAATTACCGAAACCCTGAAAGAAAACGGCATCCATCTTGTTCGTTGCTTTCATAACGAGTGGTGGCTCTTGTTGATATATTCTCTTTGCCGAAACCCTGAAAGAAAACGGCATCCATCTTGTTCGTTGCTTTCATAACGAGTGGTGGCTCTTGTTGATATATTCTCTTTGCTTATATCGAAATTACCGAAACCCTGAAAGAAAACGGCATCCATCTTGTTCGTTGCTTTCATAACGAGTGGTGGCTCTTGTTGATATATTCTCTTTGCCCATAGTGTCATATCTTGCTCAATATTAAAAAAAATTATATTGGTGCCTACCCTGTACTCATGGCAGTACTGATGCATTTATTCTTAAGCTACGTTTACACTGTATCAAATGCGTCACTTTTGGCCAAGTTTTTTCGAGACCGTTCATCCGCAGATTGAATCTGATCACCAAATTAGGTCAAATTAAATTAAATTCATCTAATTTGGCAAACAAATTCATTCTGCGGACAAACATTCTCGAAATAACTTCGCCATTTGGTGCAGTGTAAATGTATCATTAGAATGAATCATACTTTTTATATGCCACATTTCATCGACATCGGAAACAAAAAAACAAACAATTTATTTGTGAGAAGATGTTCCAAAAGTCCATGTAAATACATATAACAAAATTATAAAAAGAGAATGTTCTAAGTCCAAAATGTGCTCATAACTTTGCATTTACTTTATTTTGAAATATTTTGATAGCTATATTTAGCAAGCTGAACTGGAGGAAAATACTGCATTTTTAGATTTTAAAAATATTCACAACAAAAAAAATGAGCGGGTTTTTCGTCTCCTGAACAATTACAAAAAAATGGACTTGGTAAATTTGCTCACGAAGCCAGCGATATATGTATATGTAGATAGTCTCTATACGCGGAATGCAATCGTATGTATCTAAATTAAATGTATGGCTTGTCGCCCATCTGTCGGATGAAAAAAGGTGACAAAAATTACAATAGTGTAATTATAAAAAAAGGGTTATTCCAAAAAATTTCGACAAGGTCTTACCCCCTCAAAAGTTAGTAATTGATGAGAAAATAAGCCTTGCAAAAAATTAGCGCTTTAACCTAGCCCTTGGAGGTGGCTTTTTTTCGGTACCTCGAAATAACACCCAAATTAAATAATAATACATGGCTCCGCCAATACGTCAGTTGCGTGACGTACGTAAATTTTGAAGCAAATTCTATTTTGACGTATTCGTCGTATCTGGGGTTTCGCATACAAACACCCGCAGTCTACTTTGCTGCCCAATGAAATAAATCCCAATAAAAATTAAATAACCCCGAATTTTGGACGGCCAAAAGCGCCTAGGCGGTTAAAGGCTATTTTAAGTAAGTAATTAAGTAATCCCCAACTTTTAGAAATGAAATAACTACCAAAAAGTAAATGAAATAAGTCCCAATATTTGGTAGTTATTTCATAATGAGGCCCCAATTTTCAAAAACGTGAAATAACTCCTAAATGAAATAAGTCCCAATAAAAATTAAATAACTCCCAATTCCAATGCTTATTTATTCAGTAGATATACATATATATAAATTTACACATAGGCAATACGTTATTAATTATACACGGTGCCGTATTAACTCTAAGGCAGAAGAGGCAACTGTCTATAGGCCCCGCAAAGACTCGGGCCCCGTTCACCCACAAAAAAGAATATAGCTTTGTTTCTTTCCTGCTAATTATGAATAATTATTCCTCAAAAAGTGTTCTTTGAAAAAATTAGCAGCGAATTCAGCAGTTTTTTGACATTTAATTGAGAGAGAGAGCGCCAATTCGCTGCAAGTTATTGCTGGAGATTTTTCGTCCAGCAGAAACCAGCAAACAGGAACAGCTGATCGGTGACATAGCAAAACAACAACAAAAAATGTAAATTCAAATTGTTAGCCAATCAGAAACGAAACCGCTGTTTTGTCTGCAAGTTTCTGCTGAACCCTGTTCGACGAAAAATTAGCATAAATGAGATTTTGACAGCTTTTTACAAGACTCTCTTCTGCTGACAGTTCTTTGCTGGAGATTTCAAGAAACAAAGCTTATATATATTCTAATGAACGAAAACTTTATTTGAAAACTGGTATGCAATTTCAACAATGCTGAAGTAATTCACGATTAACTGCACATTGTAGGTATGCAAATGTTAAAGCCGCACTACACGACAAAGTATTATTTGTACGTATCCGTATGGAGCATCATACACCTAGCTTCAGAAGGACCGCACGACACGACGAGACTCGACATAGTTCATCAAATAAGCAACTATAGCGTCGGGTCATGTAGTGCTGCTAGGTGAACGCGAAGCTTATTTCCAAACGCATCAGGCGGCCGTTTAGCGGAACACTCGGCTTTGCTTATGTTGAGGAATTATCGAACAGACCCCAGAACAAATAAAAATCAGGTTGCCATTATTGTCCTTGCAGGAATTTTCCCCAGTCTTCTAACCTCCCGTCATCCGCGAATCTTTTCGTAGAATTTTCGATATATACTTATGTATGTCTATATGAAGTTTTTTTTGAGAGATGCAATGCTTTAGGAAAGTTTTACAAAATCGAAACAGTGTTGTATGTTAAAAGATCGAAACATGCCAAGGTTCAGTTCAAAAACCGGTTTGTAGCCCGGAATTTTCTTTTTTTTTAACGCTTGTATTTATGTACTAAATTGAGTGACTAGCCAAGCGTTTCAACTATTTGTAACATTTTTTAAAAGGCCGAAAGCATTTGCTTGCTAGTTAGAACTTCACAGGGTGATGTACCTAATGCCGACTATTCTTTAATAATGTCGTATGGGATCATCAGACAGGATGAACTCGTTAGTCAGCGAGATTAAAATAGGCTTTACGAAGTCGTAAGGAATAAAAAATAATAAAAACTAAATATGGAATCGAAAAAAATATAAACGAATATTAGTCTTAGGTGAATCCGGTATAACTCTGTAAGGATGCGTCTAATGCCAGTTTTAATTTCTTCATACATATGTGTTGAACTGATATCTACTTTTTTCCCAAAGGGTGCTTTGGGAGAGGTTCACTTTGTTGCCTTATTTGTAAGGTCGGAAAAGTCTACTTTTCAAACTACATACCTTCCAGTGTCACCTTGTATTTCTTTTCTAGCTAATGACACTAATTTCTCGATTCCCACTAATTTATTAGCAAAAACATTGACGAATTGTTTGATATAATAACACTTGCGCTTAGGAGTGTGGTCATTGGACTAAGCGGCGCTTGACCAAAAATGATTTATAATAACAATCTAATAATTGTCATTGTTGCTGTTTTTAAAAGAACGTTTTTGTTTTAAAATTTAACAATGGCTTCATTTGATTCTAAAACGTTTTTTTCAATACTTTCATCAATTTTAGTTTTCTCTTAACCACTCAATATACAGTAGCTAAGAGCCACTTGCACGACTTGAATGAGTTGAAATGATAACTTCCCGCGTGTAAGTAAGGAAATAAGTGAAAGTGTTAAATTAGTTAAATATGCCCTTATAAAGAATAATTTCAAAAGAAGTGATATCCCAAAAACACAAAATTAATAAGAATAAACAATTTTGAGATCAGCAAAAATATATGTACTAAATCATCAATATATCGTGGGCTTGTTTTCAATAACCTCCATCAGCAAAAACTCAATTTCACAGGAGCAAAAAAACTGTTTGCCAACTACATACTTTGCAAAGTTCGAATAATATGAAGACCACAATTAGTTATAACAACAAGCGTGGTGTGGAAATATTTCTGCCAAGACGAAGAGAAATCTGCAAAGTGTAGGCTGCGTGATAAAACAATTTAAACCTCTGGTAATACCACCAACTGGATGGGTCTTATTATATTATCTATTCATTTTAAACCATCTCACAAAATGTTAAAACTGTAATAAGTACCATTCCAAAAATATAGCAATGCTATTATGATGTAAATAACATTTTGCCTTTATATCAGAGCTTACGATTTCTTGTGTTTGCTCGAGAAGAAATTTCGAGTATCGTTTTCTCGCGAGAGTCTCGAAGTCTCGCGAGTATCTCGACATTCGATTTAATCGTAGTAATGGCAGAATTATATACACTAGGTTATTTTTATACCCAGCGTACTAGTACTAGTACAAGGCTATTATAATTCTGTTCACATAACGGTAGTACGTAACGGCACAAAATAATCGAGATAGATATAGAGTTCCATATATAAAAGTTCTTGGGTTGAAAAGAGGAGTTAATTAAGGCATGTCCGTCCGTCCGTCTGTGTACACGATAACTTGAGTAAAAATTGAGATATTTGCATGAAATTTTATATACAGATTACTTTCTGGCCAAGGTAGGTTGCTATTGAAAATGGGCGAAATCGAAAATTTCGAAAATCATACAAATTGACATAACTTGAGTAAAAATTGAGGTATTTGCATGAAATTTGGCATACAGATTACTTTCTGGCCAAAGTAGCTTGCTAGAGAAAATGGGCGAAATCGGATGATAGCCACGCCTCTTTCGTCGATATCGACAACTTCGAAAATCACATGAACTGACATAACTTGACTAAAAATTGAGAAATTTGCCTGAAATTTTGTATACAGTACTGCGTTTCTGTAACTATCTATTTGACGTCATTTTGACGTCACACTCTTTTTTTGTTTCTGTAAAAAAAAATTAATTTTGTCGATTTATTCTCTCACTTGCTTTTGAGGTAGTGACAATTTTTTTTTTTTTCAATTTTGAATCAAGTCGAGTGTGACGACATTAAAATCGAGGAGTATACCTAATGTATTTGGACGAAACCACACCCACTTCCGAAATGAAAAATTTCGATAATCATATCGAAACTACCGCTGGGTATTTAATGTTCGGTTTACCCTTAGACTTCCTTACTTGTTTACTTGTGATTTTTTTTTGTCCATTATATCGCCTTTGCAGTGATAGTTCAGTCAACAAAAATATGTATAATTTTCTTTATTATATTCCAATTTTTCAAACCTAAACAGGGGTGTCACGAGTGGGGGTTGTGGGGGGAGTGGCACGTTTTTTGAAGTCGGTAATTTCTTATATGTAGTCGGCATTTTTGACTAAATTTCTAACATGAAGTCGGCATTTTTGAGTAGTCGGCATTTTTGACTAAATTTCTTATATGTAGTCGGCATTTTTGACTAAATTTCTTACATGAAGTCGGCATTTTTGAGTAGTCGGCATTTTTGACTAAATTTCTTATATGTAGTCGGCATTTTTGACTAAATTTCTTATATGTAGTCGGCATTTTTGACTAAATTTCTTATATGTAGTAGGCATTTTTGACTATATTTCTTACACGTAGTCGGCATTTTTGACGAAATTTCTTACATGCAGTCGGCATTTTTGAGTAGTCGGAATTTTTAACTAAATTTCTTATATGTAGACGGCATTTTTGACTAAATTTCTTATATGTAGTAGGCATTTCTTATATGTAGTCGGCATTTTTGACTAAATTTCTTACATGAAGTCGGCATTTTTGAGTAGTCGGCATTTTTGACTAAATTTCTTATATGTAGTCGGCAATTTTTGACTAAATTTCTTACATGAAGTCGGCATTTTTGACTAAATTTCTTATATGTAGTCGGCATTTTTGACTAAATTTCTTTTTGACTAAATTTCTTACATGAAGTCGGCATTTTTGAGTAGTCGGCATTTTTGACTAAATTTCTTATATGTATTCGGCATTTTTGACTAAATTTCTTACATGAAGTCGGCATTTTTGAGTAGTCGGCATTTTTGACTAAATTTCTTATATGTAGTAGGCATTTTTGACTTTATTTCTTACATGTAGTCGGCATTTTTGACTAAATTTCTTACATGAAGTCGGCATTTTTGACTAAATTTCTTATATGTAGTCGGCATTTTTGACTAAATTTCTTATATGTAGTCGGCATTTTTGACTAAATTTCTTATATGTAGTAGGCATTTTTGACTATATTTCTTACACGTAGTCGGCATTTTTGACTAAATTTCTTACATGCAGTCGGCATTTTTGAGTAGTCGGAATTTTTAACTAAAAAATCACATGAACTGACATAACTTGACTAAAAATTGAGAAATTTGCCTGAAATTTTGTATACAGTACTGCGTTTCTGTAACTATCTATTTGACGTCATTTTGACGTCACACTCTTTTTTTGTTTCTGTAAAAAAAAATTAATTTTGTCGATTTATTCTCTCACTTGCTTTTGAGGTAGTGACAATTTTTTTTTTTTTCAATTTTGAATCAAGTCGAGTGTGACGACATTAAAATCGAGGAGTATACCTAATGTATTTGGACGAAACCACACCCACTTCCGAAATGAAAAATTTCGATAATCATATCGAAACTACCGCTGGGTATTTAATGTTCGGTTTACCCTTAGACTTCCTTACTTGTTTACTTGTGATTTTTTTTTGTCCATTATATCGCCTTTGCAGTGATAGTTCAGTCAACAAAAATATGTATAATTTTCTTTATTATATTCCAATTTTTCAAACCTAAACAGGGGTGTCACGAGTGGGGGTTGTGGGGGGAGTGGCACGTTTTTTGAAGTCGGTAATTTCTTATATGTAGTCGGCATTTTTGACTAAATTTCTAACATGAAGTCGGCATTTTTGAGTAGTCGGCATTTTTGACTAAATTTCTTATATGTAGTCGGCATTTTTGACTAAATTTCTTACATGAAGTCGGCATTTTTGAGTAGTCGGCATTTTTGACTAAATTTCTTATATGTAGTCGGCATTTTTGACTAAATTTCTTATATGTAGTCGGCATTTTTGACTAAATTTCTTATATGTAGTAGGCATTTTTGACTATATTTCTTACACGTAGTCGGCATTTTTGACGAAATTTCTTACATGCAGTCGGCATTTTTGAGTAGTCGGAATTTTTAACTAAATTTCTTATATGTAGACGGCATTTTTGACTAAATTTCTTATATGTAGTAGGCATTTCTTATATGTAGTCGGCATTTTTGACTAAATTTCTTACATGAAGTCGGCATTTTTGAGTAGTCGGCATTTTTGACTAAATTTCTTATATGTAGTCGGCAATTTTTGACTAAATTTCTTACATGAAGTCGGCATTTTTGACTAAATTTCTTATATGTAGTCGGCATTTTTGACTAAATTTCTTTTTGACTAAATTTCTTACATGAAGTCGGCATTTTTGAGTAGTCGGCATTTTTGACTAAATTTCTTATATGTATTCGGCATTTTTGACTAAATTTCTTACATGAAGTCGGCATTTTTGAGTAGTCGGCATTTTTGACTAAATTTCTTATATGTAGTAGGCATTTTTGACTTTATTTCTTACATGTAGTCGGCATTTTTGACTAAATTTCTTACATGAAGTCGGCATTTTTGACTAAATTTCTTATATGTAGTCGGCATTTTTGACTAAATTTCTTATATGTAGTCGGCATTTTTGACTAAATTTCTTATATGTAGTAGGCATTTTTGACTATATTTCTTACACGTAGTCGGCATTTTTGACTAAATTTCTTACATGCAGTCGGCATTTTTGAGTAGTCGGAATTTTTAACTAAAAAATCACATGAACTGACATAACTTGACTAAAAATTGAGAAATTTGCCTGAAATTTTGTATACAGTACTGCGTTTCTGTAACTATCTATTTGACGTCATTTTGACGTCACACTCTTTTTTTGTTTCTGTAAAAAAAAATTAATTTTGTCGATTTATTCTCTCACTTGCTTTTGAGGTAGTGACAATTTTTTTTTTTTTCAATTTTGAATCAAGTCGAGTGTGACGACATTAAAATCGAGGAGTATACCTAATGTATTTGGACGAAACCACACCCACTTCCGAAATGAAAAATTTCGATAATCATATCGAAACTACCGCTGGGTATTTAATGTTCGGTTTACCCTTAGACTTCCTTACTTGTTTACTTGTGATTTTTTTGTCCATTATATCGCCTTTGCAGTGATAGTTCAGTCAACAAAAATATGTATAATTTTCTTTATTATATTCCAATTTTTCAAACCTAAACAGGGGTGTCACGAGTGGGGGGTGTGGGGGGAGTGGCACGTTTTTTGAAGTCGGTAATTTCTTATATGTAGTCGGCATTTTTGACTAAATTTCTTACATGAAGTCGGCATTTTTGAGTAGTCGGCATTTTTGACTAAATTTCTTATATGTATTCGGCATTTTTGACTAAATTTCTTACATGAAGTCGGCATTTTTGAGTAGTCGGCATTTTTGACTAAATTTCTTATATGTAGTAGGCATTTTTGACTTTATTTCTTACATGTAGTCGGCATTTTTGACTAAATTTCTTACATGTAGTCGGCATTTTTGAGTAAAATTCTTATAATAATAATTCTTATATATATATGAGCCTTTCAGTGCACACAGTGACTAAGTCCACTTTTTTCAAAATCTGAGATTTAAGTGTCGCAGCACTTGTTATAGTCATATCTTCTCGTGATTTTAGTAACTATACCGAACAACAAGTATTAACACTATTTAACTAAAAAAATTTTTTGGCCACTGAAAAAATTTAAATTTTTTTCAGAAGCCATTCTGATTAACTCCATGATTTAATGCAGCCAATATCTGGCTCCTTGTAGCTCGCAACAACACCAAAAAAATACAAAATATACTGTCAAATGTAAGCTATATCCGTATTTATGCATCCTACATCTAATATTTTAGTTTCAATTACACAGGGAATTTTAAAATGCAATGTAAATTAAATCAACGGATTTCTCAACTTCAACTCGAATGGACTTATAGTACATTTATACTGCACCAAATTTGGCGAATTTGAATGTGTCATTTCGAACCTGTTTACACTGGCAAATTTGCATTTGGCTTCACTTTCCCTGCAAGAATCTTCTACCAGAACACAAAGCCACCGACAGAAAATGCACCACCTTGATGTTTTAAACACATGTAGAGTAATAATAAATGAAGAATCAAGAAGGCTTCTCTCTTTTCCGGGTAGAACTGGTCCAATATCTTAAAAAAAAATAGTTGAAATTGTTATTTAGAACTGCGCATAATGCAAAAGTTTTCACACGTTAATTACCCTTTAAGGTTCTTTCTGGGCAATTCTAAATGTGGAACACCGGCTGTGCCGAATTTATAAGCATCATCTTTGACCAAAGAGAATATATCAACAAGAGCCACCACTCGTTATGAAAGCAACGAACAAGATGGATGCCGTTTTCTTTCAGGGTTTCGGTAATTTCGATATAAGTACGTTATTGTCTAATCAAAACAAAATGTGTAAAAGGAAATAGACGAGAACTGAAATAACACAAGAGTCGAAACAAAAATTTACCAGCTGTCGAATTCACAAAACTGAGGAAAACAAAATTACTGAAACCCTGAAAGAAAACGGCATCCATCTTTTTCCTTGCCTTTATAACGAGTGACGGCTCTTGTTGATATATTCTCTTTGGTTGCACTCACTAACACAAACGTACTTATATTCACCTCCATAGAGAACTTCGGGTTGCAGTCAACTATTTTCAGCTATTTCAGGGTGTTGTGTTGCAAATTTTATGAGGTAATAAATTACTTTCAAAGAGGAGAAATAGGCAAATTTAGGATTTTGCGTTTTAAGTAAAACTATATATGTATATATTAGGTTATATTTCTAAAAAAAAGAAATTACTATTTTACAACTCAACCAAGAACCAATGCACAGCGTTTTTTCTCACGCATAGGAGTATTCAGTCGAAAACAAATACAGCTTTATTGCGTTGCGTGACATTTATAACTTTGACAAATACGCACAAAACCAAAAAATATACAAGGAAAAATCAGCTGATTATGTCATCGTACCCAAAAAGATAAAACTAGATCAAGTCTGCGTTAACGCGTGTTAAAACGCGGTTATAAGACAGGTTGCCTTTGTCTACGTGCATTTATGTCAGCTGTCAAAATTAAATGTCACAACGAGACGCTACAGTTGTTTCTGTTTTCAGAGTACTTTGCAATGTATTCCAATGTTGTTAGTCCTTGGAGTATCTATTTTCAGAGCGATCGTGTCGTGATTTTGGTCAATAAAGCATGAGCAATGATCGGCTTTCAATAAGCTGAAGGTGGTCCGCTGAGGTATTAGAAAGTATTACAATTGAAGTACTCCAATATCACAAAATTGAAACACATGATCCAATGATTTTTGCAAAATTTTACGCAAAACAAATTTCGAAATTTGAGAATTTTTCGACAAAAAGCTTATCGTGCCCATCTACATAAATTTCACTAGTGAACCTTTTTCATACATTTTCGCTCACAAATTATATGCGAGGGAGAAAATCCGCAAAGTAAGAAATTATTTAAAATCTGCCTGTATATTTTATTGTGGGTTAGAGTGTAAAATGTACTTTAAAAAACGTAAATGGTTGTTAATATTCGCAAAATTTGCTACGAAGAAGCCCATTGTATTCGAGAAACTGTAAAACGTATTCCAGAAAAATGAAATGTACTTCAGAAACATCTTCTGGATTGGAATTTGTTGTTTCTGAAGTAGAACTGATTATTTTGGAGTACATTTTTAAGCTTCTGAAGTCTAATTTACGGTCTCGAGTACAAATTACAGTTTATGAAGTACAATTTATAGTTTTTGGAGTACAGTTGATTATTCTAAAGCATATTTTACAGTTTTTAAGATACAATTGACTATTCTGAAAATAATTGTATGGGTCTTGGACTACCATTCACTTTACGGTTTTTGAAGTACGAGTGAAAAAGGTGTAGAAAAAATAGTTCTATTATAAATTTAGTTTTTTGATTATTATGTGTTATCCGTCATAATTTGTAGGATGTTCTTGAGCAAGCCCATTTAGTCTTGTATATTTATCTGTCTCTGTCCAACAATCTGAACGAAATAAAGTAGGTACTAAATTTAGCGTCAGATAGACCCTTGGAAAGGGTATCAAAGGGTTGACGCTAACTTAAGTACCTACTTTATATCGATTATGAACATGCCTAAATTGTTTTAACCGTTTTAAACTGAAAGGAAAACCAGTTTGCAGGTCAACGTGAAGTATTAGAGAAAAAATCACTATCTAACAAATACTTCAACAAAATGCAGCCCTGAGTGATTAAACACAACCCTATCACGCGTGGTGAAAATCAAATGGAAATAAAAAAAGTTGTGCAAATGATGAAAATTTATATTAATTTGTTTCATTTATAACAGATTTGATTTTAGCCTCCCCAAAAAGGAGCATAAACGCAGAGGGTATTAGTTTCCTTTAGGGGTCAACTGCTAATATATTAGCTAAAATTATGGGAGATAGCTCAAAAGACGGGTTTTGGACTCAGGATCACGAATCCGGAAGCGCTTTTTTTAATTTTTTGTTTTAGTGAAAAGTTATGGTCAAAAAACCGAAAAATGACCCGGGTCCAATACCAAAAATGGGGCGCAATCCATGGTATTTATGTACGAAACACTTTTCTGAGTTGGCGGCCTTGGCCGCGCTTATAAAAAATAACCCTGGGCTACGCCATCCCAAGTCCGGACGTGTGACATAACCGTGGCTACCGCCACGGCGGTACTTTTTTTGCACGTTTTTAGGGACAGTCTAATAAAATTACAACAACCCCATGAAAACTTGAAACTTTCATTATTAGAAGTTGACCCCTAAAGGAAACTAATACCACGCAGAGTGCATAAGATTAATTCATTCATTCAAGATGCAACAAAAAAGGCCTTGGGTAGCAACTGCCGTATGGGCGACTGTTATGGTACCCCCTGGGACATTGTATAGATGGAATAAAAAGGCCTCCGGCGGCAGCCACGGTTACGTGCAGCTTGCAATGCTCCATCGCAACTTGTAGTTCATGGTTTTTGTTCACAATAACAATAGTCCTCATTTGCCAGGTACTGGAAATACTTATCCGGTTAGTAATAAGTATTTCAACTTCTCCAGCTAATATTTAGACTGGACACTCCTAAAATAAAAACACATTAGTTTTTATATATAAGATGACTCATAGTTCATTAACACCGTACCTTGACATTAAAGCTACCAGATAATCGTATATTACTATTAAATAAATAGTATAAATAAATATTAAACTGCAAGCAAAATATTTTCTTTATTTTGTTTTGGAAAATTTCTAAGAATTTCAAATTCACCTCAATGTCCTCAACTAACAGGGGTGCTTTTTTGCGCAAAACTACTATTTAACCCTTTACGGCGCCAAGTTTTTGATTTTGTTAATTTTATATGTACTAGGTGCCATTGGGGCTGCTATCAACGAAAACAAAAACAAAATTTTTTTTTTTTTAATTTTGCATTTTATTTTCTACAAAAAAACGTTGTTGCTGAAATGCAACATGGTGTCAAAAGTTTCGTATATACAACCCTCAACTTATGAAAGATGGAAGTTCCTGAAACAATTATTTTGCTTATTATAACACAAACTAACTTCACATTTTTCACACATTGTTTGTGTATAACCCTTGCAGCCTGGAAATTTGCATCTCATTCGCTTATCCATCAAAATTTGCCAGTGTCCGTATTGGTCGAGCCTAACATCTCTCTGGGGAGCGTGTTCAGCCGGGCCTTTCTTCTTTTTATTTTGAATGAGACATTCAACGTCAGTTTTACGCTTCAAGCGATTGATTGTCTGATATTTGCATAGTGTCTCTGCTACAGCTACTCTGAAATCCGCAGAGTTTAAGACTTTACTCGTACTAGCCTTTTCAGACATTATTCTTCGATATAAAAACCAGGAATTGCACATAACAACGTCCAAGAAATGGTAAAATATCCGTACATACCAATGTTTACTGCGTAATTTAATTTTATTGTAGCCCATGACAGAGTCTAATAGGTCGACACCCCCCATATGACGGTTATATTCTGATATGACAAACGGGCGTTCAATAGACATGTATTGTTTAGCCGACTTATCCCATCTTCGTACCACTGATGTTGGTTGCTCTCCGGCAAAATTCGACGCTAGAGTGACGATTTTGTTATCTCGCCAAGCTACGACAGCTACGTCTACTCCATTGCAGTCACCGACATATTCTACTGACGTACCGCGCGGCTCTTTTTTAAAAACCTTATCATCTGGTAGCTTGCAATTGGGAATACGGTTTTTTCTTATAGTTCCTAAAGCCAAAATTCCACGACGGGACAAGAATTCAATGAGAGGGATGGACGTGTAGTAATTATCGAAAAATAGACGGTAGTTCTGATTGATAGGCACATCACGGGCAAGGCGGACCACAACATTTGATGACGCTCCTAAGTCAGGCTCACCGGCTGCGCATATATTTTCTTTACCACTGTACAACTCAAATTTATATCCATACCCAGACACACCACATATAACAAATAGTTTGAATCCCCATTTATGTGGCTTATCAGGTAAATACTGTTTTAGAACACTTCGGGCTTTTGTGGAACAAATTTGTTCATCTACAGACAAATGCTCTTCGAATGGAACCTTTTTGAAGTTCTTGTTGAGCTCTTCTATAAGTGGACGGATTTTATACAAGCGATCAGAACCAGTTTGGTCATATGGTATCATTTTGCTATTATCGTTGAAGTGTAAAAGCTGCCTCAGTAGTTCAAAACGCTTCGATGTCATCGTCTCTCGTATTGGTTCAAAGCTAACAGTTTCAGACCAGTACATTCTTACATTGGGCATACTTACTATTGACATGTAATATACGATACCAATAAATTGACGTATTTCTTGGCTAGATACATTTAAAGGCTTACTGGCATCTCTCTGGACAGAGTATAAATTAGTCTGATCCCTAATAAGGTTGATAATATCCTCAGTAAGTAGATACGAAAATACTTCAAATGGTGTTTCCAAAGAAAGTATCTCCGGCAGTAACTTATCGGATCCGTGAAAATGTAGTTGGTCAGAGGTCAAGTTCAAGTTTTTTGATTTCCATGTGATGTTGGCTCTAGGTACTCGAGTAGATGGCCCTGGAGGTGCTGTGTAAGTACCACGAGGAGCAGCGGCGGTCGGACAAGAATCATCTGCGGTCTCTAGGGTCACATGATTCTCGGATGTATGTGTTTGAGTGATAATATCCGGGTCACCATTGTCCAAGAGACTTTGTATATTTACCTCCTCATCAGAACTGTTTTCATCGTTCTGTTCGCCGGTATACGTCGGATCGGCGATATCATCATCATCTGAAAAATCAAGGCCATCTTCACTATCTGCCCATTCCTCTAGTATCTTTTCTAGATCTCTGTCGGTCAAGTTATGCTTTGCACGACTCATTGTGGTCATCAACTAAAGTCATAGAATTTAAAAAAACAAGATTAAAAAAGTTAGCCACAACACGCGGTGTTGCATATATGCAACACATTCAAATAAGTAAAAATTATATAGATAAACACTTTCTTTCTAGTAAAATTTTAGTGATTACTAAAATATATTACTTACCCTTTCACTCACACTTATTTCGAAATAATATTATTACTTTTTCACCAATAAATTAACTATCACAAATATAGTATAAGCGATCAAAACCGGTTTGCATACTTTCGTCACATAAATGCAAGAAATAATCAAAACATTACCGTCCTGTCAACGATTCTGTCATTCTACCGTTAGAATGCTTTGTTGCTGAAGTACAACACCAACGAAGTCCGCCCTATCGGCGTGCAATTTTTTTTAATTATTTTTCGAAAGGTATGTTGCAGAAGTGCAACAAGGCGCCGTAAAGGGTTAATAGCATCGTTCATAAAGAGCCGATCATCAATATGCATTTGTACGAAATTTTACAATATGGCCTTTAATATACATTTTTTATACTTCTTGTAGTGCAGTAAATTCATGATATTATATTAATTCATGGAACATATACATTAAATTCATTTTTTTTCTTAAAATAATTCCAAAGTTTTTTTTGTTACTGAAATGCAACCATGCGCCCGCGAAATTCCATCCTACCATGGATTTCAACTCTGAAAAATTCACCTCCATGGAGAACTTTCACCTCAGTGCAAACACTGGTTATACTGTGAACAAACATTCACCAAGAAAGTGGTGAGCTATTGTTATTTGCTAAAAAAGAATACGAAAAACTGTCGTCTACCAATTTCAATATGGCTATTGGGAATGACGTTCTAATCGATCATGACCCCGGTCGACGAAATAAAATATCATCCAGTAATGAACGTAAATATTTGTGTTCCCTCGGTACGTATCAGCCGAAACTTGACATTTATCCGATCAATACAAATATTCCCACGAACAAACAACGTCGATTTAATCCAGCTTGGTATGGAGAATTTTCTCGTTTGGAATATAGTCCCCATAAAGATGCAGCTTTTTGTCTTGCTTGCATTTTATTTCCTGAAGGGCCAGGAAGATGTTTCGCTAGTTCAGAATGGGTATCAGTAGGAGTCCGCGAGTGGCATAACATGAAGAGTCGTGGTCGAGAGAAAAAAGGCAAACTACTTCAGCACTTCACTTCCGAATCTCACAAGGCAGTTCTATATGATTACTCCAATTTTATCAACGAAGGGGCCCATGTTGATATATTAATAGATAGATCCATCAGGGACAACAAGATTAAAGAAGTACAAGAAAAAGAGTATCATTCAAGGGTTCTACGAGTTTTGCTCGATGTTGCGAGGACTCTGGGAAGGCAAGGTCTCGCTTTACGTGGTCACAAAGATTCACCAGTAAACAATGATGGAAATTTTCGACAGATTGTTCATTTAATTGCCCGGCATTGTCCCCTGGTTAAAAATGGTTGGACGAAATCTCCGAAAGACCATATCATGTTACTTACCTCAGTCCCGTGACTCAAAATGAATTCATCGATTTATTAGGGAATGAAACTGAAAAGGCCATTGTCAGCGAAGTTAACCAAGCGGGAATATTTTCTGTAATGGCTGATACTACTCCAGACCTGTCACATCAAGATCGATTAGCTGTAAATATTCGGTATGCGCATCAAACAAATGCAGGAATTGTACCTGCTGAACGGCTTTTGAAGATGGATATCGTCCTGACTAAAAAATCAGGAGAAGAGCTGGCTGGAAAAATTGTAACAGCTCTTCAGTCGATGGGAATTTCCATAAAAAACATTGTTTTCCAATCTTATGATTTTGCAAAAAACATGTCTAGAAAGTTTAAAGGCACGCAGCAAAAATTAGCGGGAAAATGTGAAAAACGTATTCCCTATATTCCATGTCATGCTCATAGAATCAACATATTTGTTGAAGCCTCATGCAATGCAAGCTGTTTGATTAAGGAATTTTTTAATGTTTTAGAAGCTTTGTATGTTTTTTTTTTTTCTGGAAGTACGAAACGTTTCTTGAGTTTGCGTGAAGAGTTAGGTAATATTGAAAATTCATTGCAGTTGAAGAATTAGTCAAAAACACGATGGACTGCTCGGGCAGAAACAGTCAAAGCTGTATGGATTTCTTTCGAAGGCATCATTCATGCTCTTGAAACTATAAAGAAAGATTCCGAAAATTTTGACAGCAATTCACGTACACAAGCTTCAGGCTTGAAAACAAATTTTGGACTTCGATTTTAAAAGCTCTTTATTTTTTTGCAAAAATATAATGTTCAAAGTTAAAAATTTGACAGAAAATTTGGAAGCTGAAGAACTTACATCATCGATGCTTTATTGTTGATTCAAAGCACATCAGAGTCATTTCAGCAAATGAACGATGATATTCAAATAAACGATTTGATTGCGAGCTCGGTTTCCTTTGCTCGGAAGTGGGAGATAAGCCCCGAAAACGACTTTTCAAAGCATCACAGAACGCGACGAGTGCCAAAAAAAATTGACGAAAATCCGGAATCTGCTACAATTTTCGATTTTGAAACATTTTATAGAAAAGAATTCAAAATTGTTCTTCAAGTTTTTACAAGTTGCATCCAAGAAAAGTTACAAGAAAGTTTGTCAACTTTCAAACCCATTCAGGAAATGTTTAGAATTCCACTAGACAGAAATAATGTTACGATTGATTTGATAAACTCTATTGTACAATTGCAACCTGAATTTTTCAAGGAAGAAGTCGAATGTTTGCTTTGTGAGTTACAAATTCTTTTTGACTCATGTCAAAGTTGTAAATCATTCGAAGATATTTCCATGGTAGCATTCAAATTAAAACGAGTTACTCCCTTAGCATATAAACTGGTTCGTTATATTTTGACTGCTCCTGTCACGTCAGCATCGTGTGAACGTTCCTTCAGTAAATTGAAAATAGTTTTCGACCATTTGCGCACAACAATGGGAGATGATCGTTTAAATTCGTTGATGTTGCTCTTCTCTTCAAAAGATAAAGTAGATGAAATTGACCTTTGTGAAGTTGTTCAAAAATGGTCCTTACTAAAACATCGCAGAGTCAAAATTTGAATTTAATTCTTCCATTTTTCTCAAAAAAATTTTTCTTTGTAAAATTATTTTGATTTTTGTGAAAAGGGTATCTTCTTAGTATGTATTTAATTTTGTAAAACATTATATACGACGAAAATAAAGAAAGAGTAAACAAACACTGTAATTTTTAATTCATTCGGTAACATATTGCGCATTTTCACAAGTGTATTTCACTTATTAATTTTTTTTTTTAAATCCATTATTATACCTATAAAAAATGTCGGCAAATTTTCGAGATCAGTCGGCATATCAGTAAGATTCACCCCCCCACGATCGGGACCTTAGCGACGCCCCTGAACCTAAAGCATAACTTTTTTTTAATCAACGCGTAAAATATTTTATATCTGTCGGTAACATGAAAGAAAGGAGCTGGGTATGGCGGCACGCAACCAAAACCAGTAATGCCGCCAATTGCGATCTATGTAATATAGATATTTGCTGCAAAGGAAGGAGCACGACTGGAGTTATACGGCACATCCAAAACGTCCATAAGATTTCTAGCGAGTCTAGGGTTGCCAGATTCTGAAGTGGAAAAAGAAGGACATTTCTATTTTGATAGGAAAAAAAACCGCGTGTATCCAGTACACGTGAAAGAAGTTAACTTCTTAAGTTCATAAATAACGAAATATGAATAAGATGTATTCGAGAATGGTTTAGATTCACAATATCTTACTTCCGGGAAGTGGACCAGAGAAACGATCCATTCGAAAGAGGGCAATGAAGAGCACGAAGAAAGATGTACAAAGAAAGATAGGAAGACTAGGTGGCAAGCCTAGGTCGTCTACTTCCTTAGTCCACCAAGGTGGTTTATTAAAAATATATTATAATTATCAGTCCTCAATCCAGATATTTTGTTGCTGCTCAGCGTTGGCCACCCAGCTTCACTCTTCCCTGGAAATGGCCCGTCCTCCCTGCTCCTGTCGACTACCCCCAGGGTGATGGAGCCGGCACTTCTAGCGACTTCGCTAAACGTACGTTGCACGGCTTCACCACCCCGGACTCTCCTACTCTGTACATCATTACTCTGCCTATTTCGCATAGCGTCATCCCCAAGCGGGACCGACTCCCCAGGAGTCTGGTCAGCGCTGCTCACGACGTTTCTGGCCCACTCCAGCGTACGGGAATGCTTCTGAGAAACCTGAGAACCATCCCGACCCTCCGTAGGGTTCCAGAATCTTGGCAACCAAGCGCTGATCACAGATGGCTTTCCTCCGTGGAGTCGCTCGCTTGCTTCTACCGGACCGCCTCTGCTTCACTGTATTTACAGGAATGCTGCGAGACAGTCCTCTGCTTGTGCTAGCCACGTCGTCGAGGTTGCTCGACAACTGTAGCTGAGCACCTACTTGCGCACCGGAGCTTTGTCCAGCCGCGGAGGTCGATTTCGACGCTCCTTTGTCGCTTGCGGAGCCCGCACTCACAAGAGCGCCAGCCCCGCCGCAGCCCTTGGAGGAGGTTGTTTCCAATCCCCAAAGCAGGTCCGTCCGTTTCTCTCTTTCGTTGCGTCGCGTGTGGGCGGGTCTGCGGCCTGATTTTAGGCTACCAGTTATGTCTGATCACATCCCCTCCAGGTGAGTCCTCTGCCTCCGATTTGGAGCTGAACGCACCCTGTCAGGTCTGCGACCCTGTCAGGTCCGCGACCCTGTCAGGTCTGCGACCCTGTCCCGTATTTGTGAACCGGTCAGCAGCTAAACTACTCTCCTGCGGTACGCTAGGGCGAGCCTCGCTGCTGGCCAGTTCCCTGTCCCCGTCTTTTTCCGAGGGAGACCCTCCTTCTCTTTCCTGTTGTTGTTGTTGTTGGTGTTTTTATTGTTGTTGTTGTTATTGTTTTTGTCCATGCTAGTATTCGTCCCCACTCACCCTTTAATGGCCTCGTGGTTATCTATGCAAGCATGGAGGCCACGCGAGAGTTGACGAGGCATGAGTTCACAGCCAGACCGAGCGCAAAAACGGGAGATCCTCAACCGCACCTACACCGCCAACTAAATGGCGACCGGCCTGGAACGTACCCTGAGACTTGCCAAGGTTTTAACGGGACGTGGGCAGCTACGGCACTGGCCCATCACATTTCATTATTGCTGTTTTTTTTTTTTTATTCAAAAAAGTTTAAGATATTATTTTTTGCGATATCTCAACTGTATTAGTACACTGTATTAGTACACCCTGTGTTAGTACACCATGGGTATCAAACAAAAGGTGTTTATGAATGCTGTCATGTTGGTTTGGGGGTTCATTTTTTGTTTTAGTGAAAAGTTATTGTCAAAATACCGAAAAATTACCCGGGTTCGATACCAAAATTGGTGCGGAATCCATGGTATTTATGTGCGAAACACATTGCTGAGTTGGCGGCCTTCGGCCGTGCTTATAAAAAATAACCCTGGGCTACGCCATCCCGAGTCCGAGTGGTTGCCGCCGAAATGCGTATTCAACCGGTTCGTTGTTGCACGTATTCTATCATGTTATTTGAATAAGAATTCTTTGCTACACAGTTCATTATCATTCCTTGACCATAGAAAACTTGTGAGGCACACACTACGGTAAGCTGAATATTATTAAATTATTTATATTATTGTTTAATAAGTTGCATTATTATTAAAGATTTTGTCCTATCCTAATATTTTTTACCATGGATATTCGTCGTTTTCTGTGTAAAAAAAGGCGAATCGAGAACGAAGATGTAAGTTGTTTAACATAATATTAAATACAGCATAGATTTGGATTAGTAATAAGTGCATAATATTATTTTGTTCATGCTAGGACGGTAGCGAATGTAGTCGTACTGAGCTTCAAACTCTGTCACGTACACGTCGTTTGGTTCCTGGCGGTGTCCCTGGCTAGCTCAGTGTAAAGATGGGCAGTGGTTCCCAACCCTCCACCTTTCGGGACCCGACGGACATACTTATTCTTCCTTAACCTTCCTTCGTCAACACACTCTTTTCGACCACAGGAAGCCCGCCCTACCTTGGACCGCTCGCATCTTTCATACCGCCCAGTGATCTCCCTTTTTACGCTCCAGACTCCTCACTTACCTCATCATCAGACCATCCTCACATCCCGCCCAAAATTATTTATCTCATCATTTTTACTGTTCGTTACAGGATTCAAAATATAACAAATTTATTGGAAGTTTTCAAATACATAATTTTTTTTTTTTTTTTTTTTTTTTTTTTTGTCCCCTAACAAAAACGCCCTGCCTCTAAAAAACGATCATGAAACTAATACCAAAAAAGTAATTTAAAACCACAAGAGTAAATTTGTACATTAGGGGGGTTTTTGGGAATGCCTACCTAATCGAGCTCAATTAGAATTCTTCCCTACACTTTCCTCTATATTCAAATAATCAGATCGTAATATGTTTATCGCAGGGGCAGATCCGCTTTTGCACGGAATTACCTTATTTTTACACTTATACTCTAACATCTACATATACAGGCATATATATCACTAAAACTAATTTTTATCAAAAAATTGGAATTTTAAAATTTGCTCTAAGGACAACTCACAAGATGCTGGATGTAGCGTACATGCTCATCTCTTACCAGTTTGATGCTATAATTGCCTCAGCTATAAACTGCTAAGTCGCAAACCACTAGCAACTAAAAGCTTTTGTACAAAAAGGGGGACTAATCCAAGTTCTACTTTGTGTGTGCGCTCGTATTGTATTAAAGAATTAAATTTACTTTTTACAATATTTTTTTTTTTTTTTTGAAAAAATCAGGGGATATAATCTCTCTTGGCTGAGAATAAATTATTGATAAAAAAAAACGCACAATACATGAAATAAAATGGAACTTTAAGTTAGATATATATATATACGAAAATAAAATTTAACATCACCGACTTTTTTTTTGTAGGTTTCTTCACATGCACCCTTCACGTAAGTGTATATCACGATAATTGCTGTTCGATATTCCAACATCACCAATATAATTATTCCACTTGAATTTACCGCCTTACCGGCGTTTTGCTGTAAATCCGGGATTTTGTTGCAATTAGGGACTCAATATCTTATCCTTGGGATGTTTGTGTATACTGCATTTTTGTGAACGATCAGACTTTTGGTTTTTGCGAGTTGTGCCAATAATTCCCCGCGCTGTGATTAATTGGGACACACTAAAACAGAGCTTAATTATAGAAATCTCCTAACTTTGAGACTCAATTTTTCTGTGAACTAATACTCACACTCGCACTTGCCTGACCCGCAAACCAGGGGATTCAAATACCGTCACTTCCTTTAATTGAAAAAAACTTCCTTTAAAAAATTTTGAAAAACTTGGTTCTCTATCTATGCATATATGTACCTGCGTATATACGTGTGTACATACGTATTTACATATATTCCTTTCCTATAACTTTCTGTTAATCCTCACCTGTTTATGCTGGAACTAACATCCCTCATCGTTTTGGCTGTTCGCCATTTAATTCCGATTATTTTTACTAATAAAAAAAAACACCCAATACTTGGCACTTTTTATCTCTAGATAATCACTGTTTTAAACGTATACTTCACACAGCGCGGAGGCAGTGACGTGCCTTGACGATACGGTTTGCTATATTATAAACCGCAAGACTCCTATCACCCCTTTTTATACCTTTCCATTCGCTCAACTCCTTATTCCAATAACGTTACTCCTTTTTTCCTATTCGTTTACCCGCTAATCATCATTTCGGTCAGTGACTTTACTATTCGCGATTTTCTGCTTTGTGCCGCATCCTAAATTTGTGTCTGGCAACACTTTGCGTAAAAGCTCTTTTATCCCATTGTGAATTGTCTTTGTTTTGACAGTTCTCTACATTATAGCTTTGTTTCTTGAAATCTCCAGCAAAGAACTGTCAGCAGAAGAGAGTCTTGTAAAAAGCTGTCAAAATCTCATTTCTGCTAGTTTTATAGTTTTTCGCCGAACAGGAGCCAGCAGAAATTCTCAAGCAGAACAGCTGTTCTGACAATTGACAAATGAAAATAAATTTTTTCCGCAGCACATGAAATTGCGAATTTTTCAGTCTTTGGACAACTTCTGCGTATATATCGACGTAAACCTTACAAAATATTAAGAAAATTGAATGCCTTATACACCTTCAGTATTTCCGATTCCTGTAACTGTGTCTACAGGATTATATTGGTCTCCTAAACGAGCCACATTACGTTGGTCCAATGGACATTGGGCTTCGGCGCTTTGCTATTCAAATATACGGAATTATTGAAGATTTGGTGTTTACTGTATGTACTTACTTCATTTGCTGGTAAATAACTCATAGTTTTCAAAATATTCGTAATAAATTTTAAATTTCATAAAAATATTCAATCAATTTTTATTTTGCCATATGTCACAATCAGCTGTTTGTTACTTGCTAGTTTTTGCTGGACGAAAAATCTCCAGCAGCAACTTGCAGCGAACTTGCAGCGAATTGGCGCTCTTTCTCTCAATTAAATGTCAAAAAGCTGCTGGATTCGCTGCTAATTTTTTCACAAAACACTTTTCTAGGAATAATTATTCATAATTATTCATAATTAGCAGAAAAGAAACAAAGCTTATAACTTATAGGAAAGTACGAAGTCGGAGGTAAACACATTAATACGTGTTAAAATTAATTAATTTGTTTATTTTGGGGTGTTAGGGAGCAAACGAAATGGTAAGTATATGAAATTGTGGTATTAGTTTCCTTTAGGGGACAACTCCTAATAAATTAGCTAAAAATATGGGAGATACCTCAAAAGACGCGTTTTGGCCTCAGGATCACGGACCCGGAAGCGCTTTTTTAATATTTTGCTTCTCTGCAGAGATATTTGCAATCAAAGTTTCAAGTTTTCATGTGGCTGTTGTAATATTATTAGACTGTCCCTAAAAACGTGCAAAAAATGTCGCGCCGTGGCGGTAGCCACGGTTATGTCACACGTCCGGACTTGGGATGGCGTAGCCCAGGGTTATTTTTTATAAGCGCGGCCGAAGGCCGCCAACTCAAAAAGGTGTTTCGCACATAAATACCATGGATTCCGCCCCAATTTTGGTACCGGACCCGGGTCATTTTTCGGTTTTTTGACCATAACTTTTCACTAAAACAAAAAATTAAAAAAGCGCTTCCGGATTCGTGATCCTGAGGCCAAAACGCGTCTTTTGAGGTATCTCCCATATTTTTAGCTAATTTATTAGGAGTTGTCCCCTAAAGGAAACTAATACCGAAATTGTGCGCTAACTCGGGTGATGTAAACATTTTGGGGGTGACCTGCAACAAGGCTGTTGTAAAAGGCAACCAAGTTGCGAGTCTACCTTTGTTTACACTAACTTAGAGCGGTCCAATAAAACAAATATCCCAATTTTTTTATTTCTTTTCAGGAATTCTGGCTAACTGAGGGAAAGCCCAACGTGGGGAACACCCACCCCGACACTGTCTCCTGCCTCGAGAGCTAGACCGGGCATAATAAGAAGATACGGATTCGCGAGGAAGTTTTAGGGAATTATTGTGTGCATAAACGTGCATAAGGTTTTGTTACTTTGTGGATATGTTTTATTTTTCAGGTTTGACGAAATTGATTTTTTGGTGTATTCCTCCGGACGGCTTGACCCTCACCGCCGGAGAACTACATGACTGATATAAACAACTATTGTTTGAGGTCCTTGGCGTGCCATGCACCTATGCTTTTGCCGGATAAATTTTCCAACAGGTACATATTTTTACCAAGTGCTTTAGTGACCCGACACTTAATGAACTTTTTACAAAATTTCGCGTTAATGTTATTTTTGAAGTCACTCAAGACAAAGTTGCGCTTATAAATTTCCTGACCGGGTACAAAACGTACTTCGCGAACTCTTTTGTTGTACCGGGCCGCGTTTGTTTTGTAAGCTTCGTGAAGGTTTTCTTTTACCTGATCTCGCATGAGGCTAATTTTGTCGCTATTGTTTAGCAAAAGTATCTCGTTATCATCTAACGAACTTAGCTTTCGAGCCAACACATAATCCGCGCCACTGGTAAACATGTTTGTACCAAATAAGGCAAAGTATGGCGAAACGCCAGTTGCAGAGTGTGCCGCGCTGCGCAATGCACACTCGATCTCTGATAGATAGAGATCCCAATCGCGATGGTCTGTGTTTAAATAGGATCGAATTGCAGACAGAACCGATTGGTTAACCCGTTCTGCTGCATTCGACTGTGGTGAATAAAAAGCGGTTTTTAGGTGTTTTATACTATAGGTCTCAATCATCTTAGAAAATTGTTTGGATATGAACTGTTGTCCATTATCCGAATGGATTATTTCTGGGACGCCAAACTTGTGGAAGATTTCCTCGGTGAGGAACTTCACAACGTTTGGCGCCGTTGCTTCACGCATTGCTTTTAAAAATGTAAATTTTGTAAAGTGGTCTACTACAATAAATATGTAACAATTGCCCCGCTTGGACCTTGGGTATTTCCCGAGAAAGTCAACATAAATTTTTTGAAAGGGTCGTTCAGTTATCACCTCAGTACCTATACCCGGTTTCAATATCGTGTTACTAGGCTTGCATTCCTTGCAAACTTGACAGCCGCGAACAAAATTGCGCACTTGCACAACCATGTTCGGCCAGTAATACATGCGCCTTAAGCGGTCTAAAGTTTTGGCCATACCGCCGTGTGCAGCTGTTTCAGCGCAGTGCGCATTTTCAATCAGCGTCGACGTCAAGGCCGCAGGTACCCACAACTTCCACTCGCTTTCCTCTAACTCTACGTGTTTAGCTAATATTTTTTTAAAAACAAAACCGTCTTCGACTTTTAAGTCTGGCAGTTTATCTGCATTTTTCTCAATTGTTTTGATTAACCCTTTATACTCCTCAGACTCGAACTCGACCGTGTCCATGCCTGCTATTGGCGATTGTATCAAATCTTCTATGCACCGAGACAATGTGTCCGCCACCACATTTTCAGAACCCTTTCTATGTTCGATATTAAAATTAAACGCTTGTAAATGCAGTGACCATCTCGCCAACCTACCGCTAAGATCTTTAAGGGACATGAGCCACTTAAGACTTGCGTGGTCAGTTAACACGGTAAAGGGCATTAATTCTATATATGGTCGGAATTTTTGCACCGCCATAACCGCCGCAAGACATTCCTTCTCGGTGGTGCTGTATTTACGTTGGCACTCGTTGAGTTTTTGAGAATAGTACGCGATAGGATTTTCCCCCCCATTATCGTCTTTTTGGTACAAAACCGCCCCTACGCCATAATCTGAAGCATCGCATTGGACCCAGAAGTGCTTTTTAAAGTCAGGGTGTTTTAATACAGGTGCGCTAGTAAGCGCCCTTTTCAGAAAGCCTCGATTGCTTGCGGAGTCAACTCAAATTTAGTGGTTTTTTGAGTGCATCAGTCAAAGGTGCAGCCAACGTGGCAAAATCTTTTATGAACCGCCTATACCACCCGGCGGTTCCTAAGAAACTTCGCACCTGTTTCACGGTCTTTGGCACTGGAATGTTCAAAATCGCTTTAACTTTTTCGGGGTCAGTTTTTAGCATACCCCCGCCCACAATATACCCAAGATACGGTAACACTTTAAAACAAAACATCGACTTTTTCAGCCCTATGGTTAACCCGGCCTCTTTTAGACATATTGCTACTTCTTCTAATAATTTCAAATGAGAATCAAAATCTGGAGCAATGATGAGCAAATCATCTAGGTAAATAAAAACATTTGACTTTAAACGTTGTGGTATAACACGGTCCATGAGTCGGCATAATCGCTGCGCCGCATTACACAAGCCGAAAGGCATTACCACAAACTGGTATAACGGTCGGCCCGGCACTGTAAAAGCGGTGTAGGGTTTGCAGTTTTCCTCAAGCTCTATTTGCCAAAAGGCAAACTTAAGGTCCACGCTACTAATAAAATGGGTATCATCAATACGGCTAATTATACCCTCAATATTTTGCAAAGGATATGCGTCCTTAATCGTTACCGCGTTTAGTTTTCGAGCGTCTAAACAAAATCTATTTTTGCCAGGCTTCCTTACTACCGTCGTTCTATTGCTCCATGGACTTTCGCTTTCTTCAATTACGCCTAATTCTAACATCTTGTCTATTTCAGTATAAACAATCGATTGCATAGCTGGAGACAAGGGATAGTGGCGATCTTTAACCGGGACAGCCTCCTCCACGAGCTTGATGGAGTGCTTCTCTAATGGAGTACGGCCTAAGCCGTCCTTCTCAAATGTTTTAAAGCCCTCTATGACTTGCTGTAAACGCTCTTGTTGGTCGACCGTGAGCTCATGCAACACACGACGTTCGTACCTATCTACATCCGTAACCATCTGCTGCTCTAGTTTCGACAAGTCAATTTCCTCTATCGCCACTACGTCTGGAGCCAACTGGAAGACTCGCCAAAAGTCAATTCCTAGGTACACGTGCTGCTCCAGGTATGGACATAAGTAAAAAGTTAAATTATTTTTTAAATCTTTGTATTTTACAGGTACTGTTATTTTACCCAATATGGTATGCGCGCCACCGCCTGCTGTTGTAACGCTCGAAATAAAACGTTCTATAGGGACCCCCAACATATCCACTAACTCGCGACACCCCTGACCTAATATGCTGACAGACGCGCCCGTATCTAGCAGCCCTCACACTTGCACCCCCTTTATTTCAATGTCAGCATATACCCTAGGATCGTTTCGGTCTGCTCTTTTTACGGTTTCCACAACTTGTCGACGCAATAATTTGCGTTTTCGATACCTATCTCTAGCTTTTCGTATCTTTCGAGATACTGTTCGACGACCTAAATACACGCCCTCTGCGAAGATTCGCGCGCGAGCTTCCTTATACCGTCGCATGCGTTCCTCTAATGACAATACTGATGTGTTGTGTGAGGCACTCATCTTTTTTTCAATCATTATACCTTTCATGAACATGAAATGGTATTATAACTTTGGTCCGATGTTTGTAAATATGAGAAGAAGAAGAGATAGACCCATCAATAAGTATACCGAAATGATCAGGATGACGAGATGAGTTGATTTAGCCATGTCCGTCTGTCCGTCTGTCCGTCTGTCTGTTTGAACGCAAACTAGTCCCTCAATTTTTGAGATATCTGGCTGAAATTTTGTATGTGGCCACCATTTTGTAATATAGGAATCATTTGTCGGAACTGACAAGATCGGACCAGTATAACATATAGCCCCCATACAACCGATTGTTCAGATATAAGGTTTTTTGGCCAAAACTTCCGCAATTAAAAAGTTAGAAACGTAAAATTTCGCAACTCGAGTACTTTCTATTTATGTAGTGTATATAGTGAAAATCAACCAGATCGGGCAAATGTAACATATAGCCCCCATACAACCGATTGTTCAGATATAAGGTTTTTTGGCCAAAACTTCTGCAATTAAAAAGTTAGGAACGTAAAATTTTGCAGCTCGAGTACTTTCTATTTATGTAGTGTATATAGTGAAAATCAATCAGATCGGGCAAATGTAACATATAGCCCCCATACAACCGATTGTTCAGATATAAGGTTTTTTGGCCAAAACTTCTGCAATTAAAAAGTTAGGAACGTAAAATTTTGCAACTCGAGTACTTTCTATTTATGTAGTGTATATAGGGAAAATCAACAAGATCGGACAAATGTAACATATAGCCCTCATACAACCGATTGTTCAGATATAAGGTTTTTTGGCCAAAACTTCTGCAATTAAAAAGTTAGGAACGTAAAATTTTGCAACTCGAGTACTTTCTATTTATGTAGTGTATATAGGGAAAATCAACAAGATCGGACAAATGTAACATATAGCCCCCATACAACCGATTGTTCAGATATAAGGTTTTTTGGCCAAAACTTCTGCAATTAAAAAGTTAGGAACGTAAAATTTTGCAGCTCGAGTACTTTCTATTTATGTAGTGTATATAGTGAAAATCAATCAGATCGGGCAAATGTAACATATAGCCCCCATACAACCGATTGTTCAGATATAAGGTTTTTTGGCCAAAACTTCTGCAATTAAAAAGTTAGGAACGTAAAATTTTGCAACTCGAGTACTTTCAATTTATGTAGTGTGTAGAGGAAAATCAAGAAGATCGGGTAAATATAACATATATTTAGCCCCATACAACCGGTTGTTCCGATATAAGGTTTTTTGGCCAATACTTCCGCATTTAAAAAGTTAGGAACGTAAAATATTTCACCTTTAGTACTTTCTACATATGTAATGTGTATAGTGTAAGTCAGTACAATTGAACACGTATAATATATAGCCTCCATACAATCGATTGTTCCGATAACTCGGATCCTATTATTTTGTAAGTTTTTTTTAAATTATAACAAAGATGTGTAATGTGTATAGTAAATATAGTTAAATTGACACAGGCTGTACTGGGGATCGAACAGTGAAAATCGTGACGCTTATTCATGAAAGGTATATAGCCTTCGGCACAGCCGAAGACAACTTTCCTTACTTGTTTGTTCTTGGCTTATTACCATTTTTGGCTTTACCGCCAACTGAAAATCTGGACTTATGTCATTTTGAAAGTTTGTATTAATGGGAGCATCTAATTTTGCGGGACTTGTGTGGAGCGCGACACCCCCGCAGTCATCGCGTTCCGCTTCGCGTTTCCCGCCTGGCTACAGACGGGACACTTTGGTGTAATGACATCCGCTTTGCCACATTTAAAACAAAAGATGCGCCTTTGTAGGGACATGCAGTCGGTGAATACATGCCCCTCTTCTCCACAATTCCAGCATAGCAAGTTTTTTCGACTTGAGGTTTCGCGGTTTGACGGATGCTTCGTAACGCGTTGATAGCGGAGCTCTTCCACGGAGACTTGACCCTCATCTCCGGGAGGCTCCTGCTCATCTGATTGATTATAAGCGACCTCGTTGACGTGATACGCTCGTGTAGCGAATCCCCCTTGCTGCATTCGTTCCCTGCGAGGAAAACAACGTTCCACCTCTTTGCACTCCATGCGCAATTGTTCCACCGAATACACGGCTATCGGGTAAACGAGTTTTGCCAACGACTCTCTTAAATTTCCCTTCATAAGGCGTACCATTTCATATTCGGGAATGGGATTTCTCAACCGAGAACGAAGTATTCCCATTGCGTGAAAGTACTCGTCGATAGTTTCTGTGGGTTTTTGCTTACGCTCAGTGATTTCCCTCATGAGCTCGAAGTCGGTCTGTTGAGAGGCGAACTGTCTCTGCAAGGCGAACTGCAAACTCGGCCAGTCTAGGTTCCGGTTTGATCGAATGTACAACCAGTACCATTCTCTAGCCTCGCCACTCAACAGACGATGAAAATCTCTTAAAATTTCGTCCCAAGAACACCGATACTGTTCCTTCAAGTACTCCAGCCTGAAAAAAAAATCTTCGATGGTCATAGCATCGCGATGGCCCTGATAGCTTATACCCCACTTCTCTATATTAAGTTCAGATCGATTACCTATGCTTCGATGTTGTGTTTCCGGTTGAATATTTTCTTGAAAAAAACTCTGGTTTGCCCTAGGTGGGCCTTGAAATTGTCGCTGGTATGAATGCGCATTGAACGCAGGCGACGGACCGTAAAAATGACGCTGGTTCGATTGCGTATAGATCATAGGCAACTGACCTGGAATTTGACGCTGTTGCGGTTGTGCATTCATTGCCGGCAACTGACCTAAAATTGACCTATCAGGGATTTGATTTTGTGCTGGGATGTTACTGTTGCCTCTTCCGGAAACTAACTCATTTTCGTTCAGTGAACGCCTTGACTCTATGGATTCATTGTTTAAATCGTGCTTTCTTTTCTTGTAATGAACGCGTGGCCCGTTTCTTTGTCCTGTAGCTCCCAATTCACCATTCGATTCACGAACGCCTTTTAGCATTGCCTGCATGCCTGCTCGCATTTCACCTAACATGGTCTCTTGAGCTTCGTGCATCATTTTTTTGATTATAGGTGTTATTTCTTCTCGTAGGTTTTGAATCGTCGGCATCGGCCGATTGTATTGAGGATTGTAACGCTGTAACGTTATGGGGAGGAGGAGGACGCGGAAAAGGTAGTGTGGCTGGCTTTAAGAGCACGGACTGGGTAACCTGGCCTCCCGTCTTGTTTTTTGACACCGCCCCTGTACTACGGCGTTCACCTGGTTGCGTTCCTATAGGCTCTGGGTACCCTATACCGCCTGACGCTTCACCCCCTATATCCTTCGAGACCATTATCCTATCGGATAAATCATAAAACAATGGGTCTTTCTCGGTCGGTAACTCAGCATTCGGATCGTTAAGAGGCATGGTCTTAGATTTAGATTTCGATCGCGTATTTAGAGCAGGTGGTAAATCGTTCATATACGTGGTTACAAAAAAAATTACATGCATAAATCAAATGTGATTATAAATAAATAAAAAAACTTATGTAGACAAATAAGCAATACATATGTATTGATATTAATAATAAAAATATATGAAATAATAAACAATGTATGTAGATTACTAAATTATTTAGATGAATAAATGTTTATACATATATATATATACCACAAAAACGATTTCAATACAAATGTATACCTATATATTATTATTATTATATCTTTTTTTTTATATTTTTTTTTTTTTTTTTTTTATAAAATATGTATGTATATAAATAAATAAAATATGTATACAAATATTTGCTTATAGATATATTTGCGAATACATATGTATATATAATAACGAATTCAAATACCAAAAAAAAACTTGTTAAGGCGAAATAAAAAGTAAAAGTTGCTAAAAGCATCAACCAAAACTCGATAACGAATTTATAAAGGTTTCAAAAATTGTAATTTTAAAGACAATGAAATCAAAGAAATATCAAAAAAATAAATAAAGTTTGAATTTAAATAATAAATCAGATTCTATTCAATTTTGTATAAATAAATAAAATATGTATAAAAATAATAAAATATGTATATGCATATATCGATGCTTCTAGGTACCTTTACAACTACGTATAAATAAGACGCACTGTAAATACTTAAATCAAATAAGATATAAAAATAAATAACATATGTATATAAAAAAAAATAATTGCTTATCGATGCATATAAGGATACATATAAACAAAGAATCGATATATCAAGACAAAAACCTATTAGGTTATTTACATATAAAAATTGCTAACATCAATAACAAAAAAAAATTTAAAATTGAAATTTCAAAAAAAAAATTAAAAAAAATATCAATATTTAAATCAAATTTGACTTTAACTAATGACTCAAATACTAATATGAATATGCGTAAATAAATTAAATATGTGTAAAAATAATAAAATACGTATATACATACAAATACATCTATTAGCCAGTCTACAGTTGAAACTGTTAAAAGCCACAAAAAAAAACTTGCGATTTTAACAAAAAAATTTTAGTTTTCAAATAAATATAAATACAAATAAAAATGCCATATATCAAGACAACCCCATGTAAATAAATAAAAACAATAAAAACTGCTAAAAGCACAAAAAAAAATCACAATTTTATCAAAAACTTTTAATCTTCAACTTTCAAACTTTATGAGTTATATGCGGGAGTTCAGATGGCTGACCACACGAGGAGGTTCGAAAGAGACTGGAGCATACATTAGCGTTCCTGTGGTATACTAAGTGTGTGGACTTTATAAAAAAATATAATTTGGTTAAAAAAAAATATCAAAAAGAACTTTAGGTACTCAACCAACAACTGGCTGAGGTCACTAATCGTTTCACGCATGGAGCATCGAAATCTATTCTCGATTTTCGGTCTCCAATCATCTTGTATACTACTCTATTGAAAATTACATTTGTACAATTAATGGTTCAAAAAAAACTTTGCGTGTATATGAAGTATATATGTAAACGGATGCATTGAATTATGCCGGTGCTTATAGTAAAATCTTGGTGATTTCTATGTCACCGAAAGGCTATTGAATGGGGTCTGATGAGCTGGATCCTCGTGAACTGGTGCAAAAACAATTTATAAAAGAGATAAACCGGCCACCTAGTTATCTCAGAATCCAGCTGTCATCAAGACCTTTTAAATGAAGAATCTGAAACAAAAAGTTTAAATAAATTTAATTAGCAAGGATAACAGTTTACCTGTTTCCCAATTCTGTTATCTTAAAGACTTTAGTTGCTCTTTGTGCGGGCGCCAATTTAAACTTTTTTCGCGCCTAACACTATGGTTGACTTGCTGTCCTACCCCACAGTGCACTAACAAATTACTTAATATGTAACTTTTGTTTGGGCGCCATTTATAAATATGTCACGTACACGTCGTTTGGTTCCTGGCGGTGTCCCTGGCTAGCTCAGTGTAAAGATGGGCAGTGGTTCCCAACCCTCCACCTTTCGGGACCCGACGGACATACTTATTCTTCCTTAACCTTCCTTCGTCAACACACTCTTTTCGACCACAGGAAGCCCGCCCTACCTTGGACCGCTCGCATCTTTCATACCGCCCAGTGATCTCCCTTTTTATTACCTCATCATCAGACCATCCTCACATCCCGCCCAAAATTATTTATCTCATCATTTTTACTGTTCGTTACAGGATTCAAAATATAACAAATTTATTGGAAGTTTTCAAATACATAATTTTTTTTTTTTTTTTTTTTTTTGTCCCCTAACAAAAACGCCCTGCCTCTAAAAAACGATCATGAAACTAATACCAAAAAAGTAATTTAAAACCACAAGAGTAAATTTGTACATTAGGGGGGTTTTTGGGAATGCCTACCTAATCGAGCTCAATTAGAATTCTTCCCTACACTTTCCTCTATATTCAAATAATCAGATCGTAATATGTTTATCGCAGGGGCAGATCCGCTTTTGCACGGAATTACTTTATTTTTACACTTATACTCTAACATCTACATATACAGGCATATATATCACTAAAACTAATTTTTATCAAAAAATTGGAATTTTAAAATTTGCTCTAAGGACAACTCACAAGATGCTGGATGTAGCGTACATGCTCATCTCTTACCAGTTTGATGCTATAATTGCCTCAGCTATAAACTGCTAAGTCGCAAACCACTAGCAACTAAAAGCTTTTGTACAAAAAGGGGGACTAATCCAAGTTCTACTTTGTGTGTGCGCTCGTATTGTATTAAAGAATTAAATTTACTTTTTACAATATTTTTTTTTTTTTTTGAAAAAATCAGGCTGAGAATAAATTATTGATAAAAAAAAAACGCACAATACATGAAATAAAATGGAACTTTAAGTTAGATATATATATATACGAAAATAAAATTTAACATCACCGACTTTTTTTTTGTAGGTTTCTTCACATGCACCCTTCACGTAAGTGTATATCACGATAATTGCTGTTCGATATTCCAACATCACCAATATAATTATTCCACTTGAATTTACCGCCTTACCGGCGTTTTGCTGTAAATCCGGGATTTTGTTGCAATTAGGGACTCAATATCTTATCCTTGGGATGTTTGTGTATACTGCATTTTTGTGAACGATCAGACTTTTGGTTTTTGCGAGTTGTGCCAATAATTCCCCGCGCTGTGATTAATTGGGACACACTAAAACAGAGCTTAATTATAGAAATCTCCTAACTTTGAGACTCAATTTTTCTGTGAACTAATACTCACACTCGCACTGCTAATTCACTTGCCTGACCCGCAAACCAGGGGATTCAAATACCGTCACTTCCTTTAATTGAAAAAAACTTCCTTTAAAAAATTTTGAAAAACTTGGTTCTCTATCTATGCATATATGTACCTGCGTATATACGTGTGTACATACGTATTTACATATATTCATTTCCTATAACTTTCTGTTAATCCTCACCTGTTTATGCTGGAACTAACATCCCTCATCGTTTTGGCTGTTCGCCATTTAATTCCGATTATTTTTACTAATAAAAAAAAAAACACCCAATACTTGGCACTTTTTATCTCTAGATAATCACTGTTTTAAACGTAGGTATACTTCACACAGCGCGGAGGCAGTGACGTGCCTTGACGATACGGTTTGCTATATTATAAACCGCAAGACTCCTATCACCCCTTTTTATACCTTTCCATTCGCTCAACTCCTTATTCCAATAACGTTACTCCTTTTTTCCTATTCGTTTACCCGCTAATCATCATTTCGGTCAGTGACTTTACAATTCGCGATTTTCTGCTTATTGTTGAAAATGACACAGGCAAGCTACAAACGGGATTACCACTGACTCCTACAGAAGTGGAATTTAATTTGGAGGTGCCGAAGAGCTCGTCTTTGCCAGTTTACTCTTTGAAAAATGATCTTAGTTCATATGATATTCGATTGTTTGTTCAAAAATCAGCAGCTGATGGAATAAACTCAATTCCTGGATTGCAAAAGAAGATTTGGAGTCCCCCTGACGGCTACAGTTTTCCTGCATCGGGCCCTAGAAGTTTAAAGTTTCAACAATCTTGGCTCAAAAAACCTCAATGGCTAGCGTATTCAGCAGTGGAAGACGGTGCATATTGCAAATACTGTGTGTTATTTTGTGCTACTTTGAGAGGAGTCGGTAATCCAACTCTGGAAAAGTTAGTTACCACCCCGTTAAAAAAATTGGAAAAAGCACTGGAAACTTTCGAAAAGCACATGTTATCAGAATACCACAAAAAATTTTTGTTGCAATGGTCTTTGAGATTGAGAATCGAAGAAGAAAATGCTTTACCCATTGATTTGCAACTGTCGAAACAATACATAGACTATCTGAATGAAAGCAAACTATGCCTGATTCCAATTATTGAAACAGTTATCCTGTGTGGCCGACAAGGAATTGCACTCAGAGGTTCCAATGATACGGGGAGGATTTCTGAAGACGAACCGTTGACAAATGATGGAAACTTTAGAGCTCTCTTAAGACATCGAGCAGAAACTGATGAGTATTTGAAAAAACACCTGCGTGATTCACCAAAGAATGCAATGTACATAAGCAACCGTGTCCAGAATGAAATAATCAACATTTGTCACCACCTGATCATGAGTCGATCGGGTGAACAAATCGAAGGGCTTTTCTTCTCTCGGAGATGACACGCCAGATATTGCAGGAGTAGAAAAAAGTTCAATTTGCATTCGTTACTTGGATAAATGCGATGGAAAGTTCATCATTCAGGAAGATTTTTTGTGTTTTATTCCTATCACCGATTTCACTGGAAAGGGAATAGGAAGTGCTTACCTTGATTTCCTTAAATCTTCTGGATTGGATTGCACGTATTTCTTCGGACAAGGATATGAGGGTGCGAGAGCGGTTAGCGGAGAGTTCCAAGGGGCTCAAGCTGTTGTCAGAAAAACTTTTCCACTCGCGCTCTAGTCTCATTGTGCTGCTCATAGCTTCAATTTAGCGGTAAGTTCTGCGTGCAACATAACGGCAATCAAAAATTGTCTAGGAGTTCTAGAGAATATCCATTCCTTTTTCATTTATCCAAAACGCCAAAATGCCCTTCATGATGCGATAGGTGAAAATGAACATCTATCGGAAACTCGAGTGAAGAAATTGAAAAAATTCGCGCTCTTGAAGTAATTTCCACCACCTGGAAAGACCCAACGACTTCATCTGGAGCTTTCCAACTGTTTTCAGCTATAAAAACCGAAAATTTCCAGATATCTATGCATATTTTGAGCTCGGTGCATTCTCTCACATTGTCCCTGAGTCGAGTACTTCAAGGAGAAAATCAAGATCTGGGAGAGGCTGTCCAATTGGCCGATGCTGCGAAAGAAATTTCGAGAAAACGCTGAGAGGAAGTTCAGACAAATTTTCAAAACAGTGAGCGAAATTAGCGAGCAATACGAATTCAAATTGCGAAAGCCAAGGATTGCGTCCAAACAGACCCAACGTTCCAACGTACAAACTGATTCAGTTGAAGATTATTTCCGTATAACAATCTACAACCGTATATTGATTCGTTTCTGACACAATTGCATGATCGATTCTTAAGTCACCGCAATATTTTATCAAATTTCGCTTGCCTTTTTCCCAACAAAATGAAAACTTTCGAAGAAGAGTCCTGCGCTCAACTATTCCAATCATACTGACCAATCTTGCACGACGATTCCCGTGACATCTGGGTGAACGAAGTACAAATTTGGCGGAAGCTCATTGCCGGAAAGGAAATAAAAAACTCACTTGAAGCACTCGATATTTGTAATGAAGATGCGTTTCCAAATGTTAACCAAATCCTTCGCGTTATGGCAGTTTTGCCTGTGACAACAGCGACGAATGAACGATCATTCTTAACTTTGCGACGACTAAAAACGTACTTGAGATCAACATGTCTGATCGTCTGAACGGCTTAGCCTCACTCAATGTACATCGCAATGTCAAAATCGATCCGAAAATAATTTTGAAAGAGTTTTTTTCAGTACCTCGAAGAGTTGATTTATTAAATAAATGCAACTAAATATGACTTTTGACAATAAAATTTCCATACTCTGAAATTTTTTTTAATGGCTTTTCATTGATTACGTAACTTGAGTTAACCTCCCCCCCCCTCCCCCCCTCGGATATTTTCTGCGCACGGGCCTGTTCTTAATACCAAAACGCTTAATATGGCTATTAACCCATTTTCAGCCACTGGTCGATTTTTCGACCACCAACTTTGGACATCTATATCTTTGAACTAATGTAATACTTTCGTGATCTGTTTGCATTGCTAGTTAATTCAGAACTTATTTAGTACTAAGAGTGCAAAAATTTATCAAAAATAATTTAACTACAATTTTAGTATATGGATGAAAATACTGCTAATTTCAGTAGTTTTTTGTTCAGATAAAAAAAGAGAAACCAAAAATAAAATAAAAACTTTATTTCAAATTTTTTTAAAAGAAAAAATATCATATTTTGAGAGTAAAACAATTCCAATGTCAATTTTGCAATAGCTCTAACATTTTAAAGCACGTAAACTTTGGTGGTCGACCGCTGGCCAGAAGCTGGTAAGATGGATATATGTATTAGTTTCAGGCAGTACATGTTTTATTGTTAACAGCAATGCAAGCAGAATCTGTCTGCTCTTCTTGACGTTATTTTGGGGTCTCCGGGTTGTACGACGCGAGCTACTGATGCGGGTTGACACCAGGTTCGGATTAAAACATTCGCGTGCGAAGATGCTACAACTGTTGAACTGTACAAGGCAGCAGTTGGAAGACTGGGTGAAGTCTACTCAGGGGCAAGAATCGTCGACTGGAAGGATCCGGGATGGCCAAGGGCATGGATTCCTGCCATCCCTGCGGAACCTGAGAGAACTCTCACAATGCTGCGGGTCATGAATCCGTCCCTCCCTACGCAGGACTGGTGTCAATCTGGTCGGGGATGCGGTAGGGCCAGATAGGCAGGGAATCTTCACCTTGAATAAGGGACTCGAGCCCCTTAAAAGGTGCAATGGACGAGTGCAGTACGGTGCGGGTGAAAGCGCGATCCATGTATACCGTGGCGATGCACAGTGCGCTGCCATTCCAGCCACTCCGGAGGACTCGGAAATCGGGGCGTCGGAAGTGGAAGCGGAGGAGTCCGATGCGGAAAGCATGTTATCTGCCATGTCAAATTTAGGGGGTGGTGCGAACAACTTGGCGATGGAAGAAAGCCTGTCGGACGGGAAAGACCTCGACGTCACGGTGGTGGCAGGGAAGTCTGAGCTCTCTCATGTTGCTGGTGATTCATATAAACCTGCATAAATCTAAGGCAGCCTCGGCTGTTTTAATCAGTCGTCTTTCTAAAGGCGACATAGACGTGGTCCTTATCCAAGAGCCCCTGGGTCAATAGCTCAAGGATCTGTGGATTGGGAAGAAAGGGGTACATGCTTATCCAAGCTAATGCTCATATTAATGTTACATTTTAACATATTTCTAAAAGAAAAAATATAATGAATTTTTTAAATTTATTTTGAAGAAATTTTTTCCATAATGACCACCGGAGTAAAGTTATACAAATTTAGACTTATTTTGCATCTAGGTACATATTTGTGTTTTGTGAAAGCAACATTTTCTTGTGTTGGTGTTTCTTTTGGAAACCGAAACCGGAACGAAACCGTAACCGAAACCGAAATAAATGTTGAAGAACGAACCCGGAACCAAAACCGGAACTTTATTTTAATCGGTTTCACACCTTGCTTAATAGTTTTGCGAAAATGAGACGATTTATTAATATTAAGCAGTTCCGTTTCTATATTTATTTTTAACAAAACAGTACTCAATACATAGTAGTATTTATTAAAACTAATAACAAAAATTTAAATACAAACTAATTTATGCAAAAGTCTGCTTTCTCTTGGTGCTGAACCAGTGATTGAAATCCAACCGTAACAGCAACTGAGATAATGGTGTTGTAGTAGGATTTGTCTTCAAAGCTATTAAATAATTAATTAATTGATCCATTAAGACCCCGAAGCGTTCATCGAGTTTATCAATATTATCCTTAATTTTCGTTGCTGCTACTTCCGACATCAAAATCGTGCCTAGGCTATCGCACAAGTTAAAAACATCAATTAATATATTATAAATGGGATTATTCGATTGTGAGATAAAAAATTGATTAATATTCAATTTCGTGGTTTCCTCATTTGTTAGCAAAAAGCAAAGCGAGAGAATATTTGCCAAAAAGATGCTATGCGCTTTCTGTATTTCTTCAAAATCGGCTTTATTGAGTATGGTGTTTAAGAGTATGCTGAATTGACTTTCCAACACATCGACTTGTATATAATACTGTAAGTTATCAATAAAGAACATTAGCTGATTCAAGAGATTTGTTAATTTCATGCGCCCTGTTGTGTTCAACTTTGATCGTCTTATATTATTGCTCCATAGCATATGCAAATCAAATTGAATCTTTTTGATTAAAAGCAAGAAGCGAAAGAGGACGTTATAGTGCTCCATCACCTTTGGTGAGAATAGCAAGTGCAATGGCCAATTAATTTTATAATTCAATTGCATAAACTGTAAGTAGTTGTGCTCCAAGTCTTTGGGATTGGTGCCTTGTAACAGCGGTTTGGCGATACTCAACGAGAAACGTTCCAAATCTTCAGAGACGCCAACACCATGCGCTGCCGATTCGAAAGCTTTAACAAAATCATGCACTTTATTCTCGTTATATTTATCTTTGCCAATGATGTAGGTCAAACGCAAAAATTCTAGAAATAGCTCGCCACGTCCGAGCAGAAAGAACTCTTTCATCAATTTTAATTGCTGCACCAAGTCGGCCTGATTTATAGCGATTTCGGACAAACGAGTGGTAACATATGTTTTGATTTCGTTGACAATACTTTCGTAATGTTGAACATTTAGCTCCTCATCATTTTGTAACATTTGTATTTTGCCAAAATAGATGTGCTCCTTTTCATTGCTCAACGAGCTCTCATCCTCCAAGTCGGTGTGCTCCGTTTTGTTCCAGTTTTGTGTAAGATTTTTATGTTTGTTGGCGTCAGCTTTGAATATGAGTATAGTCTGCCCAATGAAGAGCACCTTCTCAGCCCAACCCACCGGTAGATAATGCGGTAGCAGATCATAGCATATTTCATAACGCCAAATATCTGCATAAGTGCTCGCCACTTTCGAAAGTGTTGTTATTGTGCTGGCATGTTTGCCGCTTTCCGTGCTCGCGCATTTGCTCGTCTCACTCTCTGCCGCACTGTTGCTATGCCCCTCCGAGCATTGTATGAAGAATTCTCCATAAGAATCGATTATTTTGGCGTACAAAATCCAATGTGTTAGCTGCTTGAAGAATACTACATTGACCGCCAATTGCAAGGTCTTTACAGCTACACGAATTTTCCGATCGCCGTGTTCTGCATTTTGATGTAGATATTGCATAATTTCACAGCCATGCAGTTTTTGTCCACGTATGGCGCGTATCAACTTGCGGAGGTACAGCGCTAGCGGTTCATACGATTTCAGCTGGCGATAAATGAAGAGCAGTGAAAAGTTCGCTGGATTTTGCAAATAGCTCTTTTCCAATGATGTTATATCGCTGAAGTAGTCTTTGAGCACTGTGTCGATACCATTGGCAAATGCTTTTAGATAGAGACCCTTTTGCAGTGGCTCATCCGTGTCGAAGATAAGCACGCTTCGATTGCAACTATTATTGCTGCCGCATACTTTTGCAAATTTTTCAATGTCACGCAGTATATTAATGGTAGCAAGAATATCCTGTAGCACATATTTCTCACAAGGATGTAGAAAAGTCGTCACATCTGCTGCTGTGAAATCTTCCAGTGAGAGACCCTTTGACTGCAAGTTCAAGCATGATAATAGCACCTCGTGTATCATGCTGTCATCTATTGAAATATACAGACAGAGAGATAAACGCTTATATTGCAAAAATTCATGCAAAACAAAATTTTTTAACTATAGATACCTAAATTTTAATTTTTATTTATTTTAAAATTCGCAATAAAAAAACTGGCCCGGCTTCAATCTAAACAAAATCTCTCAGCTGTTTCATAAACGTCAAGCAAAATTTTCATCACGTAGCGTTGCCACTGTTACCAAAACACATACAAATATTCTTTAAGGGCGTTCACTGAACTTTGTTTGTAGTTACTGAAAACTAAAAAAGTCTTTGGTATTTGTTTCCTTTAGCACCCAACTGCTAATAAATTAATTAAAATTATGGGGGGGGGGGCCCAAAAGAATGGGTTTGGCCTCAGGATAACGAATCCGGACGCGCTTTTGGTAATTGTCTAGTTTAGCTGTCAACTGCTAATAAATTAGCTAAAATTATCAAATTTCGGTTTTTTGACCATAACTTTTCACTGAAACAAAAAATTAAAAAATCGCTTCCGGATTCGTGATCCTGAGGCTAACCCCGTCTTTTGAGCCCTTTTCCATAATTTGAGCTAATTTATTAGCAGTTGACAGCTAAACTAGACAATTACCGCGCTTTTTTAATAATTCGCTTCCCTGAAGAGATATTTGCGATCAAAGTTGCAAGTATTCATGTGGTTGTTGTAATTTTATTAGGCTGTATCTAAAAACGTGCAAAAATGCTTTCGTCACGGTTGAGGCAACTACCCGGACTTGGAATGGCGTAGCCCAGGGTTATTTATAACTAGCTGGTGCCCGCGACTTTGTATGCGTAGCTTAGGTATTAAAATTAACCAAAAGGTTTATGACAGCATTAATAAACACCTTTTGTTTGATACCCATAATGTACTAACACATTTTTGTGGAAATATTCGTCGATACCTCCGAAACCGTTCGAGCTATCGAAATTTGAAAATATCTCCCAAGCCATTTCAGATATTTCATTGAATCACATCGCATATTATAGCACTCATTGACACCCTTCGTTTGATATTGTACTAAGACATTTTTGGACACCCCTGGTCCACATATTGGGCGATAACCCCAAACCGGTTGAGATATCGCAAAAATAATATCTTAGACTTTAAGTTGAGCGTCTAGCAATCCAACGATTCAATTCCATTCAGTACTTTTAGAGTGTTACGACCACAAACATACAGACAGACATGGTCCACATATTGGGCGATAACTCCAAAACCGGTTGAGATATCGAAAAAGTAATATCTTAAATTTTAAGCTGGGCGTCGAGCAATCCAACGAAAAAAGTTTCATTCAATTCCATTCATCACTTTCAGAGTGATGCGGCCACAAACATACGGACAGACAGACACACAAAAAATTTTTAAATGATTGATTTGGATTCTACTCGCTTAATAATGCTTCCCCCAATAATTTTATTGTTGATATCTGACATGTACAGACATCGACCTGTTACAATTTTATTATATGTAGAGATTGAATCTATTACACCGCGCAACACGAAAAAAATACCTGGGACGAGATAGCATTTTTCTGGTAGATCTCAATGAGATAAGAATTACTGCGTACAAGAAAGTAGCCGGACACCCTCAAAATCTTGAGTTACCCTGCAAAAATCGTTGGATTATGTGTTCTAATTTTTTGATATTGGAGTGCTCCAATAGTAGTCCTTTGTATACATCATCGGACCACCTTCAGCTTTTTGAAAGCCGATCATTGCTCGTGCCTTGTCGACGAAAATCACGACACTGTCGCATTGACAGTATATACTCCAGGGGTGTAAAGTAGGTCGCCTCCCAGTTGGTGCACCCTGGGTAACGCTAAATGACCTACATAGCCTACACGGCTAGTTTCTTGTATTGCCGGTTCTACGAGAACGGTACCAGTACTTGTGCTGTACCCATCGTTCCGAAACGACCCGGGCCGTTTTCTTATATCGACCCGGCCAAGAGCAATACACTCGGGGTGACCCTGTCTGACACTTAGGCAGGGCTACACCTCGCTACAACAACAACAACAACTCCAGGAACTAACAGCATTGGAGTACATTGCAAAGTACTCTGACAGTAGGTACTCCATGGAGTAGCAGAAACAAAGCGAAGGTTGGAGTAGGTGGTCCAGTCCTAGGACATCGCAATGTTAATTGGAGCACAATTTTTATATGAAAAAGGTTTACATTTGGAGTACTCTGATGCTCCAATTGGAGTACTCTTTGGATAGGTAATAGAGTACTCTCGATTTTTGCAGGTGGCGGCCGCTGTGGTGCAGCGGTTAAGTGTTCGGCCTTCTACACCAAGTCGTGGCGGTTCGATGCCCGGCAAAAGTAACATCAAAAATTATTTAGAAAAATAATTTTTCCAAACGGGGTCGCCCCTCGGCAGTAGTTTGGCAAACTCTCCGGGTGTATTTCTGCCATGAGAAGCTTCTCTGCAAAAAATTCATTTGCTTTGCAAGTGCCGTTCGGAGTCGGCAAACAACTGTAGGTCCCGCCAACTTGTAGGAAAAACTCAAAAAGCAACACACCACAAGTTGGAAAGAGAAGCTCGGCTAAAAATCTCGTTACAGGTTATGATAACCTGTTGGTATATCGCCGCCATTAGTAGGGGTCAAAACAGGTTTTTCGTAACTTTGCACACTTATGGCCCTGCATCTTAGGTGTATGGATGTAACAGCCATGGATCGTGTGACACCCCTCTTATGTAAACGGCCCAAGCGGTGAAGCTCCGAGCGGTGAAGAACTCGACAAGAGAGGGGAGATAACCATTTATTTTAGAGCGTAACTTCTTCTGGTGGAGGGGGAAGCTTCGAAATATAGAAGTTAAACAATAACGGGGAAAGGACACCACCCTGTGGTACCCCTTCTGATCTTCCTGGCTTTAGATTTTTGTTCCTGAACACAACAGACGACCGACGACCACTGAGATAATTGGTGGACCAATGCTTAAGGCAGGGGGGGAGTGATCAGCTGCCCATGATTAACTGTGTCGAAAGCTTGACTCAGATGAAGTGCAACTAGAACCGTCCTGTCATTGGGTCTATTTTGATTTAGTCCGTCAGTTATCTGAGTCTTTATGACATTTAGAGCAGATTTTTCACCTCTCCTCAAACCATGTTGGTGCTCGGCTAACATCAAGTTTGAACGGTAGAGCGGTAGTAGGACCGCCTCAAGTGTCTTTACTACTGGCGAGAGGAGTGATATCGGACCATATGACTCCCCAACGTTGGCCGGCTTGCCAGGCTTTAGTAGTGCCTGCTTCCATTTATCGGTATGATAGCTGTGGTCAAGGACTGATTGAAGACGGCAGTGAGGTACTTAACTCCTACTGTGCCGATGTGTTTAAGGTGCACCATGGCTATGCCATCTGTACCGACGGCTTTGGAGTTCTTGGCATTCCTCATGGCCGCTTGAACCTCTGTAGCGGTGATAGGAAGGGGGCATAGTTTTTGTGTTTATGCGCACGCCTGAAGATTCCACGTCTTGTCCTGTCCTGTGCAGGATGGGGGACATACTGTCTACAGAAAGCCTGTGCACATTTCTTAGGGTCGTTGAATGTCTTGTCACTAAAGGTGATGTCGACATTCTTTGGCGGACCCGTCGGATTGGACAAGGCTTTGACTGTGGACCATAATTTCCCAACACCGGTAGAGAGGTTACAAGACCTAAGATGCTCCTCCCATTTGCCTTCTGATTTCCACGTTGAGATCACCGATCTGTGAATCTGAGGGATCGATAATGCGTATGAGGTCACGTTCGTTGGCCAAGACTGCGGCCTCAGCTTGGAAGTTTCGCCTTATGCTTTTTATTCTACCAGCTGGTATAAAGCGGACTGTAGACTTTGTTATGACCTCACGAATATTACGCTCGCCAACGTGTACATCAGTCGGAATGGGAGGATCACCAAATGAGCTCTCCGTGAATTCCATAAAGCCAACCCAGTTAGCCTTTTTGAAGTTCCTGTATGGTCTTTTCTCCGAGGTTATAAAATCCGAGCCACGGTCGACGGACAGTATGATGGCCAGAGTGAGGGCCAAGTTTCGTCTCCTGGATTGCAGCAATTTTTATTTTATGCAGCTGCATGAATTTGGTTATCTCCGCTATCTTGCCGGTTAAACCATTACTATTGAATTGCATTACTTTAAAATGAGTTGGAGATTCAATGGCCACTCTGGGAGTCAGGGACTGGTACGATTGCCTAGATGGTGGTAAGCTGGGTCGCGATATCCGTCGCTGTCCTGAAGCCGACGGATTTCGTTCGTTTTAAGAGGAGCGCGAATCGGTCGGCGTTGTGGGCTGCGCAGCTCGGCAGCATGGCGCGACGAACGCATCAGTCCAGAGATTTCTGTTTGCGAGCCTAGAACATATGCGTAGGTTACATTGTCCAAGGCAGGAGTTGCACTTAACCGATGCCACCGACGCATTCCACTAAGTGTGAGGGACCAGAATCTGATGGACTTGACTCAAATTTGTGCTAGTACCAGAAGAAGTTAGCGGAGGGTTTGAAGGCAGGGGCTGAAGCTCGGCAGTGCTTATAGCATCGACCGATGTACTACGTAAAAAGTAGCTGTGGGTTGATGCTTGTGGTGTTGGCGCCCTGGGGCGCGAGCTACAGCCGGGAACGCACATGTTCTGCTGAGCAATATATGTATTGTGAGTCGTGGAGACTGAATTTGTGGAAGGCGGCAGTGCCACGCTGGAGCGTCGCTTGCCTCGGACGTCCTAGGACGTGAACAGCAGAGCGCCACAAAACTTTTATAGAAACTAGTGGGCCGGTGTGTTTTAGGATCTAGTTCGGAGCAACTAGATTTATGTAGCCAACCTTTGCAGGACGCACACTGGACTGAATGTGAGCGTCTGTTGTAGATTTACTTCCGGCAAACGCAGAAGAACCATTCTCTTGTCACTTCGGGGTGTATTGCTCTTGGCCGGGTCGATGAAAAAACAACCCGGATCGTTTCGGTACGAAAGGTAATGTACATTACCATGTACCGGCAATACGGGAAACGTAAGTAATAGTTTCAATTGCATTTAAAATTTCATTAAAAAAATACCTGCAGGCGAAAATTTGGAATTTTAAATTTATGCTATAAAGTTAATTATATCATATGCGTTTAAAATTTCTTTACAAAAACCGCCGCAGGCGAAAATCTGAAATAAAAAATCGCGTAATTTTTTATTACAAATTTTCGCTGGCTGCGATTTTTAAAGAAATTTTAAATGCATATGGGACATTCCACCCAAAAGAGGAAAAGTACCAAATTTTTAAAATGCATAAACTCCCACTGCTCTGACAGAACTTTACAATAAAGGTCTTTTTATTATCATGGGTTAGGGGTAACTAGTTGCATAGCTAAATTTTTAGGGAACTGCATCGATAATACTGAAAAAACTTAAAAATTGTATCACGAAAAAAACAGGAAAATGTCCCAGGAGTCACACTCTTTAACCTTTGTAAAAAGATTCTAAAAGCTAATACTAATACTGAATATTTTTAAAGAATATGGTACTATGTAGTATGTACTTTCGATCATATACAAATTGTAGTTCAAAGTTGAACTGTAAAGCTAAAATTCGTTTTCGTGCTCACAAAGGTGCACCAAAAGGATTTTTCGGTTTCCCAGGAGTCACACTCACTTACTCAGTAGTTATAAAGCTGTTTGTTGTTATTTCGCCAATTCTTTTAATGCATTTATTGTATTGGATATTTATCCATGTCGATAAATATATTTCATAGCAATTTAAATCCCAATGTAAGTTTATTATCAAATGTCTCAGGAGTCATGATGGAATGTCCCATATGTTGTAATTAAATTCATAACATAAATTGAAAATTTGGAATTAAAAATCGCGTGATTTTTTATTCTAAAAGCCATAGAAACATAAACAAATTTTAAAATAATATGATCTTATTCATTTTTTAACATAAATTGAAATTTTCGCCTGCGGCGCTTTTTTCAAGATATTTTAAATGCATATGATATAATTTATTTTATAACATAAATTAAAAATTTTAGGCCGCAGCGCTTTTTTAATACATTTTTTACATATACGAATATAGTCAAACCATAAAAAAATGCTTAATTCTAAGGAAAGGAAAACGACACTCGTGGGCTTTATTTCCTTTTGTAAGGAGAAAAAACGCCTACGGGCGCTATTTCCGCGGGCCTTATTGCACTGCACCTACTAAAGATTATGACATCATCGATGTAGTTTAAACAGTTTTTGCATGGTGCTAGCATCTTTTCCAGTACTCGTTGGAAAATCTCTGGTGCTAAATTTATATTTTATATTCCTCTTGTTTCGGAAAATTCCCTTATGGGTAATGAACGTGGTAATTTCCCTACTTGACTCGTCCAATTCAAGCTGGTGATAAGCCCACTTCAAATCGAGCCTCGAAAATATTTTGGCTTTTCTCAGTTTCGTCATGAAGCTGTCGAAAGTAGGGAGCGGATAATGTCCCCTTAGCACTGCACTGTTCGCTCTTCGCATATCAACACATAATCTCGTTTCGCCATTCCCCTTAAAGACGAGTATGATAGGCGAGATCCACGAGCTGCTCATTTATTTTAAACTCAACTTTTTCTTCAAGTGCAATGGGTATCCGTCTCATAGGCTGCTGAACCGGTTTTATTACTGCGTATCAGGTTCACACGTTCATTGGCCAGGTCTGCAGCCTTACCTGGGAAGTTTGGCCTTATGTTTTTTATTCTACCAGCCGGTATAAAACGGGCGATTTTATGAACTCGCAAAGGTTACGTTCACATACGCGTACATCAGTCGGGATGAGAAGAGCACCGAAGGAGCTCTTCGTGAATTCCGTAAAGCCAACCCAGAGGTTATAAAATCCGAGGCACGATCGACGGATAGGATGATTGGCAGATGGTGGGATGTCAAAGCCACCACCGGGTGCCAGTTAATATCGTTAATTAGAGCCGGGGTTTGGATGAGCACAAAATGGGCCACATTCATAGTCGAAATAATGTGAGTACTAAAGTTAGTGTCAGTTTTTTAACAGGTATCCCTGCAAAAATCAGAGTACTCCAAATATAATCCTTCTTCTTATAAAAATTGTGCTCCCCTGCAAAAATCGAGGGTACTCTATTTCCTATCCAAAGAGTACTCCAAATGTAATCCTTTTTCATATAAATTTGTGCTTTGAGTTCCTTCTGTCAGAGCACACTGCAAACTACTCCAATGTTATCACTCCTTAAGGTGATGGCCCAATGCACGCTTGCTTTGCCTCGAGAAATGTCAAAATTCGTTTGAACTCTACTGAAATATATGAAAGCTGGCCCAGTGGCAGCCTTCCTTTGCTTGCTTGAAGCGCTTCAAAGCGTCGAATAGCCCAAATCTCTATTTGACAGCGCTTTACACGCTTCAAGCTTTCGGCAGAATCAGTCCGTTACGTACGTGCCGGAAAAGGAAGAAACTGACAGCCGAGTAGGATGTGTGTATTTTGCATGTAAAACGCTACATTGACAAAGTATCAGTCAACGGATCCGGTATCCTTCGCCAATTTTCTACTTTGACGGAACGTCAGCTGCGTGACAAATGTCAAAATCAATTTTACCGCCAATTTGACAACGGGATTGTGAAAATTGTGACTATAACAAGTATTACTTGAATATTTTCCATGTTTTTAACCGAAATTTTGCTTTTGTTATGTTTTTTTTAATAATTTTCGTTTTGCGCCAATTACTTTGTTGACATATCTGTGTACTTCAACATGACGTACGTCAATCGCTATGTGCCATCCCTGTACGGCACGTACGTTTTGTCACGACGTACGTCACGTACGTGACGTATTGACGGACTGATTCTGCCGAAAGCTTCACTATTTGTCTTGTTGAGCGATCGTGTCGCGATTTTTGTCGATAAAGCACAAGCAATGACAGCTTGTCCAACCCGTTTTGCGAGGCCTCCCCACACGCGCGAAGCCGTCGGCAAAGTCAATGATTAAATTTTCATTAAAATTTTATAAACTTTTTTGTGAATTATGTATTATGGTTTACCACTAATTTTTCTACAGATGATTTCAACATTTTTTTGTGTAAAAAAAGCAACTAAGGCAAAGAAAGAGAAAATCTCTTCGGATTGAAAAAGGTTTAAATTTTAGATAATAACCCAAACGGCAATAAACCAAATTTGTGTTATTGCTCAACTGAATGTGAAATAACACAAATTTGTGTTATTGCATCACTTTGAGAAATAAGTCAAAATTTTTTTTCCCACGTTTGAGCAATAATAATAAGGCAATAAATATAGTTTAAAAAAACTAAAAATTTGAAAATAATTTTAAAACCCCTACACAGTAGTATTGTGGAAAAAGCGTGGTCCGCTTTGTTCCATAATCTTAGTTTTTTATTTAAATTATTTCTACCTTTTTAGTGCAATATTCTTTAAAAGCGCGTGTTTTCGCTTTTTAAACTATATTTATTTTTACTTTTTAGTTAAGTGTGTTATGAAGTAATCGATAAATATATCGAAATATACCGCAGTGCAAACGAAACCTCTGGGCCTCCACTTTCGTTTGATACCCATATTGTAGGCAATTTTCAATATTATTGGACAACCTCATTTTGACCGATAACTCCGTTATCGATAAATATATCGAAATATTCCAAAGTTCAATAGAAACCTCTAGAACTTCCCTTTTGTTTGATACCCAGATTGTAGGCATTATGACCGATAACTTCGATAGATAGACTCAACTCATCTTTCGCAGGCTCAACACGCCTATAGTAAAGGCAGATCGACCGATACTGCCTTGCATTCCCTGGTGTCAGCTATAGAAAAATCACTTGACATAAAGGAACGTATATTCCTTTCCTTGATATAGCAGGCGCCTTCAGCAACGTTCTACCGAATGCTATCACCTCGGCGTTAACGGGGATGCGGGTCGACGCCTGTCTCGTGGAGTTTATCCGCAAACTGCTTGTTTGCAGACGGATTACTACGGAGTTAGGTGGAAATTCGATTCACAGACTTGTTAACAGGGGTACCCCGCAAGGAGGTGTTCTGTCTCCGCTACTTTGGCTGGTTACTGTAAATCAGCTTTTATGTCTCATGGAAGCGGAAGGCTTCCAAGTGAGGCCATACGCCGATGATATCTGCGTTATCATGCGGGGAAAATTCCCTCAAACTCTTTGCAACTTAATGGAGACAGCTCTGTCGAAAGTATGCGACTGGGCGAATTCCTCGGGTTTAGAAGTTAATCCCGAGAAAACCGAACTGGTCCTCTTCACTAGAAGGTACAAAATACCGAACCTTACACCACCAACAATAGGGAACACGACTTTAGTACTCAGTGACAAAGTCAAATATTTAGGAGTTATTCTTGACAGGAAACTTCTCTGGAGTGACAACATTGCGGAACGGGTCAAAAAAGCTACGTGTGCGTTGTTCACTTGCAAGAGAGCAATCGGTATATCGTGGGGGTTTTCTCCCAATGTAATACACTGGATATACACAGTCATTGTTCGCCCTATTCTACTCTACGGTGTGCTGGTATGGTGGCCGGCACTAACTAAGAACACGTACCTTAAGCAACTACAAAAAGTCCAAAGGAGTTCGGAACTCTGCATAACTGGGGCCCTCGGGTCCACCCCAACAGAAGCACTCAACACTATGATGCATCTTCCACCACTTGATCTGGTGGCGAAAGAAGTAGCTGTGATCACAGCTCTGCGAATAAGGGAGACAGGAGCTTGGATGCACGGGACAAGTGGACACGCCACAATCTTAGGCACTAACGCTCCTGTGAACATACCATCACACACTGACTATTGCACGTCAAATAACGTGTTTGTTTGAAACTACGAGGTTAAAATACCCACAAGACAAGAATGGGATAACAGACCACATACTGTTCAGAACGCCATTAACATATTCACCGATGGCTCTAAGCTTGTTGGGAAGGTGGGAGGAGGTATCTTTTCACCGGATCTGGGACTAGAGATCTCCTTTCGTCTTCCAGACCACTGCAGCGTGTACCAAGCGGAAATGCTGGCAATACACGGTGCAGTTAAAAGCTTAGTGTCTACGCCTCGTAATGGCAAACGGATATTTATTTTCTCGGACAGTCAGGCCGCGCTAAAGGCACTGATCTCATGTGTCGACAACACAAAGTCGCTAACTGAATGCCGCAGATCTCTTAACGAGATGGCTCAGCACTTCGGTATCAGCCTTATCTGGGTACCTGGGCACAGGGATATTGAAAGTAACTGCAGAGCGGATGAGCTGGCCAGAAAGGGTACCACCACTCATCTCCTTCCAGGAAATGACTTGGTTGGCATTCCCATGGCCTCTTTCAAACTTTGTGTTAGCACAAATACCTTAAAAAGAGCTAATACGCTCTGGTCGGGTCTCTCGACGTGCGAGATTTCCAGGCTAACTTGGCCTTCTTATAGTAAAGGGCGTACTAATTGCCTGCTGACTCTTAATAATTCGGGTATTTCCTCTCTGGTAAGGGTCTTAACTGGGCACTGTTTAATAGGCACGCACAGTAATAGGTCGGGCGTCTTATCTCATGACTACTGTCGCAGCTGCAGATGCATTGAAGAGGAAGAGAGCGTTCAGCATCTGCTATGTCATTGTCCCGCACTTAGCAGAAGACGTTTGGCTATTCTCGGCCAACCGTTCCTCGACGACCTCGCTGAGGTATCTAAAATGGAAATAAAGGCGCTATCCAAATTTATTGATTCCACGAACTGGTTCGTTCCCCTGCCTTGAGTGTGAGCTTTTGTTCTCGGACATGAGGGTGGTGTAGAGACCGTATAGGGTATCACAATGGGCCTATTTTTCTGGCCTAAGTGTTGGGCAGGGTCTGGGTACTCTGTCCTGCCCTTGCAACCTAACCTAACCGATAACTTAGTTATCGATAAATATATCGAAGTCCAAATGCAACCTCCTATCGTTTGACACCCATATTGAAGGCACATTTCAAGGTTTTTGTGACAGTCATATGCCACTATCGGGTAGACTGAAGTAGAGTTACATACAAACAAGCAAACATACATATGAATGTATGTACAAGTAAAGCTAATGAAAGCGCAGTAAAGAAACTAGCATTATGTGGGAAAAGCGTCGAGCGCTCGATATACAAAAATTATGGCACAAAGCGGACCACGCTTTTTCCACAATGCTATTGTGTAGGGTTTTTAAAATTATTTTCAAATTTTTAGTTCAATACTCTCTAAAAGCGTGAGTTTTAGTTTTTTTAAACTATATTTATTTTTTACTTTTTAGTCAAATCTCCTATGAAATTATCGATAAATATATCGAAAAATACAGCAGTCCAAACGAAACCTCTGGACCTCCACTTTCGTTTGATACCCATATTATGAAATTTTAAGGCATTTGGCCTCAGATTTTGACAATAACTCAGTTATCGATAAATTTATCGAAATATATCGAAGTCCAAATGAATCCTGGGGCCTTTCCCTTTCGTTTGATACCCATATTGTGGGGAATTTTTAAGGTTTTTGGGCAATCATATTTTGACCGATAACTCAGTTATCGATAAATTTATCGAAATATATCGAAGTCCAAATGAGACCTGGGGCCTTCACCTTTCGTTTGATACCCATATTGTAGGGAACTTTTTAGGTTTTTGGGCAATTATATTTTGACCTATAACTCAGTTATCGATAAATTTATCGAAATATGTCGATGTCCAAATGAAACCTGGGGCGTTCCCCTTTCGTTTGATACCCATATTTTAGGGGCATTTTACGGTTTTTGGGCCACTGGGGCTTAAACCGAACGAGAGTTACATACATACAAGCAAGCAAACAAACAAACATACAAGTGAACCTAATAAAAGCGTGGTAAAAAAGTGGACATGAACGCATCACTGACTTTTTTTGTGTTCGCACCGCACATTTGTCGTATAAATATGTAGAGTTACCGCTGCAGCATAACCCTGCAAAAATCGAGAGTACTCTATTACCTATCCAAAGAGTACTCCAATTGGATCATCAGAGTACTCCAAATGTAATCCTCTTTCATATAAAAATTGTGCTCCAATTAACATTGCGATGTCCTAGGACTGGACCACCTACTCCAGCCTTCGCTTTATTTCTGCTACTCCATGGAGTACCTACTGTCAGAGTACTTTGCAATGTACTCCAATGCTGTTGGTTCCTGGAGTATATACTGTCAGTGCGATAGTGTCGTGATTTTCGTCGATATGGCACGAGCAATGATCGGCTTTTAAAAAGCTGAAGGTGGTCCGATGATGTATACAAAGGACTACTATTGGAATACTCCAATATCAAAAAATTGGAACACATAATCCAACGATTTTTGCAGGGAAGTCCAGTAATATGGCCGAAAGTTTTCATAGCCGAATGTTTACATTTGCAACGTTTTTGCGCAAATTAAAAAAAATCCATTTTGAAAAAAAATATTAAAAACAAGTAAGGAAGTCTAAGTTCGGGTGAAACCGAACATTACATACCCAGCTGTGCACATAAAGTGGGCGTGATCGTTCACCGATTTTTCTTATTTTCTGTGGTAGTACTCTACATAAACATAACATGCCTGGTACCTAGTTTCGTAAATCTATCTCACACCGTTCTGAAGTTGTTAGCAGTCGAATTTAAAAATTTCTTGACTCATAAGTGGGCGGTGCCACGCCCACTTTCCAAAATTTTGAAAAAATTATGTAAAGAATATGAAAGTTGATGTATGTACCAAATTATATTATTATAGCGAAATCAGTTAATTAGATATGGACTTTTCAATATTTCCACCTCCTTTCAATATAACTTTTATGAAAAAGTAGGCGTGGTCGCGAAGCGATTTCGTTTATTTTCTATAGCTGAATTTACCACAACAATAGTATGTCCTCTACGAAATTTCGTTATACTAGCATAAACTGTTCTGAAGTTATTAAGAGTCAAAATTTTAAAATTTCTTCAAATATACGTGGGCGGCACCACGCCCCCTTTTCAAAATTTTTTATAAAATCGGCCTTAGAACATCTAAATCAATACATATTGCAAATTTTATCATTGTAGCTGCTTCTAATATTGAATTAACCCATTTTATACGTTTTTCGAAATTTTCGATATCGAAAAAGGGGCGTGGTTATGGTCCGATTTTACCCATTTTCAATAGCAATCTATTCTGAACCCAAATAAGTACGCATGCCAAATTTGGTGAAGATATCCCATTATTTGCTCAAGTTATCGTGTTAACGGACAGACGGACGGACGGACAGACGGACGGACATGGCTCAATCAAATTTTTTTTCGATCCTGATCATATTGATATATGGAAGTCTATATCTATCTCGATTCCTTTATACCTGTACAACCAACCGTTATCCTAACAAAGTTATAATACCCTGTGTACAAGTACAGCTGGGTATAAAAAGAGGCACGTTTAGTTTTATACTAAAAATTAATTTCTTAAAACATCTAGTTCAAAAAAACACTAATCGATTACATAAGCTTCACTTAATGTAATGGAAAAAGCAGAATAATAAAATTTTATATCTTTCTCTTACACCAACTATTTCAAATACACATTCAAATTTCTCACTTTGAAAAAAAATTATTTTTTGGAAAACTTGCCATGTTTGCGTATGGATAACTCCCAACTGAAAAACGATAGAAACCTGAAAATTGGGCCAGAAGTGTAGAAGTTTATAGGAAACAATACCGGGTTTTTATTTTTTGAAAAACTCATTATTTCAAAACTGAATTTTGAGCACGCTCGGCCCCAGTGTGCAACGCAGGCAATATCTAATTTTCGTCCTATCTGCAGCTTAGTTATTTCTGTTACTGCAACAGATTTAGTAGCTAAAGTATTATTAAATAAGGTATTTTTTAAATGAAATTTTTTATAAATGAAACACTAAGTCCAATTGACAAAATTAAAGAAACAAATTTTGAAATCGGTAAAGCCGTTTTCGAGTAATAGGTAAAATATTCTTTAATTAAGGTTCAATCAAAAAAATTGTGATGTACACGGTACCAGAACCAGATAGAAGACACTTTTAGTGAGTCATACGAACGCCAATTCATTTTTATATATATAGATTATTTAATTTTATGTAAGTTTATTTTATTTTATTTTATTTTATTTTATTTTATTCTATTTTATATTATTATACCCAGTGTACTAGTACTAGTACAAGGGTATATTAACTTTGTTCACATAACGGCTGTTTGTAACGGCACAAAATAATCGAGATAGATATAGAGTTCCATATATGAAAATTCTTAGGTTGAAAAGAGGAGTCCATTAAGACATGTCCGTCCGTCTGTCCGTCCGTCCGTCCGTCCGTCCGTCCGTCTGTGTACACGATAACTTGAGTAAAAATTTAGATATTTGCATGAAATTACAGGTTATCAGGTTACCTTTTGGCCAAGGTAGCTTGCTATTGAAAATGGGCGAAATCGGATGATAACCACGATATCGAAAATTTCGAAAATCACACAAATTGACATATCTTGGTAGCTGAAATGGCTAAAATTATATAATTTTATAAGTGAATCCCACTGGTGATTCTCTTATGATTTTTCCATAAATTTTTTTTAGGGGGCGTGGCACCGCCCACTTTTAAGGAAGGCATTTTTGAAAATTTGACTGGTCGTAACTTTTAAACTGATTACGATAGAACGATGGAATTTGGTAAAAAGCATACTAGTATCGTTGGGAGTATACCTGTAATGGAGTGTGGTTGCTAAGTGACCTTGCTCAATCCCGACTCTTGCGTCCTCGTTCGTGCACTCTGGGCAACGGGAGCTACCTAGGCTCGCGGCAGAAAGAGAGGGAGCCCCGGTGGGGCCACTCTGACATACTTGGTTTAAGGGCTCACCGAGGTTTTTGCGCAGCGTCTGTTCACCATGAGGTGCGGCTGCAAGCGGGCGTCTGTCTTGAAGCAAGCGGCTCGCTATATAAATGTGTAAATATTTTCCAAAAACCCCGAAACGGGTTGTGCGCTGGGTTTGGGACCCGCCACGTAAAAAATTTAGTCCAATGAAAAATAAATTAAAGCCTCGGATGAGAACCCCCTTTAATGTTGACGACCCGGCAAAACGAATAAGGCATAATGATTTGGATATTAGGGCATGTACCGGGAATGTCCGGACCCTTTCAAGGGACGGTACCGCTGCCCGACTGGTTGATGTCCTCGTTAACGCAAAGGCTGACATCACCGCCCTGCAGGAAATGCGATGGACGGGACAAGGAAAGACGACCATCGGACCTTGTGACGTATACTACAGTGGCCAGACACGCGGCAAAGCGCGTGGTGTAGGATTCGTGGTGGGAAAGAGACTTCGCCGCCAAGTACTAGCGTTCACCCCCGTGGACGAGCGTCTCGCTGCGATCCGCATCAAAGCGAAATTTTTCAACATAACATTTATCTGCGCCTATGCGCCGACTGAGGAGACGGACGACGCAGAGAAGGACTCCTTCTACGATAAACTTGAACAGACTTATGATCGCTGCCCCCAACATGATATCAAAATCGTGCTCGGCGACTTTAATGCGAAGGTGGGCAAGGAAGGAGTCTTTGGTCCAACAGTTGGAAAATTTAGTCTCCATGATATAACATCCCCCAACGGCACTAGGTTGATTGATTTCGCTGCTGCTCGCAATATGGTCATCAGTAGTACCAGGTTCCAGCATAAACGAATACACCAAGCCACATGGCTGTCTCCTGATCAAAGAACAAGAAACCAGATTGATCATGTCATGATCGACGGCAGACATAGCTCCACCGTTCTGGACGTGCGTACCCTTCGTGGTCCTAATATCGACTCGGACCATTATCTTGTTGCAGCCAAGATACGCACACGCCTCTGTGTAGCAAAGAAAGTGCGCACAGTAACGGAAGGAAAGTTTGACGTCGAGAAGCTGCGCACGACACAGACAGCTGACAATTTCTCCACTCGACTCTCACACCTGCTATCGGAGAGCAATCCTCGACCTAACGATGCAACCGAGCAATGGAAGCATATCTCTCACTCATTACGTACCGCCGCTGAGGCCACTATAGGGTTCCAGCGAGCCCGCAAAAACAACTGGTACGATGAGGAATGCAGCACTGCCTCGGACAAAAAGGACGCTGCCTACAGGGAGACGTTGCGAACGGGCGCAACCCGCAGTGTATGGCAACGCTATCGTGAGGCAAAGAAGGAAGAGAGACGCCTTTTCAGAAAAAAGAAACGTGAGGCCGAAAGGCGGAGATGCTGGCTGACAGGAATGATGCCCGAAAATTCTATGAAAAGATCCGGCGGATGACGGAAGGTTTTAAGACCGGGGCAAGTTCCTGTAAGGACAATAATGGCGACCTGGTAACCGACGTACAGAGTGTACTTAAATTATGGAGGGAGCACTTCTCCTCACTGCTAAATTGCGAGGGAGACGTCGAACCCGATACCCCAATCCCTGACGATGGAAACGTCGTCCCACCACCTGACTATGATGAAGTGAGGATAGCTATATCCCGGCTGAAAAACAACAAAGCGCCTGGAAAAGACGGACTGCCCGCCGAGCTGTTCAAACACGGAGGCGAAGAGCTGGTAAAAAGCATGCATCAGCTCTTATGCAGAATATGGTCAGACGAGTGCATGCCTCCAGATTGGAATTTAAGTGTGCTCTGCCCAATCCACAAGAAAGGCGATCCCGCTAACCGCACCAACTACCGCGGAATCAGCCTTCTTAATATCGCGTATAAGGTTCTTTCTAGCGTATTGTGTGAAAGACTGAAGCCCATCGTAGACAAGCTGATTGGACCTTATCAGTGTGGCTTTAGACCTGGTAAGTCTACCATCGACCAGATTTTCACGATACGCCAAATCCTGGAGAAGACCCATGATAAAAGAATCGACACACACCATCTCTTTGTCGATTTCAAAGCCGCTTTTGACAGCGCAAAAAGGAGTTGCCTGTATGCCGCCATGTCTGAATTTGACTTCCCTGCAAAGCTTATACGGCTTTGCCAAATGACGTTGAGCAATACTAACAGCTCCGTCAGAGTCGGGAAGGACCTCTCTGAGCCATTTGAAACCAAACGAGGCTTCAGACAGGGCGACTCCCTTTCGTGCGATTTCTTCAACCTGATGCTGGAGAAGATAATTCGAGCAGCAGAGCTAAACCGCAATGGTACAATCTTTTACAAGAGCGTGCAATTGCTGGCGTATGCCGATGATATTGATATCATTGGCCTTAACAACCGCGCCGTAAGCGCTGCCTTCTCTGGACTGGATAAAGAAGCGAAAAAAGTGGGTCTTGCGGTCAACGAGGACAAGACGAAGTATTTGCTGTCATCAAAGAAAGAATCGGCGCACCTGCGCCTTGGCAGCCACGTCACTGTTGATAGTTACAAATTTGAAACTGTGAGGGACTTCGTCTATTTGGGAACCAGCATTAACACCGAAAATAATATCAGTCTAGAAATCCAACGGAGAATCACTCTTGCGAACAAGTGCTACTTTGGACTGAGTAGGCAATTGAGAAGTAAAGTCCTCTCTCGAAGAACAAAGATCGCGCTCTATAAGTCTCTCATCATACCTGTCCTGATGTATGGCTCAGATTCATGGACAATGTCAAGAGAAGATGAGATGGCCCTTGGAGTATTTGAGAGAAAAGTTCTCCGGAAGATTTATGGTCCTTCCCGTGATGCCAACGGCGAGTATCGAAGGAGATTTAACGATGAGCTGTACGAGCTTTACGCAGATCTGACCATAGTCCAGCGAATTAAAGCCCAAAGGCTCCGCTGGCTGGGTCACGTCATGCGAATGGACAAAGAAGCTCCAGCCCAGAAGGTTTTCCAATCGTCACCCGAATTCGGCAGCAGAGGAAGGGGGAGGCCTCGACTGAGATGGAAACAACAGGTGGAGGATGACTTGAACTCCCTTGGGGTTTCCAATTGGCGTCAGTTATCGCTAAAAAGGAATGACTGGCGTGCTTTGATAGGCGACGGCCAAAATCGCTTAGGCGGTTAAGCGCCAATAAATGATGATGATACCTGATGAAAATGGATAAAATCGCCCTCCAACCATGCCCACTTTCGATATCGAAAATTTCGAAAATCACATAAATTGACATAATTCGCTAACGGAAATGGGTAAAATTATATAATTTTATAGGTGAATCCCCATGGTCATTATATAATGATTTTTTGATAAATTTTCTAAAGTGGGCGTGGCCCCGCCCACTTTTAAGGTAGGCATTTTTATACCAAGCGTACTAGTACAGGGGTATTATAATTTTGTCCACATAACTGTACTATGTACCGGCGCAAAATAATCAAGATCCATGTATGAAAGTTCTTCGGTTGAAAAGAGGAGTCTATTCAGGCATGTCCGTACGTCTGTCCGTCCGTCCGTCTTCGTACACGATAACTTGAGTAAAAATTAAGATATTTGCATGAAATTTTATATACAGGTTACTTTTTGGCCCAGGTAGGTTGCTATTGAAAATGGGCGAAATCGGATGATAACCACGCCCCCTTTTTCGAGATCGTAAATTTCGAAAATCATACAAATTAACATAACTTGAGTAAAATTTGAGGAATTTGCATGAAATTTGGTATACAGATTACTCGTATTATAACCACGTCCTTTTGTCGGTATCGAAAATTTCGAAAATCACATAAACTGACATATATCGGTAGCTGAAATTGATAAAATGATATAATTTCATAGGTGAATCTCTCTTATCATTCTATTATGATTTTCTGTTAAATTTTAAAAAGCGGGCGTGGTACCGCCCACTTTCAAGGGAGGCATTTTTGAAAATTCGACTGGTCGTAACTTTTAAACAAACTATGGTAGAATGATGAAATTTGGCACAAATCATACTAGTGCTGTTGGGAGTATACGTGATGAAATTGGATAAAATCCCCGTCCAACCACGGCTACTCTCGATATCGAAAATTTCGAAAATCACATAAATTGACATAATTCGGTAAGGTAAATAACTAAAATAGTATAATTATAGTATAATTTGGTAGTTAAATTTGTAAGGAATTGTCTACTATTAACGAGTCTTAAAAGATGAGTTAATTTTGTTAAGTGAGCCACCTATAATTTTTTCGACGGCCATGTATTTTATTGAAAGGGGGTAGTATGGCTCAGAACGATTAAACAAAAATACGTATACAATTTTTCAAAATTCGAATTATTTTGAAAGTTATATCTATCAACAGTTTTCGAAATTCCTCACTTTTTGAGTTAACATCACTAATATATCGGAAACAATATTTTTGATCAACTGACAAAGTTTTATATCCGAGGTTTTAACATTTCACGCAGCATCGCGATAGAAGCCTTTGCTTTAATTACATATCCCGTATAAATATACATTAATTCAAAAACTAAAAATGCGTTTTCTCTGATATCAAATTTTTTGAGTTATGACCATTGTATACCTTATATAGTAGCGCAACTCACAGCTGTACATGAATTCCAGTTTTCGCTAATGCTTAATTTCCATCTCCTAAAATCTCTAAATTCATTTTGCTAAATATTAGCGACTTTTGCGATTCCAGTAAAAGAAAATCTCTATAAATCTCCATCTTTGCTTCATTTTTTGGCATATTTAAGCGATGAACCCAAAATGAATCAGATAACGTAGCTCAATTTTCTCCAAAAGCTGGCAAATTTTGGCGACGAAAAAAAGTTGTTGCTAAAACGCAAAAAAAATCGAAAAAGGGTAGAGCTATGTGGTTTTAGGCACTAAAATTACTCAAAAACAGTAAATATGTGTAATTTATAAGAAAAATTTATATTCAATTATGTAGTTGCCTATAATTTTGGAAATTGTATTTTTTTCTATCCTACTAAAAATGCAAAAAACACGTCGCAAAAAGTCGGGAGAAGAATCAAAAGTCGAGTTTCAGTCCCAGAAATCATAATCCGGAGTCACAAAAGTAATATTATTTATCATTTAAAAGTTATAACTAAAAAATATTTTTTGTTTCCGTATAACAATTTTATAGAGAAAAACTCAATAAATAATAAAATCACTTCGTTTTTAGATGTCGTCGTGTCAATATGTGAAACTGTCTTAATAATGTATACTGTCGATAATGTATAACTGTTTTATATAAATAACGGATCTTATTAGAAAAAATGAAAAAAATGTGATTTCGTCTCCACAACCATGTGGAATTTACTTAACCAAAAATTTTGGTGTCGTTTTATTATTTTGAATGAAAATCTTAATATTTAATCTGATGTTTAAATGATAATATGTATATGAAAGGGAAACTGTATTAACTATGTACATTACTGATAATAGAATACTAATTTAAATGAAACCGTATAAGTTGAATTGATAATATAATTGAAACTGACCGTACTTGTTGGATATAACCTGGCATATACACTGCAACATTGAGAAATCAACATCAATCAAAGCTATCTGGGATACAATCAACATCATTTCAATTGGCCGACAACTTGAAACAGAAATCATACCTGTGACAATTTATATATACACACGAACACACCTGTTTTTTACTACCCTGGTTGTGTGGGTGGACTGCCCCGACCATCACAAATCTAAAAACCAAAAAAAAAAAAATAAATAATTAAATTAAGGTGTATATAACAATTTAAAATCTGTTCTTAAGCGACTTTAATAAACAAACACAAATCTTTTTACCGAAAATGGAATTTATTTTGTAATTAAAAAAGTAGAGTAACGCTGAAAATTAAAGGATTAGTAGCTAGTAACTTCGGGCGGTTCGGTTTACTTCTTGCTTTTTCTGAGTTGTAAAGGATCACAACTAAATTGACATCTTGCAGTGATGCCTGCGCGCCATCTATAGTGCAGATAACGCACTATTATCATAGCTAGGCGGATTGTGGATCAGAATCGCAAATAAGCGTCATCTCCTAAAATTCTGAGAGTTCATTTGATTAAGCATTTTAGCATATTTTGGCATTTACGAGATGGAGATGGATGGAGATTTCTGGAATTCGCCTGCAGATCGCCAAAAAAACACACTAATACACACGCACAGTATATTCCCCATAAGCACAGGAAAATATATTCTGAAACGTTTAGTAAATAATTAGGGTCAAACTTTAGAATAATGTACCACGATTTAGACAAAATTTATTTTAGGGATTGGCAGAGGGGGTCATATCTATAAAAACTGTGAAGGTAGAAACTTTCGGACATTTATATTATATTTTTCATAATTAATTATACCTCACGTTAATACTCATTTAGCAAAAAAGTTGATCTGCTACTGGTAGTTTATCATTAAATCGAAAATTAATTGATATTAAGTTTTCAAAAAGTGAGAATTGACGTTGAAGGTTTCATCTCAAATGCATCTCAGGTTGATATCAAACAAAATAGCTTATTGGGCTTCATACAATTCCTTCCTTCCATTTCATTTGGAGTCACTCAGCCTGTTCCTTCCACCATTGTTAAATAATATAAGGTTAAGCAGTCCGAGACGTTTTTGACACTTCTCGGCAAAATGTATCCAAAAAGAGAGCAGAAGTCAGAGACAAAGATATTTCCATAAAGATTTCTTCTTATTTTTGAGAGATAAATCTTTTTAATTTTATTTAAAAGTATACCTTCTTACAATAAATAGAAAACTTCTTAGTCTATTTGTAGAAGACATTTTCATAGAGATTTATCCTTATTTTTGGGAGATAAATCTTTTTAATTTTATTTAAAAGTATAACTTCTTACAATAAATAGAAAACTTCTTAGTCTATATTTAGAAGACATTTCCATAGAGATTTATTCTTATTTTTGGGTGGTAAATCTTTTTAATTTTATTAAAAGTATAGCTTCTTCAAATGTGTAATTCGACGCTACCAAGCACAAGTAAACGATAGCATCATGGTAGAGATTTCCGTTAAGCAGTTAATAATTCTTAGTTCGATTCAAGGTGAAGGGAATATGGCAAATGGTGAGGCAAAAAGAAAAAAGTTGTAATAATTAGACGTTGGCATGGTAGTGTAGACATCTGGGGGGTCACTCTGTCAAATCACATTAACTTTTTTTTTTGAAATACCAAAGAAATTTCTTTCGAATCGCAATACAGAGTAACGCCCCCGGGTTGATCGTTCATTTTTTTTTTAATTTGAAAAGAAAATCTTCTCTATTATGTGATTTCTCTTTGAAAACCTTAACATGATTTTCTCTACAAATATATGAAGCCCATCCTCTGAAAGAAAAACTATAGAGATATCTTCTTACTTTTGTTCTATTTTATTAGGTGGTTTTCGCTCTGTGCAAAAACTGAAATTTACTTACACTCCCAATAACTCAACAAACCATGAAGCTAGATTTCCATTGGAGGTTCATTCGAGAACTAGCCCCATTCTCCATTTTGTAAGGTTAACGACTCGAGAATCACAGCGTTCTCTAATGAGCCATAATTCTCAAATCGAGAAAACTATAGTTTTCCAGTCGACTTCTAGTGTCATTCTCTAATGGGATTCTACCCTGCAAAAATCGTTGGATTATGTGTTCCAATTTTTGATATTGGAGTACTCCAATAGTAATCCCTTGTATACCTCATCGGACCACCTTCAGCTTTTTGAAAGCCGATCATTGCTCGTGCCTTATCGACGAAAATCAGGACACACTCGCTCTGACAGTATATACTCCAAGAAGTAACAACATTGAAGTACACTGCAAAGTACTCTGACTGTAGGTACTCCATGGAGTAGCAAAAACAAAGCGAAAGTTGGAGTAGGTGGTCCAGTCCTAGGACATCGCAATGTTGATTGGAGCACAATTTTTATATGAAAAAGGATTACATTTGGAGTACTCTCATGCTCAAATTGGAGTACTCTTTGGATAGTACTCTCAATTTTTGCAGGGTAATGTGAATTTGCAAATGGTGCAAAATGCTCGCATTTTGATTAGTTCTCTAACCTAGCTCAAATCGAGTTCTAGTGTAGTTCTCTACTGTTGCCTTCGAATAGAGAATAGTTGGAGAATTGCCCCAATTATCTAACTTAAAGACGAACATTTCTCAAACGTTAGATACTGTGTTTGTTAGGATACTCCAAGTAGCTGTTTGGGTTTAACTCTTAGCCCAGGGGCTTAGCTACCACCGCATCAATTATACTGGGCCCCCACGGTGGTCAAGTGCACAAGCAAAAATTTCTAAAAACGACCTCTTCAAACGAAGAGATAACTATTAAACGCTTCCGGAAAACTGTCGGCTACATACAATAAGGACATGTCAGCTAATCTTTATGACCAGCCTATGGGCCCCCAAACAAACTTTTACACAGGGCCACGTTCGGGTATAAATTTGCAAAATTCATCTCTTCATAAGACATGTTCAAACGAAAATGTGAACAGTTCAACTCAGACAAATAGCTCCGAAATGGCATTACTCGCATGCTCCCTTGCAACTTTTCCCGGACCCATACAAGACTAGTTGCATTTTTTGCAGGTTATGTACAATGTGCAATGCACAACGTATGTACGTGCTTGTTAATCTCTTTAAAGCTTTCGGCAGAATCAGTCCGTCACGTACTTGCCGGAAAAGGAAGAAACTGACAGCCGGGTAGGATGTGTGTATTTTGCATGTAAAACGCTAGATTGACAAAGCATCAGTCAACGGATCCGGCATCCTTTGCCAACTTTCTATTTTGACGGAACGGCAGCTGCGTGACAAATATCAAAATCAATTTTACCGCCAATTTGACAACGCGTTTGTGAAAAAGCAAATTTAACCAAAGTAATTGCCGATTTATATTTTTATTTATAGATTTGCGGTTTGAATGCTTGGTTAGTTTTTCCCTAAGCAGGTTCAGCAGTAGATCAAATATGGGCTTCTCCATTCTAATATTAATTCTGTGGTCATAAGCAATAGCAGCCTAAGTCGACTTAAGAAATTAGACCAGTTGAAATTTTTGATGGTGATTTTGAATAGCAACATCGAGACATTTTTCAAGACTTTAATTGGTCTTTTTTACTTTCTTTACAAACAATTAAATATAATACGTTTGCCTTAGTTATAAAACAGTTTTGTTACAAAAATTTGCCAGCATAAATTTCAACTGGTCTAATTTCTTAAGTCGACTTAGGCTGTTATTGCTTATGACCACAGAATTATGAACTCCTCAGGGAATGCAAAATTCACATCAAAAAAGCCGTGGATGTTCCTGTCCTGTAAAGATGGACGTACCCACCATCTGCGGTTGTAAAGCCGCCTGAAAAGCTCCATTGCTTCTCTTAGCATCACTATTGTATATTTTCCATGTTTTTAACCGAAATTTTGCATTGGTTATGTTTTTTTTAATAATTTTCGTTTTGCGCCAATTACTTTGTTGACATATCTGTGTACTTCAACATGACGTACGTCAATCGCTATGTGCCATCCCTGTGCGGCACGTACGTTTTGTCACGACGTACGTCACGTACATGACGTATTGACGGACTGATTCTGCCGAAAGCTTAAGAGAGAACTTTCTGGTACTGTCAGCAGCTGGATTTACGTTGGTTCTGTTTTTATAGACAAGTAATTTAAAACTAAGTGAGTGTGTTGTGATTAATAATCATGGCAATCGTGATTTCATGAAATACTTTATATACATACATATGTTTGTATGTTGTACCTATTCAAATTTAAGTAACGAGAAAATTATTCTACATAAGTTGACTAATTTAGAACCCATGTTTTAAAAACCTTTACAAGTTTTATAACACTGCCGTTAACGAAGCTCACTTTTTAACCCCCAGATGACCCATGTTTACATCCCTTCAAAATGTAGTAAACAAACCCTTAAATGGTTATGGAAAAGCACTAGTTTTGCGCTCTCTACATTTATCAGCAACGAGAAACCAACAAATAATAAAATGAGTTTGTGGGGAGGCAATCTGGCAGGCTGACATGAGACAAACAGAGCTTCAACTAAGAACTCGTGAGACCGTTAAAATAGTTCGTTCGTTCCTGTCGCTGACGCTGAATGTGCAAGCGGGGTTAAATTGATACGCGTAGGTATGCTGGTGCCGGCTGTGTTCGGTCTCGGTACTGGCGGCCAACGCGAAAGCGGGCGTGCATGAGTGCAAGAAAAATTTGTTAACGGTGTGCGCTTTTTTCATTTTTACATACATACGTACACACTTCCTGAGGGTGGCACGAAAGAGATTAATATTCGGTCTATTTTGGTGTTCAGAATGTCAACTAAAGTGAATTAAAAAGCATAAATATAGATTAAAGAGTGCATATGCATTGAAAATATATTCTTGTTTGCGGTTCGTGCATGTGTATTGAATATTTTTGTGTACGTACGTATAAACAGTGCAAAATACTTTTATGCAACTAAAATTAAAAAAAAAACAAGTAAGGAAAGCTAAATACCTTTCATGAATAAGCGTCATGATTTTCACTGTTTGATCCCCAGTACAGCCTGTGTGAATTTAACTTTAGCTCATACCGAAATTATCGGAGCTATCGATTATATGGGGACGATGTGTTATATTGGTCCAATCTCATTTATTTTTAACATCGACATTCCAAATTCTAAAATAGCAACATTTACGAAATTTCACTTTCCTACCGATATAATTACAGGAGTTATCTACCAAAATCCGTTTATCGGAACAATCGATTGTATGGGGGCTATGTGAAATATTTATCCAATCTCGATGATTTTCAACATCGATATTTCACATATAAAAATAGCAATACGTCCAAATTTTCACGTTCCTACGTGTTTAATTAGAGGAGTTATAGCCCAAAATCCGTTTATCGGAATAATCGATTGTATGGGAGCTATGTGAAATATTTATCCCATCACTATGAGTTTCAACATCGATATTTCACATATAAAAGTAGCAATACTTACAAAATTTCACGTTCCTACGTGTTTAATTACAGGAGTTATAGCCCAAAATCCATTTATCGGAATAATCGATTGTATGGGAGCTATGTGAAATATTTATCCCATCTCTATGATTTTCAGCATCGATATTTCACATATAAAAATAGCAACACTTATAAAATTTCACGTTCCTTCGTGTTTAATTACAGGAGTTATAGCCCAAAATCCGTTTATCGGAATAATCGGTTGTATGGGAGCTATATGTTATATTGGTCCGATCTTGCTGGTTCCGACAAATGATTCCTATATTGGAAAATGGTGGCCACATACCAAATTTCAGCCAAATATCTCAAAAACTGAGGGACTAGTTTGCGTTCAAACAGACAGACAGACAGACGGACAGACGGACATGGCTAAATCAACTCATCTCGTCATCCTGATCATTTCGGTATACTTATTGATGGGTCTATCTCTTCTTCTTCTCATATTTACAAACATCGGACCAAAGTTATAATACCATTTCATGTTCATGAAAGGTATAAAAAAAAATACCTACATATGCATATGCATGTACCTACAAGACCACAAATTTTTGCCGAGTAGTGAATATGCGAGAAAAGTGCTTGCATGCAAAATTTCTGTAATGGCAGTGTAAACGGGAAACAACAAATTAAACAACGGTACTCAGTCGTCACTCATGCAGTGATTTTTTTTCTCACTTTACGTAGGCACTACTTTGAACAAAATCATGTGTAAAAGGTGAGTGTTATAATAAAACGCATACCTATGTAAAACTTAAATTATACTATGTTGCAAAAAAGGTAACACAAATTGTATTATATACCTACACACAAAAAAAGAGCAAAAGCAAAAATGAATATACATACATAAGCGTTCAGCAGAATCAATCCGTGACGTACGTCACGTACGTGGAAATAACTGACAGCAAAGTAGACTGCGGATGTTTGTATGCGTAACGCCAGATAAGACGGATACGTCAAAGTAGAAATTGCTCTAAAATTGACGTACGTGACGCAGCTGACGTATTGGCGGACTGATTCTGCCGAAAGCTATACAGAAGTACTAGAGCGTATGACCAAAAAAAAGTCGGCCGTACCTCCCCTCATATAAAGTGTTTTTGAAAATCATTTTAAAAAAGTTGTATTTTTTCTGGAAGTTGCTCAATTGCATTTTTCTTCATACTAGAGTTCGCCCAGTGGTTGAAATTCAACCACAAAACCTTATTTTATTTTCCTACCTTTTTGCTATTTCTTAAATTTTTCTTTCTTTTCCATATTTTGTATATTTCTGGTTTCTATACATTCCTATTAATTTGGCCTTTTCCTCCCTCTTTACATCATTCAGTAATATAGTTTCAGTGTTGATAATTATTTATTCTTCTTAGGTCGTCTTCATACGTATTTCTTTCCTTTCCTTTCCTTAGCATTAATTTGCTTTTATTTCCTTTCATTTCCTCTCCTTTCATCTCAATTTATTCTCTTTGCATTTCTTTCCTTCTCTTCCCTTTTATTTCCTTTCCTTATATTCTCCTTTCTTTTCCTTTTCTCTTCATTCCTTTTCTTTCCTTTTCTCTTCTTTCATTTCATTTTATTTCCCTTCTTTCTTTCTTTATTTTTTGTTCTTCTCTGTTCTTTTTCTTTCTTTTCGTTTCTTTTATATTCTTACCTGATCCTTCTTTCCATTTCCATTACATTCCTTTTTTCCTTTTTCTTTCCTTTCCTTTCGTTTCCGTTGCTTTAGTTTCCTTTCATTTTATTCATTTTTTTTCATTTCATTTCTTTTCTTTTATTTTTTTCTTACCTTTATTTTCTTTCACTTTTTTTCTTAAATTTCCCTTCCTGTCATTTCGTTTCCTTACCTTTCCTTTCCTACCGTTTCCTTATTTTCTTTTGTTCCTTTCCGCAACTCCTTTGCTTTTCTTTTTCTTTCATTCATTTCCTTAACTTATTTTTTTTAGCTTTTCATTACCTTTCTTTCCTTTATTTTTCTTTATTTTTCTTTCTTTTTATTTTCATTTATTTTCCATACCTTCTTCCTCGCTACCTTTTCTTTCCCTTCTTTTTTTCTTCTTTCCTTTCTTTGTCTTTCTGCTTTTGCTTCTCTTTTCCACTGCTTTACCTACATTACATTTCCTTTCTTCCCTTCCTTTTTTCTTTTCCATTCCTTTCTTTCCCTTTGATTTTTCTGTCATATTTTCCGTTCCTTACCTTAACTTACCTTAATTTTCCTTTTATCCATCCCTTTCCTTTCCTATTATTTTCTTAATTTAATATTTTATTTATTTCATTTTGTTTCATTTTTATTTATTTTATATTATTCCCTTTCCTTTCATTTCCAACAAATTTTATTTTTTTACTTTCAATCACTTTTCTATTTCTGATTTTACTTTTATTTAATTTTATCAATTTTCCATTTTATTTTATTTCACTAAGTCTAGCCACGAAGGGCCTTGTGCATGATCTAGCTTATTTGTGCTTTTTTTTTTAAAAGCATTTGCTTCTCTGAATCCCCACGCACAGATTTTGTTTTTGTAAACACTGTTTGTACCTAAGCTCAATAAAGTTGACGCGCTGGCTCATGTTATCTTATTGCTGCCAACAAAACAACTCACCCTACTGCAATGAATGCAAACACAACAATGCAACACCCATAACAGCGGTTCTATAAAGCGAATGCGTGTATATCACATGTAGTGGTGTGATTTTCAAATCATATTATAATTAATTTTTTTAAATTTTTGGTTTGTTTTCGGCCACCCTGCTCGATACATACCAAATTTTATTTACCTTAGAATTGTGGTTATTGCAAAAAAGGGAGGAACCTGTTATGTTTGCGCATTTATATATAATAGATCTTCAGCATTTTTTGTCGGATTTTAAAGTGTGGTACCACAACGAAACGCATGAGCTCAATGAACTTTCTTGAGAAAAACCTCCTCTTTGAGACGAAATATTTAATACCAATTTGGTGTTTATATATAAATTATAAATGGAAATAGTGTCAATTGACTTTTAAGTACTTTGACATTCTGTTTTCTTGGAAATTGGAATTTATTTTGTTTTTAGTGAAAAATTTTAAGTGAAAAAAACACTCAAATTAAACAGAAAATCCAAGTGAAAATAATGGACAGTTAATTATCTACTTAACGCAAATTGTGACACGTCTATTGCGTCCGTTACTTCAACGCGGTTATTTATCAAAGTCGAAGTATCCTTCGAAGTTTTATGTATGTATATCCGGCCTAAGTAACGGTATTATTGAAGTGAAGAGCGGTTGATCAAAAAGCCCCGAAACTTTATCCTGAAACTTTTGCTTAAGTATTGACTGACCAGTTAAACCATCAAACCCATCAGTATTACAAAAAAAATAATATAATGGCAGTAGTTGTAAAGCCTGAAATAAATTTAAACACACTAGTTTGTACTACGGCGAACACTTGTATCCCTGCATGTCGTGCAGGGGCTGCACGACGTGTTCAAATCAAATTTCTACGCACCTCGCCAGTGTTGGGTATCGAAAAACCCAACAAGCACGAACAAGCCAAAAACAAAATGCCAAAAATATAAATATTTGAGTTCGTGATTTGCATTTCTTTCGTATTTTAGAATGAAAAAATTTACAAACAATTAGGGTACTCACAGTCCCATTTTACCAGCCATGCTAATATTGCCAGCTGGCAATGTTTTGACAGTTTACCAGGTGTCAAATATTTTGTTTTTGTTTTGCCTGCAAATAGAAGATACCACTTTGTGGCAATATTGCCGCGCTTGTTCCTATGTTTAAATTTGTGGCAAAATTGAAAATTGTCATTTTGCTTTGTTTTCAAACAAAAATTTGTCATGAATAAATGAATTGAAAGGAGAAAAGTAAGTTTTTTTCATATTTGGAATTTAATTAAATAATTTAAATATGTTTATACATAAATATTTTCAGATTTCAGACGTGAAATAACAAAGGCCATGCAGGAGATAAAAGGGGGTGCTCACAATCGTCAAATGGTAATGTGGCAAACTTAAAACGTTTTAAGTTTAGCAGATGACTGTGAGTGCCCTAAATGTAATTTTGATTTTAAATCAAAATGTATTCAACAAAGTGTGATTGACAGTTAAATATTTTCTCTTGTAAGGGGCTATAATGTCAAACGAATGTAAAGCTACGTTTACACTGCACCAAATGCGTCACTTTTGGCCAAGTTTTTTCGGTGCCGTTCATCCGCAGATTCAATTTGATCACCAAATTAGGTCAAATTAAATTAAATTCATCTAATTTGGCAAACAAATTCATTCTGCGGATAAACATTCTCGAAATAACTTCGCCAAATGCGACGCATTTGGTGCAGTGTAAATGTATCATAAACAAATGATTTAATCCTTTATGGTGCACCATATGTAAATTGGGTATCATTTTCTCTTCCTTACTATTAGCAATAATTTATCTTATATCATCCGCGATTTTTGTAAAAAATGTTTGGTTACAGTTTTCTTACCTTAGCTTACAAAACAGTTGAATTCCAACCGTTCTTCACTGGCACCGAAATTTTTTTCACTACCAATAAAATACTTTTAAATTAGCTACCGAATATTCTTTCGTATTGCTTATTTGAATTAAAGGTAAAATATAAATATTGAATATTTAAAACAATAGTTAATTTACAAATTTTCCTAAAAGTTTATAAACGGAAAAAATTGTTTTCAAGTGGGTAAAATATTTCTTCTGTTTGACATTATACCCTGGTTCCGATTGAGAGCAACGTCAAATTCAAGCACACTTTGTTGAATACATTTTGATTTAAATTGAGTTTTTAAAACATTTTTCAGCTTATTTATGTGTGTTTTATGCCTGGAATACAATTGCAGCGATTTGGCCTGCAGCGCTGCTAGTTTTACTGCTACTTGAACGATTTGAAAACACACGTGCAGGAAAATTTACCTGGCAGTTCCATGCAGTGACACTTGAACAAATTTTTTCAAAACTCACTTAAAACACACATAAATAAGCTGAAAAATGTTTTAAAAACTCAATTTAAAATCAAAATTACATTTTTTTATCAATTTTATTTTTTTTTAAAAATACAAAATAAATGCAAATCACGATATAAAATATTTGTTTTTTGGCTTGTTCGTGCTTGTCGTGTTCGTGCTTGGCGTGTTCGTGCACGACATGCAGGGATACAAGTGTTCGCCGTAGTACAAGCAAGTGTGATTAGATTTTTACTGCGCAGGGTTACTGCACATCTATTTCAGGTTTTAAGGGTGCCCCCCATAAATTCAGACAGAAAAAATTCAGAAATACAATTTTTCGGAAAAATTTATTCAGAAATCATTTTTCAGAAACCAAAAGTCAGAAGGAAAAATTCAGAAAACTTTTTTCAGAATCAAAAATTCAGAAATTTTTTTTTTCAGAAATTATAAATTCAGAAAATCCAAATTCAGAATATATTGTAGGGGTTGTTTATACTTTGTATTTTATACTTTGGAATTTAAAAATAATTCTTAATTGCCTTAGCATTTAAATCAAAATTTTGAAAATTGAAAATTATTTTAAGTCAATCAAATTTTTAGTAGAGAAAGTTGTTACAAATAAAAGTTCAAATAAATAAATAAAATTTATATAAAATAAACAATTAATTGTATCCTAAATATATCATGGCATACGTACCAATACAGGTAATATAATATTGTTTATCCCTACTATAGTTTGGCAACTTATTTTCTTCTTCTTATGAATTTGAGTGGAAGGCACTGGCTGAGTGACTCCAAATGAAATGGAATGAAGGAATAGTATGAAGCACAAAAGCCATTTTGTTTGATATCAACCTGAGACGCATTTGAGATGAAACCTTTAACGTCAATTCTCACTTTTTGAAAACTTAATATCAATCCATCAATCAATTAATTTTCTATTTAATGATAAACTACCAGTAGCAGATAAATTTTTTTGCTAAATTAGTAAGTATTAACTTGAAAATGAGTATTAAGGGTGAAAATACGAAAGTGATACAATTTTGGGGTGATACATTTTACATATACCCTGGGCGGTATGCACTTCTTACCTTATTATACTATCCTCTGCAGAGCCGGTCACTTTTTTTTTAACTCTTTCGTGAGTTTTTTATTTTTTTTTTATTTTTTCGCGAATATGTAGCAGCAACGAACTCACGGGAATCAAAGTACCTATCGAATGGTATAAAAATATTCAAAATCGGTTTGGTACTTTTCGAGGAATTGCAATTTAAAAAATGCTACATATGAAGTTTGACCTTTAATAACTTTGGTTGTTGTTGTTTCCCCCGCTAACAAATACGGTTATACCTACTCTCCTTAACTATATGTATCTTCCCTGTATTTTGTTTTTTAGCTTGGGAGTTTGTGGTATTTTGCAAGCAAATTCGCAAAAATCAGGGATTTCTAATCGCTGTCAAAATTTAAAATTCTAATTGATCAGCGTTGACGCCGCGCTAGTTGTGTTGGGCTCATACAAATTGTATGGGCATGGGGGTTTTTGGCAGCTACTTGACGCTGAGCGCGCTTATTTAAGGCGGGCTGTTAAGCGGGAAATAGAATCAGTCCGCCAATACGTCAGTTGCGTGACGTACGTCAATTTCAGAGCAAATTCCATTTTGACGTATCCGTCGTATCTGGCGTTACTCATACAAACACCCGCAGTCTACTTTGCTGTCAGTTATTTCGACGTACTGACGGACTGATTATGCTGAACGCTTTAGAGAGCCGGCAGTTCCTTTATCCGCCTGTAACAGTTCTCTGCAGAAAATTGTGCGACAGGCACAACTCCTTTTTGCACTGTCAAATGCGGCTTTGAAATCGACAAAGAAAGGCTGAGTGAGTTTTCTCATCATGGGCCTTCACGAGGATTTGGTGTATCGTGAAGATATGGTCGATACTAGACTTACCAGGTTTGAAGCAGGGTTGCCAGTATTTTTATTAAATATGTCACCAAATTCTAACTAAAAAATCGCCAAAATTTACTTGCATTCCTAATAAGTCGCCAACAAAATTCCACCAATAAATTTTCCCCGTACATCATTTTAATGTGATTTAACGTATGTATTTATTTTCTTAACATATGTACATATGACACGAGTAATGATCTTGCGTTATGATCTGCTTCAAACGCTCGTTTGATTTCTACATCCCGTCAGATGTATTGGAAAGGTGTAGGTAAGGGATGAAAACAGAGTTAGAATTTACTTAAGTTTCATAATATCTTAATAGCCGCCAAAAAAAGTCGCCGTTGCCAATTTTCATAGTATGGTCGCCAAAGTTTGGCACAAGTCGCTAATACTGGCAAGCCTGGTCTGAAGCCACACTGATGAGATTTACTCAGAGAAAAAAGAGCTGGTCATGTTGGGTTGATTCAACAGAAATCACTGTCAATGCTTAAGGGTCGAATACATAAAGCTTTGTTAACCTCGCCTGACATTTCTTACCTCAAAACTTTGCGTCCAACTTCAGAGGTATGCTACAATGAACGCCTTGACGTTTCTCTTTTATACATTTGTTTTCGTTATTTTTTTCTTTGCATTCAGAGTTTTTTGGTTAATTTATTAATTTAATAGAGAAAAAATTAAATAATTATTATTTCCTCCAACTTTTTATTCATTAATTAAAGCAAAGTCAACAAAGCAAGCAAAGCAAGCAAAATTTGAGAATTTGCTAAATTTTAACCTTGCTTCAACTTTGAGGTCTCCAATTTGCAATGCTTCGTTTAAATACGTATACTGAACTTTTCTGTCAAAGTCAAAGTTTGAGGTTAAGTCAAAGTAAAGCTTTATGTAACTGACCCTTTATCTATTATTAGAATTTGGTCAACTTCAGGATAACAGTACGATAACTATTGTTGATTTTACCATACAGTGCTATTTTTCTGTGTACGCTAGATAGAATCTTGTATGCGTTATTAAGGATACTGATTCCGCGGTTGCTGCGATTAACGGGATCGCCTTTTCTTGTTGTTCGCGTAAAGTACCTTTAAGTTCCAATCTGGGGACATGCCCTTGTCCGACCATATTATACAACTGGAATATAGCTGTCCTCACTTCATCATAGCCGGAGGTGGGACGTTGTTAAACAGTACGTTGGTCGCCATTATTATCCCTGCAAGTATTTGCCGCGATTTAAAAAATATTCCGATATCTGCCGGATCTTTTTACATATAGAATTTTCGGTCATCATTCTGGTCAGCGAACATCTCAAGCTTCTAAAAAACGCTTTGCTCTTTGGAAAAAATTGTTAATTTTGTTGTTGAGTTTGCCTTGACTGTTCCTGAACGAAAAATAGGTTAGCCTAAACTGACACCAAAAACTGAAAACGAACATCGTCTGGGATGCTGGCTTGATCACGAATCACTTTGTTTTGAAATCCAGCTGATCGTTTTTTTAAAATGTGCACCATTTTTGCATGTTTATACCATATAACACATTGCACTAACTAAAAAAGCCAATTCGTTGATAATGTCATCCAGAGGAAAATACCGTTTGAGTTGAGAACTTAGCTACCATCCTTTATCTCTACATACATATAATAAAATTGTAACAGGTCGATGTCTGTGTATGGCAGATATCAACAAAAAATTGATTGGGGGAAGCATTATTAAGCGAGTAGAATCCAAATCAACCATTTTAAAAATTTTTGTGTCTCTGTCTGTCTGTCTGTTCGTATGTTTGTGGCCGTATCACTCTGAAAGTAATGAATTCAACTTAAAATTTAAGGTACTACTTTTTTCGATATCTCAACCGGTTTTGGAGTTATCGCCCAATATGTGGACAATGTCTGTCTGTCTGTATGTTTGTGGTCGTAACACTGTAAAAGTACTGAATGGAATTGAATCGTTGGATTGCTAGACGCTCAACTTAAAGTTTAAGATATTATTTTTTGTGATATCTCAACGGGTTTTGGGATTATCGCCCAATATGTGGCCCAGGGGTGACCAAAAATGTCTTAGTACAATATGGGTGTTAAACGAAAGGTGTCAATGAGTGCTATAATATGCCTTGTGATTCATTGAAATATCTGAAATGGTTTGGGAGATATCTTGAAATTTCGATAGCTCGACCGGTTTCGGAGGTATCGACGAATATTTCCAAAAAAATGTGTTAGTACATTATGGTACCCTTAAGTGCTGAACTACAGTCTTTTTGTTGGATTTTTTTCTTTGCTAACCCAGCTGCAAAAAACAGAAATTATACGCATGCGAAGTCGGCGGCACCAGCTAGTTAGAAAATATGCACATTTTTTGTATCTTTGTTCATATATTACTAACTGCAGTGCAGTGCAGTTTCATTACAGGTTATGGGCCACTGCCTTGAATTTAAATAATTTTTTACATAATGTCAATCCACAAGAAAGGCGATCCCGCTAACCGCACCAACTACCGCGGAATCAGCCTTCTTAATATCGCATATAAGGTTCTTTCTAGCGTGTTGTGTGAAAGACTGAAGCCCATCGTAGACAAACTGATTGGACCTTATCAGTGTGGCTTTAGACCTGGTAAGTATACCATCGACCAGATTTTCACGACACGCCAAATCCTGGAGAAGACCCATGATAAAAGAATCGACACACACCATCTCTTTGTCGATTTCAAAGCCGCTTTTGACAGCGCAAAAAGGAGTTGCCTGTATGCCGCCATGTCTGAATTTGACTTCCCTGCAAAGCTTATACGGCTTTGCCAAATGACGTTGAGCAATACTAACAGCTCCGTCAGAGTCGGGAAGGACCTCTCTGAGCCATTTGAAACCAAACGAGGCTTCAGACAGGGCGACTCCCTTTCGTGCGATTTCTTCAACCTGAAGCTGGAGAAGATAATTCGAGCAGCAGAGCTAAACCGCAATGGTACAATCTATTACAAGAGCGTGCAATTGCTGGCGTATGCCGATGATATTGATATCATTGGCCTTAACAACCGCGCCGTAAGCGCTGCCTTCTCTGGACTGGATAAGGAAGCGAAAAAAGTGGGTCTTGCGGTCAACGAGGACAAGACGAAGTATTTGCTGTCATCAAAGAAAGAATCGGCGCACCTGCGCCTTGGCCGCCACGTCACTGTTGAAAGTTACAAATTTGAAACTGTGAGGGACTTCGTCTATTTGGGAACCAGCATTAACACCGAAAATAATATCAGTCTAGAAATCCAACGGAGAATCACTCTTGCGAACAAGTGCTACTTTGGACTGAGTAGGCAATTGAGAAGTAAAGACCTCTCTCGAAGAACAAAGATCACGCTCTATAAGTCTCTCATCATACCTGTCCTGATGTATGGCTCAGATTCATGGACAATGTCAAGAGAAGATGAGATGGCCCTTGGAGTATTTGAGAGAAAAGTTCTCCGGAAGATTTATGGTCCTTCCCGTGATGCCGACGGCGAGTATCGAAGGAGATTTAACGATGAGCTGTACGAGCTTTACGCAGATCTGACCATAGTCCAGCGAATTAAAGCCCAAAGGCTCCGCTGGCTGGGTCACGTCATGCGAATGGACAAAGGAGCTCCAGCCCAGAAGGTTTTCCAATCGTCACCCGAATTCGGCAGCAGAGGAAGGGGGAGGCCTCGACTGAGATGGAAACAACAGGTGGAGGATGACTTGAACTCCCTTGGGGTTTCCAATTGGCGTCAGTTATCGCTAAAAAGGAATGACTGGCGTGCTTTGATAGGCGACGGCCAAAATCGCTTAGGCGGTTAAGCGCCAATAAATGATGATGATGATGACATAATGTCAAATAGTATACATATACCTATGTATCTATAATATAGAGAAATGAATGTGTATATTTATAGATTATATATATCTACACATTCATTTCTCTGTACCTATGTATACATAAGTTCGTATATATATCATTTTATATACTAAAACCCGGTAGGAAAGTTATTCAAACATACGTCATCGCCCGCGTTGCTCAAATCTTTAATCTGAAGTTGGTATTTGAAGTACTTCGAATAGACCTCAATCTGGAAGGTACCTACGTACAGAGGCCCGTGCGCAGGAATTTTCTATAGGCGAAGGTTGTGACTTTTGACAGTTTTTATGGAAAAATTCCGTCATTGAGAGACAATAGGGGGGGAGTTGAACTCTCAAACCCCCCCTGCGCACGGGCCTGAATGTACATACATATAAAGATGCAGTTTCCATAGCAACCAAGAAAATCGCAACTAAAATACTATAATACGGTTTTTGTGCAAAAAGTAGAACTAAACACCGGCTCTAAGCACTAGGAATTTAAGGGGGTTGCAGGGATGTCAAGCCAAAAAATTAGATTCCCCGATTTTTGGTAAAGTTCACCGGCCTGGCATAATTACTTGAATTTTGAATTCATTTATTTAAATTTATTAGAAAAAAAACTGGCGAACATACATATTATCACAGTCTTTTTTGGAGATAAACACTTTTTTTGGCCTTAATAAAATTATTTTAAAAAGAGTAGAGTATTTAAAATAATTTCGTTTTAAAAATTTACCCAAAATTCCAGGAAATTTTACCAAAATTGTAGCCACTTTTTACAAACTTTTTACGACATTGTTAATTGCTCATTGCGCCTAATTAACCACGTAAACATTTTAGCGCAGATATTTTTTTCCTATAGGTATCAAATTTCTCTTTAATGATTAAAAGTATTTGTAATCGAATGCGCTAAAAAGATGAAAGAATAGGTAAAATGTTATGGCTGAGTGATTTGTTTAGTGACATGAAACACGCACACCATGCAAATCAATAAAAATGTAAAACAATTGCAAAGTTACACAAGCGATCACTCAGTATAAAGAATACCTATGTACCTACGCATGCTCCCGTGTTGCGATTGGAAGTGCAAAACCACCTAAGTGGCGTTATCAAAAGATTGTTGAGGAGAGACCTAAACAAAACCCGGGCGTTGGCGATAAGACTTCTCGAATGTGCTCGCTCCTACATACATATATTAGTAGAATTTAAATTGACATTTAAAAACGTCGAAACACTTTCGCATTAGACAATTTTAATTCTCACACCAAAAGAAGCTTTACTATTAAATTAATCGAAATTGTATAATCTAACCTGTTGAATTACGCTTTAATAGTCTTTAAAGCTACATTTACACTGCACCAAATGCGTCGCTTTTGGCGAAGTTATTTCGAGAATGTTTGTCCGCAGAATGAATTTGTTTGCCAAATTAGACGAATTTAAAGCTACATTTACATTGCACCAAATGCGTCACTTTTGGCCAAGTTTTTTCGAGACCGTTCATCCGCAGATTGAATTTGATCAACAAATTAGTTCAAATTAAATTAAATTCGTCTAATTTGGCAAACAAATTCATTCTGCGGACAAACATTCTCGAAATAACTTCGCCAAAAGCGACGCATTTGGTGCAGTGTAAATGTATCATAAGTTAATTTGACCTAATTTGGTGATCACATTCAATCTGCGGATGAACGGTCCCGAAAAAACTTGGCCAAAAGTGACGAATTTGGTACAGTTTAAATGTAGCTTAAATGTAAATAAGTGCTTAATGACACATGCACAGCACGGTTGCCGTTTGCCTAAGATTTTGCGTACCAAAATTCGTACCAAAGAGAAAAAAAAGTACCAAAATAATTTGCGAGCGAAACAATAGGGGGATTCATCGAACCTTTATCAGCTAAGTTAGTTGAACGGCCTAGATAAATTTATGTGTACTTGATGTCAAACAAAAATATTTTACTTCGAAATTGTCATTAAAAAGGTAATTTTCGACCCGTTTTCAGCAGAAGGAGATTGAAAGAGGCACAACATCATGACCAAAGTATATTAAACAAACTAATAGTGAACTTGACAGTTCTCTCTTTTCTGTAGGAGTTTTCCCGTCAAAAGAAAAAAAAATTTACCCGCGAAGAAAAATGCAAATTGTGTCAAATAGAGTTTAGAGTTCAGATTAGCTAGACTCTGGCACATTTTAGCTAAGACGAATGGTCTAATTTTTTTTCAACCGGATCTTAGACAAAAAACGAAACTGTAAGCGATTAAAATCGATTCATGACCCCTGCGGGTTAGGAGTTTAGAATATGCCCATGGTGGAATGCCTGTCGCAAGAGGCGACTAAAATACATTTCGACCACGGTCATGGGGTTGATGAAATCGGCAATTGGAATAGTACCACAAGGTGGTTCGGCAGCTGTGAGAGCATACGCTGAATACCGTACAACTCTGTTTGGTCCGTCACGTCTCTCTTAGAACAGCAACAGCGAAGCCGATTAATTTCTCGAAACCGAAAACTAAATCCTAACCGTTATTTTAATAAAATAAAAAGATGATACAAAATTTTTAAAGACAACCTTTATATGAATGCTGTCAAAAAGCCTCAGGAAATTTGTCGTTAAACAAAGACATTGCTTTGGTGTTTTCGGTTTTGAAATTTTAGTCATACCAATTGTAATCAATTTTTGAGATTTGAAAATATAAATGTGGAGTGCAATTAATAGGCTTTAAATGTTTTGTCGATAGCCGAACTTCTATTTTATATGGTGTTTCCACCAAAAACAAACACCGTGCTTGTAGGTTTTGGGTTTGAAATAATTGTCAACTGTTTCCACTGCGTGTTTGATATAAATTGTGTTCAATCTGTCATTCGTGTAATTTTATTTTTCGAAAATTTTGTGGAAAATGCTATTTACGCCAAAAGGCAGATCCAGCCTTGAAAGCCCTCTGGTAGCCATTTGGGTCTTATAAAAGCTATAATCTTTATAACATAGTTCAATTTTACGGTGGGACCTATCAAACAAGTGTTTGGCCCTATGATTTTGCGTTGCATTTTGAAAAATATTTAAAAATTTTTAAATATAAATTAATTTAATTTTAATTGTCAACAATTTTGACAAAATGAAAGCAATAGTAACATGATTTCGATAAGAATTTTTTTATTTTTTTTAATTATAGATCGTATGCAAACCCAAAGCAAACACGCTTTAAAAAGGGGTTTGAAATGGGATTGGGTTATGAAATTTGTATGAGATTTGACAAGGGTTTCGAGTAGTGTTTGATTTTAAACACGCTAGGGCTAGAAAACACGGTGTTTACTTTTGGTGGAAACACCATATAAGCTCGCAGAAATTTTGTGTCTTAGTATGGAAACGTGCACTCCACCTTTATATTTTCAAATCTCAAAAATTGATTACAATTGGTATGACTAAAATTTCAAAACCAAAAACACCGAAACATGTCTTTGTTTAACGACAAATTTCCTGAGGTTTTGAGTTAGTCAAAAGTCGATCGCAAAGTTCCCAACTTCAAAATAGTTTTCGAAATGTCTTGATATGTGCGCCACCTGCTGGAATTTTTTGGATGAGGGATTGCATTGTCATCGGGTTCTGCCAAATGAGCCAAGTTTCAAGTCTCTATCTTAGTGGGAAGTTACTCAAAAATCTATCGCAAGATTCCCCCTATGTTTTAGAGATTTTCAATTATATCGACAAGCACGCCACATTTTGGAATTCTGATTTCAAAAAATTGTATTGTCACCGTTTCCACAACTAAATGCTAAGGTTACCGGGAAGTTGGTCAAAATTCGATCGCAAAATTCCCAACTTCAAATTAGTTTTCGAATTATCTCGATCCGTGCGCCACCTACCGGAATTGTTTTGATGAGGGATTGCATTGTCATCGGGTTGTGACAAATGTGTAAAGCTTCAAGTCTCTAATTAACCTGGAAGTTACTAAAAATCGATCGCAAAAGTCCAGGAGTCTTCTAATTTTGTTTTTAAAGATTTGCAATTATGTAGACCAGCGTGGCATCTATCGGAATTTTGATTTTTACTATTTGTAGTGTCACTGTTCCCTCAATTTAGTGCCAAGTTTCAAGTTCCTAGGTTACCTCGAAGTTGGTCAAAAGTCGATCAAAAAATTATCAACTTCAAATTATTTTTCGAAATATCTCGATCCGTGCGCCACCTATCGGAATTGAGTTGATGAGGGATTACATTGTCATCAGGTTGTGACAAATGTGTAAGTTTCAAGTCTCTAACTAATCTGGAAGTTACTAAAAATCGATCGCAAAATTCCAGGAGTCTTTTAATTTTTTTTTTAAGATTTGCAATTATGTAGACCAGCGTGCCATCTATCGGAATTTTGATGATTACTATTTGTAGTGTCACTCTTCCCTCAATTTAGTGCCAAGTTTCAAGTTCCTAGGTTACCTCGAAGTTGGTCAAAAGTCGATCACAAAATTCTCAACTTCAAATTAGTTTTCGAAATATCTCTATCCGTGCGCCACCTACCGGAATTGTTTTGATGAGGAATTGCATTGTCATCGGGTTGTGACAAATGTGTAAAGTTTCAAGTCTCTAACTAATCTGTAAGTTACTAAAAATCGATCGCAAAATTCCAGGAGTCTTTTAATTTTTTCTTAAGATTTGCAATTATGTAGACCAGCGTGCCATCTATCGGAATTTTGATTTTTACTATTTGTAGTGTCACTGTTCCCTCAATTTAGTGCCAAGTTTCAAATTCCTAGGTTACCTCGAAGTTGGTCAAAAGTCGATCACAAAATTCTCAACTTCAAATTAGTTTTCGAAATATCTCTATCCGTGCGCCACCTACCGGAATTGTTTTGATGAGGAATTGCATTGTCATCGGGTTGTGACAAATGTGTAAAGTTTCAAGTCTCTAACTAATCTGGAAGTTACTAAAAATCGATCGCAAAATTCCAGGAGTCTTTTAATTTTTTCTTAAGATTTGCAATTATGTAGACCAGCGTGCCATCTATCGGAATTTTGATTTTTACTACTTGTAGTGTCACTGTTGCCTCAATTTAATGCCAAGTTTCCAGTTCCTAGGTTATCTGGAAGTTGGTCAAAAGTCGATCGCAAAATTCTCAACTTCAAATTAGTTTTCGAAACATCTCGATCCGTGCGCCACCTACTGGAATTCTTTTGATGAGGGATTGTCAAGTTTCAAGTCTCTAACTAACCTGGAAGTTACTAAAAATAGATCGCAAACTTCCAGGAGTCTCTTAATATTTTTGGTAATTATCTCGACCAGTGTGACATCTGGCGGAATTTCTTGTACCACAGTTTCTATTGTCTTCAATTGTCCATATGACATTGTATTGTATGCAAATTTTCAATAATCTAGCTTACCGGGAAGTTCCTCAAATATGCGTCCCAAAATTTCAATTTTTAAATGAATTTACCGTATTTCTTGATCCGTATGCAACCTAGCGGATACTTTTTTCGTTCACATTGCATTGTCACGGAGCTCAGAACTATGTTCCAAGTTTAAAGTGTCTAGCTCAACGGGAAGCTACCTAAAAAGATTCTGAAATTTCGTATGAAAATGGTGGTGCAAACAAGAAAGCGACTTAATATAAAGGTATTAAAAAATGAAATTTCGCAAGCTCGAAAAATATTTTTTGGGGTATGTGTAGTGGAACTTTTTTCCTAAGCCCAAAACCTATCGAAAAATCGATGGCGCGATATCTTTTAACTTTCGTTCATACAAATCGACTCAGCCTACTGCACATACACACAAATTTCAAAATATATTTTTTATACTCAGCACGTTAGTGCCAAATCACTTACACAGATACATAGTACATTAATCTCTTGTTATTTTTCAAAGTAATTATTTGTAGAGCAGTGTTATTAGTTCCACCACTGCGCAATTATATCGCTGGAATTCGGTTTAATCAACTTATAACTTTCAGGATCATCCGAGGTAGCTGTAAGTTCCTTTAAAACGTTATAACCGAATGTTATTTCGCTGTTTATATGAAAGTAAGGTCCCGATTCAGCTGCAATTAAATTTAAGAAAAAATAAAATATTTAACAAATTTTATTATAAAAAAATGCATATTTCACGTACTCTCCATGGGCTTGATAACTAGATCCGGTTGATTTGCAATCTTTGGTTCACCATCCACACTGAAGGAATGCCATAAATCCACCATTTTCTTTGCCATTTTTGTATCATTTGAATTAAACGGAAACATGCCAAACAAATATGTAAGGGTAGCCGTATGATGTACTCCATCTACAAATGGATATTGGCTAGAATCGTAACCATTATTACTTGAAGGTTCGCCAAAATAATCAAAGGCGTACACGTAAACAGTTGCAGATTTGCGTTGCATTGCGTTCGCATAGGCTATTATAGGCGATTTGAAGTTAACAGCGTTGCTAATCTGCAAAATTAATAAAATAATGCATACAAAAGTTATAAAATAAGCAAGGTTATTTATGAACTAAGGACGTTCTTTCCCTAGCCCGTGGGCGAAGGTCTCACACAGTAAAATACGCACAATAGAATAGGTACCTACTATTGCAGCATCAATTATATGTTTCCCCGCAGACAGTAACAAAAAAGTTACGTATACGGCATATCGCTTTTATGAAATTTTGAAGTGAATTTCGCCATTAAATCAAGGGGTCAAATATGGGCAAACATTTTTTTTGCAGTAATCGATAAAAACCATTCCAAACTTTAATTTTATTATAGTTAGAAGGTGTAGCACGCTGTCTATCCAATGTAGCAAATGTAGCATTTATGAAGTATACATTTTGCGGTATTCTATTTGTTTTAATATTTGGAAGGAAGTGCTATATTGTAGTACAAACTCGAAACTAAGACCACACCTTTAAAAGTTATATGCACCATACATATATAGATAAAGCTTGCAAAAATTCTAAGCAGGACAATTTGAATAAAACTTTTCGACTACTTGTACCATTATTTTGTAAATAAAATTTAACTTCATGCAAAGTATTAATGAATTGATCATATTTTGAAACTTCTTCATAAGACTGCACCGCTAAAAACTAAAAATTGTATACATATTCATAAAAATTAATTTTTTCCGCGGTTGAACCGCTGTGATACGTACAACGCAAAACCTCTCTTCGTTCATACTTACATCAAAATAAGCAAGCAATGCATCAGTGTGATTGTTCGTATCCAACAGTTCCTTTTTGAATGATTTACGCAAGAGCCAATTATTGGCCAGGCGAGTGGTATCTTTGCTTGCATCGAGCAAATGGTTAGCAAATTGTCTTACAGTTACTTTCGAAAAACTTCCGTACTGCTGTAAAACGGTGTCGTAATGCTCTTTTAGAAGACAATATATTTTATTTTGATTTAAATAAACGATTTTAATACCAAACACTTACGTCTCATTATAAAAACACCATCTTCCTTATTAAATCCAGTCATTAATGGCACTGTGTGATTAAGTTTTTCTAAAAGCACTTTAGGCTCGTCCGGTAGAACGCCATGTATATCGCCAACCACTGGGGAAAACATAATCCCTTGATCCGTTGGCTGCGCCGCTTTTAACAAATCAACTACATCAGCGTTCTTCATACATTTATTCTGTCCCTGTACATCGTTACATTCCGCACAATCAAGCAACTCACAGACGCGTTTAACCTGATCCAAAGCAATACGATTTATAGCCCATGCTCCCATAATAGAACCCGACTGTATAATCGACCTTTGAAAATAATTTGGCGATGTTTTCGGGCTTATCATGGTAGCACCAACCATTGCTGCACCGGCACTTTGTCCCAATATTGTAACTTGAGTTGCATCGCCGCCAAATACATGGATATTTTTCTGTACCCAGTTTAGTGCTAACTGCACATCCATTATTGCCACATTACCCGGAATTTCGTTGGTGAATGTTGTCATGAAGCCGAATGGACCGGTGCGATACTGTGTCACCACAAGTACAATATTTTTTTCCAATAAAAAGCCTGGTGAGACTTGTGATGCACTGCCAGTGCGAAACGCTCCACCATATACATAAAATATGACAGGTCTCTTAGCCTTTAGCTAGAATGGGAAAGATTTTTAACTTAGGTATACTTAGGTTCGAGAGAAATGTGTGTTACCTCTTTACTGTAAATAGTCAAAGTAAGGCACTCTTCCAAGTCTTCCTTCCGCTGTGTATCGTTCAATTGTAAAACATTTTCATAGGATGGACAAGCTCTCCCAAAATTACGCACATCAAGAGTTTCATTCCATGGTGCCTTGCTTTTGGGTGGCTGCCGAGTAAAATAAAAATAATAATAAATATTTTTTCCGCAGCCAATATTACATGGTTGGTGCCATCGTAGGTTGAACTCGATTGACAACACTTTAGAAAACAGGAATGTTCTTTTCCAAAGCCTTCATTCGTTTTTTAACCCTTACTTGAAAACGCAACGGCCCACTCGGGGACTCAGCAAAGGGTATACCGCGAAATGCAAAAAACTCTTGCTGTGTCCACGACGTTTTATCAATTGCGCCCAACACTGAACCTTGAAATGGTATGTTGACAATCGGAGAATCCGTTCTAATGGATGCCGATGTCGTGAAAGCAAATATAGTAACAAAAATGTATAAGGCTAGTGCCCCTGTTCTTAACTTCATTGTATTGATGTCCATAGTAAACTGCAAGAAAAAAATAAGATTGTAATATTTATACAAGAAGTTAAACTAAAATAACTACAATAAGACTGGGCAAAAAAATACCCTTTTTTTTCAAAAATTATATTGATTTTTATTTTAAAAGGTGAAAAAATTACTGTAATTTTTTCAGATTTTGTAAATAAAGTCTAGAAGTTAAGGTGGAGTGAAATCATATGGAGATTTTTTTTGTTCTTGTTTTGAACGTAATATCAATGAAAAGTTGCTTTTACACAAGTTAATGAACCCCACAATATTGTATGAAGATAGGATGACGTATAGAGGTGCCCCCAGCCTCAAAGCAATAAGCACGATCGATAGGTATTTCCCTGCCAAAATCGAGAGTACTCTATTTCCTATCCAAAGAGTACTCCAAATGTAATCCTTTTTCATATAAAAATTGCGCTTCAATTAACATTGCGATGTCCTGGGACTGGACCACCTACTCCAACCTTCGCCTTGTTTCTGCTACTCCATGGAGTACCTACTGTCAGAGTATTTTGCAATGTACTCCAATGTTGTTACTACTTGGAGTATATACTGCCAGAGCGAGGCACGAGCAATGATCGACTTTCAAAAAGCTGAACGTGGTCCGATGAGGTATACAGAGGATTACTATTGGAGTACTCCAATATCAAAAAATTGGAACACATCATCCAATGATTTTTGCAGGGTTTGATTCCCTTTAATTTATATATGAAAAGTGGGGATAAAGAGGGACTTTATCCCCCCTACTTTTTATACATAATGTACATCAAATGAAGGGGGATCAAAATACTTTTCGAATGGTGTAAAAATATTCGAAATCGGTTCAGTAGTTTTTGTGTAATTGCAATTTAAAAAATGTATAATATGAACTTTAACCTATAATAACTTTGTTTGTTGTTGTTTCCAAAAAAACAAACTTTGTGGGGCTGGGAGCACCTCTAAACATGCAAGTAGGTTAATAAAATTATACACTCTTATTTCTGGCCTAAAAAAGTACCGTTATTAAATCCAAAAAAAAAATTCACTTCACTTTACTAGAGGTCTATCATCGCTAGTTTAGATTTTACAGACTTCACCTCATATTTGGCATAAAAACGACAAACCATTGTTGTAATATACATCTACCTGAACATATTTTTGAAGGAAATCGGATTCCCTACAAAAGTTGCATTTACCAAAATTTTCTCAGACTAGCCGTTTTCTAGTATTCTAGCTTATAAAATTAGCATGTTTTTTCGATTTTCCAATTTTGACTTTAATTTAAAAATCTGAAAAAATTACAGTATTTTTTTCACCTTAAGAAAAATCAATATAATTTTTGAAAAAAAAACGATTTTTTTTTTTGCCCAGTCTAATGTATAAGTATCTACTAAAATATATTTGATTTGATTGATAAGTTATATGATAAAAATTACTTGGTCTAGACCAGTGGTGGACAAAATAGCTTTCAGTAGTCTTTGTCTCATCAGAGTTGGCTCGTCTCCATTGAATTTACTGTGGAAACAGAAAATAGGAAATAGGGGAAACGGGAAGATCCGTCGGAATATCTGATAGACCCCATGATTTCCTGCTTACGGATCAAATAATTGTATAAGCATAAAATATTTTCTCTCCTCACACTGAAAAAAGTAAAATAATCGCTGGTTCTTTGACTAAGTTAGGAGGAAAAGAAATAAATGCCCTTCCCTTTTCTATGAACTTCGGTACGAATCAGGAGAGAACCTGATATACTTAATTGTTACCAATGATATGTTTTGTATTATCTTGCATAGATAAATTAAATAACCGGTACTCCTACACCTTGACAGCCACTTGAAACTGTGGAGTATTTTATATATTTGGCATAGCGGAATTTCCGAATATATCTTCAAAGTCCCCACATTATCGCAATTACTAGTTTGGTATTTTATTTTAAGTAGGAGATATGATCGTGAATACTATATAGATTTGTATTTATGAAGTAAGCAAAAACTTTAGAAATTCGATAATGCTATGGATACACACACGGAGATTATCTCCAATAAATCTTCTTTAATCAGATCCAAATTTTACCCTGATACACACAAAAATGAAGATTAACAGCATTGAGAATTACTACTTTGGTTGTTATTGCATCATACTCTTACCTACCTCAGCGACACCTAGTTGTCGAAAGTCGGATCTTACAGACCAGCACGACGCCTATCTGTCAGCTACCCTTAATTTCCTAGTGTCTCTTGGTGTTGTGGTCTATTTATGTACAGAGTGTTGCCAGTGCATATTTTTTAAAACTGCTCAAATCTTCTTAATTTTTGGGAGTTTATAATGAAGATTATGCTCAAGTTAACTCCCAAAAGCGCAGTTAATTCGGAATTTGCGCTAATGTATCAGCCGTATTAGTCTACAAAATATGCATGGCTACGAATACACACCACAACGAAAGCATACACTGATGACGGATCTCCGAAACCGGTTTGACAAAACCATAAATGACAAAACCATAAATGACAAGGGATGACGGAAAATCGTTCCAATATACATTTAGTATCCACCATGATAGTGCCCCACTAAACAATTAATTTCGAATTTTTTCCGAAGTCTTTACGTTGCGTCGAAAGATTTTTCCGAAATCGGAACAGATTTATTTTCGAAGTTGGTAAGAAATTTGTATGAGAGGTTTAACTTCGTTACGAATTTTTTGAAACAAAATCGGTAGTTGGAAATAAAAGAATTTAAAATTTGAAAAGGTTTTGGCAGGTATCGAACCGACTGCCTGCATACTTGTACTCAAGTGCTATCCAGTCAGCTACAGAGTACAATGACATTTTTTGGGCAATAGTCAATAGCTTTCATTCAGACCTGTTAATAATTGATTAGTAATCGGTAATGATTAGCATTTCATTGATTATTTTTTGAGAAGCCACCTAATGATTGATTACCAATTACTTTCACCTTTTAATGATTATTTTTTTAATTGATTAAAAAAAAATCAAAAAAAATCAAAAAAATTTAAGAAAATCCATAAAAATCAAAAATAATCAAAAGTAATGATTACTTTTGATTTTTTTATTTTTTTTTATTTTTTTTCCAGTACTGTTGTAGAAAAATATGTACATACATAAATATTCACTTGCACAAACATACAAATGTATAGGTGAAGCAAGAAGTTCTTTTATATAAATGCATGTATTCATGCACATAAATATCCCTGGAGGAAAAATCTCGAGACCTTTTGTACTACTTAGTTCTCATCAAGTGGTCGAACTACAACCTAAACAGAAGACTGGCGCTTTTGCACATTCAGTCTATTATTTTTAAAAAGGTATATGTAATATGGAATGATAATGATGATAAAATATTAATATGAAAAATATGGAATGTAGCGGTGTAATTTACAACTTGTTAATAGTACTGTACGATAGTAAATCAAATGTCAAATTCCCATAAATGACTACGTCGCCCAAGTCTCTTTTGGACATAGTTGGTATGCCTATGTTTTAATTTGTGTAGCATACTTAGGCTACGCTCACACTGCAACCGACTTTTTCATCCGGTGTCATCAGAGAAATTCGAACGCGGCCAAAGTTTGTTTACATTCGGGTGAAATCGAGGAGCTCATTTAAAACACATGTGTGTGGATGTGTGATTGTTGCCGGACGGCCGAAGTCGGTTGCAGTGTGAGCCTAGCCTTATAAGTATTCAAATAGAACTATCCGACCGTACCCGTAGGGTATCAAACGAGAAATGTCCGACACTAGCCGTTTACATATAAAAGGACAAATTACACTAGTTTACAGACAGACCGACAAAAATTCTAAAAATGGTTGATTTGGACTTTATTGGCTTAGTAATGACTAATACTATGAATTTTTTTTGAATATCTACAATACTCAGATATCGACCTTTTACAATTCTATTAAAAGTAGAGATGTTGAAAGTTACAAAAAAATCGCCAAAAATACAGTTTTTCCTAGATCTTGGTAATATTACGCTTAAAGTGTTTGCAATTATACACACTAATTTTCGAAAAAATAAACAGTTCTGATTTTCACATCTTCGCATGAAATGAAAAAAATATTTTTAAAATAAATTTTTTTTTCAAAAATCGTAAAAATTCGACAAAATTTCGACTTTGGCCATCTATTGCTCAGCGATGGTTTGACCCACCCTTACATTTTATAAGTCGTTAGAAGCGTATTTTAATTTCCTTTCGAACGAGGTATCGCTTAGCTCCATCGCTTTTGCAACATTGGCAAAAAGAAATTTTGAATAAAGTGATACCTGAAAAAACACAAAATTACCGATATCTCGAAAACCTACCCATACAAAAAATTTAAAAAATATGTTTTGTGCTTGGCATATCAGTGCCGATTCACCCATATACATGAATATCTTGGTATTTTTTCAAATTACTTATTTGTAAACTAGTGTTATCATCTCTCCAACCAATATAACCATTAAACCTGGCATTTTTTCTCATATGTACATATACTTAGCGATCAAGGTTCATTCTAGAAATCCATGAGCCCCAAAGTGTAAGTAGGTGTATATATTTGCATACAAAGATACACAGATGTTTACACTTTTAACAACAAAACTTTAAAATAACCAAAAAAAATAAAAAAAAATAAAAAAAATAAAAAAAATCAAAAATAATAAAAAAGGCGCTTTTGATTACTTTTGATTATTTTTGTTTTTTTTTTTGATTTTTTAATTTTTTTTTTGATTTTTTTCTGATTTTTTCTAATCGTAATCAATTAGTAATTGCTTTTTCTTGAAAGCAATTAAAATAATCATTACTAATTAAAAAAACCTTCTAATCAATCAATTACTAATTACTATTCAAAATTAACAGCTCTGCTTTCATGTCATAACTTTTTTTTATCTGGTAAACAAATTTTCGTTACACTTTTATGCTACGAAATGATTACGAATTACCCAGTGGGAAAGTAGGTAATGCATTACCTTTTTCATCCATCAGCAAAGTAACGCATGAAAAAATACTTGAAAAATCTTCCCATGTAATGTATTTCGTAAGGTTTTATTTTTCACAAACATTACTTTTCCTATGACATTGCTGTAGAAAAAGTAATGCATGAATTCGATTATACATAAAAAGTTGTATAGGGGATATACATTACCAAACATTACCTTTTCCCACTGGGTAGTTAAGTGAACCCACTAAACAAATAATTTCGACTTTTTTATTCTACTTTAAAATATGCGGCAATAATTTTTGAGTAGAGCGCTTTGCACGTTAAAATTGTAGATATGTACATACATAGGTACATAAACAAATTTCATTTTCGTTTTATCGCCACAAGCTGGCTTCAAAGTTTCATATAAAATTACTTCCAAATTCAAAAAAAAAAAAAAAAAAACAATTGCTTCAGCACACAGATTCGTACTGAAAGCCCGGTAAAAGCCATCATTGCCTAGGCGGTTTAAGGCTGTTTTAAGTAAGTAAGTAAGAGATGGCCACCACGCACTGAAATAATTTTATGTAAATGAGCTATCAGCCGACAGGTCGCAGGAAAAGCTGTAGGTATGTTTCTATGCTAATAACAGCTATTAGGTAGTAGGTGGCAGGCAGGGAAATAAAAAACCGGATATCCTATTAAGAACCCAAATGAACATATTGTAGCTCATAGGGGATTAGCTAGGCAAGCCGGGCTTTTCAGCTTATATGGAAGGCACGTCACTGCCCTGGGACCCAACCAAACAAAACTTTGTTTTTGGCTCCCAGATCATTAAGGACTGCGACGCACTCATCGACAAGCTTCGAGGTCATAGTGTAAGACTGCAAGGCACGTAGGAGGCATTCTCTGCCATATAATTCTATTGCGTGGATTTCCGCTTGAAAGATAGAGGGGTAGTTACCCATCGGTACCGATTTTTTGTAATTTGGTCCATAGATACCAGCTTCCGTTTTACCATCTTCCAGATTCGATCCATCCGTATACCAAACCTCCGAATCGGATTCAGCATAAGTATTCCCTGTGTCCCAGAGCGCTCGAGCTACGATCGAAACTTCAAATTTTCGCATGATCCTGAGCGTTGGAGTTATTGCATCACTTACTTGCAATATAGGACTTTTTATGAAATTCTTGACTATCTTCATATGTCCTGTCATATTTCCTATTTTTAGATCGGAAATGTTTTGAAGTCTTAATGCAGGAAGTGGGGCCCACAAAGGCACTTAAAGCATCAGCAGGGAACGTTCTCATTGCACCTGTTATACCGACACAGACTAGCCGATGCAGCTTACTTAACTTAGTTGTCGCTGTTCTTTGAGCAGTCTTAGGCCACCAGACAAGAGAAGCGTATGTGACTATTGGCTTCACAACTGTATTAAATGACCAGTACGCCATTTTTAGAGACAGCCCATAAAGTCTAGTGCAGGCAAAAAAGGCCCTCGTTGCTTTATTTATGGTGGCCTCCAAATGGGCAGTCCATGTGAGGGTTTTGCCCAATGTCGAAAAACCTATGCGGCTGCCTCCTAGAGACGGCGCTAACATAGAAAGCTTTCTTCGCCTCGTGAAAGGCACCAAGACTGTTTTATTTGGGTTGATAGATAACCCTTTGTGAGCGCACCATATTTCAATGATGCGCAGGGCTTGTTGCATGCGATCGGATATTGTTTCTTCATGCATTCCTGTTACGCAGACCACTAAGTCATCCGCATATCCCTGTACGTCAAAGCCATTGCCCTTCAAAAGATGAAGAAGTTCGTCTATGACTAGGGTCCACAGTAGAGGAGAAAGTACACCTCCCTGAGGGCATCCTCTTGTGGCCACGATTGAGCCAGCACTCCCTCCTAGCTCAAAGCTGATTTTTCTTTGCTTTAGCATGGCCAGGACCCAGCGAGTAATCATTGGGCTTACGTCCTTGCTAACCATGGCTTCCTCAATGGCCTGGTACGTCGTATTATCGAAAGCGCCTTATATATCGATGAATGCACACAGGGCTATGTTTTTAGACTCTATGGGCACGATATAACATCCCCCAACAGCACTAGGTTGATTGACTTAGCCGCTGCTCGCAATATGGTCATCAGTAGTACCAGGTTCCAGCATAAGCGAATACACCAAGCCACATGGCTCTCCCCTGATCAAAGAACTAGAAACCAGATTGATCATGTCATGATCGTCGGCAGACACAGCTCCACCGTTCTGGACGTGCGTACCCTACGTGGTCCCAATATCGACTGGGACCATTATCTTGTTGCAGCCAAGACACGCACACGCCTCTGTGCAGCGAAGAAAGTGCGCACAGTAACGGAAGGAAAGTTTGACGTCGAGAAGCTGCGCATGACACAGACAGCTGATAATTTCTCCACTCGACTCTCACACCTGCTATCAGAGGGCAATCCTCGACCTAACGATGTAACCGAGCATTGGAAGCATATTTCTCACTCATTGCGTACCGCCGCTGAGGCCACTATAGGGTTTCAGCGAGCCCGCAAGAATAACTGGTACGATGAGGAATGTAGCACTGCCTCGGACAAAAAGGACGCTGCATACAGGGAGACGTTGCGAACGGGCGCAACCCGCAGTGTATGGCAACGCTATAGTGAGGCGAAGAAAGAAGAGAGGCGCCTTTTCAGAAAAAAGAAACGTGAAGCCGAAAGGCGTGAGTGTGAGGAGCTTGAGATGCTGGCTGACAGGAATGATGCCCGAAAATTCTATGAAAAGATCCGGCAGATGACGGAAGGTTTAAAGACCGGGACAAGTTCCTGTAAGGACAATAACGGCGACCTGGTAACCGACGTACAGAATGTACTTAAATTATGGAGGGAGCACTTCTCCTCACTGCTAAATTGCGAGGGAGACGTCGAACCCGATACCCCAATCCCTGACGATGGAAAAGTCGTCCCACCACCTGACTATTATGAAGTGAGGATAGCTATATCCCGGCTCAAAAAAAACAAATCGCCTGGGAAAGACGGACTACCCGCCGAGCTGTTCAAACACGGAGGCGAAGAGCTGGTAAAAAGCATGCATCAGATCTTATTCAGAAAACGGTCAGATGAGGGCATGCCTCCAGATTGGAATTTAACTGTGCCCTGCCCAATCCACAAGAAAGGCGATCCCGCTAACCCCACCAACTACCGCGGAATCAGTCTTCTTAATATCGCATATAAGATTCTTTCTAGCGTATTGTGTGAAAGACTGAAGCCCATCGTAGACAAACTGATAGGACCTTATCAGTGTGGGTTTAGACCTGGTAAGTCTACCATCGACCAGATTTTCACGATACGCCAAATCCTGGAGAAGACCCATGATAAAAGAATCGACACTCACCATCTCTTTGTCGATTTTAAAGCCTCTTTTGACAGCGCAAAAAGGAGTTGCCAGTATGCCGCCATGTCTGAATTTAACTTCCCTGCAAAGCTTATACGGCTTTGCCAAATGACGTTGAGCAAAACCAACAGCTCCGTGAGAATCGGGAAGGACCTCTCTGAGCCATTTGAAACCAAATGAGGCTTCAGACAGGGCGACTCCCTTTCGTGCGATTTCTTTAACCTGATGCTGGAGAAGATAATTCGAGCAGCAGAGCTAAACCGCAATGGCACAATCTTTTACAAGAGCGTGCAATTGCTGGCGTATGCCGATGATATTGATATCATTCCTCTTAACAACCGCGCCGTAAGCGCAGCTTTCTCTGGGTTGGATAAGGAAGCGAAAAAAGTTGGTCTTGCGGTGAACGAGCACAAGAAGAAGTATCTGCTGTCATCAAAGAAAGAATCGGCGCACCTAAGCCTTACTTTGGACTAAGTAGGCAATTGAGAAGTAAAGTCCTCTCTCGACAAACAAAGATCACGCTCTATAAGTCAAAATAAATGGCTATCTCCCCTCTCTAGTCGAGTTCTTCACCGCCCGAAGCTTGACATTGTCGCCAACAAAGTCTTCGGCGACCCTATTCACGACGTGGACAGCGCAGGTTGGCATGGAACTAGAAATTTATGTAGGTGATCATAAAATACCTACTGTCGCTCACCCAAAAATCTTAGGAGTGACTTTCGACACCATGCACACTTTCGCTGCCCATTCAGCTGCAATTGTCTCAAAATTACAGAGCCGTAACAAAATCCTCAAGTCACTAGCCGGCAGTACTTGGGGTAAAGACAAAGAAACGTTGCTGGTAACGTACAAGGCAATTGGTCGGCCGATCCTGAACTATGCGTCGCCGATATGGTCGCCGGGGCTTGCAGACGTTCACTGGAATCAGCTTCAGGCCAGTCAAAACACCGCGCTCAGAAGCGCTACGGGGTGCGTCCATATATCACCTATATCTCATATACACAATGAGGTGGAAATGCTTCCAGTTAGGGAGCATAATGAAATGTTAAACAAGCAGTACCTACTGAACTGCTGTATACCACAGCATCCCGGTAGACAACTGCTGGAACTCATTCCGCCTCCTAGGACCATAAGGTCGCATTTACGCAAACATTTTGATGAGATCCGACACTATATTATAACGCCGTTTGATCTACAGGTGCATAAACAGGCCTTGGGGCATATCCATACAACGTCTGTTGGCTATTACTCTGCGCTCTGTCCGCTAAACATTGTCTTACATGCTGCAACACCTGGCATTTCTGAAGGGGAGCGTCATCTTCCTCGAGAGACAAGGGTCACTCTGGCTCAATTACGCTCTGGATATTGTAGCAGGTTAAACTCCTACATATCCAGACTGAACCCTGACGTGCCGAATGTATATCCGGCATGCGGCTCGTCCCCCCACAATACCAATCACTTATTCTCTTGCTCTTCTGAGCCCACTCTTCTAACACCCATCTCTCTTTGGTCCAACCCTATTGAAACTGCCAGTTTTCTTGGACTCCCGTTAGAAGATATTGATGACAATTAGGTTAAGGAAAAATACGCGTTGGGCAGGACTACACCTCGTTACAACAACAACAACGGCTCGGAATCATGGACAGTGTCAAGAGAAGATGAGATGACCCTTGGAGTATTTGAGAGAAAAGTTCTCCGGAAGATTTATGGTCCTTCTCGTGATGCCAACGGCGAGTATCGAAGGAAATTTAACGATGAGCTGTACGAGCTTTACGCAGACCTGACCATAGTTCAGCGGATTAAAGCCCAAAGGCTCCGCTGGCTGGGTCATGTTATGCGAATGGACAAAGAAGCACCAGCACAGAAAGTTTTCCTATCGACACCCGAATTCAAGATTAGAAATCTTTTTAATATTATAAAAAGTATACCTTCTTCAAATGGGTAATTCGACGCTACCAAGCACAAGTACACGATAGCATCTTGGTAGAGATCTCCGTTCAGCAGTTATGGCAAGTGCACATGTGGTGAGGCAAAAAGAAAAAGGTGTAATAATTAGACGTTGGCAAGTTAAGGATACGATAGCATGGTAGTCAATACAGAGTAACGCCCCCGGGTTGATCGTTCAGATATCGACCTGTTAAAATTCTATTAAAAGTAGGGATGTTGAAAGTTACAAAAAAAATCGCCAAAAATACAGTTTTCACTAGATCTGGGTAATATTATGCTTAAAGTGTTTGTAATTATACACACTAATTTTAGAAAAAATAAAAAGTTCCTGATTTTTACAACTTCGCATAAAAAACATTTTCAAAATCAAAATTTTTCCAAAAATCTTAAAAATTGGATAAAATTCCGACTTTGGCCAGCTATTGTTCAGTGAAGGTTTGGACCACCCCTACATATTATACGTCGTTGGAAGCGTATTTTGATTTCATCTCGAGCGATGTATTGCTTGCGTCCATCGCTTTTGTAACATTGGCGAAAATAATTTTTGAATGAAGTGATATCTGAAAAAACACAAAATTACCGATATCTCGAAAACCTACCCATACAAAAAATTTTAAAAATATGGTTTGTTCTCGGCATATCAGTGTCAATTCATCCATATACATGAATATCTTGGTATTTTTTGGCTGTAAACTAGTGTAATGATTGACCTATATTTTTTTTTGGAATATCTGCAATGTACAGACATCGACCTGTTAAAGTTTCAGATATATCCTTCAAACAATTAAAAAGGGGGCTTTGGCCCCTATTTCCAGATGTTGACCATGCATTTGAAATTCTCGCTGCGTAGTTTTTGTGTGCTTGACTAGAACTAGAACTTAAGGCATATCCCGTAAAAATTTAATGCTCACTGTCATACAGCGTGATAGGTCGCATACAAAAATTATCATTACCTAACTATGAAACTTCAACGCGATTTCCGGGGGTTCCAACCATTGTATACCTTATATAGTAGCGCAACTCACAGCTGAATGTACCACGATTTGGACAAAATTTATTTTTGGGAATGGTAGAGGGGGCCGTTTGTATAAAAACTGTGAAGGTAGAAACTGTCGGACTTTTATATTATAATTTTTATATTTAATTATACCTCAAGTTAATACTCATTTAGCGAAAAAGGTTATCTGCAACTGGTAGTATATCATTAAATCGAAAATTAATTGATTGATTAATTGATACTAAATTTTCAAAAAGTGAGAACTGACGTGGAAGGTTTCATCTCAAATGCGTCTCAAGTTGATATCAAATAAAATGGCTTATTGGGCTTCACACTATTCCTTCCTTCCATTTCATTTGGAGTCACTCAGCCAGTGCCTTCCACCATTGTTAAATAATATAAGGTTAAGCAGTCCGAGACGTTTTTGACACTTCTCGGCAAAATGTATTCAACAAAGTGTGATTGACAGTTAAATATTTTCTCTTGTAAGGGGCTATAATGTCAAACGAATGTAAACAAAGGAATTAATCCTTTATGGTGCACCACATGCAAATTGGGTATCATTTTCTCTTCATTAATATTCTCTTCATCCGCGATTTTTGTAAAAAATGTTTGGTTACAGTTTTCTTACCTTAGCTTATAAAACAGTAGAATTCCAACCGTTCTTCACTGGCACCGAAGTTTTTTTCACTACCAATAAAATACTTCTAAATTTGCTACCGAATATTCTTTCGTATTGCTTATTTGAATTAAAGGTAAAATATAAATATTGAAAATTTAAAACAAAAGTTAATTTATAAATTTTCCTAAAAGTTTGTAAACGGCAAATATTGTTTTCAAGTGGGTTAAAATATTTTTTCTGTTTGACATTATACCCTAGTTCCGATTGAGAGCAACGTCAAATTCAAGCACACTTTGTTGAATACATTTTGCTTCTCGGCTTCATGCTTCCTTCTCTCATTGACAGTGATACTTCTTTTCAAAATCGTATGAAAATGGTAGTAAAAACCAATATTCTTGATACGAACAACACTGAAAGCTTTTGAAGTTTGTTTTATTTTTATTTTGAAAAATTAATTGTCTATTAGGTAAGATTTTTATGAAAATTTATTATTTTAACTAAATAATAGCAATTTTTCCTGTTCTGCAGCCTTTACAGCATACAAATACGTTACCTCATCGTTTGAAGCTGAATTCAAATCAAGGAAAAAGCTTGTGTGCATTCTTACAAGAAGCTCACATTTCATCAAAATGCAGATTCTGACCTTGCCTGCCTCGCTAGCTCGAATGAGCTTGAAGCCTATAGTCCCCAATCAGCAGATCCTCAAGCTGTTGACCCAGGGTTCTTGGATGAGGACCACATCCATGTCGCATCTAGAAAGCCGAGAATACTTTGGATTTGTGTAGATTTATCTGAAGCACCACCAACATGAGAGCGTTCAGACTTCCCTGACGTACCCATATCGTCCGAGGTCTTCCCACCCCTGAGGTTGTCTCTCAACGACGAGTTGGCGTAACGGGAGCCCTGCTGACTGAAGCATCAGAGATAATGCGCTCAGGATTGGTTGCTCCCCGTCCAGCAAGCTGTCTTCCATCTTCGAGCTGTACACGTCACTTTACGAAAGTGCTGTGACAGATAACATGCTTTTCGCGTCGGATTCCTTCGTTTCCTCTTGCAGTTCTTCGATATCCGAGTCCCCCGTTGCAGCGGAGATGACAGCGCGCTTGGCCACGGTTTACGTGGATAACGATCTGACCTACACTCTAATGGGCTAGTCCATTGTAACTTTTAAGGGGCTCGAGTGCCTCCTTATTCATGGTGAAGGCCACTTGTCTATCAGGCCCTACAGCATCCCCGACCAGAGTGCCACTCCAGTCCTGCGTCGGGAGGGACAGATTAATTATCCGCACTATCGTGAGAATTCTCTCAGGCTCTGCAGGGATGGCAGGAATCGATGTCCTTGCCCTTGGCCAAGCCGGAATGTCATTCCAGTCGACGACCTCGATTTTTGCACCTTTGAAGACTTCACCCAGTATTGCTGCTGCTGCCTTTTACAGTGCAACAGTTCATGCGTCGTTTAATGTGTCCCTGGTGCCAACCCGCATCCGTGACCGCCGCTGTACCACCCGGAGTATTCAAATAAACGTCAATAAGAGCGTTACCGAGTTCGTTCCGTACGTAACGCCATTGGTCGATGGGTATGGCCCAACGGTCGTTGCCTCGGTCAAGAATGCCTATAAGGATCCTTTCCTTAGTTACTTCGGCAAAGCTTGGTTTGCCCACTCCGGGGTGAGGTTTTAACTCCACGTCCGATCTTTTGCGTTTGAAAGGGTTTCCGTTTACCCTCTTTGGCACATAAGGGGTTTTGAAATCCGGTATCAGAGATTGCACCAACGGCGACAGCGTTTCCTGCGAAACTTCCTCATATTTCTTCAGGGTCCTTGCGGCCAATCGTTTTTCCAAGTACGCAGAGCGGAGGGGAGATGTCTCCTGGGAGTTCAGACCCGTAGTTGACATCGCGGTCGCTCCCTTTGATGAAAACTCAGGTGTAGCTTTTTTCTCCTTTGTATCTGTTCACAGTTGTGAACGGATTCCAACATATGTGGATGCGCGCATGTATGTGGATATGTATGTGGACACAATTAGTACATACATAACGATCTCGCTATGCATTTTTACTCAATATACATTAGGCGAGACCGCTATCTCACTGCTGTGTTGGTCGTCTAGGACGATAATGATGGGACTCAAGTATGGTTATCAGTTAGATAAGACACACATATTTTCGTATAGTGAAAGATTTCACATATGTACATGTGCCATCTACGTTGTAGGGTTTACTTAGGATTAAGATATATGTATGTATACACATGTAAATGCGTACTACGTACAATAGTTTAATTAAGTTGAATGTTAGATTAAGAAATATTATAAATAAAGGCACTCCAGGAAACTGGAGTTGAGTTTTCTTTGTACCATCAACCGGCAACCTTATTTTAATTTTAACAGTATCTCCGAAGTAGAGATATACGCCGCCGGCAAACGCCGCCGCCGCCGCCGACAAAAGTCATATTCGACGCGCCGCCGCCGAATAGCCTTTTTAGCGGCGCGCGCCGGCGCGTTTAACATTTTTTTTAATTTATATAATTTTCTAAAGTAAAAAATTTTTTTTTTTTAATTTACAACACACTAATGGCCGTGCCCTAAATGTGTTAAAAGTGCAGGTATTTGTTTCCTTTAGGGGTCAACTGTTAATAAATTAGCTAAAATTGTGCGGGAGGGCTTAAAAGACGGGATTTGGCCTCAGGATAACGAATCCGGAAGCCCTTTTTTATTATTTTGAGTTACATATTTGCGATCAAAGTTGTAAGTTTTCATGTGATTGTAATTTATTTAGGCCGTCCCTAAGAAGCGCTTCCGGATTCGTGATCCTGAGGCCAAACCCCGTCTTTAGAGTCCTCCCCCATAATTTTAGCTAATTTATTAGCAGTTGACCCCTGAAAGAAACAAATACCAAAGTGCAAAAGATGATGGATCTAGCAGCTGTATTTCACACAGCAAGAACGTCTCAACAGGGAATTTAACACGTCATTTAAAAAACGAGCACAATATACGTCACTTTGATGCAGAAAATACTTCTTCATCTACACTGACAAATTTTTTTCAAAAATGTCCAAAAAAAAATTCAACTGATTCTAAATGGATGTTGGGAAGGGACTTAGCCTTATGGATGGCACGTGATTTATTACCGTTCCATACAATTGGACACAATGGAATAAAAGACTTTTTAAAAAAATACCATGTAGTAGTAAACGATAATGATATACCACATTATAAAACAATTGCAACAACAGCATTAGATGATGTTTATGAAAGCGTTTTAAAAGTCGTTAAAGGAAAAATATCTGGGATGGAACATTTTGCTTTAACTTTCGATCTATGGACGGATAACTAAAAAAAAAAAAAAACTAATGGCGGCGATATACCAACAGGTTATCTAACGAGATTTTTAGCCGAGCTTCTCTTTCCAACTTGTGGTGTGTTGCTTTTGAGTTTTTCCTACAAGTTGGCGGGACCTACAGTTTTTTGCCGACTCCGAACGGCACTTGCAAAGCAAATGAATTTTTTGCTGAGAAGCTTCTCATGGCAGAAATACACCCGGAGAGTTTGCGAAACTACTGCCGAGGGGCGACCCCGTTTACAAAAATTCTTTTTCTAAATAATTTTTGATGTTACTTTTGTGGGGCATCGAACCGCCACGACTTGGTGTAGAAGGCCGAACACTTAACCGCTACACCACGGCGGCCGCCAATGGACGGATAACTACTGTAGGTGTAATTATATAACTTTTACTTTTCATTACCTTTCAACAAACTTCGCTATGTCGAGTCTCACACTAGAAACAAAATACATATGTCTCAAAGTCCCATACAGGAAACAACATATTGCAGGAGATTGAGGAAGTAACTGAATACTTTAACGTAAAGCTTGGTTCGAATTTCGTTGTCACTGACCAAGGCAGTAATATGAAGAAAGCCATCGATTTGGGCAGCCTTGACAACCACTTCTATATTGGGCATGGGCTTCACAATTTGCTTACGGTAGATGGGTAAGATTCCAGAAATAAATCGTCTAATTTTAAAGTATAAAAAAATCGCGCGAGCCCTACGTTTCAAAACACATACTCTGAAGTTACAGGCCGATGCCATACAAAAAGATATTTTGTCAAAAATTGATAACTTGGCTTCAGAAGACGCTTCATGGGTCGACTTCGACGAAGGGTTCGGTCCCCTTGATGATGTGTCCTTGGAAGTATATAGAAACATAAATAATACGAATGACTTGCATGGCAGTTTGGTGGATAAGAGAAACATCACCCTTAAAAATTCGATATCTACAAGATGGCACAGTGTCTTATCATTACTTGATAGTCTTGGATCTCAAAGGGCTGCCATTAATAAACTTCTTTTAGGCTGTAATAAAAGTGACTTAATTTTACTCGAAACGGAAGTACTACTATTGTATAAATTAAGAGACTTTTTGCAAAAATGCAAAGATGCTGTCAATATTCTTTCTGGGGACTCATACCCATCGATTTCTCTTGCGTTAATCATTCGAACTGAGATATTATCAATATTATCTGAAAACGATGACACTGATTTAAATCAGAATAATTTCAGCTTTGTCACGATCATTTATTGCAACAAATAAAAAAAAATATGAAGAGTAAACTTGACTATAGATTTCCAATAACTGATATTTTAGTATGCGCAACGCTGCTGGATCCGCGTTTTAACACATTAGATTGTGTTACAGAATACTGCAAAAGCAAATGTAAGACAGAAGTTCAGTTTTTGATAGAGATGTATAAAAGACTTGTTGGTGATTCATCAAAAAACGGAAATAGTGTAAACGATTCTGAAGAAACTTCACCTTCTTCTAAAATATTGAAACTTGCCAAGCGGTATTCTTCGAGTTTGAAAAACTCTAATTTAGAAGCAGAATGTCATTTGCTGCTAAGTCTGTCCTCCAATCAGAATGTTTTAGAGTTTTGGAGGGAAAAGGCGGCTGCAATGCCCTTGCTATCCAAGCTAGCAAAAAAAGTTGTATGCATCCTGCAACAAGTACGCCGAGTGAGCGAGTTTTTTCTATAGCTGGTCTGACAGTCACAAATAAGCGGTCACAGCTAAGCCCTCACAACATTAACAAAACAATTTTTATCCATGACAACTACGAGTCTTGTGTAGAATATTTAAAATGATTATTTTTCGCTATGAAAAGAGACACATACAACTTTATAAACATAAGATATACACAACAACAACTGTACAAAGAAGTGAAATGTTACAAATTTTTTTTTTTAACTAAATAAGTAAATTTCTATCAATGTAAGCATTACAATAGCTTTACTTTTATGTTAACAATGTATACAAAGACTGAATTGATATAATATTACACTATAAACATATATTTTAAATCACACATGCATATTGTAGTGATCATAACAAAGCCTTCGGTTAATGTACATAATTTTAGTCCTAGACTCAATATGTAACATAGTTATTTCAGTGTAAGAATTTGATTAAAAGACTGCTATGCGTTATGTTTTTAGTATTCTTCTATATTTTATTATAAAATGTGAAACATTTAAAGTTACGTTCATTTACATTACATAAAAAATGTACCCAAAATTTTTTGTCAGTTCAATAAAAATCCCAACAATTGAAATTATGGAGTTTTTAAATTCAACATGCGATTTTTTTATACCACCACGTAGCCGCCGCCGCCGCTATAAAATGGGCCTTACGCCGCCGCCGCCGACAAATTTGACGGCGTATACCTCTACTCCGAAGCCAGTTCTTGAGACCGCTGCCGCAGACGTTGAGAGATTGTTTTTCAACCGGCGATTGATGAAATTTATTAAAAAGGATCCAATTATAAACCGTTTTATAATCTTATTTCGTACATGTTTACTGCTATCCACAAAAAGGGCATGCATTTTTTAGTTAAATTTAAAATTAATTTAATTTTCCTAATAATTTTAAAAAATAAATGTGGAAAAGACAGATTTCCGGAAAAAAAAACTGAAATTTTGCGAACAGCGTTCCTTCCTTTTCTACTACAATTTTCTTAAAGGGGAATTTTTTTACTCTTTTTGGCATCCTTCGTAAATGCAACTCTAATAAGGAAGCTATGCCTTGGTAAATGTCAAAATCTGCTTAACCTTATATAATTTAACAATGCCTTCCACTAAAATTCGTAAGAAGAAGAAAATAAGTTGCCAAACTATAGTAGGGATAAACAATGGTTCCAACCCAACTTTAGACCTATAGTTTCTTCAGCAAAGTTGCTTAAAATGTTCCTTAGAACCGTTTCTGCGAGGGCGATTTTTCACTTTTTCCCCTCACCTACAAATCGACCCACTCTAACATACATACATATAGCTATGCAGTTTTCAATATTTCCGCAAGGAAAAAAATGTAGGGATTTCGTAGGTATTTTTTTTTTAACGCGTAGGGTAATCCAGAGAGTTTTACTTCATTTGTAGGGATTTTGGAGGGGAAAAAATTTGGCATCATTGGTGCCAAGCCAAGCTTGAAAAACTAAGGCCTCAGGTTAACCTAATCCTAAGTTTGCCCTTTCTCAGTGAAATTCATCAAGCAAGTTGATTGCTAATTGCACCTAATCAACCACGTAAACATTTTTTTTTTTTTTCAAATATCAAATTTCTCTTTATTATTGGTGGTAATCGAGTGCGCTAAAAAGATGAAAGAATAAAATTTTATGGCTGAGTGATTTGTTTAGTGACATGAAACACGCACACCATGCAAATAAATAAAAATGTAAAACAATTGCAAAGGCACACAAGCGATCACTCAGTATAAAAGAATACCTATAATAACACATGCTCCCGTCTTGCAGTTGGAAGCGCAAAACCACCTAAGTTGTGTTATCAAAAGATTGTTGAGGAGAGACCAAAACAAAACCGTGGCGCTGGCGATAAGACTTTACGAATGTGCTTGCAAGTACATACATAAGTATATTAATAGAATTTAAATTGATATTAGTGGTATTCATGAAACCGTAGAAATTTACGAAATGTGTATTTTTATACGTTTAAGCACCTTGTTATATGAACCCACCTGTAAATAGCCTCGTGAACTTGTCAGTTTCTTACGTTCGCTTAACGCAAAATTAATAATAAGTTTGGCTGTGAAGCGTTCGTTAATACATGTCACCATACAGTTGTCGGCTAAAACTTTTTGCCCACTGCTTTTTCAACGAACAGTTCTGTTGAGTTCATTGAGTTTACGAGCATTTACGCACCGAAATCAGTGGATAAATTTACGAAGTTTGTGTAAACTTCTCTCCATACAAATTTTGACAGTTCATTTACGCTTTTGGTACACAGTAAAAAGAAAAGTCTAACTTTAATACCATTTTGTGTTTATATATAACAACACCGAAAAGTATTATATTAATACCATATTCAGTCTAATTAAGAGAGAGAGGAATTCAGTCAAAGCTTCTCTCAGGCAAAAAAAAAAATTACACAGTTTTATTATTTTGCCTTCACCGAGAGTCGAACTCACAATTTATTGAATGCTGAACGGAGATGTCTACTATCAAGCCATCGAGTACTTATGCTTGCCAGCGTCAAATTGCAGCCCTGTTCTAAATGATAGCGACGAACCGCGTGCTCTGAGGAACAAACCACCGGACTTAATTTAATGCTGAAAAGTAATTAATTTAACTAGTATATCCCGTGGTCGAAATTCGACCAATTTAAAATAGTTGAACTTATTCAAACATCTGATCAACTTTTTGTCATTAGCTGCCTTTAGGCCCGTGGCCGAACCTCGACCAACTTAAATGTATACATTAAAAACTCATCTATAGGCAAAATGAGGCCATCAAAGAATTTAAAAAATAGTGGCTGTTATTATATAATAAAAATATTAAATTGCAGCAAATATTCGGATTTCGAGATTTTAATTTGCACTTGAATAATCGGATGATGAGATTGTGCTTAACAAATAGCCACGAATTTATGCGATCGTTTTGTCTCAAACGGTAGAAATCACTAAAATTTATAGAAGTAATCTACCGAAGTCCGATAAATAGACTACTGTGTTTGAAAAAATTTCGCAACTTCGATCTTATATCATCAAAAATTAGACAAAAAAACCCAAATTGAATAAGCGGTTATCGCATTTCTATAATGGGTGGTATGTATGCATATGCTTTCCGTCAACTAAAAATATTCAGCAATTTTTTTCTCGAAAATAGATATCACAAACCAAGGCGAATAAATTTACAGGTGACTTTTTCCCACCATATGACTTCTTCTTCTTCCTTGAAAATCCAATCGTAGCTGTCAAATTTCTTATGTTGTTGCTTTGTCTGACATTTTTAGGCACAAGGAGTGTGTGCGTGCGTGTAGATCTGAATTCGCTCGAACACACCTGTAATGAATTCGCCTTGTCACAAACGTAAAAATTTTAAAAAAGTCCAGATAAGAAATTTTTATATATTGAAAAAATAAAAACAATTTTCAATGACAAAAAATAAAAAAAAAATTGGCCGATTGCTCTACTTGAACCATTAACCGCTCGACCACTACCCCTGACGCTTCCCACTGGGCTATCGCTTTATGTACAAATTGATTGTCAGATAACCAATTCAAGTGGCATGAGAAATTTTCATTTGCTTATTACAGATAAATGAAGCAGGATTTGTTATATATTAGATAATTGTGCACTGCCTTAGAGGTATGCCAACAAATCCATATGCATTTCATAAATATTTATGCATATTTAGTATGGGTTTAAGCTTGGCAAATATTTATATGTAAAATTTGTTAGCCTATTAATATAATAGATAATGGAACGAAGTACTCAATGAGCGAGGGAGTGAAAATAATTTCTCTAATAATAGGAGGAGCTTATTGAGTGAAAGAATGAAATTCATTTTGTAGAAATATTAGTTCTATTTATAGAAATTTATTATTTAGTGTTGGTAAATGGTTAGGGCAAATCTAGGCTTTTGCAAAAACAGTTAAAGGTTTTTCTAGCTTTTTTCTTTATCCATAACTTAGCAATATTTAGAAGACATTTTAATTTGATTTTTGATTTGATTAAAAAAAAAATGTATTCAAAGTGGTAAAATCAGCCAAAATCTAGCCTTTTGAAAAACTGTTAAAGGTTTTTCTATCTTTTTTCCTTAACCATAACTTAAAAATATTTAAAAATACATTTTTTATCGATTTTTGATTTGATTTTTGAAAAAAATAGTACGTATATTGATTTAAAAAAAAAAAATATTCAAAAGTGGTGAAACCGGGCAAAATGTAGCCTTTTGCAAAAATAGTTTCAGGATTTTCTAGCCTTTTTCCTTAGCCATAACTTAGAAATATTTAAAAAGACATTTCATATCGATTTTTGATTTGATTTTTGAAAAAAATGTGGGTATGTTGATTTAAAAAAAAAGTTATTCAAAATTGGTTAAACCGGGCAAAATCTACCCTTATGCAAAAACAGTTTGAGGGTTTTTAAGCTTTTTTCCTCAACCATAACTTAGAAATATTTAAAAAGACATTTTATATCGATTTTTGATTTGATTTTTGAAAAAAAATAGTACGTATATTGATTTAAAAAAAAAAAAATATTAAAAAGTGGTGAAACCGGGCAAAATGTAGGCTTTGGGGATTTTCTAGCTTTTTTCCTTAGCCGTAACTTAGAAATATTTAAAAAGACATTTCATATCGATTTTTGATTTGATTTAAAAAAAAAATGTGGGTATGTTGATTTAACAAAAAAAGTTATTCAAAAGTGGCTGAACCTCGCAAAATCTAGCCTTATGCAAAAACAGTTTGAGGGTTTTCTAGCTTTTTTCCTTAACCCTAACTTGAAAATATTTAAAAAGACATTTTATATTGATTTTTGATTTGATTTTTGAAAAAAAAAAATGTAGGTATATTGAAACCGAGCAAAATGTAGACTTTTGGAAAAACAGTTTGAGGGTTTTCTAGCTTTTTTCATTAACCATAACTTAGAAATATTTAAAAAGACATTTTATATTGATTTTTTTTTTTTCAAAAGTGGTCAAATTTTGTCTAGACTTGTTTGGTGTTCGGGTTATAAATCTGGATGAATAGAAATGAGTTGTTGTCTTTAGTAATATTTTAGTTGACCTCTAACCACTTCGTTTAGTACAAAATTTAAGGACCTGTGAAAAATTATGGATTTTTATATTTCAAAATTTATAGAAATAATCTACCGAAGTCCGATAAACAGAGCAATATCCCCCTTATTCATAAAAAATATAAAAGGTTTATTAAGCTCTTATTATTCAAAATTTGTATGAAAATGTCATTTTAAAAAGCTTTATAAACCAATTTTATTTTTTATGAATATGAGGGTATGTTTAAAAAAATTTTAATTTTCTGAAGAGCTTACCAAAAAACCCAAATTGTATTTTCCGAAAAAAGTATCACAAATATAAAAATATGTCTTATGAAATTTTAATGAGCTTATAAAAAATCAAGATTAGAAATACTCATATACCTAAAGATGTTTTAAAAAAGAAAAAACTATTTTCAATGAAAAAAAAAATTGTAGCCCGGAGCTGTTCTCGAACCTACATCAGTTCGCTCGCTATCCGATGCGCTAACGACAGCTCTACTGCTTTATCTACGAATTTATTGTCAAATCACCAATTCAAGCTGTATGGGCAATGAGCGAGAGAATGAAAATAGTTTCTCTAATAAAAGGAGGAGCTTGTTGAGTGAAAGATTGAAAGGTTCATTTTGCAGAAAATTAGTTCTTTTTATAGAAATTTATTATACAGGCGTGTTTTTAAATCTTTTTACAGGGCGTAAATTACAAATTCTGGTTAGGTCAAATAAAGTTTGAGGATTTTCTAGCTTTTTTCTTTAACCATAACTTAGCAATATTTAAGACAATTTATATGGATTTTTTATTTGATTTAAAGAAAAAATATATATTAATTTTTCTATTCAATTTGTTCTAGTCTTGTTTAGGACTGGGGTTGCAAATCTGCCCTTTTAAAAGTTAATACATATGTACATATGAATAGAAATCAGTTGTTGCCTTCAGTAAAATTTAAGACGACCGCTAACCACTTGATTTAGTTCAAAATTTAAGTACATATTAAATATGTTGTCGATTTTTATATTTTAAATAGGTAGTCTATCAGCAACTTTGTCTCAAACGGTAGAAATCACTAAAATGTATAGAACTAATCTACCGAAGTCCGATAAACTGTGTTTGAAAAAATTTCGCAACTTCGATCTTATATCATCAAAAATTAGACACCCAAAAACCCAAATTGGATAAGCGGTTATCGCATTTCTATAATGGGTGGTATGTATGCATATGCTTTCCATCAACTAAAAATATTCAGAAATTTTTTTTTCTCGAAAATTGAGATCACAAACATAAAATTTTTTAAAAAGTCAAGATAAGAAAAATTTATATATTGAAAAAAAAAAAACAATTTTCAATGACAAAAAATAAAAAAAAAAATTTGGCCAATAAGCTCTACTTGAACCATTAACCGCTCGACCACTACCCCCGACGCTTCCCACTGGGCTGTCGCTTTATGTACAAATTGATTGTCAGATAACCAATTCAAGTGGTATGAGACATTTTCTTTCGCTTATTACAGATAAATGAAGCAGTATTGATTAAAATTTAAATGCTTATGCACTTCTTTAGAGGAATACCAACAAATCCATATGCATTTTATAAAAATTTATGCATATTTAGTATGGGTTTAATCTTGGCAATTATTTATATGAAAAATTTGTTAGCCTATTAATATAATAGATACTTTTCCGGCTTTATTTTTAAACAAATAGTACCTAAAACATTATAATGAGAGAGAGCGCTGTAAAAAGAGCGCTTTAGTATTATTTTGGTATTATTTTAAAATTATTTGAAATTAAAAATTTTTCAGAGTCTTAAATTAATACTATTTAGTATTAAAACTCAAATTTAATTTCAAAAGGGCTTAATTTCAATAGCGACTGGTATTAAAAGTAATCACCCCTATTACGGTTGTCAACATTGTCAAAAATAGTGTCGATGCGTCCGAATTGGTATTGCCGTCGTCAAAGTCGATAACTTTTGGCAGCTCTTGATACTATTTTTGACGACAACAATAGTGATATTCTATTGACGGTTGTCAACATAAAAATTGTCAACACAGTTTTTGGTGACGACAAGCGCGCAATTAAATATTCTGCTGTAAAAATTTGGTAAAATAATTCAGAATTATACCTTTTTACACACTTTATTTGTTTAGTTTTTATTTAATTTAGGAAAATGAAAATAACAAGCAACAACCAATTTGCGCAGCTTGTTTTAGAACTAAAACAAAATCCTGCGCTTACAAAAGGCTTTTCCAAAGGAGCAGTTCCCAATAATTTTAAGTTGCAACAGGGCGTAGAAATTTTCTATAGGGGGGGGTTTGATCCTTTAGATGCTCCGAAGGTTGTGACTTTTGACAGTTTGGTATTTGTTTACTTTAGGGGTCAACTGCTAATAAATTAGCTAAAATTATGGGAGATAGCTCAAAAGACGGGGTTTGGCCTCAGGATCACGAATCCCCAAGCGTTTTTTAATATTTTGCTTCTTTGAAGAGATATTTGCAATCAAAGTTGCAAGTTTTCATGTGGTTGTTGTAATTTTATTAGGCTGTACCTGTAGCTATCTCCCAAATTTTAGCTAATTTATTAGCAGTTGACCCCTAAAGGAAACAAATGCCGACAGTTTTTATGAAAAAATTCAGCTGTTGACAGCCAATAAACAATTGTCAAAATAAATGATCGTAGTTTTGCTATAAAATTATCGATAACACGTCAACGTCAACACATTGATGAAGTAAATACCAGAACTACATTCATGCGACGTTGATATTGATACGACTTGATGTTGATATTGATACGAAGTGGCAATTGATATTGACAACCATAATAGGGGTGAATATTTCATTTTTACCACGCTTTTATTAGGTTCACTTGTATGTTTGTTTGTTTGCTTGCTTGTATGTATGTAACTCTCGTTCGGTTTAAGCCCCAGTGGCCCGAAAACCTTAAAATTTCCCTACAATATGGGTATCAAACGAAAGGGGAAGGCCCCTAGTTTCATTTGGACTTCGATATATTTCGATAAATTTATCGATAACTGAGTTATCGGTCAAAATATGATTGCCCAAAAACCTAAAAAATCCCTACAATATGTGTATCAAACGAAAGGTGAAGGCCCCAGGTTTCATTTGGACATCGACATATTTCGATAAATTTATCGATAACTGAGTTATCGGTCAAAATATGATTGCCCAAAAACCTAAAAAATTCCCTACAATATGTGTATCAAACGAAAGGTGAAGGCCCCAGGTTTCATTTGGACATCGACATATTTCGATAAATTTATCGATAACTGAGTTATCGGTCAAAATATGATTGCCCCAAAACCTGAAAAATTCCCTACAATATGGGTATAAAACGAAAGGGGAGGGCCCCAGGTTTCATTTGGACATCGACATATTTCGATAAATTTATCGATAACTGAGTTATCGGTCAAAATATGATTGCCCAAAAACCTAAAAAAATCCCTACAATATGGGTATCAAACGAAAGGTGAAGGCCCCAGGTTTCACTTGGACATCGACATATTTCGATAAATTTATCGATAACTGAGTTATCGGTCAAAATGTGGTTGCCCGAAAACCTTAAAATTTCCCTTCAATATGGGTATCAAACGAAAGGGGAAGGCCCCAGGTTTCATTTGGCCCTCGATATATTTCGATAAATTGATCGATAACTGAGTTATCGGTCAAAATATAATTGCCCAAAAACCTAAAAAGTTCCCTACAATATGGGTATCAAACGAAAGGTGAAGGCCCCAGGGCTCATTTGGACTACGATATATTTCGATAAATTTATCGATAACTGAGTTATCGGTAAAAATATGATTGCCCAAAAACCTTGAAAATTCCCCACAATATGGGTATCAAACGAAAGGTGAGAGCCCCAGGTTTCACTTGGACATCGACATATTTCGATAAATTTATCGATAACTGAGTTACCGGACAAAATATGATTGCCCAAAAACCTAAAAAATTCCCTACAATATGGGTATCAAACGAAAGGTGAGGGCCCCAGATTTCACTTGGACATCGACATATTTCGATAAATTGATCGATAACTGAGTTATCGGTCAAAATATAATTGCCCAAAAACCTAAAAAGTTCCCTACAATATGGGTATCAAACGAAAGGTGAAGGACCCAGGTCTCATTTGGACTACGATATATTTCGATAAATTTATCGATAACTGAGTTATCGGTCAAAATATGATTGCCCAAAAACCTTGAAAATTCCCCACAATATTGGTATCAAACGAAAGTGGAAGTCCAGAGGTTTCGTTTGGACTGCTGTATTTTTCGATATATTTATCGATAATATCATAGGACATTTGACTAAAAAGTAAAAAATAAATATAGTTTAAAAAAACTAAAACTCACGCTTTAGAGAGTATTGAACTAAAAATTTGAAAATAATTTTAAAACCCCTACACAGTAGTATTGTGGAAAAACCGTGGTCCGCTTTGTGCCATAATTTTCGTATATCGAGCGCTCGACGCTTTTCCCACATAATGCTAGTTTCTTTACTGCGCTTTCATTAGCTTTAAAAATGTGCCTTCAATATGGGTGTCAAACGATAGGAGGTTGCATTTGGACTTCGATATATTTATCGATAACTAAGTTATCGGTCATAATGCCTACTGCCTGTATCAAACGAAAGGAAAGGTCCACAGTTTTCTATTGGACTTTGGAATTTTTCGATATATTTATCGATAACTGAGTTATCGGTCAAAATGAGGTTGTCCAATAATATTGAAAATTGCCTACAATATGGGTATCAAAGGAAAGTGGAGGCCCAGAGGTTTCGTTTGCACTGCGGTATACTTCGATATATATATCGATTACTTCATAACACATTTAACTAAAAAGTAAAAATAAATATAGATTAAAAAGCGAAAACACGCGCTTTTAAAGAATATTGCACTAAAAAGGTAAAAATAATTTAAATAAAAAACGAAGATTGTGGAACAAAGCGGACCACGCTTTTTCCACAATACTACTGTGTAGGGTTTTTAAAATTATTTTCAAATTTTTAGTTCAATACTCTCTAAAAGCGTGAGTTTTAGTTTTTTTTAACTATATTTATTTACTGTGTAAACTTATACATTTACGAGCTTTACGCGCTATATACACTATTATATGAGTACACGGCTACAAAAATGAACCTAAAAGTTAAACCCGTATAAAGTTTAATCAATTTTTCAAACCTTTTTGTACAATATTTCAAACCGTCTAAATACCTACAAAGATTTTCAATTTCTTTTGGTTTCGATTTAAAATCTAAATGAAAAAGCAGTATACATTTTTTATTTTTGTTTGAATGTAATTTAATTTTGCCCACAAAAACTTCATGTGCGTCATAGCTCAGCGGTAGAGCAGTCGGCTGTGACTTCTGAGCATTTTCGTTCGAATCCTGCCAGCTGCCACATTTTTTTAGTTTTATTTTATTCTTAAAACTTTTCGGTCTAAAATTTAAACTTTTGGGTTTGAAAATTCAAACTTATTTTTGAAAGCTTATTCAAGATTGAATTTTGGCAACAACATTTATGTGTGCGATGTAGCTCAGTGGTAGAGCAGACGGGCATGATGCGGGGAGTCTTGGTTCGAATTCCCGCCAACGGACATCAAATTACTTTATCTTTAAAAAATTGTTAAAACATTTCTTGTTTATAATTAAAACCCCATTCATTTAGCCAATTTTCATGAAAACTGGTCTAGATTGTATTTGAATCCAAATTAGGTTTGGTCATTTATGTAGTCCAAAAACGTTTAAAATTTAGGTTCAAATTTTTAACTGTGTACTCTTATTGATATAAAAGCGTCGAAACACTTTCGCATTAAAAAATGTTTTCAAAATATCAAAAAACGTGTGTTTTTTGTTCTCGCTGGTAAAATTTTTGACAATAGCTAGCACTTTCTTGTGTTATTTTTGAAAAAAATTTAGAGGGAAGAGCCCTTATATTTTTTAAGAAATTTGTATAGCGTCTTTAAAACACAGATACGAGGTATGTTCCTATATGGGGGAAAAAATTGTGTATATTCTTTTGGGCCACCCATCCACAATGTGAAAATAGCCTAATGTAGAAAATTCAAAATTGTTTTCATCCAAGGCAAATTCATACAGGTGTGTTCGAACGATTTCAGATCTACACGCACGCACACACTCCTTGTAACTAAAAAATGCCAGACAAAGCAACAACATAAGCAATTTGACAACTACGATTCGATTTTCAAGGAACAAGAAGAAACCATATGGTGGGAGAATGCCACCTGTAATGAATTCGCCTTGTTTCCATCGAAATAACTTATACATTATAGGTACATATATAATGTATTGTAAAACATAACGGCTACACAGAGCCAAAAAGTTCACCTATAATCAAAGAGATCGAACTCTAAAAAAGCTTTTTGGCCGGGGAGAGCGAGTGGGGCAAATTTGAAGAAATTTGTGCTAGGAAATCTTTTAGATTTTAGCTTGAATTTCTTCTCAAATTTATTGAAAAGGAAATCGGCTAAAAAGAAGGAGTTAGCTTCTTATTTATGATTTTTTTATGTACTTTTGTCAAAAACGTTCAATTGTTAGAAGAAATCTGCTTTTTTTTTATGAGAAACCCTGTTTAAAGTAAATTAATGAGAACATCCTCTTATTTTCACTAGATTTATATTGAATTTATTGAAAAGGAAAACTATATATTTTTAAAAGATCCCTTATTAATTCAAATTCAGGTATGCCTTCTTCAAATGTGTAATTCGACGCTACCAAGCACAAGTACACGATAGCATCATGGTAGAGATCTCCGTTCAGCAGTTAATAATTCTTAGTTCGATTCGCGGTGAAGGCAAAAAGAACAAAGGTGTAAATAGACGTTGGCATGCACAGTAAAAAGAAAAGTCTAACTTTAATACCATTTTGGTGTTTATATATAACAACGCCGAAAAGTATTAAATTAATACCATATTCGATCTAATTAAGAAAGAGAGGAATTCAGCCGAAGATTCTCTCAAGCAAAAAAAAAAAAAACAAAAATTTACAGAGTCGAACTCACAATTTATTGAATGCTGAAAGGAGATGTCTACTATCAAGCCATCGAGTACTTATGCTTGCCAGCGTCTAATTGCACTGTTGTTCTTAATTTAATGCTAAAAAGTAATTAATTTAATACTTTTCCGGCTTTGTTTTTAAACAAATAGTACCTAAAACATTATAATGAGAGAGAGCGCTGTAAAAAGAGCGCTTTAGTATTATTTTGGTATTATTTTAAAACTTTTTGGAATTAAAAAAATTTCAGAGTCTTAAATTATAACTATTTAGTATTAAAACTCAAATTTAATTCCAAAAAGGCTTAATTTCAATACCGACTGGTATTAAAAGTAATATTTAATTTTTTACTGTGTGGTAGTGTAGATTAGACTAGACTAGACATCTGGGTGAGCGAAAGAAAATCTTCTTAATATTATGTGATTATCTACTCAGTTTTATTAAAAAGAGACACCCAGTCATAATAAGACGGGCATCTTATTGGAAAAATATCATAGAGAAATCCTTCTGATTTAGAGGGCATTTTATGTGACTTTTTGCTCTGTGTAGGAGAGTAAACTTGGCTCCCACACGGATCTTAGAGCAAGTGGGGGTTACCACATTCTCCGGCATGGCCGTAAGGACGTTGGGGGTGATTTTGGGTTCATAATCCATCAATTTGTGCAGTATAGGGAATTTGAATTCAACACCGTCCAAATTGGCATACCCTAAGAATGTCAGGGTATAGTCGTTCTGGCTGAGGTGTTGATCTTGAGTTAATAAATATTTACATTTCTCCCGTCCCCCAGAAGCTATCGCTCTGACTTAAAAGAGTTCCTTTGTGGCGATAACCGCATCATTAATGCCCATCATGCTATGTGGCATACACCCCTTTCTTCAGAATTGACGCTTCTCCCACGAGAGTGGCAGTTTTTTTTAGTAGCTCCTCGCAAATTACTATCGTCAGTCCGTGTCTAATTACGGACATTAACTGGCACACGGTTCCGGTTTTGGCATCTGACCATCTGCCAATCATCCTGTTCGTTAATTGTGCCTCGGATTTTATAACCTCAAAGAAAATATCATACGTGAACTTTAAAAAAGCTAGCTGGGTTGGCTTTACGTCATTCATGGATAGCTCCTTTGGTGCGCTTTTCATTCCGACTGACGTACGCCCAGTAACTATATTTTTACGACTATTTGGATGTTATTTTTTCTACCTACCTAAGTCTGGAATGACACAGAACACAATTTGATATTTGTATGACGATATTAAGTTCCCATGATTCTTTCAACGAGAGATTTGTTTTGCTAATTTGCTCACTCTAATGTTCATATGTATGTTATGAAATGTGAGGCTGTATGTTCGTGATAAGCCCGTTGACAATTCCATTCACATTCCACTCTACGTTCACTTTCGTCGTGATTTGTATACGATTCGTTTCCTGCACTTATCTGGTATAGATGACGGACAATAGATCGCTTCATTGCTTTATCAGCAATTGTTTGATGAGGGAGAAGCTACTTTACAAAAGTACTTACAGTCGAATCTGGATATAGTGAACTAATTTTTGCAAGGTATGTTCATAGTATCCAGGTTGGACAATATACTATGGTTGGCATTTTTTATTCAAAAACTTGTGACATGAATATAAATTTATTCACACCTTCAAAAATACTCAGATTTGGAAGAGAACACTATATTATACCTCAATTATTCAGGGATCTATCAAAAATCATATATCGAAGAAAAAATATGTTAAATACAATTTATGTATGTCTTAGGCAAATATTAAAATTTGTATAAAAACTAATCGAAAAATTAATTTAATATTCGCGTTGAGCACCCCTTCCACTTATAGTAAAACGCTGAGATTTCGAACAGATAATGTTATTAGATAGGGTAACAAAATTATGAAATGGCTCAAGGCAAATCGCCAAAAATTTGAATCATCCTAATGTATGTCAGAAATGCTTCTTCAATAAAGTGGTCTACAGAATACATATAGTACATATAACTTCTTATTATTGTAATGCCCCTTAATAAACAGCCTGCGTCCTCCATTTACTATGATTGCGAAATTTAATTGACTTTAATTATGTGTTTCCAGTTAATCCTGGGTGTGAGTATGAGCTGTCTTATGGCAGTAGATGTTTAAGCACTCAACAGCAGCGAAACCGGAAGAACAATAAACTATGAATTTTTTCATGAATCTCATAGTATCAAAATTTAAATTAACATCTATATTAACATTTTAACATTAACTTTATGTATAGCACTCTAAGGGCGGATTTCTTAACTAGCCGTCAACTTAACGCTCACTTTAAATTTTATCGGGCATTTTATCCTCCTGTTAAATAAAAGGCAAATGAAATGACGTTAACAGGTAGACGAGAAATCGGGCCTTAGGGCGGATTTCTCGACTGCCTGTTAACGTCAAAGTTCACTGTCAATTAAATAGCCACTTCATTTGCCCTTTATTTTAACTGGCCGGCAAATTTATAGTGAGCGTTAAAGCTGACGGCTAGTCGAGAAATCCACCCTAAGGCCCCTGGTTTTCAGAGCAGTTTAAGCGGCCAATTTGTATAGGATAAACTCAAGCCAACTATGTCTGTGGTTTAAACTTGCACTTTTTGACCCTATCTTGAAGGTACGAATGAATCGGTGCTTATGTCTAACAGGAAGCAGTTTTAACTAGATTTAGTTTGGTCCAAGAAACAAAGGTGCCGAAAATCTCTTTTTACCACGCTTTTATTAGGTTCACTTGTATGTTTGTTTGTTTGCTTGCTTGTATGTATGTAACTCTCGTTCGGTTTAAGCCCCAGTGGCCCGAAAACCTTAAAATTTCCCTACAATATTGGTATCAAACGAAAGGGGAAGGCCCCTGGTTTCATTTGGACTTCGATATATTTCGATAAATTTATCGATAACTGAGTTATCGGTCAAAATATGATTGCCCAAAAACCTAAAAAAATCCCTACAATATACGTATCAAACGAAAGGTGAAGGCCCCAGGTTTCATTTGGACATCGACATATTTCGATAAATTTTTCGATACCTGAGTTATCGGTCAAAATATGATTGCCCAAAAACCTGAAAAATTCCCTACAATATGGGTATAAAACGAAAGGGGAGGGCCCCAGGTTTCATTTGGACATCGACATATTTCGATATATTTATCGATAACTGAGTTATCGGTCAAAATATGATTGCCCAAAAACCTAAAAAATTCCCTACAATATGTGTATCAAACGAAAGGTGAAGGCCCCAGGTTTCATTTGGACATCGACATATTTCGATAAATTTATCGATAACTGAGTGATCGGTCAAAATGTGGTTGCCCGAAAACCTTAAAATTTCCCTACAATATGGGTATCAAACGAAAGGGGAAGGCCCCAGGTTTCATTTGGCCTTCGATATATTTCGATAAATTGATCGATAACTGAGTTATCGGTCAAAATATAATTGCCCAAAAACCTAAAAAGTTCCCTACAATATGGGTATCAAACGAAAGGCGAAGGACCCAGGTCTCATTTGGACTACGATATATTTCGATAAATTTATCTATAACTGAGTTATCGGTCAAAATATGATTGCCCAAAAACCTTGAAAATTCCCCACAATATGGGTATCAAACGAAAGGTGAGGGCCCCAGGTTTCACTTGGACATCGACATATTTCGATAAATTTATCGATAACTGAGTTATCGGTCAAAATATAATTGCCCAAAACCCTAAAAAATGCCCTACAATATGGGTATCAAACGAAAGGTGAAGGCCCCAGGTCTCATTTGGACTTCAATATATTTCGATAAATTTGTCGATAACTGAGTTATCGGTCAAAATATGATTGCCCAAAAACCTAAAAAATTCCCCACAATATGGGTATCAAACGAAAGGGAAAGGCCCCAGGTTTCATTTGGACTTCGATATATTTCGATAAATTTATCGATAACTGAGTTATTGTCAAAATCTGAGGCCAAATGCCTTAAAATTTCCTAACAATATGGGTATCAAACGAAAGTGGAAGTCCAGAGGTTTCGTTTGGACTGCTGTATTTTTCGATATATTTATCGATAATTTCATAGGACATTTGACTAAGAAGTAAAAAGTAAATATAGTTTAAAAAAACTAAAACTCACGCTTTTAGAGAGTATTGAACTAAAAATTTGAAAATAATTTTAAAAACCCTACACAGTAGTATTGTGGAAAAAGCGTGGTCCGCTTTGTGCCATAATTTTCGTATATCGACGCTGCGCTTTCATTAGCTTTACTTGTACATACATTCATATGTATGTTTGCTTATTTGTATGTAACTCTACTTCAATCTACCCGATAGTGGCATATGACTGTCACAAAAACCTTAAAATGTGCCTTCAAGATGGGTGTCAAACGATAGGAGGTTGCATTTGGACTTCGATATATTTATCGATAACTAAGTTATCGGTCATAATGCCTACTGCCTGTATCAAACGAAAGGAAAGGTCCACAGTTTTCTATTGGACTTTGGAATTTTTCGATATATTTATCGATAACTGAGCTATCGGTCAAAATGAGGTTGTCCAATAATATTGAAAATTGCCTACAATATGGGTATTAAAGGAAAGTGGAGGCCCAGAGGTTTCGTTTGCACTGCGGTATACTTCGATATATATATCGATTACTTCATAACACATTTAACTAAAAAGTAAAAATAAATATAGATTAAAAAGCGAAAACACGCGCTTTTAAAGAATATTGCACTAAAAAGGTAAAAATAATTTAAATAAAAAACGAAGATTATGGAACAAAGCGGACCACGCTTTTTCCACAATACTACTGTGTAGGGTTTTTAAAATTATTTTCAAATTTTTAGTTCAATACTCTCTAAAAGCGTGACTTTTAGTTTTTTTAAACTATATTTATTATGGGCAAGTTTCCCTCTCCTTTTATACAGCTGTCTGTTCAAAATATATTCGCATTCAAAAACGTCGATGACACTACTCGCAATTATCTGGTTACTCAATTTTTTTTGCGAAAACATCAATTGGGTAGTTTTAATTAGATAATTGCTTCATTCAAGTAAATGTGCAATAATATTACATTTAAAGTTTGGTACTTTCACGAGCGCGCTTGCTTCATACATGGCTTTTACTTTGTAGTCCATTTAAGTAATTCTGCTCGTTTAAAAAAATAGTTCTTTCAACTCAGGGACGGATCCACGGGGTGGTTTTCAGGTTCACCGCCCTTCCCATATTTTTCAGAGTAATAAAAAATATAGTAAAAATTACGCAAAAAATATAGTAAAAATTACGCAAAAACTATAGTAAAAAATTAACCAAAAAATATAGTAAAAATTACACAAAAAGTCACTCAAAAAATACAGTAAAACTTACACAAAAAATATAGTAAAAAATTACCCAACAAATATAGCAAAAATTACAGAAAAATATGGTAAAAGTTGCGCAAAAAATACAGGAAAAACAAGTAAGGAAAGCTGTCTTCTTGGCTATATACCTTTCACGAATAAGCGTCACGATTTTCACTGTTCGATCCCCAGTACAGCCTGTGTGAATTTAACTTTAGCTCATACCGAAATTGTCGGAACTATCGATTATATGGGGGCGATGTGTTTTGTTGGTCCAATCTCATTGATTTTTAACATCGACATTCCACTTTCTAACAGAGCAATAGTTACGAAATTTCACGACCCTACCTATATAATTATAGGAGTTATAGCCCAAAATCCGTTTATCGGAACAATCGATTGTTTGGGGGCTATGTGAAATATTTATCTCATCTCAATGATTTTCAACATCGATATTTCGCATATAAAAATAGCAATACTTACAAAATTTCATGTTCCTAGCTTTATAATTACAGGAGTTATAGCCCGAAATCCGTTTATCGGAACAATCGATTGTATGGGAGCTATATGAAATATTTATCCCGGGGGGGTGAAATACCCCAAACGGCAATAACACAAACTTTGTGTTATTGCTCAACTGAATGTGAAATAACACAAAATGTAGCAAAATTTTAAGGTTTGGTTTATTACCACTCGGAAAGAAGTCAAATTTTGTCTTATTGGTCAAATATAGTGTTTCATTACAGACAGGATCGCAAGGGGCTCACATCAAACCTGCTTAAGTCGTTGGGACCAAGCCGCGCACGACCTGCTGCGACCGGTCCTTCCTCAGCATTCTTTTTCATTTGCTGAAAACAGTCATTGCAAACTTTAAAATGTTTGCATGGAACAAACAAAAGTTGCCGTTCTTGTTCGCAGCATATAATACAAAGGATATAATTTTGTTGAGGTTCGTCTACACTCTCTTCTCTTAACTCTACCTTTATCTACTTTTTGTATAACACTTGTTTTAATACATAATGGCCATAGATCGAGATCCCAGAGCCTAAAAGCGTCACTTATTTTATAATGGATGAAACCAATACCGATCGATAGTCCTCCCCGAATCTAGAAAGAATGTGAAAATTTTAAAGCTGTACCTATGACAAGGGCCTAGGAATCGGGGGTCAAAGTCGCCAAAAAATGACCCTAACTTCACTTATTTTATAATGGATGATTTTCACATATTTGACGTAGATTATCACCCCGCGTCAGTATCAAGTGTTGTTAGACACGTACCAGTGACAAGGCTCCAGCCAGACACCCCCAGTTCGCAGATTTTCCTATAGAAATTTTTTCTGTTTTACCAATTTCACGCATTTGGGCCACTTTGGCTGCTTTTAACTACCCAATATTTTCCCATTTTTTGTAGAACACTACCCTCAAGTAGTATCAGGAATTTTTAGACTTCGTCCCATGGCAAAAACTTCAGCCAGACACCTCAAAACTCTGGAAATTTCACTAATTTTTACTGCGCTTTCACATGTTTAGGCGGATTTGACCAACTTTGGCCTCTTTTAAATAACAGATCTTTACACATGTGTCGTAAAATGCTACCCTTAAGTAGAATCAAGCATTTCTAGACATGATCCCATGGAAAAAACTTCAGCCAGACACCTGAAAGTTCGAGAACTTTTATTTTCCTATTAATTTGCTTTCTCTTGTTTGTCCGACTTTTACTAATTTTAAATGATAGATCTTTTCACATGTGTCGTAGGACACTACCCTTAAGTAGTTTCAGTAATTTTTAGACCTCGTCCCATGGCAAAAACTTCAGCCAGACACCTCAAAACTCGGGAAATTTCACTAATTTTTACTGCGCTTTCACATGTTTAAGTGGATTTGACAAACTTTGACTACTTTTAAATAGCAGATCTTCACACATCTGTCGTAAAATGCTATCCTTAAGTAGAATCAAGCATTTCCAGACATCATCCCATGGCAAAAACTTCAGCCTGACACCTGAAAGTTCGAGAACTTTTATTTTCCTATTAATTTGCTTTCTCTTGTTTGTCCCACTTTTACTAATTTTAAATGATAGATCTTTTCACATGTGTCGTAGGACACTACCCTTAAGTAGTTTCAGTAATTTTTAGACCTCGTCCCATGGCAAAAACTTCAGCCAGACACCTCAAAACTCGGGAAATTTCAATAATTTTTACTGCGCTTTCACATGTTTAAGTGGATTTGACAAACTTTGACTACTTTTAAATAGCAGATCTTCACACATCTGTCGTAAAATGCTACCCTTAAGTAGAATCAAGCATTTCCAGACATCATCCCATGGCAAAAACTTCAGCCAGACACCTCAAAGTTCGGGAACTTTTATTTTCCTATTAATTTGCTTTCTCTTGTTTGTCCCACTTTTACAACTTCTAAACGACGGATCTTTTCAGATGTTTCGTAGGACACTACCCTTAAGTAGTTTCAGTCATTTATAGACTTCGCCCCATGGCAAAAACTTCAGCCAGACACCTCAAAGCTCGGGATTTTCACTAATTTTTACAGAGATTTCACTTGTTTCAGCAGGTTTCTCCAACTTTGTCCACGTTTAAACGGCGGATCTTTACACATGTGTCGTAAAACACTACCCTTAAACAGTATCAGGCATTTCCGGACTTCATTCCATGAAAAAAACTTAAGCCAAACAACCCAAAGCACTGGAACTTTTCATCATTTTTACTGTGCTTTCACATGGTCAAATGGCTTTACCCAACTTTGGCTGCTTTTAAATGGCGGATCGCTACAAATGTATCGTATAACACTACTATTAACTAATATTAGGCATTTTTAGACTTCGCCCCATGACAAAAACTTCAGCCAGACACCTCAAAGCTGAGGAAATTTCATAATTCTTGCTGCGAATTCACATGTTTAACTGCGTTGGTCTAACTTTGGCTGCTTTTAAAGGGCAGATAATTTCACATGTGTCATAGAAGACCACCCTTAAGTTTTATCAGGTACTTTTTGACTTCGCCCCATGTCAAAAACTTCAGACAGACACCTCAAAACTGAGGAATTTTTATAATTCTTACTGCACTTTCACATGTTTAAGCGAATTTGTCCAACTTTGGCTATTTTTAAAAGGCAGATCTTTGCACATGTGTCGTGGAACACTATCTCCACTAACTAATATTAGGCATTTTTAGACTTCGCCCCATGTCAAAAATTTCAGCCAGACACCTCAAAACTGAGGAATTTTCATAATTCTTACTGCGATTTCAAAGGTTTAAGCGAGTTCGTCCAACTTCGGCTGCTTTTAAAGAGCAGATCTTTTCACATGTGTCATAGAAGACCCCCTTAAAGAACGATCGGCTATTTTTATACTTCGCCTCATGTGAAAAACTACAGTCAGACACCTCAAAACTGAGGAATTTTCATAATTCTTACTGCGATTTCACAGGTTTAAGCGAGTTGGTCCAACTTTTGCTGTTCGTAAAGGGCATATCTTCACACATGTGTCATAGAAGACCACCTTAAAGAAGTATCGGGTATTTTTATACTTCGCCCATGTCAAAAACTACAGCCAGACACCTCAAAACTGAGAAATTTTTATAATTCTTACTGCGTTTTCACATGTTTGAGATGGTTCGTCTACCTCTGGCTGCTTTTAAAGGGTAGATATTTTCAATGTGTCATAGAGGACCACCCTTACGTGGTACCAGGTACTTTTAGACTTCGCCTTATGACAAATACTTTAACCAGACACCTTAAATCTGGTTAGTTTTCATAATTCTTACTGTGCTTTCGATTGTTTAAGCAGGTTTGTCCAACTTTGACTATTTTTAAAAGGCGAATATTTACACATGTGTCGTAGAACGCAACTCTTAAGTGTTATCAGGCATTTTTGGAGATCTTCCCATGACAAAAACTACATCCAAACACCTCAAAGCTCGAGTTTTTTTTCGCAATTGATCTCTCCATAGGACATGATCAAGCAAATTAGAACAGTTCAGCCCATACAAAGTGTTCAGATGTGGAATTTGTTGCATTTCAGACAATGTCACTCTTATGTCGCTACCCTGCAGCGAAAGCAACTAGTTGAAAACTACTTTACTACTAGTTGGTGCACCGGGCTTATATGGAACAAAGACAGAACACTGACTAGTTGGGCCCGGTGTTCTGTCTTTTTTCCATATAAGCAACTGGTATTTTTTACGTGTTGATGTCCTACAAGATGACAATTGTCAGATTTCGACCAGAATATACCAGTTATTTACTAGTCAGGAAGTACCAGTTTCATGCTAGTTGTAAGATACCAGTTCCATACTAGTTCATCCTGGACTAGTATAACTTCCAAAAAATGAACTAGTCCAAAAAGGACCAGTATGGAATATACTAGTCAAAAAGGCTTTTAACCTGGACCAGAATTTTCCTGGTTTACCCTTTATTTTATCATTTGACTTTATTTTCATGTTTATTCTTAAGAAAGCAGCGGCTATTTGTATTTACCCTATCACGAAAAAGCATCTATGAATTATAAGAGAAAACGAAACGAATGAATTTTGTTTTTTTCAACTGGTATAATTTCATCCAGAAAAATCTAGTTGTATACTAGTATGGAATGGATATTTCCTGACTAGTATGGGTTCAGCCGGAAAATTCTAGTTGTGTACTGGTATGAAATGGATATTTCCTGACTAGTATGAGTTCTGCCACAAAATTATAGTTGTATACTAATATTTTTCTGATTAATTTGAGGTTTCGCTGCAGGGAACTTGCTTAAACCTGTGAAATCGCAGTAAGAATTATGAAAATTCCTCAGTTTTGAGGTGTCTGACTTTAGTTTTTGACATGGGGCGAAGTATAAAAATACCCGATACTTCTTTAAGGGGGTCTTCTATGACACATGTGAAAAGATCTGCTCTTTAAAAGCAGCCGAAGTTGGACCAACCCGATTAAACATGTGAACAAGCAGTAAGAACTATGAAAATTCCTCAGCCTTGAGGTGTCTGGCTGCAGTTTTTTCCATGGGATGAAGTCTAAAAATGCCTGATACTACTTGGAGATAGTGTTCCACGACACATGTGCAAAGATCTGCCTTTCAAAAACAGCCAAAGATGGACAAACTCGCTTAAACATGTGAAAGTGCAGTAAGAATTATAAAAATTCCTCAGTTTTGAGGTGTCTGGCTGAAGTTTTTGACATGGGGCGAAGTCAAAAAGTACCTGATACCACTTAAGGGTGGTCTTCTATGACACGTGTGAAATTATCTGCCCTTTAAAAGCAGCCAAAGTTAGAGCAACGCAGTTAAACATGTGAATTCGCAGCAAGAATTATGAAATTTCCTCAGCTTTGAGGTGTCTGGCTGAAGTTTTTGTCATGGGGCGAAGTCTAAAAATGCCTAATATTAGTTAATAGTAGTGTTATACGATACATTTGTAACGATCCGCCATTTAAAAGCAGCCAAAGTTGGGTAAACCCATTTGACCATGTGAAAGCACATTAAAAATGATGAAAAGTCCCCGTGCTTTGGGTTGTTTGGCTTAAGTTTTTTTCATGGAATGAAGTCCGGAAATGCCTGATACTTTTTAAGGGTAGTGTTATACGACACGTGTGTAAAGATCCGCCGTTTAAACGTGAACAAAGTTGGAGAAACCTGCTGAAACAAGTGAAATCTCTGTAAAAATTAGTGAAAATCCCGAGCTTTGAGGTGTCTGGCTGAAGTTTTTGCCATGGGGCGAAGTATAGAAATGACTGAAACTACTTAAGGGTAGTGTCCTACGAAACATCTGAAAAGATCCGTCGTTTAGAAGTTGTAAAAGTGGGACAAACAAGAGAAAGCAAATTAATAGGAAAATAAAAGTTCCCGAACTTTTAGGTGTCTGGCTGAAGTTTTGGCCATGGGATGATGTCTGGAAATGCTTGATTCTACTTAAGGGTAGCATTTTACGACACATGTGTGAAGATCTGCTATTTAAAAGTAGTGAAAGTTTGTCAAATCCACTTAAACATGTGAAAGCGCTGTAAAAATTAGTGAAATTTCCCGAGTTTTGAGGTGTCTGGCTGAAGTTTTTGCCATGGGACGAGGTCTAAAAATTACTGAAACTACTTAAGGGTAGTGTCCTACGACACATGTGAAAAGATCTATCATTTAAAATTAGTAAAAGTGGGACAAACAAGAGAAAGCAAATTAATAGGAAAATAATAGTTCCCGAACTTTTAGGTGTCTGGCTGAAGTTTTGGCCATGGGATGATGTCTGGAAATGCTTGATTCTACTTAAGGGTAGCATTTTACGACACATGTGTAAAGATCTGTTATTTAAAAGATGCCAAAGTTGGTCAAATCCGCTTAAACATGTGAAAGCGCAGTAAAAATTAGTGAAATTTCCCGAGTTTTGAGGTGTCTGGCTGAAGTTTTTTCCATGGGACGAAGTCTAAAAATTCCTGATACTACTTAAGGGTAGTGTTCTACAAAAAATGGGAAAATATTGGGTAGTTAAAAGCAGCCAAAGTGGCCCAAATGCGTGAAATTAGTCAAACAGAATAAATTTCCATAGGAAAATCCGCGAACTGGGGGTGTCTGGCTGGAGCCTTGTCACTGGTACGGGTCTAACAACACTTGATACTGACGCGGGGTGGTAATCTACGTCAAATATGTGAAAATCATCCATTATAAAATAAGTGAAGTTAGGGTCATTTTTTGGCGACTTTGACCCCCGATTCCTAGGCCCTTGTCATAGGTACAGCTTTAAAATTTTCACATTCTTTCTAGATTCGGGGAGGACTATCGATCGGTATTGGTTTCATCCATTATAAAATAAGTGACGCTTTTAGGCTCTGGGATCTTGGTCTACCAGTTGAGGGTAACAAAGAATGTATCTACAATGTATGTATGTATGCTTATATATTACTGGACTTATGCTGCAGCGGTAAATCTACATATTTATACGACAAATGTGCGGTGCGAACACAAAAAAAGTCAGTGATGCGTTCATGTCCACTTTTTTGCCTTATTGCTCAAACGTGGGAAAAAAAATTTGACTTATTTCTCAAAGTGATGCAATAACACAAATTTGTGTTTTTTCACATTCAGTTGAGCAATAACACAAATTTGGTTTATTGCCGTTTGGGGTATTTTATTAAAATTACCAAAATCCTGCTTCCGCCACTGTTTCAACTATTTTTTTCTCGCCGCCTCACAGTGAATCGAATAGAGCAAGCTAGCTGGACAAAAGTCACCATCGAATTTAAAATCAAAATATAATGTAGATGACAGCTAATAGTCCAAATATCACGAATCAAAAATAATGTTTAGTTATAACTTTATTATAATATTTGCTAAAGTTGCAGTACTAAGCTGTTAGTCTCAGAAAAACGTGTCTCGGTTTGGCTAAATTTATAATTGTGGACTTCTTACAGTTTTTCGTATAACTTTCTTATTGTGTGGTTTTTTTGTGATTTAAAATGGATATGATGGTGAACAGTAAGCAATATTTATTTGATATAAAGTTTATCATCTAAACCATTTTGGTGTTCTGTAAAACACGCCGAAACTTGAAATTTAATTTTTTTGCAAATATTCACTTTTCTTGGAGAAAAAGTAGTAGTATTCCACCAGATTCCGGTCAGAAATTTACATAAATTATAGCGGCGGATCCGTAGCCTCTAAATATAGCATTTTTGTTCGGCATAAATCGGTCCAACTATATTTTTCTTTTTTTTTTAGCTTATTCTTTCATGATTAAAAAAAAGAACTTTTTTGATGAGTGGTTGAAATGCGATACAAACTGCAAAGTTAGTGAGCTATAAAACTTTTTAAACACAAAATATGGTCTATCTGCGGTAACCGAAAACTCAGAAAAAGAGTTAAAACAAATTCTACGAATATTTTCGTTAAAAGTTCAGCAGAAATGCGAAATGCAAAGAGCGCTTTTTAACGAAGTATAAGGAATAGGTGGAACATGATTTAAAATTTTGTTTCTCTACTCATGAAGAGCAACCTTCTACATCAAATAGAAGAGTATCTGGGCGGGCCCAAAAGGAGTTCAGCAGCTCTTGTGCAATAACCGAAAAAAGGAGAGTGGAGGACTTGGTCACCACACGGAGCACAGCGGAGCTAATAAGCGCAGCCGAAATATCTTCACGAAAGTCTGGACTAAGAAATGTAGCATCGGCTATTAAGAATGCTGGCATCAATCCCAAAAAATCTGGATTAGGCAAAACTAAGCCGAGATGTTTGATAAAAGAGGAAGCGCTGGCATAATTTAATATATGTATGTGGAGACAAAGTGCCCTAGCCACATATGAGTGGCTCGGTGCCATCCTTGCCTTACCCTCAATTTAGTAATTTCCTAATAATTAGTGACAAAGTTAATAGGTAATTAAAAACTAAACAGCCTAAGGCCAGAAATGCCTAACTCTCACAATCTTTATTATGCGAAAAAAAACAATATTTAAAGAATGAGAATAGTTTGTAGTATTTCTAAGTAGTATAGCACAATAACTCCATATAAAAAATTTCGAGGGTTAGGCAAGGATGGCACTGAGCCACTCATATATAAACATACTCGAAAGTGGAGTCGTAAGGCGGGGCATGATGCACTGAAATAAAAAGGTTGAAAGTGCACATTGTAACATACCAAAACCACTTTCAAAGTGATTATGGTAATACTGTAAATATTACAGTATTTACTGTAAAATTGGCAGTAAAAACATGTGATTTTTTAAAAATATCAATTAATGATATGAGTCCACTTTCAAATTTACAGTAATTCATGTCAATATGATAGTATATTCGAAGAATTGATATTACCCACTGTTGGACGAAAAATGACGGGGTTTACTGTTAATTTGACGGTCATTTCTTGTAGATTTTTTTTCAGTGTGTATACCCATCGTATTATAGTGTTCAAAAAGCTAAAAAGGACTGCTATACTCCTGAAAACAAGATTACCGTAAATCAAAGTTGAGTCAAGATTGAACTTCAAGCCATCCTAAATAAAACCATTGAGCGTTTATTTGCTTCTAAGGTTGATGTTTTTAAAAATCTGTCTCCTTGCACATCATTTACTCTCTTTAGTAAGTGGGGTTGTGATGGCAGTTCAAAACAAACAAAAGTTTGAAAAAAAACTGACCACAGTGGCGAGTTTCTGTTTGTATTTTCATTTGTACCTTTCCAAAAGTGGCATTATTGCATGGCAGAACCCCCGTACATCATCAACTATGTTTTGCCGTCCAATAAAATTTATTTTCTCAAAAAAAATAAAAAACACAGAGCGCACTACTTGGACACAAACGAAGTTTTGAAGGAAATAGAAGAGCTGCAACCCACAAAAGTAAGTATTTTTGATAAGGCATTATCTGTTAACCATGAGCTATTGCTTACCATGCACATTGGTCCCAAATCCAAAATTTTTGGCATAAACTCAATTTTTAAACTTTTGAGTGTTCAAAAAAGGCATGCATTTACATATATTATTACACCTTAAAACCAGTTTTATTCATTACATCTGGCAACCATTAGTTTCTGACAAGCCATCAAAGTCAGCTCTTTCGCCACAATAATATTAAAGTTTTGCGAATTTTTTTTGCTGACAACTATTCAAGAGTGGAAAACTTAAGGTTGATTAAAAACAAGTGCACATTTTTATGGATAATACAGGAAAAAGTAAGTAGAATTTACTCATAACAAGTTTTTCCATGTTTATACGTGTATTAGGCAGTGGCGTGCCTACGTGTTTCAATCAAGGCAAGCCCCAGTCCTTATAACCCCAACAAAAGCACATACTGCTGCCAAAGAACATTTCAGACCAAGAAGAAGAGTTCAGGATAGATATTTATCGACTTTTGCACACGGGGAAAAACTTAAACATTTAGGTTTCTTCAATAGGCAAGTTATTGTTTTGCAGATTTTTTAAGCTTTTCCAATCCAAGGGAAAAGGTTTACTTGCACTATTTCCCATTTACATACATCGCAGAAGCCAAGGCTCACTTGCACAACGAAAATTTATATTTTTAACTCGGCGTCGTGCAAGTGGACCTAAGAAACCTAAAAAATATTTTTTATATTTTATAATGCCTAGCAAAAAAAAAAAAATATTACAGCAATCACCACTATTGAATTCTTTTTTTCTACTTTAAAATATGCGCCAATAATTTTTGAGTAGAGCTCTTTGCACATTAACATTGTAGATATGTATATACATATCCAGTTTGGCTTTAAAGCTTATAGTAACAACAGCACGAAGCTGGCTTCGTAGTTGCATACAAAATTTCTTCTAAATTCAAAAAAACTGTAGCTTCAAAAAGACATTTTAGTAAGGGATTTTAATGCCAGGTAAAAGCCAATAAGTAAAAGCGAGATGGCAATCATCGCCTAGGCGGTTAAAGGCTATTTTAAGTAAGCAAGTGAGAGATGCCATCATATGCGCTGAAAAAATTGTATGTTAATTGTTTTGCTATCAGCCGACAGATGGCAGGAAGAGCTTTATTTATATGTTTATGCTATTGGCAGTTAGTGAAACCAAATGTAAACGTTAAAGAAATTGTTACGATACATTTTTGAAACATATTGTAGCTCATAGATACGGTGACCATCCGTTCTGTTTTTGGCAGAACAGTTCTGTTTTTAAGGAGCTTGTTCTGCGTATTTTTTTTCTAAGGAAAATAACAGAAATGTTCTGTTTTTGAGCAAATGTTCTGTTTTTGTTTTGCTTTTTTTGTGCCGGCAACCTTTTTAACAAATGTGATGAGTAGCTCTGTAAAGTGAGTTTGCTCAATAATTTCAAAACGAGTACGTTAAAATGGCAAAAACGTACCAAATTTGAAAGTTCCGTACTCGGAAAAAAATTCGTACCAAAAATGGTACATTTCGGCCAAAACGGCAACCGTGGTTATGGTAGGTTTTAAATTAACAAGGAAATGTCTCACCATTAGGAAATACTATTCACAAAACCGAAAAATATACTTAAAAAGTTACTTCCAATTGATGCACTTTGGTTGAAATTATTTGAGATTGCAATTTCAATGTGTCACAGACATTTTTATTCCAAATATTGAGAGTGTAACCTCAAATAGTTTATAGCCGGGTAGCGAAATTTTCACGTGAAGGCAATACCAAGCCTTAAGTAAAAAGAGTTCTGTTTTTTCAAAAAAAATTTATGGTCACCGTACTCATAGAGGATTAGCTAGGCAAGCCGGGCTTTTCGGCTTATATGGAAGGCACGCCACTGGTATTAGGGTAGCTTTGAAGTGCTTTGCGAATGGTATTTTATGTTAAAAAAATTTCATAACTTTTGTGTTTCGTAGACAAAAAGTTATATAACTACACAATGATTCACAAAAGTGAAGAGGCTATATTATTTAATAGTGTATTTAATACCGCCGTGTAGATATATTATTGCAGTTCATTGCCGTTTTTGAAAAGTTCGATATTTTTCCAGTGAACTTCTATATCAGCAATTTCGAATTGTTCGACATTTGGGTATCAAATGAAAAAAAAAGGAATCAATCACGAAGTGGGTGTTTGAAAAAATAAAAGCAAGTCTCACAAAACGAAAAATTCTAGAAATTAAAAAACAAATTACAAATTTTCACACTTATATTAAGAGATTTTTTAAAAAATTCAAGGGACATATTGAAAGATTCAAAAGAAAACATCAGAAGTGGTATTCTCGGCATATGGTGATTAAAATTGGAGAAAAAGATTGTGTGAAGTGTAGTAAGGTAGGACGCCCCTGAAGTGTGCTAGTCTTCCACGCAAACAACGAACAGTGCTAGTCTTCCACGCTAACTGAACTGTGCTAGTCTTCGTTGATATTATTTCAAGATATTATTTTGTTTATTTTATTTTTTTGTATAATTAGGACAAACTTTTAATTTGGTGTTTACTTTTGTTCTGGAAAATTAATAAATATTTAATAATAATTAAAAAATTAACACAAATACCAAAAAGAAAAACAATATTGCGCTCTGAATTATAAAGGAATTTTTTATCAGGACTAAAATAATACGACGCTTTTGATATAATTTCATGTCATGGTAAGTGACGTACAATTACTTATTACTTAAGGTAAGATTTTTTTGTGATCACCGGTGACTCACTGGCACAGAATGTGTTAAATTTGCGGATGTTACGTTTGAACGAATTTATTGATTTTTCAGTAAGAAGTTGCGTTGCGGACGTTACTCATTATACTATTTCGTAATCTGCTATGAAACAGTTTTAAGGGGTCTTGTGTAAGGAAAACCCTCAAAAAAGTATTTCGACACACCCTATTGGTGTCTAATTTGGTTTTTAGAAATTTAAATTCGCTTATTTATTTAAAATTTATTCAATTAAGCAAATTTTGACATCTTTTGCGATATCGTATCTCAAAAGGAAATTTTTTTCATACCTGGAAGGAACACCCTACTAGCAGTCACGGTGGGCGTGGTCTGATTTATCAGATATTTGCCATTTTTCTTCCGTATTCCATTGCTATAGGATTTGTCAAGTTTCAACTGCGTAGCTGCATTGCTTGAATTTATGCCAAAAAAAATGGAATCGGGACAATTGTGCCATGGTTGACGGTAAGATATGCAACGCATTACCAGCAACGTCTTCTACTCAAAAATGCTACATTTGTGGAGCAACCCCAGCAGTAATGAATGATGAGAAGAGGACATTTTTAGCAAACAGCAACAATCTTGGTTTTGGCTTATCTACACTTCATGCCTGGATTCGGAGTTTCGAATGTTTACTGCATATATGTACATAAGTTATCGTCTTGATGTAAAAAAGTGGCAAGTACGAGACGTAGCTGATAAGAATGCATTGAAAAAGCGTTCTTCTGAGATTAAGGAAAAATTTAAAAGTGAAATGTGCTTGATAGTAGATAAGCCAAAGCCAGGATATGGAAACTCTAATGACGGCAACATAGCGCGAAAGTTTTTTAAAAATTTCGATAAAAGTGCAGAAATTACAGGGTTAGATGTGAACTTGATAAAAAAATTGTATACTATCCTCAGGGTATTATCATCTGGGGAAGATATTAATATTGAAAAAATTGAAAAGTTTGCAAACGAAACAAGACACCTTTATCAAAGTTTCTATCCTTGGTATTACATGCCTGTCACTGTGCACAAAATTCTTATCCATAGTGCCGAAGTTATCAAGTCGGCTCTTCTGCCAATCGGTCAACTTTCTGAGGAAGCCCAAGAAGCTCGTAATAAAGATTGCAGAAGATTTCGAGAACACCATACACAAAAGACATCACGTAGCACTACAAATAGAGACTTACTTAACATGTTACTTATCACATCTGATCCTGTAATTAACAGCTACCGGGAACTTCCATTTGAGGTATTAGATCTATTACTACTGTCAACAAATAATACGTCTACTGGTGCAGATTCTGTTAATAACTGTTCAGAAGTGGAAAATAATGATAGCGATTAAGACTTATTTAAGCTGGAATTATTGGTGATGTTTGTCGTAACGCTGTAGTCGTATCCAATCAGGTGATTCGACCAACCTTATGGGATTTAATGCAATCGATTATTGGTGCCATATCGTAACGCTAAGGTCGTAACCGGATCGTAGCCAACCAATTGGTTTTTGGTTTTCCGCGGTAACGATAAACAGCTGATTACCTTTTTGCTTATTGCTTACAAGTTTTTGCAGTCAATCAGCTGTTTACGGTTACCGCACCAATAATCGATAAAAATGTATCGCATAAGGTTGCGTTAGGGATACGACTACAGCGTTACGACAAACATCACCAATAATTCCAGCTTTAATTTTAATTTGTATGACTTAGAGCAAGAAGCGATATCTTTGAAGTATTTAATGTGACCATAGGTTAGGTGCATTGTTTTAAACAAGGTATGAAACCGATTAAAATAAAGTTCCGGTTTCGGTTACGGTTTTGTAACGTGTTTCGGTTTCGGTTCCGGTTTCGCTCTTCAACATTTATTTCGGTTTCGGTTACGGTTTCGTTCCGGTTTCGGTTTCCAAATAAAAACACCAACACAAAAAAATTGTGCTACTACAAAACTCAAATATGTACCTAAATGCAAAATAAGTCTGAATTTTTATAACTTTACTCCGGTTTTCATGAAGAATTTTCTCCAATATATGGTAATAAATATTACTTTCGCTATTTATGGAAAAAATTTTTCTTTAATATAAGTATGTATGTTATAAGTTAGTGGTCATTAATTTGAAAATCTTTGAAAATTTGGTGGACTTTTGACCGATAAGTTTAAAAAATTAACTCTACTTTTTATATTAGAAAAATGTTAAAATGGAACGTTAATATGATGACGCTTTCTGAGACGGCCACTAAACATTTTTTTTTTCGGTTGTCGTAAATTTTTTCGATGGCTTCATTCGCCTATAGTTCAGTTCTTTCGAAATTTTGATATTGAGGTCAAAAAGTGTCTTGCTTAATCATCTTTCATGAAAATTATTCAGGGTAGCCTCTTTTAAAATAAAATAGGTATGTGTCCACAAAAAAATTCAAAACCGTTTGGAACCGGTTCCGGCTTTTGAAACGGTTTCGGTTTCGTTCTTTTTCAGAAAAAAATAACGGTTACGGTTTCGGTTTCGGTTTTGAAAAATGAATCGGTTTTAATCGGTTACGGTTACGGTTTCGGTTTCGGTTTCAGTCCTTGGTTTTAAATGAGCTCAATTTTTGTATTGAACTAACAGTTCTCATATTTTTTATTTTAGTTATATGAAATCAGAACAAACAAAAAATGAAATAAACAGAACTATTAATTTCAATGTTTCTTTTTAATCTTTTTAATAAAAAATTAAAAATCGATTTTTGTTTCTGGGCCACCCTAGTACGTGTGTATATTATCCAACCATATTTTGTAATTAGACTCCATTTTTTCCTAGGAAATCGAATTTCCGTATACCAGTCCAAAACCCCAAAACTAGATAATTTTTTAGCCCACCCTAATTCACATACATTTGTAAAAAGTACTTATGTCGGTCATTAAGCTGCAGTTTTGACTAGAAATTAAATTTTCGAGATGCCAGTTCAAAAAACCAAATAAATTTTTTGGCACACCCTAATGTATATACCTATCCCACACAGCATTTGAATGAATGAATTTTGAAAATATCTTAAGTTGAATACATTTTCATTACTTTCAGTGACGAAATACTGAGTTATCATCAAAATTAACAGGAGGAATAATCAAAACTGATTATCATTTTTCAGTCACCATTATGAATCACTTTTCAATAATTCTGATGATTAAATTCTGAGTCAACTATGAAATCAAACAGGAAATCAAATATGTTTACTTTACATGAACAAAAACTGAAAACAAAATTTTTGAATCATTTTTGATTATTTTTTGATGACTCAAAATCATATTGTACTTTACTTTCAAAATTTAATTCTGAGCCTATACTCACATTTTTTCATAACAAAAAATTCAGAAAAAATTCAAACATTTGTTGTAAAGGAGAAACATTTTTTATGAATTCTATAAATCTTCTCTGCCAGATATAGTTAGTATATGTTATATGATACATCGCTGGCTCACAACTGAAGGTGTCCAGCATGTTGGTGCCTTTTTCCTTGGCTCGCCTCAAAATACCCTAACCCAAAGAAGTGCGGAAGTCATTAGCTGGTTGAAACGCAGGTAAGTGGTAGTCCGAGGCGTATAGCAGCAATTCCGACGGTTCTACCGAATTTCATGATCTATACCGACTTAATCGACAGCCCGTCGGATTTGCTGATAGACGTCAGAGACTTGACTGACCTGCGTGGACTTCTGTACAAGACTTAAAAACCAACATCAGTTTAAAAAATATTAAATATGATCAATATATGATTTCAAAAAGGATTCAATAGTATATAAAAAAACTGAACAAATTGTGTTCAAAAAGGTACCGTTAACTAATCAAATTCAATCATAAAATTATTACAAAATTTAATCGAAAAGAAGTCAAATGTTATCAGAAAATAAACAAAATATGAGCTTCAAATTATATCAAATTTGATCAAAAGTTGGTTAAGAATGTTCAGAAATATTAATCATAAATGATTATTTATGAATAATCATATTTATCCGAAACTTTTCTCTCGGTACGTTAAAATTCTAATAGAAAATGTTTTTAAATTTGAACGTTTTTAATCATCTGGAGAGTGATATTTGAATATTTTTTGTTCAAAATTTTCAAAAAATGGTGGCTGGGTTTATAATAAGTTCCGCCCATTTATATTAGGTTTGTTTATTGGGCTGCTCTAGCTTACGCCAGATTGAGATATTTCACAAAATTGTGTTGAACGAACACTTTTCTTGCTCTAGGTTGCTCTATCTTTTGTTTCATGAGTACGCTCAAAACAAAACTAGAGTAATCCAGATCACAAATTTCTGCTCTAGCTTTTTTTATGGAGTAAGTTAGAGCAGCCAACAAGTGCTACTTTGGACTGAGTAGGCAATTGAGAAGTAAAGTCCTCTCTCGAAGAACAAAGATCACGCTCTATAAGTCTCTCATCATACCTGTCCTGATGTATGGCTCAGATTCATGGACAATGTCAAGAGAAGATGAGATGGCCCTTGGAGTATTTGAGAGAAAAGTTCTCCGGAAGATTTATGGTCCTTCCCGTGATGCCAACGGCGAGTATCGAAGGAAATTTAACGATGAGCTGTACGAGCTCTACGCAGATCTGACCATAGTCCAGCGAATTAAAGCCCAAAGACTCCGCTGGCTGGGCCATGTTATGCGAATGGACAAAGAAGCTCCAGCACAGAAGGTTTTCCTATCGTCGCCTGAATTCGGCAGCAGAGGAAGGGGGAGGCCTCGACTGAGATGGAAACAACAGGTGGAGGATGACTTGAACTCCCTTGGGGTTTCCAACTGGCGTCGGTTATCGCTAAAAAGGAATGACTGGCGTGCTTTGATACGAAACGGCCAAAATCGCTTAGGCGGTTAAGCGCCAATGAATGATGATGATAGAAGTTAGAGCAGAGAAGCAATTGTCAGTCAGGAAAAAATAAATTTTTGAAAACTTCAAAAAAATTAACTTGCAAGAAAATCAATGTTTTTGTATACATGAATTTGCATTAATTTTGAAGATTTAAACAAAAAAACCAAATAAAAAGAAACTAACGAGATTCAAGTGTTTCATGGCATTTCTGCTCTGAGTTGTTCTAAGTTGCTCTATTTCTATTTTGACAGCTGCCCTGCTCTGCTCTGCTCTAACCTGCTCTGAACTTTTTTTGGTCAGTAAACAAACCTGATGTCTTAAATATTCATAACCCAGCAAACCAGCTTCGGAGCGCTCTTAAATCTGAGCTCTTATATGAACTTTTTTATGAGTTTTTCTGAGCGCGTGCATAAATATGATTATTTTATGAGTTTTTCTGGGTGTAAGTACTTTCATTATTTAGATTTAAATGTCAGAATCTTTTCTATTTGAAAAAAGTTTTTCTAAGAATATCAAATAAAAATTATTCTCAGATTAATGATTGTTTTATGTATGGAAAATAATGTTTATCTCTTTAATTACATCTATTTAGGTAGGGGACGGTTGAGGGTTTGGAAAATTGAATGGGAAAACTATTGGAAAATAAAGATGTGAAGACAAAGGGAAAAGAAAAGCAAAATAAAACAGAAATAAATTGAATAAAAAATTTAAAAGAGGAAAAAGCTCTTAAAGGTGCAAAAAAATTATGCAAAAAAGACTCTTTAATGCACTGGTTTAAGAGCTAAAAAATCATTCAAAAATACTGTTTTATGCATGATCCTAAGAGCTCTTTTATGAATAACCAGTTTCATAGAAAAAGCCACTCAAATATGAGCAGTTTATGACTGTTTATGATTATTTGTGTAGCTCATTATGAATGTGAGCGCTCCAAGGAAAGAGTCCTTATGCGCTCATTTAGAGCTCCTATGGTTTGCTGTGAATGTACATAAAAACAGTAATTTCAGCCCGAAAATCCCACCAAATAATTTTGCCTAGCTAGCTTGTTCTATTCGATTCACTGTGCGCCTTTTTGATATCTCAATTTTAGGTTTATCAATTTTCGTTTATTACTAGTTATAATTTATAATATCCTGGTCTCGAATTTTGCTCAGACGGATATTGCTTAATCCATTATATCTTTTTACCCTGAGCAGATTGACAGAAATGGGCTGTTATTTTGGAATTCCGTTTGATTTATGTCATTAAAATCTAAACAATCATTACGAAGTTAATAACAATCCAATGTGCAATAAGCAGAATTGAGTATAAAATTAAAAATAATGGTCATAAACTCGACACGAACCCGATTTTCACTAGATAACGAAGTCATACTCATGATAGGGAGTGTCATTGAAAGCATTTACTGGTAATCATTAGATAACAAATTATCAGTAACCAAATGTTGCCAAAAAAAGAACCGGCACTATCGAATATAGGCAATGGTTACAAAAAGTATATGCGTGAACTAACTAATGTACATATTGTGACGAATTCGATGATTCCTCGATTATTTTCCCTGAGTTCGATCAATGTACGTTAAATAAAACACCCCGATTCTTCTTAATAAGTAGTACGCTTTATTCAGTACTAAAAACCGTAGTACAATATCGCGGGTTAATTCACGGTTCAGTACTTCACTGTAGTGGATAGCTGTCCTTTTTCGTTACGTCGTTCAACTTCCGGTAGTCCACACAGAACCGCATTTTTCCATCCTTTTTCTTCACTAGCACTACCGGTGAGCTCCATGGACTAGCTGATGGTTCGATCACGCCGCTGTCACTCATTTCTTGTATAATTTCTCTTACCACTTGGCGTTTGGCCAATGGAACACTTCGAGGAGCTTGGCGGATTGGTCTCGCGTCACCGGTATCAATGTGATGCTTCACTATATTGGTCCGACCTGGTTTGGAGCCATCCTTGTCAAATATGGTAGAGTACTTTAGTAGAAGTTGTTTTGCCTTACTCTGGTGGTCTTCTTCGAGATCTTGCGTCCACGCCGTGATATCATCTGATAGATTAATGTTGCTGGTAGAGACATTTTCCTGGAGCTGTTCACAATTTATAACCACCTCCACCTCCTGACATTGTCCCAATATGGCTCCTTTGGAAAGCTTGATTGGCGATCGAAACTCATTTAGTACTCTTACCGGTATACGTCCATCTTGTTTTGTCATAGCCAGTGTTTTTCTACTAGTATATCCGTCTTTGATTTGTTTGCTGCACCGACAACCCACAATTTGTTTGTCCCATAATCTCCATCAATCCTTGCCCAAACGATCGCCTGTTCTTATAGCTCATAGTCCTGTTTTGCATGTCGATCTTGATGCCTTGGTTGCTTAAGAAATCCACACCAACTATGATCTCATCAACAATATCTGCCACTATAAAATTATCAGTACGGTGACATTCCCAATTGCGATTTCACATGTTACTTCTCCTTGGACTTGGGTATCCTCACCGGTCGCCGTACGCAGCTTTGCTCCATGTAATGGCCTCACTTCTTTGTTGACTAAATCGGATCGAATAATGGAATGAGATGCGCCCGTATCAACAGTCAGTAAACGCTCCTTTCCATCCACGAGTCCTCCAACAGTAACATTACTCGACTTCCTTCCGATCTGTGAGACAGAGACTATGGGGCATCCAATTGCGGGAGCCAGCCTACGCCCCTTGTGGCTGACTCTCTTTAGTTTAACGGTTGGTTAGATTGGCAGACTTGCTCATCTCCTTCAGCCTTCCGCTTACGTCCGCTTGCATTATTGGAATTATTGAAGCCAGATCAAGATCCACAATAACGTGCAATATGACCAGGTTTTCCGCACTTGAAGCACTTAATAACCCCTTCATTTTTCTGTTGCTTCCCGTTTAGTGCTTCGAGGATTTTGTCAATTTTTTCGGCCCAGTCTGGCGTCTCCACTTCCACACGGTGAGCTTTGTACGTGGGTTTACTCAAAAGCGAGGCTGTTTCTTGTGTTAGAGCATGTGATACCGTCTCCGCAAATGATCTCTTTGGATTGGCATATGTGGCTCGCTTTGTCTCCACATCACGTATTCCATTTATGAAGCTTTGGATTTTTACCCTTTCGATGTATTCCACGGGTGCGTCTGCGTTTGCCGGATGGGCTAACCTCTCGATATCTGATGCAAACTCGTGCAATGTCTCATTAGTCTTCTGGAAGCGATTCTGTAGCTCTATTTGATGTATCTGTCTCCTATGCTCGCTGCCGTAACGTCTTTCAACGGCTCCTATCAACGCTTCATAGTTGTTTCTTTCAGCGTCCGGAATAGTCTGTAAGATTTCGGCTGCAGGTCCTTTCAATGCCCCAAATAAAGCAGCGACTTTGTCCTCAGCGCCACAGTTGTTCACAGCTGTTGTCTTCTCAAATTGTAGCTTAAATACCTGGAAAGGAACAGAACCGTCAAAGGATGGGGTTTTTACCTTGGGTGTGCTTGTTGAAACAGATGGACGATTCAGCTGCAACTCTTGGATACGTCCTCTCAGCGCATTGACTTCAGCGTCCATTTTATCCTGCAGCTGTGCAATCTTTGCATCTTGTGCTTCCAGTTTTGAGGACACCAACACCTCCTGTGCTTCCAACTGCGAAGTGATAAATGACCGCTGTTCCTCCATTTGAGCGGAGATCTGTGATGACACCTGTTCCAGCCGAGATGTCATGCAAGTTTTCTGTTCTTCCAACTGAGATGCCATGTGTGTCTTCTGTTCCTCCAACTTTGATGCCATGCGTGTCTCTTGTTGTTCCAACTGAGATGCCATGCAAGTTTTCTGTTCTTCAAACTTTGATGTTATATTCGTCGACATCTGAGCCAATACAGCCAACAGCGAGTTTGTGTCCACACTTGTTACTGAATCCGGAGTATCCTTTTGCTCTTCTATTTTCGTCGCTCCCCCTTCCGAAAGCTGAAAAACATAATCGTCAACGTTGATTCCTTCCGCTTCCATAGCCTCGCGTAGACGTGATTGTAGCTCTGGCTTATTGCCTGTTGTTACCATTCCACGTTTCTCCAACTCGTTTTTGAGTTGTTGGATCTTCAAGTCATTAAACTTTGCCATATCCTTGTTACCTTTACAATGTCCTTGTTATCCTTTTCAATGTCCGTGTTATCCTTTTCAATGTCCTTGTTATCCTTTTCAATGTCCTTGTTATCCTTTTCAATGTCCTTGTTATCCTTTTCAATGTCCTTGTATTTATTTAACAATACCGCTTCTGACACCAATTGTGACGAATTCTATGATTCCTTGATTATTTTCCCTGAGTTCGATCACTGTACGTTAAATAAAACACTCCGATTCTGCTTAATAAGTAGTACGCTTTATTCAGTACTAAAAACCGTAGTACAATATCGCGGGTTAATTCACTGTTCAGTACTTCACTGTACAACACTTCAAAATAAACTGGTTGAAGTGCGTTGTCTTTGCGCGGTTTATATACCCTAGCAAACAGCAGCTTCACAACCTAGAAATGTCTACACATTTCTGGTTTATTCGTGCAACAGTGTTCTCGAAGCGTTTATCTATCGTCATCTCCTCTTTGTGCCACATTCGCAAACACGCGAGCTGCCTCTTCCTCTCTCGCTCTCACGTCATGTATCTAAACAGCTGTAGTTATGGTAGTGACGCTAGTGATGGAAATACGCTAGAGTTGGGAGATGAGCGATTCTTGAGAACATTCGCCACAATATGTACCATGTCGGAACATTAAATTGATAACGCAAAAACGAATTTTCCAGTAGAGTGAAACATAGTTAACGAACGCCCCATTTCCTTGATAATTTTTAAAAAACTAGCTGTGCAATTGTATACAAATGTAGATTAGCACAGTTTATCGCGCCAAGTCGATGGAAGTATCTATTCGGGAGCCAACAAAAGTTCGTTTAGTTGGTGACTTTGTTGCGAATGAATAGTTTAGCTGAATATCTCTAAGAAAAGTGGAGGAGAGGGTTAGACTGAGCGCTCATATTTAGGTCGGCTTGTAACAAAGAAATTATAAAACAAGCAAGTCAATTTTTATAAGTAGTAGGCGGCTCTACGCCTACTTTTGATGAAATCAATTTTAAAAATAATATTATCATAAATAAAAAACCTTTTATGGCCATTTTCTCAAGTTAACTTTAAAACTTATCTGTCCGATAAAAACAATTTTCATACAAAAATAAATTCGACACGTATTATGCACTTAAAAAAAATAATAATATTGGCGGCAATATATGTACCAACAGGTTATCATAACTCTAATGAGATTTTTGTCGAGCTTCTCCTCCAACTTGTGGCGTGCTGCTTTTGAGTGTTTCCTACACGTTGGCGGGACCTACAGGTTTTTGCGGAGTCTGCACGGCACTTGAAAAGCAAATAAGATTTCGCTGAGAAGCTTCTCATAGCAGAAATACACCCGGAGAGTTTGCCATACTACTGCCGAGGGACGCCCCCGGTTAGAAGAATGAATTTTCTACATAATTTTTTATGTTGCTTTTGTCTGGTATCGATACCCGACTACTTGGTATAGTAGGCCGAACACACTCCCGCTGAAAAATAATACTTGTATAAAAAATAATACTTGTATGAAAACTTAATACTTGTATGAAAAAAAAATTTATGAGAATGATAGTTGCATGAAAAGCTATACATACATCTACATATGTAAATTATACTTCTGTGAAAAAAATGGTATGTGTTTGTTTGCTTAGCATCCAACTGCTACTATAAAATTAGCTAAAATATCGGAAAAGGTTTCAAAAGCCGCGCTTTGACCTCGGTATCAATAATCCGAAAGCGTTTTTTAATTTTTCTGTTTCTGTCAAATTCTCAATCAACGTTACAAGTTTTCATGTGGTCCGTCTCTAAAAAATATGCAAACAAGTTTTCTACGCAGAAATACTGAGGATGGCGTGGCAGGTGTTGGACCGGCTAAGGGTTACATTTTATAAGTGCACATAAATACCAGTAAATTTTCAGTTTTTTGGCAATAACTTTTCTCTGAAATCAAAAATTAAAAAAGCGCTTCCGGACTCGTGATTGTGAGGTCAAAACACGTCTTCAAATATTAAAATCACAATTTTAGCTAACTTTTTAGCAGTTGGGTGCTAAAGGAAACAAATACCAAAAATAATATTTGTTTGGAAAAAGTAATACTTGTATGAATATTTAATATCTGTGTGAAAAGTAATACATACTTGTATAAGAAATAATAGCTGTATGAAAATCTAATACTCGTTTGTAAATTATACTTGCGCGAAAAGTAATAGATGCATGAAAATTATACTTGTGTGCTGCTGTTTTGTTGTTGGAACGAAAATTCGCGAAAATAATAAATGTTTGTAGTAAGTTTGCTATTTGAATGAACAAGCCTATTCGTGAACATTAAGCATTACAGCAAGAAAACAAGTCACCCTAACCATTTATCTTTTGTTAGTCCCCCCATACATACACATGTGACAATTATTGTGTGAATATCGGGACTAAAAAAAGCAAAACAATAAATACATACATACACACATATGTATGTTAGTACAAAATTGTTCTGTTTATGCATAAAGCACGATAAGGTTTGGACATTACTTATATTAATTACTCTAGAATAACACTAAACATGCTCATTAAAATAAAATCGTTTCGACGCTTGAGCTTTATAGAACGCGATTTTATACTGTTGAGCACGTTCCGTCGGTAAAAAAAAATAGGTACCCAAAAATAGTAATAAAAACAAAAGATATATACAATACAAATAATAACAGTAGTACCTAATAGGAATAATGAAATAGTTTTTAACTAAATATTATTTACTTATCTTCTAGACATCGGCTAACCTTACTCAATTGGGTCGCTATGCATAAATGTTTTCTATTAGTAACTTATGTGCGCTTAAAGCGGGAAACAGAATCAGTCCGCGTCAGTAGAGCAAATTCTATTTTGACGTATCCGTCGTATCTGGCGTTACGCATACAAACACTCGCAGTCTACTTTGCTGTCAGTTGTTTCAACGTACTGACTGACTGATTCCTCTGAAGTTCCTATTTACCGACCTCTAAAGTAAAGTCAATTTAGCTGGAGCGCTCTACTGTGGGTGCTAACTTTTTGCTCAGCTTCATTCTATATAAACACCCCGAGTGTCATCAAGATCGCATACGAGTGATCGAGCGTCGACCGTGACAATAACTAAGTACCTACCTATATATCGTTAATAAAAGTGTTTGTGTGTGTTTGAGTTGTATTCTTGGAGAAAATAACTGCAAACTATAATTACAGTTTTTATTGCAGTTCTTTGCAATCTTTAGAAAATTTTGCGAAGAAAACAGATGTGGCTACGAATATGATTGTGCAAATTATGGTAAATAAATGTTTTAGGTGTATTTCCAAATCTAAACCTAAGCATCGATTTTTTTCGGTTCAAGTGCCGAAATAGAGCTGTGATGAGATTTCCTTAAAAAAAAAATGTATACACGCAAAAAAATTTTGGTGGCACTTCAAGGTGCTGCTGTATTTATAAACTGAAAAAAGTGATATTTTAGAACCAAAAAGGAGTCAAAGTAACAAAAAATATAAAAAAAACTATTTACACCACTCTTACTATTTTTACACCACACTACCATATTGCCTTCACCGCGAGCCGAACTAACAATTATTAACTACTGAGCGGAGCTGTCTACCATTAGGCGGACAGTGTGCATCATGCAAAGGTTGGTTGCATAAATCTAGTTGCTCCGGACTAGATCCAAAAACACATCGGCCCACTAGTTTCTATAAAAGTTTTGTGGCGCCCTGCTGTTCACGTCCTAGGACGTCCCGAGGCAAGCAACGCTCATATGTTGCTTTATCGCCCTCTAATAATCAAGTCTCCACGACCTGCAATACTTATATTGCCCAGCAGTATACATGTGTTCCCGGCTGTAGCTTGCTTCCTAGTGCATCAACATCACAAGCACCCACTCATGGCTACTTTCTTCGTAGCACATCAGTTGATGCTTGTAGCACTACTGAGCTTCAGCCCCCGTCTCTAAACTCTTTACTAACTTCTTCCGGCACTAGCACGAATGAAAGTCAAGTCCATCAACTTCTGGTCCCTCACTCTTCGTGCACTGTATGTCGGCACAGGATATATGCGTCTGTGGCATCGGTCAAGTGCAACTCCTGCCTAGGCCTGTGTCACCTACGCATATGTTCTGGGCTCGCAAACAGAAATCTCTGGACTGATGTGTTTGTCGCGCCTTGCTGTCGAGTTGTGCAGCCCTTAACGCCGACGGATGTACACTCATCTAATAGTGAACGAATTCCGCCGGCTTCAGGACTGCAACGGAGATCAATATCGCGACATAACCTACCTCCATCTAGGCGAACACATCAGTCTTTAACTCCCAGAGTGGCCATTGCCTCTCCTTCGCAATTTAAACTGTTGCAATTTAACTGCAACGGCTTGACCCGCAAGATAGCGGAGATAACCACATTTATGCAGCTACATAAAATCAAAATTGCTGCAATCAAGGAGACAAAACTTGGCCCCCACTCGAATCTCCGAGCGAGTGGAGGCTACCACGTACTCCGGCATGACCGTACGGACGGCGGAGGTGGTCTCGCGTTCCTTGTTCACCATACGGTGCAGTATAGGGAATTTGATATCAACACTGACCAAAGAGACTTACCTTTAGAATGTCAAGGTATAGTTATACAAGCTGGTGGAGTTGATCTCGAGCTAATCAATATATACATTGCTCCCGTCACCTGCTGCCCCAGAAGTTATCGTCCTGACCTTAGGGCGTTTCTTGGTGGCGATAACCGTATCATCATGGGCGATTTTAATGCCCATCAGGATATGTGGCATTCACACCTTTCTGTGGACGGCAGAGGACGGGAATTAGTGCTTTGGGGCATATCCATACAACGTCTGTTGGCCATTACTCTGCGCTCTGTCCGCTAAACAATGTCTTACATGCCGCAACACCTGGCATTTCTGAAGAGGAGCGTCATCTTCCTCGAGAGACAAGGGTCACTCTGGCTCAATTACGCTCTGGATATTGTAGCAGGTTAAACTCCTACATATCTAGACTGAACCCTGATGTGCCGAATGTATGTCCGGCATGCGGCTCGTCCCCCCACAATACCAATCACTTATTTTCTTGCTCATTTGAGCCCACTCTTCTAACACCCATCTCTCTTTGGTCCAACCCTATTGAAACTGCTAGTTTCCTTGGACTCCCGTTAGAAGATATTGATGACAATTAGGTTAAGGAAAAATACGCGTTGGGCAGGACTACACCTCGTTACAACAACAACAACAACAGGCTATCGTGTACTTATGCCTGCCGACGTCAAAGTGTAGTTTTGTTCTGAATGGTAGCGACGACAGCTTTTATGGATTTACAGCACACTTTTTCACTTTACACCATTTTAGTGTAGCAAAAGAACGTTGACACCAAAATAGTGTTAACTTTACACCACAAAAGTGTAGCCTTTGCATCATTTTTTTTTGCGTGTAATTTATAATAATCATCCATTTAATCTCAGTTTATCAAGACCTTGTCGAGAGTTTCTGTCTGAACGGGTCAAACTACAGATATCTGGCGCAATTGACTCTAGCATGGGCTGTTTGACAAGGGCTCACCATTACACTGCAACAGAAAACCTCCCAAGCCTATGTATTAACCTGTACGAAACAAAAAATATTTTTGGTAAACATACGTATGTATCTTCCGCAAAACTTTTTTCTCGAATTTTCAAGCTGTTATTCCACCTTCTCTCGACATCGTCCATGATTCCAAAATATACCTCCTAACAGGTGGAGCGTTCGACAGGACACTAAATTTCTCAATTACCTACTAGGTTGTTGTTGTTGTGCTGCCCGCCAAAAAGCTTACGGCAGTAATAAGGGAGTCCTTTGACGGAATTTATCCAGTACTATATAAATTGATGGAACCGCTATAAAATTCCCCTCAAGTCTTAACATCTGTCTTCTAAAAGACCGTTCACCAGCCACCACGGAGTCTCATAACTTGTTTGTCCATCTCATGTGTCGATAAGAACACTTTCTGTACTGCAGTGTATGTACATATGGGTCATTCCATGCCAAATCGACAAAATTTTTACCTGACCCCCTTCGATTTTGCTAAAAATTTGCTATCTTTGTCATTTTGCAGAATTTTTTCTAATTTTTTCCACAAATCAAAAAAAGTTATGAATAACAAGATGTGCCGACAATCGCTTTTTTCAAGATCAACTGTTCCCAGTGAAGAAACTATTTTCCTTCCCTTTAGTAGTTGATCAATTAGTCCAATAAGAGACCTATTTATGCCCAGGTTTGTTAAAGCAGTGTTAATAGCCTCCGGCCTTATATTGTTGAAAGCCCCTTCGATGTCCAGAAAGGCCACGAGACAGTACTCCTTTTCATGCAATGATTTTTCAACAATAGAGACTAGGCTGTGGAGCGCAGTTTCCGTTGATTTACCTTTGGTGTATGCATGTTGATAGCTAGAAATAAGGTTGCTATCAATAGTAGAGGAGAGATAATCGCTAATTATCCTCTCGAAGGTTTTAAGTGCAAAAGACGAGAGACTGATCGGTCTGTAGTCTTTAGGCTCCTAGTGTGAGGCCTTCCCAGCCTTTGGAATAAAGACTACCGTGGCGCTTCTCCAGGAGCACGGAATGTAATTAAGAGCCAGGCAGGCTGAATAGAGAACTACCAGCCATTTAGCTGACATTTCCAGCGTGTTTATGAGTTGTGCGGGGAAAATCCCGTCTGGCCCAGCTGCCTTGAACGGCTCAAAGCTTTTGATTGCCCACCTTACCCTTTCCTCCGTAATGGGTATGTTTACCGCCAGGTTTGTTGCAGATGCTACAGGTGCATCATACAAGTTCCCCGGAAAGTGTGTGTTCAGGAGCAGCTCCAGGGTTTCCCCTTCCGTGCTGGTCCAAGATCCGTCAGGCTTCCGTAAATAGCTAATGGCTGTTTGAGTTTTTGATAGCACTCGTCTAAGTCTCGCTGTATCATCGACTTTTTCGACCCCGGTGCAGAAATTTCTCCACGAAGTTCTCTTCGCTTGCCTTAGAGCCTTTTTATAGGCCCTCAGTTTAGCTTTATATTCGAGCCATTCAGGCTCCGCCCGATGCTCTTGGCCTTGTTAAATTGCTTCCTGCATGATATACGGAACGAATCCAGGTCGTAAGACCACCAGTGGGGTCTATGTTTGCCGCGTGGTTTTGGTACTGGACAAGCCTGCTCTAGGGCATTTGAGAGCGCCGTTGTAAAGGTCGTTACCAGATACCTGATGAGGGGGCTTGTGGAGGTAATACTGGTAGGTCCCTAGCTAATATTTGGTTATGTAGCTGCCAGTTAGTGTTGCGTGGATTTCGTTTCATAACTGGCTGCTCAACAATAAAGTCTAACACAATTTCTATGTACCGATGGTCAGAAAATGAATGCTCATCAAGAACACGCCATTTTCTGACCCACTCATAAGCGCCTTCGCTACAAACAGTGAGGTCTATAACCTCTCTACGAGCTTTAGTTATAAAAGTAGGTTCGTTACCCACGTTACAAACCAGCAGGTTAGTTGTTAGTAGGTAGTCAAACAGAGACTCGCCCCTAGCGTTAATAACGGAGCTTCCCCACTGGACGTGATGAGCATTAGCGTCAGCTCCAATAATAAGATGGCCCGTACAGAAATTATCCACCAGATCTTTCACCTCCTTTTGTGGAGGAGGTTCTTCGGCGTCATAGGGCATATAGACCGACGCCATCGTTAGGCTGGTGCTGCCGACTGTTAAGCTGGCAGCTGTAACGTCACCATTTGAGTAGTTGGGTAATAGAAAGGTGTTTAGCTCAGACTTTACCAAAATACAGGTTCTGACCTTGCCCTCATCATTGGCTTGGATGAGCTTGTACCCCTTAGTCCCCAATCCACAGATCCTAGAGCTATTGACCCAGGGCTCTTGGATAAGGACCACGTCTACGTCGCCTTTAGAAAGACGACTGCTTAAAATAGCCGAGGCTGCTTTAGATTTGTGCAGATTTATCTGAAGCACCACCAACATGAGAGAGCTCAGACTTCCCTGCCGCCAGCGTGTCGTCGAGGTCTGGCCTGTTCCGGGTTCTGTCTCTCAACGAGGAGTTGTTCAGAGCACCTGCACGATTTGGCGTGGCGGGAACCCTCCTGTCTGATTTTGAACCAAGCAAGTTAGGAAATCTAAGTTCGATGTATATTGGAACGATTTTTCGTCATCCCTTGTCAATTTTGATTTTGTAACAAACCGGTTTCGGCGATCCGCCATCTTCAGTGTTTGATTTCGTTTTCCTTCTTAGTTCGGGTAAACTGAACCTTAAATAAATATCCTATCATAACCTCTAACGAGATTTTTGCCGAGCTTCTCGTTCCAACTTGTGGTGTATTGCTTTTGAGTTTTTTGCCGACTCCGAACGGCACTTGCAAAGCAAATGAGTTTTTGCTGAGAAGCATCTCATGGCAGAAATACACCCGCAGAGTTTGCCAAACTACTGCCGAGGGGCGACCCCGTTTAGAAAAATTCTTTTTCTAAATAATTTTTGATGTTACTTTTGCCGGGCCTTGATTCGCCACGACTTGGTGTAGAAGGCCGAACACACCCACTTTTTAAAATTAACGGATAATCATAATTGAATGACCACCTACCAAATCATACTATTTTAGCTATTACCTTACCCAATTATGTCAATTTATGTGGTTTTCGAAATTTTCCATATCAAAAGTGGCCGTGGTCGGGAAATATTTTCGTCCAATATCATCATGTATACTTACGGTGACCATTTTTCTATCGACAAAATACTGGAAAAAACATTTTTAAAAAATAATTTTCAAATAAACAAAAAAATAACAGTAGGTATTATATTTCTAAGAGTGCCGTTATGTGAACAAAATTATAATACCCTTGTAATAGTACCAGAACGCTGAGTATAAAAACTACTTTTCCAATGGACTGTTTTTTATTTTTTTTTATAATTTATAGCAGCTTTATTATCTCTAGTAATTATATTAAAGCACTTCCTGAAATATGGCAAGTAAAAATTTTAGCTGAAATAGTCAGTTCGATGGCATCTTTTTCATTGCTTTTCACTTTTGGCTTATAAATTATGTACTACAGCTAAAGTCGTTGGACGTAGGACACCACGCCCTAACTCATAGTCCTTATCAGTTCGACACACTTACTGGCTCTTTCCCAAAAAATCTATTCCAAATGAATAAATTTTAGAATTTCTATGTCGAAATCTGAGTGCTCCTTTTGAATGAAGATTGTAGAAGTATAATCATCATCATTTATTAGCGCTTAACCGCCTAAGCGATTTTGGCCGTTGCATATCAAAGCACGAGCAGAGCTAAACCGCAATGGAACAATCTTTTACAAGAGCGTGCAATTGCTGGCGTATGCCGATGATATTGATATCATTGGCCTTAACAGCCGCGCCGTAAGCGCTGCTTTCTCTGGGTTGGATAAGGAAGCGAAAAAAGTGGGTCTTGCGGTGAACAAGGACAAGACGAAGTATCTGCTGTCATCAAAGAAAGAATCGGCGCACCTGCGCCTTGGCAGCCAGGTCACCGTTGATAGCTACAAGTTTGAAACGGTGAGAGACCTCGTCTATTTGGGAACACCGAAAATAATAGCAGTCTAGAAATCCAACGGAGAATCACCCTTGCCAACAAGTGTTACTTTGGACTAAGTAGGCAATTGAGAAGTAAAGTCCTCTCTCGGCAAACAAAGATCACGCTCTATAAGTCTCTCATAATACCAGTCCTGATGTACGGCTCGGAATCATGGACAGTGGCAAAGAAGATGAGATGGCCCTTGGAGTATTTGAGAGAAAAGTTCTCCGGAAGATTTATGTTCCTTCCCGTGATGCCAACGGCGAGTATCGAAGGAAATTTAACGATGAGCTGTGCGAGCTTTACGCAGACCTGACCATAGTTCAGCGGATTAAAGCCCAAAGGCTCCGCTGGCTGGGTCATGTTATGCGAATGGACAAAGAAGCACCAGCACAGAAAGTTTTGCTATCGACACCCGAATTCGGCAGCAGAGGAAGGGTGAGACCTCGACTGAGATGGAAACAACAGAGGATGACTTGAACTCTCTTGGGGTTTCCAATTGGCATCAGTTATCGTTAAAAAGGAATGACTGGCTTGGAATGACTTAGATTAGATATCAAAGCACGAAGGCAGTATACTACTGAAGGGTAAATTGATTTTTATTGGTCATTTGACAGGTCTGAATCATCAGAGTAACGGTTGCCCCAAGCCTAAAGGAAAAAATTATTGAAAAACGTTACCAAAAAGAAGTGCGTTTGAAAATTATCACTTACTAAATAATATATTCTAAACAAGTAGCACGATTTTGAAAATAAATATAACTTTTAGTTTCTTTTTTATATACAATTTTACACTGAAATAAAAAGGTTGAAAGTGCTCATTGAAAGTAACATATCAAAAACACTTTCAAAGCGATTATGGTAATACTGTAAACATTACAGTATTTACTGTAAAATTGGCAGTAAAAACATGTGATTTTTGAAAAATATCAATTAATGATATAGTCCACTTCTAAATTTACAGTAATTCATGTCAATATGTTAGTGTTCACTTTCAAATTTACAGTAATTCATGTCAGTATGATAGTATATTCGAAGAATGATAGGGGTCACTTTCAAAATTGATATTACCCACTGTTGGACGAAAAATGACAGGGTTTACTGTTAATTTGACGGCCGTTTCTTGTAGATTTTTTTTCAGTGTAGTTATATATGTAGCCATTTACCTCTACTTTTGTTGTAAAAATTGATTTAACTGTTAACAGTAACTTATGATTTTGCGGTATTATTTTACACTGCCGATGCTTGCCAAACCGCGAATTTACTTATAAACTTTGACTGGTCTCTTGAACGCGCAAGCAAGATGTCTACCATTAGGCCATCGAAACTTTATGCTGGCTAGCGTCTAATAACAGCTTTGTTCTAAATGCGCTTCACTTTTTGGGTGTTGTAATTTTTCGAATAAGCGATCAAATCAAAATTTGGAACAAATGCAGTATACGGACAATGCTGCTATAAAAAACGAAAAGTTGGGATCGATAGGTATTAATAAAAGAAACATAACGGTATTTTTTTTTGGGCAAACAACAACAACAAAAGTTATCAAAGTTCATATAAAGAATTACCTAAATTAAAAATTTCTCAAAAACTATTGAACCGATTTTCAATGAATTACCCTTCATTTGAGGTACCATTGCTTTGGGTACAAAACCGCGTATGTGCAAGATTCGAAACACTTTTTCAAATCAAAATTTTTGAAGACTGAAAAATCAATTTAAATTTTTTCCTTTCCATTGGATAAGTAATTCAAAGTACCGGCGCTTGTTGCAAAACGGCGGCCGCGCTTATAAAAAATAACCCTTAGCCGATCCAAAGCAGAATAATTTCCTACATACATAGCCCCTTAAAAATTATGTACTTATTTTCTTAAACTCACGCCGACATATCGACCCCATAATCGTCTTCATCTTCCTCCTTACAACTCGTGGGTTGCATGGGTTGTTAAGGTTCCCATCCATTTTAAAAAATGTTGTTAATGGATCTAGATATATTTGTAGCCTTGCAATGCCTTTGCTTTTTGCGGTGGAATTGGGGCATAAAGACCTTGGCATACCTCCATAACCTTTCGATCGTATTTGTATGCTGGTCAGTTTCGGGATCTTTAAAGTGGAGCGAGTGCTTCACTTTAAAATGTGCATAGCCTCATCCTATAAAATAAAAATAAAAATAAAAATATAAATGTTGATCTATAAAGATTGAATTATATAATTATCAAATCAACGAACCTTCCAGAAATCGGACATAACTATGGTACCGGGTAAAATCCATTCTTTTATGATTTGCAGCAAAGTATCTTTGTCCCGTTACCATAAAACATCGGTTAGTTCCCCTCTCCACCCCACCGAACACCCTTTGCCCTTCCACACGATGACCGCGGTGGTACTTCCGACGACCAAATTTACTTTCGTCGATTTCAACAGTCACCCCGTTTCCGCCAATCTTCGTCTTATTTATGACCATACCATCGAACACCACCTCGCGACAAAAGCTGTTCCACCGTATAGTTTGCTATCGTGAGTTCATCCATAATGAAATCAAGGGTAGTGTTTTTAATCCATAAATACGCGAAAGCTACCATTTTAAAAAGGGAAGCTTTGATTTATCGAAAAATGTATTATTTCTTAACGAGACTTTAACGATACATCTACGTTTGCACTTGCCCTTCTTGAAAGCACAACACCTAAATAATTTTAAAAATTAACTTGTTACATACACATAATCACATGCTAACATATGTACATATATAAGCTAACCTCCAAGAGTAACCGTCACCGCTATCAGCATTTTCACTTAACTTGAGAACATGGCCCGCACTACAAAATTACTCGCCCTCGCTGGGAATCAATCCCCACTCTTGCAGTATGTATATGCCGGGCTGATTCACTATGGGACCACTTCCACATCACTCAAATATTTTATATAATATAATTGCAACAAGTTTATATTTGCCATAATAATTTGCACTTGTATTTAACACTTTAAATTATGCACACTTTCCAATAATTTTTTTAAATTTTTTTATTTATTTTTTTATTTATTTGTTTATGTCTAAGGTACAGCAGACACTTACTATTACAAATTATATTAAACTTACATTAATTCTTACATAAAAAATAAGTTTTTAATTTAAATTGCACCAAAACCCGGTATGGGCTTATAATATTTCGATATACATATAATGGTACTTTTTTTATCGTAACCTTGTGGAATTTTACTTAAAAAAAAACCATATCGTTAAAAATATAAACTTTTTAATGGAAACCCTCGTGAAGGGTGGATACCTTGCCGCGGTACGAGGGCTTAAGTCGATAGCCACAGGGCTACGCTGCCCTTGTGATCATAGCTCCGTACGGCACTTCATCACGAGAGCAGCCTAGCCTCTGGCGCGACGACAAAGATCTTCCCCCTCCCAATCCAGGGTGTTATGCGACCACGTGCCCATTGGACGTTTGCAGCCGGGAGGCAAATCGTGGCTGTATTTGAACGGAGCCTCTCTGATACCGGGTCGCCTCAGAGAGTAAGCATGGCCTTACCGCGGTACGGGGCTCTGCCGCGGCGGACGACACATTTTCCCCTACTCTTCCCTTGACCCTAAGCTGGCCTTGTCCGGCGATGGGTCGTACGAACATGATGAACTCAAATAACGCAAATAAAAACGAAAAACCCAAAAAGCAAACAACGCCAAATTTCACTCCTCAGCAAAGGAGAGCTATGGAGGAGCAGGCGAGAAAGCAACAACAACGCCGGAGGACAACCTCCGTTCCACAATCAAGGGGGGGATCGACAGCGATGGCAACTACGAGTCGGTCAACCAACCCTCTATCGAGTAAGATTGACTTGATGGGAGCTAGCACCAGTGCGGTTGCCAACGCAGCTAAGCGGACAACGGCGGATGCTAAACTCCCATCAACCTCTGATATGAAAACCAGTATCTTTACGTCTGTGGCAGCGGTCTCACGACCTGGCCTCGGAGTTTCGAAGGGGAAGGAAGCTGCAACTGAGATTTCGGCAAGGGGAGCGACCGCGATGGCAACTACGGGTCCGCACTCCCGGGAGACATCTCCCTGCCGCTTCACATACCACGAGAAAAGATTGGCTGCAAAGATCCTGAAGAGGTATGAAGGGGTACCACAGGAGTCGCTGTCGCCGAATTCCAGTAAATCGGTAGAGCTAGCGAAAGCTGTGATACCGGATTTCCAAAAATCTTACATGCCAAAGAGGTTAAAAGTTAACCCTTTCAAGCGCCAGAGATCGGACCTGGAGTTAAATCCCCCTCCCAAGCGGCATCAGAATACCTCTAGAGCGGGCAAACTAAGCTTTTCTGAGGTAACCAAGGACAGGATCCTTATAGGCGTCCTTGACCGAGGCAATGACCGTCTGGCCATCCCCAAGGACCGGTGGCGTTACGTGCGAAATGAACTCGGCAACATTCTTCTCAACGTTGCTCCGGAGTTTCCGGGTAGTTCGGCGCGAGTAACGGATGCGGGCTGGCACCAGGGTCAGATCAAATTACTCGCATGCGAGGATGCAAAAACCGTAGCACTGTATAAGGCAGCAGCTGCTAAACTGGGCGAAGACTACAAGGGCGCAAAGATAGAGGTCGTCGACTGGAAGGACATTCCAGCTCGTCCAAGGGCAAGGGCGTGGATTCCGGCCATCCCTGACGAACCCGATAGAATTCTCGGGATGCTACGGCTAATGAATCCGTCTCTCCCAACGCATGACTGGAGTGTTAATCTGGTCGGGGATGCGGTGGGGCCCGACAGACAGGTGGTGTTCACCATGAATAAAGAGTCAATCGAGCCCCTCAAAAGGTGCAATGGCCTAGTACACTACAGCGTAGGCCAGATCGTTATCCACGTATATCGTGGTGACGCTCAGCGCGCTACCTTCTCGGCTGCTCCGGGGGAACCGGAAAACGAATTACCAGAAGAGGAAGCGGAGGAGTCCGATGCGGAAAGCATGTTATCCGCCACGTCCCTTGCCGATAGTGCTGTGAACAACTCGGAGATGGAGGACAGCCTACAGGACGAGGAAGTCCTCGACGTCACGGTGGTAGCAGCCAACGCTGAGCGATTAACATCTAACGCTACAGGCAGCAGGACTCCTGCAACGCCATATCGGGCAGTTAATCGGAACAACTCGTCGTTGATAGGCAACCTCCGGGATGGGGCAAACCTCGACGACATGGGGACGGCAGGGAAGTCTGTGCGCTCTCATGTTGGTGGTGCTTCAGATTAATCTGCACAAATCTAAAGTGGCTTCGGCTGCTTTAAGTAGTCGTCTTTCTAAAGGCGTCGTGGATGTGGTCCTCATCCAAGAACCCTGGGTCAATAGCTCGAGAATCTGCGGATTGGGGACTAAGGGCTTCAAGCTCATTCGAGCCAGCCAGGAGAGCAAAGTCCGAACGTGTATTTTGGTCAAGTCTGAGTTGAACTCCTTTCTCCTACCTAACTACACCAATGGTGATATTACCGCTATCAGTCTAACGGTCGACATCACCCGCCTGACGGTTGCGTCGGTCTATATGCCCTACGACGCCGAAGAACCCCCACCACAAACGGAGGTGAAAGACCTGGTGTCAAATTTCTGCACGGGTAATCTTATTATTGGAGCGGACGCTAATGCTCACCATGTCCAATGGGGGAGTTCCGATATCAATGCCAGGGGCGAGTCTCTGTTTGATTACCTCTTAACAACCAACCTGGTAATTTGCAACGTGGGTAATGAGCCTACTTTTATCACTAAGACCCGTAGGGAGGTCATAGACCTCACTATCTGTAGTGAAGGCGCTTATGGGTGGGTCAGAAAATGGCGGGTTCTGGAAGAACATTCATTCTCCGACCACCGTTACATAGAAATGGTTTTAGACTTTATTGTAGAACAACCAATCATGAAGCGCAATCCACGTAACACAAATTGGCAGTTACACAATGAAATATTAGGCAGAGACCTCCCAGTACTGCCCTCACAAGCCCCCTCATCAGTAGAGGAGCTGGAGGATCTTGTTACTACATTTACATCGGCGCTCTCAAATGCTCTAGGACAGGCTTGTCCAGTGCCAAAACCACGCGGTAAACACAGGCCACATTGGTGGTCATACGATTTGGACTCGTTCCGCAAATCATGCCGGAAACAATTTAACAAGGCCAAGAGCCTCGGCTCTGAGCCTCATTGGCACGAATATAAAGCTAAACTTAGGGCCTACAAAAAAGCTCTGAGACATCGGCATAGGAAATGCAAATTTGCAAAACTGGCATCTTATATATTATATATTAATATATATAAAAGAAATATGCACCGATGGAAAGGAAATTGAAAAAACTGACGGTATATTTTCAGGGGCGTCCCCGAAATTTAAGGATGGGGGTACGGGGCTAGCGACCCCTCGACCCTCTAAAGTTTTTATTGGTCGAATTTTCTATCACAAGTGATACTAGTTCATATAAATCGATGTCATAAATCCATAAGTGACGAGTTTCACACAGTCGAATTAGTTTTCAAAAATGCACCGCCATATTGGATCCACCATTTTGAATTTAAAAAACCCGATATCGGATTCGTAATCAGACAACGCATAAACCCCCGAGTACCAAGTTTCAATAAAATCCAATTAGTTTTCAAAAAAATCACCGCCATATTGGACCCGTCATTTTGAATTTAAAAAAACTGACATCGGATTCATAATCAGCGATGTGATAAACCTTCTAGATGCGAAATATATCCAAAAAACCAATGCGCGATGAGATCAGTGTAGGCGTTTTAGTTGCACCGTTTTCAATTTCGAAACATACTTTCAGGAGTTAAACCCCTTCTACTCATCCAAGAAGGCTATTGAATTGCAAGAATATTCGTCAATGAAAAGAGAATAACAACACACAAAAACGCAAATTTTTACTGCACTTAGGGCCGCTTTCATAAAAGCTGATAACGACTAACCGGAGTTTAATTGACGTATTTTGTATGGTTAGCTGTTAAGTTAATCACCGATTAGGCTTAATCGGCTTTTATGCAAGTGGCCCTTAAACATGTTAAAATTAAATTAAATTTGCAAGCATCTAATTTTTTTTATAAAAACGAGTAGCGCGACCTCTAAAGCACCTTAAAAAAAACAAAAAAGTAGCAGCCTCTTTTTTTGTCACAAGGAACCATATTTTGGGGTAGCGTTTTAGATTTTCCAAAAAAAAAAATTTTGAACCACTCTAATGCGTAACTTACATAGTAAATATAACACCTTTAAACATAGAATTTTTTAAGTATTTTACTGGCTAGGGTTACAAGCTGCATATCAAATGAAAGGTAATTTTACTACCTATACAACGCAAAAAAATTCTGAAAATCGGTCCGATACTTAAAGAGTAATTTAGATTAAAAAATGCTTCATATGAACTTTGGCCCTTAAAATGTTATAGTCATTTGCCCACAAAAAAAAATTAGGTAGTTATACTCACCTTGACCATGTCTATCAATCCTCAGATATCTTTTTTTGATTTTAGAATTGTCCTATACTGCATTTAAGCCCAAAATTTTTATACCCAGCGTACTAGTACTACTACAAGGGTATATTAATTTTGTTCACATAACGGCACAAAATAATCGAGATAGATATAAGGTTTGTTTACTGACCAAAAAAAAGTTCAGAGTAGGTTAGAGCAGAGCAGAGCAGCGCAGCTGTCAAAATAGAAATAGAGCAATTTAGAGCAACTCGGAGCAGAAATGCCATGAAACACTTGAATCTCGATAGTTTCTTTTTAATTGGTTTTTTTGTTTTAATCTTCAAAATTAATTCAAATTCACGTTTACACAAACATTGGTTTTCTTGCAAGCTAATTTTTTTGAAGTTTTCAAAAATTTATTTTTTCCTGACTGACAATTGCTTCTCTGCTCTAACTTACTCCATAAAAAAAGCTAGAGCAGAAATTTGTGATCTGGATTACTCTAGTTTTGTTTTGAGCGTACTCATGAAACAAAAGATAGAGCAACCTAGAGCAAGAAAATTGTTCGTTAAACACAATTTTGTGAAATATCTCAATCTGGCGTAAGCTAGAGCAGCCCAATAAACAAACCTATAGAGTTCCATATATGAAAGTTCTTAGGATTAAAAGAGGAGTTGATTAAGGCATGTCCGTCCGTCTGTACGTCTGTGTACACGATAACTTGAGTAAAAATTGAGATATTTGCATGAAATTTTGTACACAGGTTACTTTCTGGCCAAGGTAGGTTGCTATTGGGCGAAATCGATATCGAAAATTTCGAAAATCACACAAATTGTCTTATCTCGGTAGCTGAAATGGCTAAAATGTTATAATTTTATAGGTGAATCCCCCTGGTCATTCTCTTATGATTTTTTCATAAATTTTTTATAGTGGGCACCGCCCACTTTTAAGGGAGGCGTTTTTGAAAATTTGACTGGTCGTAACTCTTAAACTGATTAGGATAGAACGATGGAATTTGGCACAAAACATACTAGTATTGTTGGGAGTATACCTGATGAAACTGAAAAAAATCGCTCTCCAACCACGCCCGCTTTCGATATCGAAAATCACATAAATTGAAATAATTCGGTAACGGAAATTAAGCATATCCTCCTAGGGCCTAATGATTGTTATCCCGTTATAAAAATTACCGCTGGGTATTAAATGTTCGGTTCAGCCAAACTAAGACTTCCTTACTTGTTGTATGTAATTTTAATCAAAAATGTTAGTAGGTAGAATCGCAAAATATTTTCTTCAACTTTAACGTTCATTAACTGTAGTAAATTTGCGAAAAAGGTGTTTATTTCATACAAAAATTACAACTATTATGGTAGCAATATTAATAAATTGATACTGCGAACACTTAAATATGTATGTAATATTCATTTCGATTTTTACAGACAGTTAACTTCAAGTTATACTTAAAAATATTTACAGAGCGTTTCTGGGGCTGCTTAACAAAAAAAAAGGACGTGTGGCACTCGGGGACTGCCGCGGTAAAGCTATTGCATATCACTTTTTATCAGCTTATGCAATTATAATATTCATGAAAACTCAATGAGCATATTTATGGCTTTAGAGCAGTACAGCCTTAACCTGTTAACAGTATAGCCTAAAAATAGTCAACAACCTATTTTATGTAGTGTACAGATCCAATTTTAATGTAATGTAATGTACAGCTCCAATTTTATGTAATCGGCCTGCTGCTAACATCATACGCCCAATCCAGGGTGTTATGCGAAACCGTGCCCATTGGACGTTTGCAGCCGGGAGGCAAATCGTGGCTGTATTTGAACGGAGCCTCTCTGATACCGGGTCGCCTCAGAGAGTAAGCATGGCATGGGGCTCTGCCGCGGCGGACGACACATTTTCCTCTGCTCTTCCCTTCACCCTAAGCTGACCATGTCCGGCGATGGACTCAAATAACCTTAATAAAAACGAAAAACCTAAAAAACAAACAACGCCAAATTTCACTCCTCAGCAAAGGAGAGCTATGGAGGAGCAGGCGGGAAAGCAACAACAACGCCGGGGGACAACCTCCGTTCCACAATCAAGGGGGGGATCGACAGCGATGGCAACTACGAGTCGGTCAACCAACCCTCTATCGAGTAAGATTGACTTGATGGGAGCTAGCACCAGTGCGGTTGCCAACGCAGCTAAGCGGACAACGGCGGATGCTAAACTCCCATCAACCGCTGATATGAAAACCAGTATCTTTACGTCTGTGGCAGCGGTCTCACGACCTGGCCTCGGAGTTTCGAAGGAGAAGGAAGCTGCAACTGAGATTTCGGCAAGGAGAGCGACCGCGATGGCAAGTACGGGTCCGCACTCCCGGGAGACATCTCCCCGCCGCTTCACATACCACGAGAAAAGATTGGCTGCAAAGATCCTGAAGAGGTATGAAAGGGTACCACAGGAATCGCTGTCGCCGAATTCCAGTAAATCGGTAGAGCTAGCGAAAGCTGTGATACCAAAATTCTTACATGCCAAAGAGGTTAAAAGTTAAATCCCCCTCCCAAGCGGCATCAGAATACCCCTGGAGCGGGCAAACTAAGCTTTGCTGAGGTAACCTAGGACAGGATCCTTATAGGCGTCCTTGACCGAGGCAATGACCGTCTGGCCAACCCCAAGGACCGGTGGCGTTACGTGCGAAATGAACTCGGCAACATTCTTCTCAACGTTGCTCCGGAGTTTCCGGGTAGTTCGGCGCGAGTAACGGATGCGGGTTGGCACCAGGGTCAGATTAAATTACTCGCATGCGAGGATGCAAAAACCGTAGCACTGTACAAGGCAGCAGCTGCTAAACTGGGTGAAGTCTACAAGGGCGCAAAGATAGAGGTCGTCGAGTGGAAGGACATTCCAGCTCGTCCAAGGGCAAAGGCGTGGATTCCGGCCATCCCTGACGAACCCGAGAGAATTCTCGGGATGCTACGGCTAATGAATCCGTCCCTCCCAACGCATTACTGGAGTGTCAATCTGGTCGGGGATGCGGTAGGGCCCGACAGACAGGTGGTGTTCACCATGAATAAAGAGTCAATCGAGCCCCTCAAAAGGTGCAATGGCCTAGTACACTACAGCGTAAGCCAGATCGTTATCCACGTATATCGTGGTGATGCTCAGCGCGCTGCCTTCTCGGCTGCTCCGGGGGAACCGGAAAACGAATTACCAGAAGAGGAAGCGGAGGATTCCGATGCGGAAAGCATGTTATCCGCCACGTCCCTTGGCGATAGTGCTGTGAACAACTCGGAGTTGGAGGACAGCCTACAGGACGAGGAACTCCTCGACGTCACGGTGGTAGCAGCCAACGCTGAGCGATTAACATCTAACGGTACAGACAGCAGGACTCCTGCAACGCCATATCGGGCAGTTAATAGGAACAACTAGTCGTTGATAGGCAACCTCCGGTATGGGGCAAACCTCGACGATATGGGGACGGCAGGGAAGTCCGTGCGCTCTCATATTGGTGGTGCTTCAGATTAATCAGCACAAATCTAAAGTGGCCTCGGCTGCTTTAAGTAGTCGACTTTCAAAAGGCGACGTGGATGTGGTCCTCATCCAAGAACCCTGGTTAATAACTCGAGAATCTGCGGATTGGGGACTAAGGGCTTCAAGCTCATTCGAGCCAGCGAGGAGAACAAAGTCAGAACGTGTATTTTGGTCAAGTCTGAGTTGAACTCCTTTCTCCTACCTAACTACACCAATGGTGATATTACTGCTATCAGTCTAACGGTCGACAGCACCGCCTGACGGTGGCGTCGGTCTATATGCCCTACGACGCCGAAGAACCCCCACCACAAACGGAGGTGAAAGACCTGGTGTCAAATTTCTGCACGGGTAATCTTATTATTGGAGCGGACGCTAATGCTCACCATGTCCAATGGGGGAGCTCCGATATCAATGCCAGAGGCGAGTCTCTGTTTGATTACCTCTTAACAACCAACCTGGTAATTTGCAACGTGGGTAATGAGCCTACTTTTATCACTAAGACCCGCAGGGAGGTCATAGACCTCACTATCTGTAGTGAAGGCGCTTATGAGTGGGTCAGAAAATGGCGGGTTCTAAGATAAGAACCCCCACCACAAACGGAGGTGAAAGACCTGGTGTCAAATTTCTGCACGGGTAATCTTATTATTGGAGCGGACGCTAATGCTCACCATGTCCAATGGGGGAGCTCCGATATCAATGCCAGAGGCGAGTCTCTGTTTGATTACCTCTTAACAACCAACCTGGTAATTTGCAACGTGGGTAATGAGCCTAATTTTATCACTAAGACCCGCAGGGAGGTCATAGACCTCACTATCTGTAGTGAAGGCGCTTATGAGTGGGTCAGAAAATGGCGGGTTCTGGAAGAACATTCATTCTCCGACTACCGTTACATAGAAATGGTTTTAGACTTTATTGTAGAACAACCAATCATGAAGCACAATCCACGTAACACTAATTGGCAGTTACACAATGAAATATTAGACAGAGACCTACCAGTACTGCCCTCACAAGCCCCCTCATCAGTAGAGGAGCTGGAGGATCTTGTTACTACATTTACATCGGCGCTCTCAAATGCTCTAGGACAGGCTTGTCCAGTGCCAAAACCACGCGGTAAACACAGGCCACATTGGTGGTCCTACGATTTGGACTCGCTCCGCAAATCATGCCGGAAACAATTTAACAAGGCCAAGAGCCTCGGCTCTGAGCCTCATTGGCACGAATATAAAGCTAAACTAAGGGCCTACAAAAAAGCTCTGAGACAGGCGAAGAGAACCTCGTGGAGAAATTTCTGCACTGGCGTCGAAAAGGTCCACGACACAGCGAGACTTAGACGAGTGCTCTCGAAAAGTCAAACAGCCATCAGGTATATGCGAAGACCTGACGGATCCTGGACCAGCACGGAAGAGGAAACCCTTGAGCTGCTCTTGAATACACATTTTCCGGGGAATCTGCATGACGCACCACTAGCACCTGCAACAAACCTGGCAGTAAATATACTCATCACTGAGGAAAGGGTAAGGTGGGCAGTTAAGAGTTTTGAACCGTATAAGGCTGCCGGGCCGGACGGGATTATCCCCGCGCAACTTATAAACACATTGGAGACATCAGCTAAATGGCTGATATTTCTCTTCACAGTCTGCCTGGCTCTCAACCACATTCCGGGCTCCTGGAGAAGCGCCACGGTAGTGTTTATCCCTAAGGCTGGGAAGGCATCCCACTACGAGCCAAAAGACTACAGACCGATCAGTCTCTCGTCCTTTGTACTCAAAACCTTTGAGAGGATACTAAGCGACTACCTCTCAACGACTATTGGTAGCAACCTTATCTCTAGCTATCAGCATGCATACACCAAGGGTAAATCAACAGAAACCGCTCTGCACAGCCTAGTATCTGTCATTGAGAAATCGCTGTGTGAAAAGGACTACTGTCTCGTGGCCTTCCTAGACATTGAGGGGGCTTTCAACAATATAAGCCCGGAGGCTATCAACTCCGCTCTAACTAATCTGGGCGTAGATAGACCTCTAACTGGTTTAATTGACCAACTTTTAAGGAGAAGGAAAATAGCTTCTTCACTTGGTACGGTTGAGTTATCACGCTATGTCACAAGGGGAACACCCCAGGGTGGTGTTCTTTCCCCGCTTTTATGGAACCTCACAGTCAACTCGTTGCTACGTGACACAAGCTGAGGGGCGGGAAGATAGTGGCATACGCAGACAATTTAGCTATTGCATTCAGAGGCAAGTTCCCACAAACTCTGTGTGACCTGATGCAAGTAGCACTGCGAGAAGTTTCGACGTGATCCTCTTGCTGCGGACTTAGTATCAACCCGGGGAAAGTGGAACTTGTCCTCTTCACCAACCGGTACAAAATACCGCCACTAAGCCTACCAGAACTAGATGGCACGCGCCTGGGCTTGTCGGATAAGGCCAAGTTTCTAGGCATAGTTCTGGACAGGAAATTGAATTGGAAGGAGAATGTCAGAAGAAAGCTTGCATCGCTCTTTACACATGCAAAAGAGCCATTGGCAAAAAATGGGGGCTCAGCCCTAGAGTATGCAGTTGGATCTACACGGCCATCATTCGCCCAATCATGCTGTATGGAGTCGTCGTATGGTGGCCTGCGCTGAGCAAGGCAACATACCTGAATCTGTTGCGGAAAGTCCATAGATCCAATATGATCTGTATAAGCGGTGCGCTAAGGACAACGCCCAACGAAGCCCTCCAGGTCATTCTGGGCATTTTGCCACTTGATCTGGAAAGGTTTCGGTCAGCGGCGGCATCAGCTCTGCGCCTAAGAGAAACCTCCAGTTGGGGTTAGGGTACTATTGGACACTCCAGTATTCTGGAATCTTACAGCTTTCTCCCTCTAAGTACAGATCGTTGTGCGACCACTACAGTCGGGGATAGCTGTTTCAAAATAAACATTCCCAGCAGAGAAGACTGGGAGAGGACGGATTGGTGTCCCGAAACAAATAGTGGCACTTCCATATACACCGACGGCTCGAAGTTGGACGGCAGAGTTGGAGGAGGGGTTTATTCAAGGGATTTGGACCTTGAGCTCTCCTTCAGACTACCTGATCATTGTAGCGTCTTCCAGGCGGAAGTCTCGGCAATCCTAGACGCCGCGGCCTGGTTAAGCAAACGTGTTATCGGAGAAGATATCGCTATTTTCAGCGATAGCCAAGCGGCCATCAAATCCCTTGGCTCATACACGTTCAACTCTGAACTGACGCTCAGCTGTCGTCGATCTCTTCAGGAGATGGCCCAACAGAACCGCGTAAACCTCATATGGGTCCCGGGACATAGGGACATTGAGGGAAACTGTAAGGCAGACGAGCTTGCCAGGCAGGGCACGACCAAGCAGGTTCTTCAGGATAAAGAGCGCTTAGGTATGCCGTTTTCCACATGCAAACTAATGCTGAAGGAGCACACACTCCGTCAAGCCAACGAAAGATGGCTGCAATCCCCAGGGTGTCGGATATCGAAACAAACCTGGCCAAAATGGGATCTTAAAAGGTCTAGACGCATTTATGCCCTAACTAGGAGGGAAATCTCCATATTGATAGGGGTATTAACCGGTCACTGCCTCATTGGTAGGCATGCAGAAAGGCTAGGTGTGCCCTACCGACGATGCTGCAGGAGTTGCAAAGATGATGAGGAGGAGGAAACAGTGGAGCACCTCATCTGCAACTGTCCCGCTTTAAGCGGCGCAAGAACGAGGTTTTTAGGAGTTCCGTTCCTGGATAGCCTAAGCCAGATCGCGGAACTGGACATAAAGGACTTGATGGCCTTCATAAAGTCATCTAAGTAGTTCGAGGAGGAGTAACGGTGTCGGTTTAGGAGTGTCAGTCCCGGGATTCGGCTATGTGGAAAATCCCAACAACTCAGGGATTTTCCATATGGCTGGGTCCCGGGACTGACTTTCCTTGTGTTGGTGGTATCACAACGGGCCTTTCAAAACTGGCCTAAGTGTTCCTCTGCGGCAGCCACTTGAACCTAACCTAAATGTAGGCAACGCTTATATTTATTTTTGTCAAGTTATGTTGCTAACGCCGAACCTTTTAACATTGAAAAAAGTCCGTTACTACGAACTTTTTTAACATAAAAATTTTTTTCATTTCACTCCCAACGCCAAAGCCTGCGATAAAATCTATGCAATAGCTTAAACAAAATAAAATGACTGACAACATATATATGAATAAAAATGAGTTATACATTAATATAATGTGTACTTAACGAAATAATAAATATAATGATTTTATGCACTTCAGGTTTTTTTTAGAGATCAAATATGATATCGTCCCCTTTTTGCGTTTTTATCGTAACCACCATTTTTTCGAAATTTACTTTTTGATGCAAATTGGTTCATCATCCCTTAGCGCATCATCTGGAAAAAAATTATAGCTGAAATCCTTACAGTTATGTCAAAAAATTGCTATCTTTTTTATCGTATCCACCAATTCATAAAAGAAAAAATAAAAAAAAAAATTAAAAAAATGCTCTCCTGTAAAATTTGGGTTTTGGCGTTTACGATAAAAACGCAAAAAGGGGACGATATTTGTATCGCATGTAAGTTAGTTTATTTTTATTTTATATCGTAAAATATTCGGCTTTATTAAAATTTCTTTGTTTTAATTAAAATTTGTTTGTTTGTTCTATAGAGCGAGATCCCAGAGCCTAAAAGCGTCACTTATTTTATAATGGATGAAACCAATACCGATCGATAGTCCTCCCCGAATCTAGAAAGAATGTGAAAATTTTAAAGCTGTACCTATGACAAGGGCCTAGGAATCGGGGGTCAAAGTCGCCAAAAAATGACCCTAACATCACTTATTTTATAATGGATGATTTTCACATATTTGTCGTAGATTACCACCCCGCGTCCGTATCAAGTGTTGTTAGACCCGTACCAGTGACAAGGCTCCAGCCAGACACCCCAGTTCGCGGATTTTCCTATAGAAATTTTTTCTGTTTTACCAATTTCACGCATTTGGGCCACTTTGGCTGCTTTTAACTACCCAATATTTTCCCATTTTTTGTAGAACACTACCCTCAAGTAGTATCAGGAATTTTTAGACTTCGTCCCATGGCAAAAACTTCAGCCAGACACCTCAAAACTCGGGAAATTTCACTAATTTTTACTGCGCTTTCACATGTTTAAGCGGATTTGACCAACTTTGGCCTATTTTAAATAACAGATCTTTACACATGTGTAGTAAAATGCTACCCTTAAGAATCAAGCATTTCTAGACATCATCCCATGGAAAAAACTTCAACCAGACTCCTGAAAGTTCGAGAACTTTTATTTTCCTATTAATTTGCTTTCTCTTGTTTGTCCCACTTTTACTAATTTCAAATGATAGATCTTTTCAGATGTTTCGTAGGACACTACCCTTAAGTAGTTTCAGTCATTTCTAGACTTCGCCCCATGGCAAAAACTTCAGCCAGACACCTCAAAGCTCGGGATTTTCACTAATTTTTACAAAGATTTCACTTGTTTCAGCAGGTTTCTCCAACTTTGTCCACGTTTAAACGGCGGATCTTTACACATGTGTCGTATAACACTACCCTTAAACAGTATCAGGCATTTCCGGACTTCATTCCATGAATAAAACTCAAGCCAAACAACCCAAAGCACGGGAACTTTTCATCATTTTTACTGTACTTTCACATGGTCAAATGGGTTTACCCAACTTTGGCTGCTTTTAAATGGCGGATCGCTACAAATGTATCGTATAACACTACTATTAACTAATATTAGGCATTTTTAGACTTCGCCCCATGACAAAAACTTCAGCCAGACACCTCAAAGCTGAGGAAATTTCATAATTCTTGCTGCGAATTCACATGTTTAACTGCGTTGGTCTAACTTTGGCTGCTTTTAAAGGGCAGATAATATCATAGAAGACCACCCTTAAGTGGTATCAGGTACTTTTTGACTTCGCCCCATGTCAAAAACTTCAGCCAGACACCTCAAAACTGAGGAATTTTTATAATTCTTACTGCACTTTCACATGTTTAAGCGAATTTGTCCAACTTTGGCTGTTTTTGAAAGGCAGATCTTTGCACATGTGTCGTGGAACACTATCTCCAAGTAGTATCAGGCATTTTTATACTTCATCCCAGGGAAAAAACTTCAGCCAGACACCTCAAGCCAGAGGAATTTTCATAGTTCATACTGCTTTTTCACATGTTTAATCGGGTTGGTCCAACTTCGGCTGCTTTTAAAGAGCAGATCTTTTCACATGTGTCATAGAAGACCCCCTTAAAGAAGGATCGGCTATTATTATACTTCGCCCATGTCAAAAACTACAGCCAGACACCTCAAAACTGAGAAATTTTCATAATTCTTTCTGCGATTTCACAGGTTTAAACGAGTTGGTCCAACTTTTGCTATTCGTAAAGGGCATATCTTCACACATGTGTCATAGAAGATCACCTTAAAGAAGTATGTCAAAAACTACAGCCAGACACCTCAAAACTGAGAAATTTTTATAATTCTTATTGCGTTTTCAAATGTTTGAGATGGTTCGTCTACCTCTGGCTGCTTTTAAAGGGCAGATATTTTCAATGTGTCATAGAGGACCACCCTTACGTGGTACCAGGTACTTTTAGACTTCGCCTTATGACAAATACTTTAACCAGACACCTTAAATCTGGGTAGTTTTCATAATTCTTACTGTGCTTTCGATTGTTTAAGCAGGTTTGTCCAACTTTGACTATTTTTAAAAGGCGAATATTTACACATGTGTCGTAGAACGCAACTCTTAAGTGGTATCAGGCATTTTTGGAGATCTTCCCATGACAGAAACTACATCCAAACACCTCAAAGCTCGAGTTTTTTTTCGCAATTGATCTCTCCATAGGACATGATCAAGCAAATCAGAACAGTTCAGCCCATACAAAGTGTTCAGATGTGGAATTTGTTGCATTTCAGACAATTTCACTCTTATGTCGCTACCCTGCAGCGAAAGCAACTAGTTGAAAACTACTTTACTACTAGTTGGTGCACCGGGCTTATATGGAACAAAGACAGAACACTGACTAGTTGGGCCCGGTGTTCTGTCTTTTTTCCTTATAAGCAACTGGTATTTTTTACGTGTTGATGTCCTACAAGATGACAATTGTCAGATTTCGACCAGAATATACCAGTTATTTACTAGTCAGGAAGTACCAGTTTCATGCTAGTTGTAAGATACCAGTTCCATACTAGTTCATCCTGGACTAGTATAATTTCCAAAAAATGAACTAGTCCAAAAAGGACCAGTATGGAATATACTAGTCAAAAAGGCTTTTAACCTGGACTAGTATGATTTCAACCAGAATTTTCCTGGCTTACCCTTTATTTTATCATTTGACTTTATTTTCATGTTTATTCTTAAGAAAGCAGCGGCTATTTGTATTTACCCTATCACGAAAAAGCATCTATGAATTATAAGAGAAAACGAAACGAATGAATTTTGTTTTTTTCAACTGGTATAATTTCATCCAGAAAAATCTTGTTGTATACTAGTATGGAATGGATATTTCCTGACTAGTATGGGTTCAGCCGGAAAATTCTAGTTGTATACTAGTATTTTTCTGATTAGTTTGAGGTTTCGCTGCAGGGAACTCACTTAAACCTGTGAAATCGCAGTAAGAATTATGAAAATTCCTCAGTTTTGAGGTGTCTGGCTGTAGTTTTTGACATGGGACGAAGTATAAAAATACCCGATGTTTCTTTAAGGTGGTCTTCTATGACACATGTGTGTAGATATGCCCTTTACGAAGAGCAAAAGGTGGACCAACTCGCTTAAACCTGTGAAATCGCAGTAAGAATTATGAAAATTCCTCAGTTTTGAGGTGTCTGACATGGGGCGAATTATAAAAATACCCGATACTTCTTTAAGGGTGTCTTCTATGACACATGTGAAAAGATCTGCTCTTTAAAAGCAGCCGAAGTTGGACCAACCCGATTAAACATGTGACCAAGCAGTAAGAACTATGAAAATTCCTCAGCCTTGAGGTGTCTGGCTGCAGTTTTTTCCATGGGATGAAGTCTAAAAATACCTGATACTACTTGGAGATAGTGTTCCACGACACATGTGTAAAGATCTGCCTTTCAAAAATAGCCAAAGTTGGACAAACTCGGTTAAACATGTGAAAGTGCAGTAAGAATTATAAAAATTCCTCAGTTTTGAGGTGTCTGGCTGAAGTGTTTGACATGAGGCGAAATCTAAAAGTAACTTATACCACTTAAGGGTGGTCTTCTATGACACATGTGAAAAGATCCGCTCTCTAAGAGCAGCCGAAGTTGGACCAACCCGATTAAACATGTGAAAAAGCAGTAAGAACTATGAAAATTCCTCAGCCTTGAGGTGTCTGGCTGCAGTTTTTTCCATGGGATGAAGTCTAAAAATACCTGATACTACTTGGAGATAGTGTTCCACGACACATGTGCAAAGATCTGCCTTTCAAAGACAGCCAAAGTTGGACAAACTCGCTTAAACATGTGAAAGTGCAGTAAGAATTATAAAAATTCCTCAGTTTTGAGGTGTCTGGCTGAAGTTTTTGACATGGGGCGAAGTCAAAAAGTACGTGATACCACTTAAGGGTGGTCTTCTATGACACATGTGAAATTATCTGCCCTTTAAAAGCAGCCAAAGTTAGAGCAACGCAGTTAAACATGTGAATTCGCAGCAAGAATTATGAAATTTCCTCAGCTTTGAGGTGTCTGGCTGAAGTTTTTGTCATGGGGCGAAGTCTAAAAATGCCTAATATTAGTTAATAGTAGTGTTATACGATACATTTCTAACGATCCACCATTTAAAAGCAGCCAAAGTTGGGTAAACCGATTTGACCATTAGGGAAAATCCCGAGCTTTGAGGTGTCTGGCTGAAGTTTTTGCCATGGGGCGAAGTATAGAAATGACTGAAACTACTTAAGGGTAGTGTCCTACGAAACATCTGAAAAGATCCGTCGTTTAGAAGTTGTAAAAGTGGGACAAACAAGAGAAAGCAAATTAATAGGAAAATAAAAGTTCCCGAACCTTTAGGTGTCTGGCTGAAGTTTTTGCCATGGGATGATGTCTGGAAATGCTTGATTCTACTTAAGGATAGCATTTTACGACACATGTGTGAAGATCTGCTATTTAAAAGTAGTCAAAGTTTGTCAAATCCACTTAAACATGTGAAAGCGCAGTAAAAATTAGTGAAATTTCCCGAGTTTTGAGGTGTCTGGCTGAAGTTTTTGCCATGGGACGAGGTCTAAAAATTACTGAAACTACTTAAGGGTAGTGTCCTACGACACATTTGAAAAGATCTATCATTTAAAATTAGTAAAAGTGGGACAAACAAGAGAAAGCAAATTAATAGGAAAATAAAAGTTCTCGAACTTTCAGGTGTCTGGCTGAAGTTTTTTCCATGGAATGATGTCTAGAAATGCTTGATTCTACTTAAGGGTAGCATTTTACGACACATGCGTAAAGATCTGTTATTTAAAAGAGGCCAAAGTTGGTCAAATCCGCTTAAACATGTGAAAGCGCAGTAAAAATTAGTGAAATTTCCCGAGTTTTGAGGTGTCTGGCTGAAGTTTTTTCCATGGGACGAAGTCTAAAAATTCCTGATACTACTTGAGGGTAGTGTTCTACAAAAAATGGGAAAATATTGGGTAGTTAAAAGCAGCCAAAGTGGCCCAAATGCGTGAAATTAGTAAAACAGAATAAATTTCCATAGGAAAATCCGCGAACTGGGGGTGTCTGGCTGGAGCCTTGTCACTGGTATGGGTGTAACAACACTTGATACTGACGCGCGGTGGTAATCTACGTCAAATATGTCAAAATCATCCATTATAAAATAAGTGAAGTTAGGGTCATTTTTTGGCGACTTTGACCCCCGATTCCTAGGCCCTTGTCATAGGTACAGCTTTAAAATTTTCACATTCTTTCTAGATTCGGGGAGGACTATCGATCGGTATTGGTTTCATCCATTATAAAATAAGTGACGCTTTTAGGCTCTGGGATCTTGGTCTACTACAGCTGTTCGCGGTCAGTGTTGTCGCTGTCATTTCAATTGCGTTTTTCACGTGACTACGGAATCTGGCACACGATATGTTTTGTCAGCTGTATATATCAGTTTTTTGTATGGACAGACAAGTCGAAGATATGGCTTGAATTATAGAAATCAGTACTTTTTAAAAAGCAGTACGCGAAAGCAAAGAGAATATATCAACAAGAGCCGTCACTCGTTATAAAGGCAAGGAAAAAGATGGATGCCGTTTTCTTTCAGGGTTTCAGTAGTTTTGTTTTCCTTAGTTTTGTGAATTCGACAGCTGGTAAATTTTTGTTTCGACTCTTGTGTTATTTCAGTTCTCGTCTATTTCCTTTTACACATTTTGTTTTGATTAGACAATAACATACTTATATCGAAATTACCGAAACCCTGAAAGAAAACGGCATCCATCTTGTTTGTTGCTTTCATAACGAGTGGTGGCTCTTGTTGATATATTCTCTTTGGCGAAAGTCAGTACGAATTCCGCAAAATTAGTACAAAAGCGTACTGAAATTATTTTTCAGTACTTGAGAACGACGTCAGTACATGCACTGATAAAATCAGTACGAATGGCAACCCTACTTACGAGTATCACCTAATTTATTCTTAAAGTTTTTTAATACATTAGCAACAGTTTTTAAGCTCGAATGTTTAAGAAAAAACTTGTTGAACAAAATTAGAGTAACTGTTTTTTCGAACGCAGTTCTTATATTATTATTTTTTTATTTTATGGACGATATCAACTAGTTATAGGCGTGAATGCGCACGTTTTAGAAAATCTAATTACCTAAAAAATTAAGAAAAAGTTAGCAAACACATATAAAAGTTACCAAGTTAACAACGGCGAAAAAAATTATCTAATTTGGTAACTAATTACCAAGTTCGGCAACCGCGGTTCAGAGTACTTTATCAAATTTGGCAATACAATATACCTAGAAATAGAATAAACTTTAAATTCTTATCGTACATACTGATTTATTTTAAAGAGTTACTCGGTTGTGTATCTTTGAATTTGATGGCATATTACTATAAGTTGTAAGTAATTGTTATTCCCAACAACTTATTTTCCTTGATACTTATAGTTCATTTACACTGCACCAAATTTGGCTAATTTGAATGAGTCATTTCGAACCTGTTTACACTGGCAAATTTGCATTTGGCTTCACCTTCCCTGCAAGAATTTTCTACCAGAACACAAAGCCACCTAAAGAAAATGCACCACCTCCTTTCATCATCATCATTTATTGGCGCTTAACCGCCTAAGCGATTTTGGCCGTTTCGTATCAAAGCACGCCAGTCATTCCTTTTTAGCGATAACGGACGCCAATTGGAAACCCCAAGGGAGTTCAAGTCATCCTCCACCTGTTGTTTCCATCTCAGTCGAGGCCTCCCCCTTCCTCTGCTGCCGAATTCAGCCGACGATAGGAAAACCTTCTGTGCTGGAGCTTCTTTGTCCATTCGCATAACATGGCCCAGCCAGCGGAGTCTTTGGGCTTTAATTCGCTGGACTATGGTCAGATCTGCGTAGAGCTCGTACAGCTCATCGTTAAATTTCCTTCTATACTCGCCGTTGGCATCACGGGAAGGACCATAAATCTTCCGGAGAACTTTTCTCTCAAATACTCCAAGGGCCATCTCATCTTCTCTTGACATTGTCCATGAATCTGAGCCATACATCAGGACAGGTATGATGAGAGACTTATAGAGCGTGATCTTTGTTCTTCGAGAGAGGACTTTACTTCTCAATTGCCTACTCAGTCCAACGTAGCACTTGTTGGCAAGAGTGATTCTCCGCTGGATTTCTAGACTGATATTATTTTCGGTGTTGATACTGGTTCCCAAATAGACGAAGTCCCTCACAGTTTCAAATTTGTAACTATCAACAGTGACATGGCTGCCAAGGCGCAGGTGCGCCGATTCTTTCTTTGATGACAGCAAATACTTCGTCTTGTCCTCGTTCACGGCGAGACCCACTTTTTTCGCTTCCTTATCCAGTCCAGAGAAGGCAGCGCTTGTAAAAGATTGTACCATTGCGGTTTAGCTCTGCTGCTCGAATTATCTTCTCCAGCATCAGATTGAAGAAATCGCACGAAAGGGAGTCGCCCTGTCTGAAGCCTCGTTTGGTTTCAAATGGCTCAGAGAGGTCCTTCCCGATTCTGACGGAGCTGTTGGTATTGCTCAACGTCATTTGACAAAGCCGTATAAGCTTTACAGGGAAGTCAATTCAGACATGGCGGCATACAGGCAACTCCTTTTTACGCTGTCAAAAGCGGCTTTAAAATCGACAAAGAGATGGTGAGTGTCGATTCTCTTATCATGGGTCTTCTCCAGGATTTGGCGTATCGTGAAAATCTGGTCGATGGTAGACTTACCAGGTCTAAAGCCACACTAAGAAGACTAATTCCGCGGTAGTTGGTGCGGTTAGCGGGATCGCCTTTCTTGTGGATTGGGCAAAGCACACTTAAATTCCAATCCGGAGGCATGCATTCGTCTGACCATATTCTGCATAAGAGCTGATGCATGCTTTTTACCAGCTCTTCGCCTCCGCGTTTGAACAGCTCGGCGGGTAGTCCGTCTTTTCCAGGCGCTTTGTTGTTTTTGAGCCGGGATATAGCTATCCTCACTTCATCATAGTCAGGTGGTGGGACGACTTTTCCATCGTCAGGGATTGGGGTATCGGGTTCGACGTCTCCCTCGCAATTTAGCAGTGAGGAGAAGTGCTCCCTCCATAATTTAAGTACACTTAGTACGTCGGTTACCAGGTCGCCATTATTGTCCTTACAGGAGCTTGCCCCGGTCTTAAAACCTTCCGTCATCCGCCGGATCTTTTCATAGAATTTTCGGGCATCATTCCTGTCAGCCAGCATCTCAAGCTCCTCACACTCACGCCTTTCGGCCTCACTTTTCTGTTTTCTGAAAAGGCGTCTCTCTTCCTTCTTTGCCTCACGATATTGTTGCCATACACTGCGGGTTGCGCCCGTTCGCAACGTCTCCTTGTAGGCAGCGTCCTTTTTTTTCGAGGCAGTTTTGCATTCCTCATCGTACCAGTTGTTCTTGCGGGCTCGCTGGAACCCTATAGTGGCCTCAGCGGCGGTACGCAATGAGTGAGAGATATGCTTCCATTGCTCGGTTACATCGTTAGGTCGAGGATTGCCCTCTGCTAGCAGGTGTGAGAGTCGAGTTGTGAAATTATCAGCTGTCTGTGTCATGCGCAGCTTCTCGACGTCAAACTTTTCTTCATTTACTGTGCGCACTTTCTTCGTTGCACAGAGGCGTGTGCGTATCTTGGCTGCGACAAGATAATGGTCAGAGTCAATATTGGGACCACGCAGTGTACGCACGTCCAGAACGGTGGAGCTATGTCTGCCGTCAATCAGGACATGATCAATCTGGTTTCTAGTTCTTTGATCAGGGGACAGCCATGTGGCTTGGTGTATTCGCTTATGCTGGAACCTGGTACTACTGATGACCATATTGCGAGCAGCGGCGAAGTCAATGAACCTAGTGCCGTTGGGGGATGTTATATCGTGTAGACTGAATTTTCCAACTGTGGGACCAAAGACTCCTTCCTTGCCGACCTTGGCATTAAAGTCGCCGAGCACGATTTTGATATCATGCTGTGGGCAGCGATCATAAGTCTGTTCAAGTTTATCGTAGAAGGAGTCCTTCTCTGCGTCGTTCGTCTCCTCAGTCGGCGCATAGGCGCAGATAAATGTTATGTTGAAAAACCTCGCCTTGATGCGGATCGCAGCGAGACGCTCGTTCACAGGAGTGAACTCTAATACTTGGCGGCGAAGTCTCTTTCCCACCACGAATCCTACACCACGCGCTTTGCCGCGTGTCTGGCCACTGTAGTATACGTCACAAGGACCGATGGTCGTCTTTCCTTGCCCCGTCCATCGCATTTCCTGCAGGGCGGTGATGTCGGCCTTTGCGCCTACGAGGACATCAACCAGTCGGGCAGCGGTACCGTCCCTTGAAAGGGTCCGGACATTCCCGGTACATGCCCTAATATCCAAATCGTTATGCCTTATTCGTTTTGCCGGGTCGTCAACATCCGAGGCTTTGCATTTTTTTTCATTGGAATTAAGTTTTTTACGTGGCGGGTCCCAAACCCAGCGCACAACCCGTTTCGGGATTTTGGAAAATATTTACACATTTATATAGCGAGCCGCTTGCTTCAAGACAGACGCCCGCTTGCAGCCGCACCTCATGGTGAACAGACGCTACGCAAAAACCTCGGTGAGCCCTTAAACCAAGTATGTCAGAGTGGCCCCACCGGGGCTCCCTCTCTTTCTGCTGCGAGCCTAGGTAGCTCCCGTTGCCCAGAGTGCACGAACGAGGACGCAAGAGTCGGGATTGAGCAAGGTCACTTAGCAACCACACTCCATTACACTCCAATATACACTACATAAATAGAAAGTTTCTCGAGTTGCAAAATTTTACGTTGCTAACTTTTTAATTGCAGAAGTTTTGGCCAAAAAACCTTATATCTGAACAATCGGTTGTATGGGGGCTATATGTTACATTTGCCCGATCTTGTTGTTTTTCACTATATACACTACATAAATAGAAAGTACTCGAGTTGCAAAATTTTACGTTCCTAACTTTTTAATTGCAGAAGTTTTGGTCAAAAAACCTTATATCTGAACAATCGGTTGTATGGGGGCTATATGTTATACTGGTCCGATCTTGCCAGTTCCGACAAATGATTCCTATATTAAAATGGTGGCCACATACAAAATTTCAGCCAGATATCTCAAAAATTGAGGGACTAGTTTGCGTTCAAACAGACAGACGGACAGACGGACATGGCTAAATCAACTCAGCTTGTCATCCTGATCATTTCGGTATACTTATTGATGGGTCCATCTCTTCTTCTTCTCATACTTACAAACATCGGACCAAAGTTATAATACCATTTCATGTTCATGAAAGGTATACAAATTAACTACCGAAAAGCTGCCATTTGGTTACATAAACTTAATTTAAAATTTTGTTATTGAATTTTAATTTGAAAATTCGCAACATCATTTCAAGCAATGTATTTATTTTTTACAGGATTGGCTGGATCAAAATAACATACCTGATAGAGGAATTGCTCAATGCATGTATAATTTGCACAAGGTTATAATGAGTTTTAATTATATATTTTCATTTACGTATGTATGTATGCATGTTAAAATGCTGGGTGAGCAAAAACAAAATTCCTTTTTGTTTTATTACGGCATGATTTTCTATTCTGATTTTCCAAGTCTGAGTTCAAATGGCACTGCCTTATTCTTGGGCACGCAGCAAGGCTCCACAGAGCCAAAAAGTTCACCTATAATCAAAGAGATCGACGTCTAAAAAAGCTTTTTGGCCGGGGAGAGCGAGTGGGGACAAATTTGAAGAAATTTGTGCAAGGAAATCTTCTAGATTTTAGCTTGAATTTCTTCTCAAATTTATTGAAAAGGAAATCGGCTAAAAACAAGGAGCTAGCTTCTTATTTATGAATTTTTTATGTACTTTTGTCAAAAGTTAGAAGAAATCTGCTTGTTTTTATGAGAAAACCTGTTTAAAGTAAATTAACGAGAACATCCTCTTATTTTCACTAAATTTATATTGAATTTATTGAAAAGGAAAACTATATATTTTTAGAAGATCCCTTATTAATTCAAATTCAGGTATGCCTTCTTCGAATGTGTAATTCGACGCTACCAAGCACAAGCACACGATAGCAGCATGGTAGAGATCTCCGTGCAGCAGTTAATAATTCTTAGTTCGATTCGCGGTGAAGGCAATAAGGCAAGTGGACTTGTGGTGAGGCAAAAAGAACAAAGGTGTAATTAGACGTTGGCAAGTTAAGTATACGATGGCATGGTAGTGTAGATTAGACTAGACTGACTGACTAGACATCTGGGTTGAGCGTTCATTTTTTTTTTTTTTTAATTTGAAATATTAAAAAGAAAATCTTCTTAATATTATGTGATTATCTACTCAGTTTTATTAAAAAGAGACACCCAGTCATAATAAGACGGGCATCTTATTGGAAAAATATCATAGAGAAATCCTTCTGATTTAGAGGGCATTTTATGTGACTTTTTGCTCTGTGTAAGTGTGCTCTACTGACGATGCTGTAGGAGTTGCAAAGATGATAAGGAGGAGGAAACAGTGGGGCGCCTCATCTGCAACTGCCCGGCTTGAAGCGGCGAGAGACTTCTCTTTTTGGGAGTTCCCTTCCTATGCCCTTCCCTTCCCTATGCCAGGTCGCGGAGCTAGACATAAACGACGAAACTGATTGAGTTCTTTCGAATGGCGCCATCCGGTTTTTTCATATCTCTTTTGGTTTTCGAGATATTGAGTGAAAACTTGCCGTTTTTTATATTTTAAATACATTTTTGGTTTGGTTATAAGCAGAATGTCCTTATGACTGGAAAAAATATTCGCCTTACAGAAAAACTGTGAATCTGTTAAGCGGTTAATTTTTTTTTAATCAGCTAACAAATTGGGTACCTTTGGCTTTTCTGTCTGGATAAATATAACTGGAAATCGGCTAAAATGGCAATGGGGGTGTAGTTGAAGGGTTATGTGGAGTCTGTTTTTCAGTACGAAATAAGAACTATCAAAACTACTTATTAAAGCCAGAGACTGTAATCTTTATGAGTTAAGTACTAATAAAAGTCGGAATTTAATTACACAGTACAACAAAATTTGAATTTTTGTTTGCAACAGAGTCACCATGGTACTTTTCTGAAAGGCGGCATCGCATAGATCATTTTTGCCGAACAAACTTATAGTCCAGCTCGTCTGAGTTTTTTTTTAATTTGCACTTAAAGGTTAAGGGGGTCATATTGGGTATTTGTACCATAACCACATAAACTTGAAGAGCTACAGCTTCGGTGTCTAAGGGAAGGTTATTGAAAATGAAAATACTAAAATTTTCCTCCTAGACATTGTCCCGCTACGATTCATGTTTATGTAATTTTTTCTTGGGTTTTTGTAAAATTTCTCGAAAAAGTGTCTCCCATGAGTCTACTGTTAACAATATCTTTACGACACCTTCGGGAAAAATATTCCTCATAAAAAAATAGGGGGGGGGGGGGGGGGGGGGGTGTCAAAATAACGAAATTTCCGTCGGGGACTCCTTTAACCATAAACTAGCAAAAACTAGAGTTCATCCAAGAAACAACTAAAATACATGAGACATGAATGGGTTAGTTTCTTCTGGGATATGTACCCTTAATTTCTGAACAAAATTTAATGGCTACTTAAAACAGTGAAGACGCCAGAGCCAGCTAAATTTGCCAAAAAGATAAAAATGATGACTTTTAACTTCCAGGTTTATTGTACCAGGTACACACTATATGATTTATTATTAACTTTTGAACAAACTACTCTCTTTTTCCATAAAACGCCGTATCGAATGATAGGATATCTGTAATAGAAACATGTGTACAGAAATAATAGGGTAAGCCTAAAAACGACGTTTTTCAAACATTGAAATTCGACCAGTCCGAAACCAGTGGCTATAAAAATTAAATGTGTGTAAATTTGATCCGTTAGAACCCTAAAGAAGTGCCCTAAAAATTTGAACGAAATCCGAGACTAGCCAGCTTTTTGAATTAGACGTTTTCATATGGAATGTCTCATGTATTTTAGTTGTTTCTTGGATGAACTCTACACCTTTTTCGGTTTATATTCAGAAAGTTACACTTGATATCCAGAATTTACAATTGATATTCATAAAATTTCAAGTAATATTCAGAATTTCCATTTCATATTCAGAAAATTACAATTCATATTCAGAATTTCCATTTGATATTCATAAAAATATAATTAATATTCAGAAAGTTCCATTTGATACTCAGAAAATTAAAATTAATAATCAGAAAATTACAATTGATATTCAGAAAGTTACAATTCATATTCAGAAAATCTCTTTGTACTCCGCATTTAAATTTTTTTCATATAAATTTGGATTTCTGAATATCAATTTTAATTTTCTGAATATCAATTGTAATTTTCTGAATATTAATTTTAATTTTCTGAATATCAAATGGAATTTTCTGAAAATCAATTTTAATTTTCTGAATATCAAATGAAATTTCTGAATATTAATTGGAATTTTCTGAATATAAATTGTAACTTTCTGAATATAAACTGAAAAAAGTGTAGTTTTTGCTAGTTTATGGTTAAAGAAGTCCTCGACGGAAATTTCGTTATTTGGACACCCCCCTCCCCCTCCCCTATTTTTTCATGAGGAATATTTTTCCCCAAGGTGTCGTAAGGATATTGTAAACAGTAGACTCAGGGGAGACATTTTTCGAGAAATTTTACAAAAACCCAAGAAAAGTTACCTAACCATGAATCACCAAAATGATCTATGCGATGCCGCCTTTCAGAAAAGTACCATGGTGACTCTGTTGCAAAATGGCTGTTGTACAGTGTTATTATTGTTCAATTTTAATTTTTGTGATCAAGGTTATTGTTATTTTTTGAGTTTTATCTTTTCGATCGGCAGTAAAAATTAAATAATGATTTTAATGATATAAATCATAAATAATAATTTTTTCTTCATTTAAATAATTTTGATCGCGAGCAATCATTATCAGGCCGATTCTAAACAATTTTTCACTATGCGGATTTTCTCACTCTTATATAATTTGTGAGCAAAAATGTATGAAAAGGTGAAACGGTTTGAACCGATTCACTAGTGATCACCAACCTGGCCGTTTTTTCTAATTACTGCATTTCTGCCTTTGTGGATGGCTTACAGGTGGATTGTATTTATACGGATTTATCTAAAGCTTTTGATAGAGTGTCGCATAGACTATTAATTTCTAAATTAAATAAATTTGGATTTCATTCATCTTTCCTATCCTGGGTTAAATCATATTTGATTAATAGAATTAATTATGTGGTTATTGACGGCGTAAAATCTTTTTCATATAGAGCAACCTCGGGGGTTCCACAAGGAAGTATTCTGGGCCTCTATTTTTCATAATTTTCATCAATGATTGCACTGAGTGTTTTACTATGTGTGAACATCTACTTTACGCTGATGATTTGAAGGTTTTTAAGAAGATAAGTAGCCAATCTGATATCGAAATTCTGCAGAATGAGATAAACAAGTTTCAAGTTTGGTGTTCTAGTAATAATTTGTCCATCAATATTGGAAAATGTTGCTCGGTCACTTATAATAAAATTAGATCACCTATTTCCTCAGTTTATTCCATCTCTGGCACTGTTCTTAGCTCTAGTAATAAATTTAAAGATCGTGGGGTAGTTTTTGACTCCAATTTCTCATTTACTGAACATCTTAATTATATCATACCTAAAGCTTATTCATCTCTTGCGTTTGTTAGGCGTAACTGCTCTGAATTCAAGGACCCTTATACAAAAAAATGATTGTTTACCGCGTTTGTAAGGGGTAAGCTTGAATATGCAGCCGTTATCTGGAATCCGTTCTACGATGTGCACTCCAACAGAATTGAAAGGGTACAAAAAAAGTTTCTAAAATTTGCATTAGCTAGTATTAGGTTTGAAATGCCGATTCCGTCGTATATTTCTCGATGTAGACTGATCAGTTTGCACACTCTTGCCAGTAGGAGAATGATATCTGGTTTGGTATTTATTCGTGATGTTCTTTTTGGGAACATTGATTGTCCCTACTTACTACATTGCATAAAACTCAATGTGCCAGTGAGGAACTTACGACATAACGATTTCTTCTCTCTTGATCTCTGCAAAACAAGGTATGCTCAAAATGAACCAATTATCAGACTATTAGCTGAATTTAATTTGTTATGTAGAGAAACAAACTTAGATATCTTTGCTAATCGTAATGAATTTAAAGAAAAGCTGTATATGTATTATTCCTAATTTTTTTCTTTTTTCTTTGTTTTAAGTTTGAATTTTCGCAGTCTGTAAGGTTTGTAAATCATAGACTAAATAAATAAATAAATAAATAAATATTTGTTTAGAATTGGCATGTATGTTTTGATTTCTATCTTTTCTACTCAAGCATAATTATTACTAGGTACTTAGTTTTTATCATTTTCCTCAGCCATAAAAATTATCTTTAATTTACTCCAATCATTTTTAAAAATTTCCATCACGCATAATCATTATCTTTGAGTTTTACAAATTTTACTCAACCATAAATAGTTTTTGAATTACCTATGTTACCGTTTCTGTATACAATTATTGTATTTCCTTTTGAAAGAGAAATAACGCCCGCGAGCACTATTTCTTTTTAATTATCAAAAACGAAATAAAGCCCGGGCGTTATTTCGTTTTGTGACGGGCGTTATTTCCCTTTCGAAAATAAAATAACGTCCGTGTTGACAAAAGAAGATAACGTCGTGTGGAAATTTTAAGATCTCGAGTAATAAAATAATATAAATGTATGCCACGCACCCGGAACATGGGATTGCGTAGCCCAGGGTTATTTTTTTGAAGAGCGACCGAAGGCTACCTACCATGGCGGTAGCCACGGGTATACCACGCACCCAGACTTGGCATGGCGTAGCCCAGGGTTATTTTTTTATAAGCGCGGCCGAAGGCCACCTACGCAGAATGGTGTACTACACAGAAGGACTTCACCGTGGCGGTAGTTTTGGCATATACCCGGACTTGGCATGGCGTAGCCCAGGGTTATTTTTTATAAGCGCGGCCGAAGGCCGCCTACGCAGAAGGACTTGGCATTACATTAGTTTCGTACCGTGGCATGTTGCCACGGTTCAGGCAACCACCCAGGGTTAGTTATCATAAGCGCGGCCGAAGGCCGCCTACGCAGAAGGGTGTACTACGCATAAGGATTTCACCGTGGCGGTAGTTTGGGCACACACCCGGACTTGGCATGGTGTAGCCCAGGGTTATTTTTATAAGCTCGGCCGAAGGCCGCCTGCGCAGAAGGGCATGGCATGGTGTAGCCCAGGGTTGTTTTTAAAACTCAACTGAGTAGTTCGGAAAATATATGCGATTCCAAAATTTCAATTTGATTGAAATTTCCACACGGTGCTATTTCCTTTTTTTGGCGGGCGTTATTTCTCTTTTGAAGAGGAAATAACGCCCGCGTGCGTAAAAAAATGAGTGTGACGTCAATTTGACGTAAAATCGTT
>CAXKVI010000003.1:98713336-98909003 GCA_964058755.1 Campiglossa producta
CTCATCGTTCCCCGCTATAAATATCTCTCATCATCAAGAACGTTCTTCGTCAGTACTATCAAACTATGGAACTCACTACCAAATTTTATAAAAGGAATGAACGCAATGCATTGCGCTTCAAATTGGCTTTGTCGGAATTTCTACAAATAAAAAACGGTTATCTAACTAATTTATTTTAATCTATACTATCTATTTCTGTAAACACTTTTATTATTATTATTAAGAAATTGTCACACATGAATTTTTATATATATGCTAGTTGATGTACTGTAAGAGACAAAAGTCTCACTTGTACTAAATGTTTAAATAATAAAATTACAATTAAAATTACAATTGTTATTTACAGCTGTTCATAATGCCATAGTTATCACACGTTAATTACCCATTAAGGGACGCTCGCATAAAAGCTGATAATGACTAACCGGAGTTTAATTTACATATTTTTGTATGGTTAGCTGTCAAGTTAATCACCGATTGGGGCGTTATCGGCTTTTATGCAAGTGGCCCTAAGAATTCTTGCTGGGCAATTCTAAATGTGGAACACAGGCAGGGTTGCTATTTAGAGGAACTGTGGATTGTAATCTTCTGCGAATAAGGCCAAATGTGATGGAATTCCAAATTTGGAAAAATTAGATATGTATGGAAAAAAGCGCCAAATTTGCAATTTTTCGCCAAATTTAGTGCGGTGCAAGTGTACTATTATTCAGGCGTAGAAGTCATCAGTTGCTAATTTTTACTTAGGAGTGTTACCAAGTTTGTTCCCCAAACTAATATGAATAGGAAATTATCGGAACTCTACAAATTAACGACATCTAAAAATACATGCCGACTTCGAAGAGCCTCTGCTCTCTTCCCCTTAATGAGACGTCCAGAATCTATGTATCGCTTGATAAGTTTTGTAATTTAAAATGGTTGTCAGTTTTGCACCAAAAAGATAGCAATCGAATGAATCAATTTGTACTGATAACATTCAGCTATGCAACGATGAACATTGAAGATAAGTAGTATTTATGCAAAAGGTCACACGTTTTGCAAAAAAAAAAATTTATTGCAAATTTTTTGTATCAATTTTTCTTTGCAAATAATAAAATAACCTACTTTTTAAGTTACCAGTAAAATGAAACTAGATAGTGCGCAATTTTTACGGGAGAGCATTTTTTGTTTTTTATCGCTATTAGGTAATTAAGTAATATAACGGGACTCATCGTCTTAATGTATTTACGTTAAAATTCCCCCGTTTTATCAACAAACCCCAAATAAATAAGTAAAATAACGTTCATGGAACCTATTTTCTTTGAAAAACGCAATCATGGCCGGATTAACACCTTCGTCGGCCGTAGGCAAAAATCCTGTTGGGCCCCTAGACAATGCATTTTTTGAAGAAACCATATGAATGAAAATGGTAAATTTGACAGCAAAGTAATATTTTGAAATTTATTGTGGGGAATACACCTATAGATCTTTCGATGGTCAATCATAATCTACGCTGACATCCCCTTATGGAACTGGTCGAAATTATATGAAAATACATACATATGTATATGCCACGTACGGACTTCTCAGGATCTTTCTCGAAAACTTTAGTATGCGTAGAAAAATTTTGTTTTACCGTTTATTTGTCACGAAGTTCCTCATCGACCATGAAAATAGTTATTTTGTAAAGCCTATAGTTCTCGAGCTAGAGTCAACTTTTCTCCATACATAGTAATATCCAAAAATACTACATAGTTTGGGAAAATGGAGTTATCTTGAGAGCTTAAAAATAAAAAAGTTATTTGGGGGGCAAAAGTTAATTTAAAAAAACCCCTTCTATTTGGATTTTTCTCTTTTTTTGCCCCGAATAACTTTTTATGCCAAATGGGATCGATGGGGACTGAATTAGCTCTGTTGGAGTTTTTTATAAAAGATAAACTTAATTTACCAGACTAGTATTTTTTTATATAATTCATGGAGAAAAGGTAGCTCGAAAACTATGGGCTCTACAAAAATAACTATTTTTATTGTCGATGAGAAACTTCGTGACAAATAAACGGTAAGTGAAATTTTTTCTAGGCATACTAACGTTTCCGGGAAAAATACTGACTTTGACCTTTTGAAGTTTTCTTTCTGACGGCGAATCTGAGCTCTACCAAAATTTGCCTCTGTGGAAAGTAATGTTTTTTCTAACGTTTATTTTGACCGGACTATCATGCGATATTAATCATGAATTGCTTTAACATTGTTGTTGGGAAATTTCACACCAGTTTTCAAATAAAGTTTTCGTTCATTAGAATATATATTTTTTTGCGGGTCTATGCGGGGCCTATAGGCAGTTGCCTATTCTGCCCTAGGGTTAATCCTGTGTTACACAGTGCAATACCGCATATTTTTCAAAAAGTTACACCGTACGGCTTTTTGCAAATACGCGGTATTTCGCACCGAGCGACGATATGTATGACAATTTCATATATAGGTATATTCATTTTATAGGTACCGGAACCATCCAACCGACTTTGTTTGTTCTTGTTTCTGCCTAGATTTAAGCAGGTAATACTTTATTTCTCTTACCTCTCCTTTTCCTCCCCAGATCATCTTTTTCTGTTTCATTATTCTATTAAAATCAGGGTTCAAAATGCTTTAGCAATATTAGCAAAAACATGGAAAATTTGTAATGCTTGAAAAGCAGCATGTTAGCTTTTGCTTCTGCTTGAAAAAAAATCAACAGCAAAAGCTTACGACGATTGCTGATCGAAAATGAAATAAATAAATGTGTTTTTTGAGAAAAATTTGTACCTACGCGCTGCAGGAACCAGACAAGCCGACATATGTTTCGATGATACTGGAGTTACATCTCTTCAAGGACTTTTCTTCCCGGCATATAAGTTAGCATTGAAATTAAAGAAATGTTCTATATGGAAGTATAAATATATGCATAAATGGACACTGAGAAGGGTTTACCTTCAAGCTGGGTAGTGGCCTAAGGTGCTAGACCTTCTAGCATACAATTCACTACAGTGTTGTGAGTTCGACTCTCACAATTCCGGGAAGAAAAGTCCTTGAAGAGATGTAACTCCAGTATCATCGAAACATATATCGGCTGGTCTGGTTCCTGCCGCGCGTAGGTAAAAAATTTTCTCAAAAAACACATTTTCATACAATCCCGAAAATTGCTTGTAAATACCGTCGGTATTTACAGCAATAGACTACAAGTCAAAAGCAACAAAGAGTTTAAATGTTATAAATGGAAAAATATTCGTGCTTAAATAAGCATAGAAATTCTTTCATAGGTTTCACACCAAGTCCTAAAAATTCGCAAATCTTTCATATAAGTTAACATTGAAATTAAAGAAATGTTCTATATGGAAGTATAAATATATGCATAAATGGACACTGAGAAGGGTTTACCTTCAAGCTGGGTAGTGGCCTAAGGTGCTAGAACTTCTAGCATACAATTCACTACAGTGTTGTGAGTTCGACTCTCACAATGCCGGGAAGAAAAGTCCTTGAAGAGATGTAACTCCAGTATCATCGAAACATATGTCGGCTTGTCTGGTTCCTGCAGCGCGTAGGTAAAAATTTTTCTCAAAAAACACATTTTCATACAATCCCGAAAATTGCTTGTAAATACCGTCGGTATTTACAGCAATAGACTACAAGTCAAAAGCAACAAAGAGTTGAAATAAATATAGTTTAAAAGCTAAAACTCACGCTTTTAGAGAGTATTGAACTAAAAAGTTGAAAATAATTTTAAAAACCCTACACAGTAGTATTGTGGAAAAAGGGTGGTCCGCTTTGTTCCATAATCTTCGTTTTTTATTTAAATTATGTTTACCTTTTTAGTGCAATATTCTTTAAAAGCGCGTGTTTTCGCTTTTTAAACTATATTTATTTTTTACTTTTTAGTTAAATGTGTTATGAAGTAATCGATAAATATATCGAAATATGCCGCAGGCAAACGAAACCTCTAGGGTTCCACTTTCGTTTGATACCCAGATTGTAGGCATTATTACCGATAGCTTAGTTATCAATAAATCTATCGAAGTCATAATGCAACCTCCTATCGTTTGACACCCATATTGAAGGTTTCAAGGTTTTTGTGACAGTCATATGCCACTATCGGGTAGACTGAAATAGAGTTACATACAAACAAGCAAACATACATATGAATATATGTAAAAGTAAAGCTAATGAAAGCGTAGTAAAGAAACTAGCATTATGTGGGAAAAGTGTCGAGCGCTCGATATACGAAAATTATGGCACAAAGCGGACCACGCTTTTTCCACAATACTACGGTGTAGGGTTTTTAAAATTATTTTCAACTTTTTAGTTCAATACTCTCTAAAAGCGTGAGTTTTAGTTTTTTTAAACTATATTTATTTTTTACTTTTTAGTCAAATGTCCTATGAAATTATCGATAAATATATCGAAAAATACAGGAGTCCAAACGAAACCTCTGGACTTCCACTTTCGTTTGATATCCATATTGTTAGGAAATTTTAAGGTATTTGGCCTCACATTTTGACAATAACTCAGTTATCGATAAATTTATCGAAATATGTCGAAGTCCAAATGAAACCTGGGGCCTTCACTTTTCGTTTGATACCCACATTGTAGGAAATTGTAAGGTTTTCGGGCAACCACATTTTGACCGATAACTCAGTTATCGATAAATTTATCGAAATATATCGATGTCCAAGTGAAACCGGGGGCTTTCAACTTTCGTTTGATGCCCATATTGTAGGGAATTTTTTAGGGTTTTGGGCAATCATATTTTGACCGATAACTCAGTTATCGATAAATTTATCGAAATATGTCGATGTCCTAATTCAACCTGGGGCCTTCACCTTTCGTTTGATACCCACATTGTAGGGAATTTTTTAGGTTTTTCGGCAATCATATTTTGACCGATAACTCAGTTATCGATAAATTTATCGAAATATGTCGAAGTCCAAATGAGACCTGGGGCCTTCACCTTTCGTTTGATACCCATTATGTAGGGAAATTTTAAGGTTTTCGGGCAACCACATTTTGGCCGATAACTCAGTTATCGATAAATTTATCGAAATATATCGAAGTCCAAATGAGACCTGGGGCCTTCACCTTTCGTTTGATACCCATTATGTAGGGAAATTTTAAGGTTTTCGGGCAACCAGATTTTGACCGATAACTCAGTTATCGATAAATTTATCGAAATATGTCGATGTACAAATGAAACCTGGGGCCTTCACCTTTCGTTTGATACCCATATTGTAGGGAAATTTTAAGGTTTTCGGGCAACCACATTTTGACCGATAACTCAGTTATCGATAAATTTATCGAAATATGTCGATGTCCAAGTGAAACCTGGGGCCTTCACCTTTTGTTTGATACCCACATTGTAGGGAATTTTTTAGGTTTTTCGGCAATCATATTTTGACCGATAACTCAGTTATCGATAAATTTATCGAAATATGTCGATGTCAAAATGAAACCTGGGGCCTTCACCTTACGTTTGATACCCATATTGTAGGGAATTTTTTAGGTTTTTGGGCAATCATATTTTGACCGATAACTCAGTTATCGATAAATTTATCGATGTCCAAATGAAACCTGGGGCCTTCCCCTTTCGTTTGATACCCATATTGTCGGGACATTTTACGGTTTTTGGGCCACTGGGGCTTAGACCGAACGAGAGTTACATACATACAAGCAAGCAAACAAACAAACAAACAAGCAAACATACAAGTGAAGCGTGGTAAAAAAAAGCAGAAGCAACATAAAGCTTTGCTGCTCCTGCCATATTTGTTTGTTTGTATTTAATAAACCCAGCAAACAATCGGAGTCATAAATGATGCAGAAAGGAGTCCTAAATAGGAGCGTTTACGCTCTTTATGAGCTCATTTATGAGTCCGAAATGAGTGTATTTCCCTTCCTGCGATGGTCGACCGATATGAGCTAAATTTCATATATTGAATGAGCCTGAATAGGAGTCATTTAAGACTCTTATTTGCCTCAGAAACGGCTCATATAGAGCCTAAATAGGAGCCAAATATGACTCTTTTATGGAGCTTTTCGGATGCATTTATGACTCTTGAAAAGGCCATATACCTACTGCACTTTTTGGGTTCTTAAATGGCGCCTTTTCGGCATTGAAACGGGGACAATGGAATTGGGGAAGCATACATGAACCTTTGGCATTAGATCAGGGACCGGCAGATTCGAAAGTGAGGGTGTATTAGTGAAAGAGCGATCATCACACCATTATCTGTTTTTGCTCCCCCGCTCACTAGCAAAAACCCAGGCAACAGCGTATTTTGTTGAGTCGTTGCTTGCAAGTGAGCGACTGAGCGTAAAAAACATCTATTGATTGGTGAGTGCATTTATAGCGCCCTCCAAGCGCAGCAACTATTTTATTGTTCGAGAGGCCAAGCAAGAAGCGTAAAAATCTGTTTGAATTTGCGTCACACATTTTCGGGCAACTGTCCCACTAGCTGCCGGGACTTGCATGAGATGTTTGTGGGGAACGTCCTTTAAATAGATATATGTGGTACAATGAAAATAATAAACACTATATGAAGGTATACTTATCAGGGAATCCGCTAGAACGGTGCTAACAGGATAGCTAGAAAAATTGCCAGGAACAGTCCGCACGTAATTTAATTGAATATTTATTTGAAATCAAAAAATTTTCATAAACAAAATATGAAAATTTGTTCCAAAATTGCTTTGTTAAATGAACAATTTCAGCATACGGCTCATAATTTTCATCAAATCGGAGTCATAAGGGACTCCTGTATGATCTTATTTCGGAGGCTCATATTTTTCTAATATTTATGAGTCATTTCGGAGTCCTTAGTTATGAGCACTCCCAGAATGTTTGAGGGGAAATTATTGAATAATACCTAATTGTGTTTCCCACATTGTATGTTTCTGTAGTTGCCGATAAACTATTCATTATATGTAGAATAAATTAATTATAGCGTTACTGTTGCTAAGAGGTTCGCTTTTCAGACTTGGCAGCAGCAGCAACCAATAAATATCGAAAGCCTTTCAATTGCTTTTGTAAAAACGCAAAAAGGGGTCGATATATCTATTTGATATCAAAGATATCGGCTAGTAAAACTCACATTGTGCAAGCCAAGGTATCTCACGTGGCATGGCACACTAAAAATGCAAATTAGGGGCCATTTTTTAATCCTTTGCCTTTAGTTTTAAAGTTCACAATCAATTTATCGGCCACTTTATCTTGAAGGTAGTTTTGATAAAGTCGATACAGTTTGTACATCGGCCTAGCGATCCCCAGAACACTTTTTCGCGCATTTTGAGAGACACCCAAATGTGATTACAACAACCACATGAAAATCTGCAACTTTGATTACAAATATCTCGCAAACTACTGAAGATGTTGGCTTTCCGCTTGCGGATTATTAGGTATAGTTAAGTTGACTGGTCTACAAAACTGATTGCTCAGAAATTCGCTAGAAATTCTGCCAAAATGCTCCACTGGACTTTGTGCAAATTTTTTCGTACATTGTTTATGGTTTCTCTTATAGAATTCGCTACAAAATATTAAAAATACTATCTTACTATTTCTTCGAAATGCGAAAAAATATTAGTGCATCAAATAAGCCGACACTCACTGCATATTAATATAATATGGGGATTTATTTAAAGCTTCGTAAACCTCGTAAAGCTTATAAAACTCATAAATATGTCACTTTTCATAGAAGTTTACTAGGTTTACACACCTTATGATCTTATGAGGCTTTTATAGCTTTAAATGAATCCCCTGAATTTCTTGGTATGAGAGCGCTTCCGTTTAAAATTACAGTCATTGAAAATGTACATACTTTTAGTAAATAAATCAAGATTGTATGTATAAAAAGTTGGTTCTAGTACTTGTAAGTATCAATAAATTAAATTTATTACTAAACCTAAAACTTTAATTTTTTTTACAGAAAATGTAAAACCATTGAGATTAAGGATTTTTGCACATCGTCTGCAAATCAAAAAAAGAATCTACAAGTTCATATTTAGTCAAGCTGATCGTGATAAATCTAGAAGCTGAATGTTTAGGTTAAGTGGATGCAGCAGTAATAACTTAAGCACTTTAGATTAGTATATTCGAAATACAAAAATGACTGTAAATGGGCTACTGGGACGTTCAGTACTGACGGATGGTAAGTTTAATTTATAATAAATATATATGAATGGTCTATTTTCAAAACCGGCCATCTCCACTCAATTCGTTTGTGAGAAGGCCGGTTTTGAAAATAGACGATATACAGTATATTTTATATTATGTTCTTAGGTAGTTACTCGGTAGTTAGTACGTAAGCTTGCTGTGCAGATCTATGGAAGCTAAAAAATAATATACATATCGCCCAAGGCGAATTCATTACAGGTGTGTTCGAGCGAATTCAGATCTACACGCACGCACACACTCCTTGTGCCTAAAAATGTCAGACAAAGCAACAACATAAGAAATTTGACAGCTACGATTGGATTTTCAAGGAAGAAGAAGAAGTCATATGGTGGGAAAAAGTCACCTGTAAATTTATTCGCCTTGATATCGCCGGTGCCAAAGTATACAGATGTATTTACTTTTTCAAATTTTTGGGAAAACAGCATTTCAAACTTTTTTTTTCATAGAACTCCATTGTAAAAATGAAATTTTTGATCAATGTTTCTAATTATATTTTTAGAGCTCTTATATTGACTTTACCGAGAGTCGAACGTAGGTGTCTCGAACGCTTAACTCAGGTGTCTACCATGATTACGGTGACCAACCGTCCTTTATTATAAACGACAATCCTGTATTTCTTGTATTTCGATCAATGTCCGGTATTTTTCCTGCAAAATGTCCTGTATTGTCCGGTATTTGCACTTCTTACTACATACTTGAGAAGTAGAAAGACTAAGCTGGATAGTATTAAAGGTGGTGCCTTCCTGGCCGAAATTGAAAAAAGCTTAGGCTTTATTATGACGAAACGTGGTTCTTTAAGCATTGACGACTCGGAACTATTTGATGAATATAATTATCTTAAAAAATTTTTATATGACCAAAAAATACCAAACTGGTTAGAGAATCGAAAAACAGTGAGCATTCGGAGAGCGCAAAGGGTGACAAAAAATAAGAAATGTGTGGATTGGTATGAAAGGACAAACATTTTTTTATTACCAAAGATGACCGTTTTTCGCACTATTTGACATATTTTCAATTTTTTTTTAGCATGCAGAACGAAAAAAAAAATGTTATTTGCTTAAAAAAATTTTTTTAAATATCATTATTTTAACAATTTGATGGCAAGGGGTGACAAAAAAATGCAATATCTTTGGAATGGTATGAATGGACAAACATTTTTTTTTTTTTGATTATTAAAGGTGACTGTTTTACGCGTTATTTTTCATATTTTGAAATTTTTTTGATCGTATAGAACGAAAAAAAAAATTATTTGTTTAAAAAAAATGATTTAAAGTATAATTGTTTAAACAATAAGATCGCATAAAAATACTTATAATATAGCAAAAACAATTATCTGCAAGTAAAAAAAAGTTCATTGAATTATCTGCAGTAGTTTATGAGAAAATAATTTTTCAATATTATCATGATCTGAAAATGATCAAAAATTCAACCTCCAATAACAATAACAAAGACGCGAATTTTGACGAAATATTTTTAGCACGAGGTTTGAGTCTGGCCCACTATCCAATGAAGCGATTTTACCTCTGCACACTTCACATGGTTTTACCCACATATAAGTTTATGTAATATAATGTAAAACAATAAAATGTTTTGTCCTGTAGTTAGTCGACAGATAAATGGTCACCGTAACCATGATGCCATCGTATAATTAAGCTTGTCAGCATCTAATACATCTTTGCTCTTAATGACACCACACTGAAATCAAAAAGATATTCTTATCTTCAATAATTTCCTTTTTGCCCATATTTTCACGGAAATCGCAAGATTTTCGTATAAATAGCTTTTTTCACAAATATCCCGTTTGAAATTGTGCCAAAAACTTACTTAAAATAGCATTTACCGCCTACGCGATTTTGGCGGTCCAACTCAGTTGTTGGATCTCATTTGAATTTTGTTTTATGTGGTGGGTCACAAACCCTACGCACAACCCGTTTCTCGGAGAGTTGGATTTAAGTTACACATTTATATAGCGAGCTGCTCGATCCAAGGCAGACGCCCGCTTGCATCCGCACCTCACGATGACAGACGCTGCTGTTGAAATCCCCTGGCAAGCCTTTAAACCGATTATGTCAGAGTGGCCTTGTCAGATTGTCGCCTTCTCACATCAGTTCACCACCGAACGGATGTTCAGTGGCTATCCAGAGGACCGCAGAAACTTTCCCCACTTACGTGGACTTCTACACACGGTCCCAAAAACCACAGCAAATTTTAAACGGAGCTGTTGCCATGTTTTTGAACTAAAAAGTATACGTATAAATTTTTCCAAAACGATAAAACAAATTTATTTAGAGGTTAATGTCATTTTAGCTGGAAATTTATCATTTACAAATATCGTGTTGCAAGTACTTACAAAGTGTTTGCAAAAAACTGTTATTCTTAAAAGCTTAGTTTGTACAGTTGCTTCTTAGATATTCGTTAAGATGTTTTGGAGGTCCATGCGCCAACCTTAAATAATAACATTTTCTTGAATAAATATAAATAAGCATTTTTGTTAATACAGCTGGATAATTCCTTTTAGCAGACAAAATAAACAAATTTTTCGTTATTTAACCTGCATGTACATTAGACTGGGTCAAATAAAGTATATTGGTTAAAAGTAAATATTAAGATCTTTAACTTTTGCAACATTTTTTTTTGCCTCCCGGGTGACAGGGCGAACTAAGTGACATAAGCCTGTTTGGCGGCTAATAGTACATTTACACTGCACCAAATTTGGCGAATTTGAATGAGTCATTTCGAACCTGTTTACACTGCCAAATTTCTATTTGGCTTCACCTCCCTGCAAGAATCTTCTAATAGAACACAAAGCCACCGAAAGAAAATGCAATACCGTGATGTTTTAAACACCTGTAGAGTAATAATAAATGAAGAAGGCTTCTGTCTTTTCTTGGTAGAATTGGTCCATTTTCTTAAAAAATACTAGTTGAAATTGTTATTTACAGCTGTTCATAATGCAAAAGTTATCACATGTTAATTACCTATTAAGGTTCTTGCTGGGTAATTCTAAATGTGAAATACAGGCAGGGTTGCTATTTTGAGGAACTGTGGATTGTATTGTTCGGCGAATGAGGCCAAATGTGATGGAATTCCAAATTTGGAAAATGCGATTTGTATGGAAAAAAGCGTCAAATTTGCAATTTTTGGCCAAATTTACTAAGTTTGGTGCGGTGTTAATGTACGATATAAGGCTCATTTACACGGGTCGATTTTTTGTCGTTCCACTGTGTAAATTATTGATGGGAACTATCGAATAAAACTTATGATGTTATTCGATAGTTCAAAAATATTCATTCATTCGATAGTTAGCGAATTAATGAATGAATTTAGTATTTTTAGAATGAATAAAGAATTTTTTCAACTACTGGAAAATTTAGTAGCATTTTTTTTTATTGATTACTAAATACCAATTCGTTACTAATTTTTCACTCACGAATGACAACTGAATGATTTTTGTACAAGTTGGCGAATGAATGTTTTTAAGAGTGATTGTTTAAACCCCTGAAACAATTAGAACATTCTCATTCATATATTAGTAAATATATTCAAGTAATTTTACATATTCTCTAACAACTACAATAGCTTTACAGGGTAGCATTTGCTTTGGCGTTATTCCTAAATTTTAATGAATGAATGAATGAAAAAAATCATTCGTCAGCCTTTAGGGTTTTATTTATTTTAAATTTACTTAAAAAGAAAATTAGATAGGTGGCAACTCTAAAAACTGCTCCTTTCGTTTGATACCCGATATCCGGCTATTTAGCCATTTTGATTCAAATCGCTTTACGACGGAATAAATAAAATGGGGTTAGGTGGCAATACTAGGTGATAAATCTGACTCAAATATCTTTGTTGGTATACGGCCAAAAATACCATAAAAGTTAACTTCACATATAACAGTTTTTAAGGGTTATGCCTGGAATACATGTGCAGCGATTTGGCCTGCAGCGCTGGTGGTTTTACTGCTGATTGAACTAACTGTGAACAGACGAGCAGGGAAATTTACCTGGCAGTTCTATGCATGACACCTGATCCACATTTTTCAATCTCACTTAGGTATAATGCACATAAAATAGATAATATATGTTTCAAGCACTTCATTTAAAATAAAAATTACATTTTTTATAAATTTTATAATTTAAAAATGCAAAATAAATTGAAAACACGAAATAAAATATTTGTTTTCTGGCATTTTGTTTTTGGCTTGTTCGTGCTTGTTGGTTTTTTGATACGCAACCCTGGCGTGATGCGTAGAAATTTGATTTGAACACGTCGTGCAGCTACTGCACACTATGCAGTAGGGTGATTAAAAAAAAAATGTCGTCTTGGTCTTTCCCCCTAAAAAGTTAGGTATTGATGAGAAAATAAGCCTTGCAAAAAATTAGAGCTCTAACTTAACCCTTAGGGGTAGCTATTTTTTTGCCCTTTCCCATACATTTTGTATGGAGAAAAATGATATTTTTTTCAAAGTGAATTTTCTTTAATTTTTTGAAACTTTTGTGAAAATATTTTTACATACTCTTAAAGTTGAAGCTTCCAAAATGGTAAGCCATATGCGATTATCTTAACTATTAAGTTAATTACATCCATTTCAGGTAAGACCGAAAAAAAACCAAATTTTTTTTATTTGAATCACCCTACTATGCAGGGATACATGTGTCTGCTCTAGTACAAATTAGTGTGTTTAAATTTTCACTGCGCAGGGTTACTGCACATTTGTTTTGGGCTTTAAGTTGCAGCACTTATCTTTTCCTTATTTTCATACCAATTACTAATTTTTGCGGGGGTTAGACTTAAAAGAGTTTTTTTAATCACCCTAATGAACATTCATATGTATGCACATAGACAAATACTTTGTTTTACTTACATATATACATAGATACTTCTTTAAAATTTTCTAAGGTAGCTTAAGTACTTTGGAGAGTTTCGTGTTTTCAGAAAACTTTATTCTAAATTTGGCAACTGACGTAAAATGCCAAATGTTTAGAACTTCAAGCTAGCAAAATATAAAAACTCGTTCAAAAATTTATCAGAAACATACATACATACATAGCTAATAGATTTTAAGTTTTGCAAGTTCTATATTTAAATAGAAAATTTTGTAATGTCGTTCGATTCTTCTCCTCTTTTGGCTTCGGCAGGACCACGTTCCAATCGACGTTCTCTGGTATCACTCATCGTGGGTTTGGTTGTTGGTTTTTGCCTTGCAGAAATGTTTGTGATATCGACACCTCCTCATCCTGAATACTTGCCATATGCGGGGCACCAACATGGCGATGCCAATGATGCGCACAACAGTCACGATATGCTTGGCGAGGAGGGTCCCGAAGCGGATATTGGCAATCATCATCATGCCTACGAAAATAGCAGTATAGCAACAAAATTAAGCAACGAAGTGCGTATTCTGTGCTGGGTCATGACAAATCCAACTAATCACAAAAAGAAAGCGCGGCATGTTAAGCGTACTTGGGGACGTCGCTGTAATAAGTTGCTGTTTATGAGCTCTGAGTTGGACGAAGAGCTGGGAACGATTGCACTGCCGGTACAAGAGGGTCGCAACCATTTGTGGGCAAAAACGAAAGAAGCGTTTAAATATATTTATGAACATCACTTGGACGATGCTGATTGGTTTTATAAGGCGGACGATGATACGTGAGTTAAGCATGTCCCACATACCAATACATAACTAGTATTTGCAACATCCAAAAATATTTTAGGTACGCTGTCATAGAAAATATGCGATATATGTTATACCCCTATACGCCAGAGACGCCCATATACTTTGGATGCAAATTTAAGCCTTTTGTGAAACAGGTAAGCGCGCTTAGAGTTAAGATTTAAAAAGTTTCTTGTATGAGATAGACTTATGGCTCAACCAGATGCAGTACGCCTCCGTCATGTCGCATGTCGCGAATGGCTGACAACACTTACGTGGCGCGGACGATAACACATAAAACGCACACACTTCATTATTTGTTGAGGAATAAAATTGTTGAGGAGTAATGTCCTCCGAAAATGCGTCTTGTCCTCCGAAAAATTTGCGTCCTCCTTTTTGACGATTTTGTCCCACTTGTCCTCCTTTTTTTACGACTTTATACTCCTTTTTACAACCTTTATTGTGCTTTCTTGTTTGCACCACAATTTTCATACGAATTTGTGGAATCTTGCAAAGTCTTTTTAGGTAACTTCCCTTTGAGCTAGAGACTTGAAACTTGGACCATAGTTCAAAACTCCGTGACAAAGCAATGTGAATGAAAAAAGTATCCGCTAGGTGGTAAAATTGAGATTCTTGCGATTGACTTTTGATTAACTTCCTGGCAACCTAGGGACTTGAAACTTAGCACGTATTCCGGGCACACTGATTACAATTTGTCGGTATAATTGAAAATCTTTGAAACACAGGGGAAATCTTACGATCGATTTCTGAGCAACTGTCTGGTAAGCTATTGACTTGAAACTTGACACATTTGTCGGAACCCGTGGACAATGCAATCCCTCATCAAAAAAATCCGATAAGTTGGGCACGGGTCGAGATATTTCGAAAACTATTTTGAAGTTGAGAATCATGCGATCGACTTTTGACTAACTTCCTGGTAACATAGGAACTAGAAACTTGGCATTTAGTTGATAGAACGCTGGCAATACATTTTGTAAAAATCAAAATCCAATAGGTGGCACGCTGGTCGATATAATTGCGAATCTGTTAAATGTTTTAAAACGCAGTGGGAATCTTGCGATCGATCTTTGAGTAACTTTCCGGTTAGCTAGAGACTTCAAACTTGGCACAATTGTCGGAGCCCGTTGACAATGCAATATTTTTTTTTTTTTTTTTCGTATTTTTCACGATGATAAATAAATATACGTATATGTATATTAAAAAAGACGTGTTTAATGCCGACAATTTGTCCTTCTTTTCGCCAAAACTTTCTATCGTCTCAGTAATTTGTATGATTTTAGTGCATTTGTCCTCCTTTTCCGCTCGAAAATTATGGTCACCTTAGTTATAATAACATTGTTATTTAAAGTAATTGCAATTCAACAAGTTATTACAATATCTATACTATCTATATCTATACTAATATATATGTATTTTGAAAGTCGTTTTTTTTCTGGACCGAATTAATTGAAATGGGGAAAAAATATAAGAATACGGGAAGATTTTGGAGAGATCCCGCAAAATGTTGACCAGGGTAACCTTACAACGGTTTCATACAATATGGATATCAAATAAAAAGAGTTGATTAGTGTTTTAAAATGGTATAGTTAAAAGTTCCATATGAGGTCCCGTTTTAGAGATATTGCATTTGGACCAGTAATGGCCCTAGATGGTGTCCATACGTGAGGAATGGTATCAAATAAATGTTAGTGACGAGTGTTTAATGCTATGGATACACACACAGAGATTATCTCCAAAAAAACTTCTTTTATCAGATACAAATTTTACCCTGACGCACACAAAATTGAAGATTAACAATCGGCGCAATCTAGTGTTTTGGTTGTATTTCTTGCGGTTTAGAACTAGATGTCGCTGAGGATTGCTTATTTTTTGGTGACATCTAGTGTCCAGTAGCGGTAAAATTGTAATTTTGGTAGTTGTAAGTATGGGCAGGGCAACGTCTGCCGGGTCTGCTAGTTTATAATATTTCGGAAAAATTATTCATTGTAGTAAATACTTAGGTCCCTAAAGCTAGCAGAGCAATGTTAGCAGAACATAAAAGTAACATGTGGAAAATTATGTGCTCATTAGTGCTAATTAAGTGCTATAATCCCAAAAAATGTGTTCTTCAACTTTTCCCAAAAATCGGTACTCTGCTAGCTTAAGCCTTAAGCACATTTTTCAAGCTTCATGGTACGAACTAGCCTAATTCTCCAATCTCTAACGATAGAGGACGACTCGAGAAGCACTCGAGAATCACAGCGTTCTCCAACAAAATGGGACATAATTCTCAAATCGAGAAAGCTATAGTTTTCGAGTGGAATTCTAATGTCATTCTCTAATGGGATTCTAATATGAATTTGCAAATGCTCGCCTTTTGGCTAGTTCTCTAACCTATCTCGAATCTAGTTCTATTGTAGTTCTCTACTGTCGCCTTCGACTAGAGGATAGTTATCTAACGTAAAGACAAACATTTCTCTAACGTTAGAGACCGTGTTTGTTGGGACGTTGAAACAGCTGACAGCTTAGTTGACTGCGAGTGTTTGTATGCGTAACAACAGTTTCGACGGATACGGTAAATTTTAAATTTGTTCTAAATTTTGACGTAGGTCACGCTGAAGGACTGTATCTGCCCACCGCTTAAGTTGTAGCTGTATTAAGACAGGGCTGAGTTTGCTTTCATGCGCCCGTAAGTTTGAATACGCTTTTTTCTGTATTTTAGGGCTATATGTCAGGCGGTGCGGGATACGTACTAAGCAAAGAAGCTGTACGCCGTTTCGTTGAGAAAGCTATACCAGATCCGAACCTCTGTAAGAAAGACGGCACAGGAGCAGAAGATGCAGAAATAGGAAAATGCATGGCGAATGTAGGCGTGGTCGCTGGCGATTCACGCGATCCCCAAGCGCGTGGGCGCTTCTTCCCATTCGTACCAGAACATCATTTAATACCATCGCATACGGATAAGGGTTTCTGGTATTGGAAATATATATTCTATGAAACCGAAGAGGTAAGAGCATTTTTACACATTTTTAAGAAAAAATAGCAAATCCAATTTATTCTCTTTAATCAGGGTTTAGATTGCTGTTCGGATACCGCAATTTCGTTTCACTACATAACGCCAAATCAAATGTATGTTATGGATTATTTGATCTATCACTTGCGTCCGTATGGTGTTGTCAATGCGCCTGAGGCGCTGCCAGAGAGACTGAAAGTGGGTCAAACAATGCCGCCTCCAATTGAAAAACCGACCGCTATAGCGAAGGAAGAGGAACCAGCAGAAAAGAAAACTTAGTTGTGCATTAGATTATAAGTTTATTTATTGTTTATTTTTTATTTGTATATACATATACTTCCCATGCTTAATTAAGGATCTTATCTTAGTAAACATAATTTTAGTTCAAATTCCGCGAATCATTGCCATAGAAAACAGCTGCCGTTTACATTGGGCTGTGCCAACCGCCAAATTGATATACAGTGCCCCACAAAAGTTTTGGCACAGCAAACAAACTGATATAAAAATGTCAAAATTTGCTTTCATACCATATGAAATTTTAATATTTTTGATTAAGATATGATTCATGAATGGCTAGTAATTACACACGGAGGGAAATCTATGGATGGAACATCCATAATTATTGATATCACATTAAATAAAAATTGATAATCCTGTCCCATCAATGAATATGGATGTTTCATCAATGCTTTTTTGATAAATCACTATTGAAATGGTATCCATATAAACTATTGATAAATTCTAAATAGTTAAAAAAAAAAAACAAAATTTTATATAATTTGACATCTGGTTTCAGTAAGATTCGAACCCTGTTCCTTTGCACGTTAGCCCGGTATTCTACCATTCGGCTACGGCATTTTATAAAATTTTTAGAAAAATGTTCAATCATAAGGAATTCAAAAAATTTTTAATTTAAAAAAATGCTCCAACAAGTTGTAATATTGTTAGGAAATCCATAGTAAAAATTGTTGAACTATTATGATTATGCGTCCCAGAAAAATTTACATTTCGTCAATATATATTAATGCGCTGTCTCTACCATTATTACTATGCAGTAAATATGGATATGGATATACCGACAATAGAAATTCATATCACGACCATATATATTGACGTGCCGTTCAAATATATTAGCATTCTATCCATAAATATAAAAAATAGTACATCATATCGAAATGGTTGACATGTCATTTTACTTTTTATTGGGAGCAAACAATATTTGATAACTCGCTCATTCTGAATGAATATTGCATCAAACTCCGCGCTATCAATAGTGATATTGTCACAACATTCAATGCATTTCTCTCAGTGCATATTTGACAAAAACTTTAAACTAAACACGTTTAGTAAAACAATTTAATCAAAAACACTAAAAAACTCAGCTCTTCACCGTAACAAAATGATTGCACACGAAATATTTAACAAGAACTAATCTAATCTTGGCTTGCGTCATTTATTAACGCTTAACCGCCTAGGCGATTTTGACCGTTTCGTATCAAAGCACTCCAGTCATTCCTTTTTAGCGATAACTGACGCCAATTGGATACCTCAAGGAAGTTCAAGTCATCCTCCACTTATTGTTTCCATCTCAGTCGGGGCCCCCCTTCCTCTGCTGCCAAATTCGAGTTCATGAGGAAAACCTTTTGTGCTGGAGCTTCTTTGTCCATTCCCATACATGACCCAATCAGCGGAGCCTTTGGGTTTTAATCCGCTGAACTATGGTCAGGTCTGCGTAAAGCTCGTACAGCTCATCGTTAAATTTCCTTCGATACTCGCCTTTGGCCTCACGGGAAGGACCATAAATCTTCCGGAGAAATTTTCTCTCATATACCCAAGGGCTATCTCATCTTCTCTTGACACTGTCCATGATTCCGAGCCGTACATCAGGACTGGTATTATGAGAGACTTATAGAGTGCGATCTTTGTTTGTCGAGAGGACTTTACTTCTCAATTGCCTACTTAGTTCAAAGTAACACTTGTTGGCAAGAGTGATTCTCAGTTGGATTTCTAGACTGATATTGTTTTCGGTGTTAATACTGTTTCCCAAGTAGACGAATTCCCTCACCGCTTCAAATTTGTTTCAGGTTGAAGAAATCGCACGAAAGGAAATCGCCCTGTCTGAAGCCTCGTTTGGTTTCAAATGGCTCAGAGAGGTCCTTCCCGATTCTGACGGAGCTGTTGGTATTGCTCAATGTCATTTGGCAAAGCCGTATAAGCGTTGCAGGGAAGTCAAATTCAGACATGGCGGCATACAGACACTCCTTTTTGCGCTGTCAAAAGTGGCTTTAAAATCGACAAAGAGATGGTGTGTGTCGATTCTTTTATCATGGGTCTTCTCCAGGATTTGGCGTATCGTGAAAATCTGGTCGATGGTAGACTTACCAGGTCTAAAGCCACATTGATAAGGTCCAACCGGTTTGTCTACGATGGGCTTCAGTCTTTCACACAATACGCTAGAAAGAACCTTATATGCGATATTAAGAAGACTGATTCCGCGGTAGTTGGAGCGGTTAGCGGGATCGCCTTTCTTGTGGATTGGGCAGAGCACAATTAAATTCCAATCCGGAGGCATGCACCCATCTGACCTTATTCTGCATAAGAGCTGATGCACGCTCTTTACCAGCTTTTCGCCTCCGTATTTGAACAGCTCGGCGGGTAGTCCGCCTTTTCCAGGCGATTTGTTGCTTTTAAGCCTGGATATAGCTATCCTCACTTCATCATAGTCAGGTGGTTGGACGACTTTTCAATCGTAAGGGATTGGGGTAGCGGGTTCGACGTCTCCCTCACAATTTAGCAGTGAGGAGAAGTGCTCCCTCCATAATTTAAGTACACTCTGTACGTCGTCAGGAACTTGACCCGGTCTTAAAACCTTCCGTCATGCGCCGGATCTTTTCATAGAATTTTCGGGTATCATTCCTGTCAGCCAGCATATCAAACTCCTCACACTCACGCCTTTCGGCCTCACGGTGGGTTGCGCCCACCAGTCGACGAGGCGTTGAATGCACTAACTGCACAGTAGTAAGCACACATAATTCGATCCGAAAGTTGATTCGTATCGAATTTGATATAGGATCCGAATTACGCATTCTGTAAAATTGTAGAATCGTATTAGATTCTTTGTGAAAGTTTCCATGACAACTTCGAATTTTAAACTTCAAAAAAATTTAAAATTATTTACAAATGAAATTTTTTTGACTAAAGATTTTCCTTCTGTGATTAGAGTATGTTATTTTCTTTCTTAATCATCAGCCAAGTGTGCATGAAGGAATTGGAGATAAATTTATTTTGTCTGGTTGGTTAGTAAAGCGGTAATACTATCCCTTCGACAGACTTTGTTCGATAGTCTTTGACCTGAAAAGATTCCAAAGAACTTTTAGTAAAAATTTAAGTTAAGACTTATTTACATGAGTCGATTTGACGTTCGACTGTATTGAACCATCAAATGCAAGTTGTGGATCGGTCGAATTACTATTAACACGGTGGAATGACAAAAAATCGACCAGGAAAGAAAAAAACATTCCTACTTTTTTTTATTCGCAAACGAACCCCGTACACATTTTCATATTGGGAGTGTCAATAATAAACGTCAAGGGAAGAGCAAACCTTCGACCCATGATTCAATTATAGGAAGGAATGTAACCTATGTATGTATATTTACTAAATAACTAAAACTCTTCTTGAAAATTCTTTTAAAATAAAATCTTTTATCTCTGCATCGTTTTCCGCAAGCAATTTTCTGTGCATAGTATACCTTATAGGATATATATAAGGATAAACAATGTTTCTGTGCGCACTTAAGGTTGTTATACCCGATATGTATTGGCATATGTACCTATCACGTTTTCGATCCATACATATGTACTCATATCTGTGTGAAATTCGCTTAATTTGCTTTGCGTTTACACGCTGCCAGATGGAAATATAAACCATTTTATTGCTTATGTTCGTACATATGATTTGTCTTAAGACATTTCTCTTTTGTATTTACATGGTTTGAATTTGTATCCATACCAAAAAGTGACATATGTATACATCTGACAAATCATATCAAGTAATACCCACTTTAAAAAAAAAAAAAAAAAAAAATAGAATAAAAAAATATTTTTAATTTAAAATGTTTTTAAAATGTGCTAAAAACTGGAAAATAATTTCCCCTCTGCCTACATAGATTCTTCACCACGTAAAGCTTATCTGGAACATTTGTGAGTGGGAATTCGTATAGGTATTATTAAATAGTTTTTGGAGTTTGAAAGGTATAAAAACATTGGCGCACGCTAAAGATTGTTCGCATTAATTTCTAACAATCTTATTACCGATATGAGCTTTTCTAAAAAAACATCTTTTCACAATATTACAAGCGCCAAATGTTTTTATACATTTCAAACTCCAAGTACTATTTAATAACTATAAGAATTCCCACTCACAAATGTTCCAGATGAGCTTTACGTGGTGAAGAATCTATGTAGGCAGAGGGGAAATTATTTTCCAGTTTTAGCTCATTTTAAAAACATTTTAAATTAAAAATATTTTTTTATTCTATTTTTTATTTTTTACTTTTTAGTTGTGAGTCTGTGAAAATTTCTAAGATTGTAATTGGATATTCTGTGTCATATTAGTGGTACTCATGTAACCATATAACTTAACGAAAGCGTAAATATATACATTTAACAGCTCAGTTAGATGAACGCTATAGCAGCTATAGATAAATTTATGTGAATACTTTTTATTTTGAAATTCCCATTAATTTAATTTTTTACCAATTTTTTAGCATTTTCTTCTATTTCTGTCTAGTGTGCATTGAAAAACTGCATGTCGAACAGCGTAATCTAATTGGGTAAATTTTCGAGGTGTTTACACACTAAACTCCTCGCGGAAGTTTACCGAATTTGTATAAACTTCGTTCCATAAAAATTTTGACAGTTCATTTACACATTCGGCAATTTTCTACGTTTACACGCTTTACGCGGTGTGTCTATGGTTACAGGAATAAAATAATTATTTTTTAAGCATTATAAAGCACATTATCTTTCCTTTGTGCAACAGTGACTGCGCCTAAATGTATGCAGATGAAATATTCGAAATTTCGATGCTGTTTATGGCGCTGAAAACGCATTATAGCATGCCCGTTATAGCATGTGTACGAAATATTCAGATAGCAATAAGGAAGATAGGCCGATAAATGGGACTTTTGCAATTAAAGCAATATTTTGGATTTTTTTTTGTATAATGCATTGTCAGCGAAACCTGAACGATGGTGAAAATTTCAAAACCCCAGCTCAACGGGAAGTTAGTACAAAATCCAAAGCAAAATCTCTGGAAATGAAACTTTTCAAATATCTCTACCCGTGCGCCACCTATCGGAATTATTTTTTTGTTATATTGCGTGGGGGCAGAAAACTAAACGATGATGAAAATTTCAACATTCTACCTCAACGGGAAGTTCGTTGAAAAACGAATTAATCGACACCGAAAACAGACCTTCGCATTTCTTAAATAGAACGACTCACGCGCCACCTAGCGGGTCCAATTTTTTTTTGAACATTTGGAAATTGATTAAGTAATACACACGCTAAATATCAGCTAAATCGGTCCATAATTAGGATTTTCAGCTGTTATTACCCCGACCTCAGCTCCACCTAGCGGAATTTTTTTTTAGGAAAATATTTCTTTTCATATTAGTAATACATGTTCCGAATTTCAGCCAAATCGGACCATAAATGCGATTTTTGAAAATATAGCGACCCACGCGCCACCTATCGGATTTTTTTTTTCCATAATATTGCATTGTCATCGCGACCTGAACTGTGGTGAAAATTGCAAGACTCTAGCACAACAGGAAGTTGGTTCAAAATCGAATGCAAAAATCCGGGCACAAGAACGACGAAAGCGACCTAATAAAAACATTTTAATTAATTCCCAGCAAACAATCGGAGTCATAAATGATGCAGAAAGGAGTCCTAAATAGGAGCGTTTACGCTCTTTATGAGCTCATTTATGAGTCCGAAATGAGTGTATTTCCCTTCCTGCGATGGTCGACCGATATGAGCTAAATTTCATATATTGAATGAGCCTGAATAGGAGTCATTTAAGACTCTTATTTGCCTCAGAAACGGCTCATATAGAGCCTAAATAGGAGCCAAATATGACTCTTTTATGGAGCTTTTCGGATGCATTTATGACTCTTGAAAAGGCCATATACCTACTGCACTTTTTGGGTTCTTAAATGGCGCCTTTTCGGCATTGAAACGGGGACAATGGAATTGGGGAAGCATACATGAACCTTTGGCATTAGATCAGGGACCGGCAGAATCGAAAGTGATGGTGTATTAGTGAAAGAGCGATCATCACACCATTATCTGTTTTTGCTCCCCCGCTCACTAGCAAAAACCCAGGCAACAGCGTATTTTGTTGAGTCGTTGCTTGCAAGTGAGCGACTAAGCGTAAAAAACATCTATTGATTGGTCAGTGCATTCATAGCGCCCTCCAAGCGCAGCAACTATTTTATTGTTCGAGAGGCCAAGCAAGAAGCGTAAAAATCTGTTTGAATTTGCGTCACACATTTTCGGGCAACTGTCCCACTAGCTGCCGGGACTTGCATGAGATGTTTGTGGGGAACGTCCTTTAAATAGATATATGTGGTACAATGAAAATAATAAACACTATATGAAGGTATACTTATCAGGGAATCCGCTAGAACGGTGCTAACAGGATAGCTAGAAAAATTGCCAGGAACAGTCCGCACGTAATGTAATTGAATATTTATTTGAAATCAAAAAATTTTCATAAACAAAATATGAAAATTTGTTCCAAAATTGCTTTGTTAAATGAACAATTTCAGCATACGGCTCATAATTTTCATCAAATCGGAGTCATAAGGGACTCCTGTATGATCTTATTTCGGAGGCTCATATTTTTCTAATATTTATGAGTCATATCGGAGTCCTTAGTTATGAGCACTCCCAGAATGTTTGAGGGGTTAATAAAAATATAAATCGGCAATTACTTTGGTTAAATTTGCTTTTTCACAATTTTCACAAACGCGTTGTCAAATTGGCACTAAAATTGATTTTGACATTTGTCACACAGCTGCCGTTCCGTCAAAATAGAAAATTGACAAAGGATGCCGGATCCGTTGACTGATACTTTGTCAATCTAGCGTTTTACATGCAAAATACACACATCCTACTCGGCTGTCAGTTTCTTCCTTTTCCGGCAAGTACGTGACGGACTGATTCTGCCGAAAGCTTGAGTCGTTATTGAACTGACGCCAACTAGAAAAATGTGCGAATGCAATAACGACACAAGTGGTCTAGCGCGCAAACTACTTGTAATACAATTTGAAAATTTATACACAGCAAAGATTAGTGCTTTTTAAAACTTTAAAATTGACATTTGCGTCGTTATTGAACCAGGGAAGCGATATGTTGGACAGCCAAAATCGCCAAGGCGGTTAATGGCTCGTTTAAGTTTAAGTAAGTGTAAAGCTAGATATGGAAAATTTCTTTGTTTTGACTTACCCATGAATCTACACGACTTCATTTTAAAACCTTTATATTAAGTCGCTTTCTTCTTTGAACCACCTTTTCCATACGAAACTTGGAACATAGTTCAGAGCTCGGTGACAATGCAATGTGAACGAAACAAGTATCCGCTAGGTGGCGCACGGATCAAGATAAACGGTAAATTCTTTTAAAAATTGAAAATTTGGGACGCGTATTTAAGTAACTTCCCGGTAAGCTAGATTATTGAAATTCGGCATACACGAGCTATCTCGAAAAATCGTTTGAAGTTGGGAATCTTGCAGTCGACTTTTGACTAACTTCCTAGTAACCTAGGAACTTAAAATTAGGCACTAAGTTGAGGAAACGGTGACAAAATTCCGATAGATGGCACGCTGGTCTATATAATTGCAAATCTTAAAAAAAAAATAAGACACGGAGAATCTTGCGATCGATTTTTCAGTAGCTTCCAGGTTAGTAAGAGACACATTTGTCAGAACCCGATGACAACTCAATCCCTCATCAAAACAATTCCGGTAGGTGTCGTACGCATCGAGATATTTCGAAAACTAATTTGAAGTTGGGAATTTCGCGATCGACTTTTGACCAACTTCCCGGTAACCTAGGAACTTGAAACTTGTCATTAAATTGAGGGAACGGCGACACTACAAATAGTAAAAATAAAAATTCCGATGTTCTATATAATTGCAAATCTTTAAAAAAAATTAAAAGACAAATAAATTAAAAAAAATTTGGTATCATATGAAAGAGGAAGATATTTGAGAGGACTTTTATTCTGTCCTTAAAAAATAAAAGAACAAAGATAACTTTTATTGCTGGCGAGAAAAAATAAAAGTCCGGGTTGTCCGATTGATTTGTCCAGATAAGAGTAAAAGCCCAGAAATAACTTTTTTCTCTGGACTTTTATTTTAAAAGGAATAAAAGTCGCAGTCCCTGGTTTCTAGGAATCAAAATTCGGTTAGGTGGCATGCTGGCCGATTTGAAAATATATTGTGGCGAATGTTCTCAGGAATCGCTCATCTCCCAACTCTAGCGTATTTCTATCACTAGCGCCACTACCACAACTACAGCTGCGAGAGGCAGCTCGCGTGTTTGCGAATGTGGCACAAAGAGGAGATGACGATAGATAAACGCTTCGAGAACACTGTTGCACGAATAAACCAGAAAGGTGTAGACATTTCTAGGTTGTGAAGCTGCTGTCTGCTAGGGTATATAAACCGCGCAAAGACAACGCAAATCAATCAGTTTATTTTGAAGTGTTGTACAGTGAAGTACTGAACAGTAAATTAACCCGCGATATTGTACTACGGTTTTTAGTACTGAATAAAGCGTACTACTTATTAAACAGAATCGGAGTGTTTTATTTAACGTACAGTGATCGAACTCAGGGAAAATAATCAAGGAATCATCGAATTCGTCACAATTGGTGTCAGAAGCGGTATTGTTAAATAAATTCAAGGACATTGAAAAGGATAACAAGGACATTGAAAATGATAACAAGGACATTGAAAAGGATAACAAGGACATTGAAAAGGATAACAAGGACATTTTAAGGATAACAAGGACATGGCAAAGTTGAATGAGTTGAAGATCCAGTAACTCAAAAACGAGTTGGAACGACGTGGATTGTCAACAACGGGCAATAAAGCAGAGCTACAATCACGGTTGCGAGAAGCGATGGAAGCAGAACGAATCAACGTTGACGATCATGTTTTTCAGCTTTTGGAAGAGGGAGCGACGAAAGTGGAAGAACAAAAGGATACCCCGAATCCTGTGGAAAACGTGAACACAAACTCGTTATTGGCTGCATTGGCTCAGATGTCGACGAACATAACATCTCAAATGAAAGAACAGGAGACACGTATTACATCCGGAATTTCAACACAGTTGGAGGAACAGAAGACACACATGGCATCTCAGTTAGAAGAACAGAAGGCATACATGGCGTCACAGATCAAGGAAGAGTTGATGGAACAGGAAACACGCATAACGTTAAAACTAGAGGCACAAGAGCAAAGAGTCTCATCGCAGCTAGAAGTTGTCAGTGGACGACAGGATAAGATCGAAGCCGAGGTGGATGCGTTAAAATCTCGTATCCAGGAGTTGCAGCTGAATCGTCCAAATGCTGTATCAAGTTCTCCCAAGGTAAAAACCCCATCTTTTGATGGTTCTGTTCCATTCCAGGTATTTAAGCTACAGTTTGAGAAGACAGCAGCTGTGAACAATTGGGGCGCTGAAGACAAAGTCGCTGCTTTATTTGTGGCATTGAAAGGACCTGCAGCCGAAATCTTACAGACTATTCCAGAAGGTGAAAGGAACAACTATGAAGCATTGATGGGAGCCGTTGAAAGACGCTATGGTAGCGAGCATCGGAAGCAGATTTACCAAATAGAGCTACAAAATCGCTGCCAGAAGCCCAATGAGACCTTACAAGAATTTGCATCGGAAATCGAGAGGTTAGCGCACCTAGCAAACGCGGATGCACCTGTAGAGTACATGGAGAGGGTAAAGATACAAAGTTTCATAAATGGAATACGTGATGTGGAGACGAAGCGGGCCACCTATGCAAATCCAAAGAGATCATTTGCGGAGACGGTATCACATGCTCTAACTCAAGAAACAGCATCACTTTTGTGCAAACCAGCGTAAAAAGCTCATCGTGTGGAAGTAGAACGACCAGAATGGGTGGACGCAATCCTAGAAGCAGTGAACGGAAAGCAACAGAAAAATGAAGCGTCCATTAAATGCTTCAAGTGCGGGAAATCTGGTCATATTGCACGTTATTGTGGATCTGGATCTAGTTCCAATAATGCAAGCGGACGTAAGCGCAAGGCTGAAGGAGATGAGCAAGTCTCCCAATCCAACCAACCGTTAAACTAAAGAGAGTCAGCCGCAAGGGGCGTAGGCTGGCTCCCGCAATCGGATGCCCCATAATCTCTGTCTCACAGATCGGAAGAAAGTCGAGTAATGTTACTGTTGGAGGACTCGTGGACGGAAAGGAGCGTTTACTGACTATTGATACGGGCGCATCTCATTCCATCATTCGATCTGATTTAGTCAAGAAAGGAGTGAGGCCATTACATGGAGCAAAGTTGCGTACGGCGACTGGTGAGGACACCCAAGTTCAAGGAGAAGTAACATGTGAAATCGCAATTGGAAATGTCACCGTACTGCACAATTTTATAGTGGCAGATATTGTTGATGAGATCACAGTTGGTGTGGATTTCTTAAGCAACCAAGGCATCAAGATCGACATGGAAAACAGGACTATGAGCTATAAGAACATGGATGTGCCACTCAATTTTGGTTACGAGAACAAGTACATCAGTAAGCGGGTACTCGTGGAAGATAGCCAACAAATTCCACCGAAGTCGGAGGCAGTCGTTTGGGCAAGGATTGATAGAGATTATGGGACAAACAAATTGTGGGTTGTCGAGGCAGCAAACAATTCAAAGACGGATATACTAGTAGGAAAAACACTGGCTATGACAAAACAAGATGGACGTATACCGGTAAGAGTACTAAATGAGTTTCGATCGCCGATCAAGCTTTCCAAAGGAGCTATATTGGGACAATGTCAGGAGGTGGAGGTGATTATAAACTGTGAACAGCTCCAGGGAAATGTCTCTACCAGCAACATTAATCTATCAGATAATATCACGGCGTGGACGCAAGGGCTCGAAGAAGACCACCAGAATAAGGCAAACCAACTTCTATTAAAGTACTCTACCATATTTGACAAGGATGGCTCCAAACCAGGTCGGACCAATGTAGTGAAGCATCACATTGATACCGGTGACGCTAGACCAATCCGCCAAGCTCCTCGAAGTGTTCCATTGGCAAAACGCCAAGTGGTAAGTGAAATTATACAAGAAATGAGTGACAGCGGCGTGATCGAACCATCAGCTAGTCCATGGAGCTCACCGGTAGTGCTAGTAAAGAAAAAGGATGGAAAAATGCGGTTCTGTGTGGACTACCGGAAGTTGAACGACGTAACGAAAAAGGACAGCTATCCATTACCTAGAATTGACGATATTCTGGACTCACTATCTGGTACGAAATGGTTCTCAACACTGGACTTGAAAAGCGGCTATTGGCAAGTAGAGGTGAAAGATGAGGATAAGGAAAAGACAGCCTTCAGCATTGGAGAGGGGCTGTGGCAATTTACGGTAATGCCCTTTGGACTATGTAACGCTCCAGCTACTTTTGAGAGACTCATGGATCAAGTATTGAAAGGACTGCATTGGAAAACATGTTTGGTGTACCTGGATGACATCATCGTGCTGGGAAAAAGCTTTGAGGAACATCTTAAGAACTTGGAGGAAGTTTTCCAAAGGATAGCTGGCGCCGGTCTGAAATTAAGTCCCAAAAAGTGTGCATTGTTCAAGAAGGAAGTAAGTTACTTAGGTCACAAGGTTACTACGGAGGGAATTTGCACTGCTAAAGAGAAGATCGAAGCAGTAAAGGATTGGCCAAGACCGAAAAATTTACATGAGCTACGAAGTTTCCTCGGACTGTGCACGTATTATCGTCGATTTGTACCGAATTTCGCCAGCGTAGCCAGTAGCCTTCATGAGTTGACCAGGAAGAATATGTCATTTGATTGGAAGAAGGAACATGAAGTGGCTTTCCAAACCTTGAAAGAACGGCTGTGCACGGCCCCAATGTTAGCGTATCCAATCCCAGGCTCAACATTTATTTTGGATACAGACGCGAGCGGTTACGCGATTGGAGGTGTTTTGTCACAGATTGTCGATGGGCCGGAGAAGGTAGTGGCGTACTATAGCCGCACAATTGGGAAGCCCGAAAGGAACTATTGTGTAACACGGAGAGAACTACTGGCATTGGTGGAGTGCATCAAGCATTTCCACAAGTATCTCTATGGACAGCGATTTCACGTCAGGACAGACCATGCAGCCTTGAAATGGCTCTTGCAGTTCCGTAATCCAGAAGGTCAATTGGCACGGTGGATAGAGCGACTACAAAGTTATGACTTTTCCATAGAGCATCGCAAAGGCAGCAACCACGGCAATGCTGATGCAATGTCCCGGCGACCATGTAACCTAGAATGCAAGCATTGTTCGAAAGCTGAGGCCAAGGAAGATGTTATAGATGTGCGGTTAATGACTATAACATCTACATATCATTGTTAAATTATATAAGGTTAAGCAGATTTTGACATTTGCCAAGGCATAGCTTCCCTATTAGAGTTGCATTTACGAAGGATGAAGAAGGGTAAAAAAATCCCCCTGTCTGTCTTTTCAACATTTATTTTTTTTAAATTATTTTTTTAAATTATATGGAAGTATAAATATATGCATAAATGGACACTGAGAAGGGTTTACCTTCAAGCTGGGTAGTGGCCTAAGGTGCTAGACCTTCTAGCATACAAGTCACTACAGTGTTGTGAGTTCGACTCTCACAATGCCGGGAAGAAAAGTCCTTGAAGAGATGTAACTCCAGTATCATCGAAACATATTTCGGCTTGTCTGGTTCCTGCAGCGCGTAGGCAAATTTTTCTCAAAAAACACATTTTCATACAATCCCGAAATTTACAGCAATAGACTACAAGTCAAAAAAGCAACAAAGAGTTTATTATTAGGAAACCTTAATTAATTTTAAATTTAACTGTAAAAAGCTTGCCCTGTTTGTGGGTAGCAGTAAACATGTACGAAATAAGCTTATAAAACGGCAATGTTTATAATTGGATCCTTTTTTAATAACTTTCATCAATCGCCGGCATGAAAACCAATCTCTTAACGCCTGTGGCAGCGGTCTCACGAACTGGCCTCGGAGATCCAAAGGAGAAAAAAGCTGCACCTGAGCTTTCCGCATAGGGAGCGACCGCGATGGCAACTACGGGTCCGGACTCCCAGGAGACATCTCCCCTCCGCTCTGCGTACTTGGAAAAACGATTGGCCGCAAGGACCCTGAAGAAATATGAGGGAGTCTCGCAGGCAACGTTGTCGCTGAGATCCAGGAAGTCGGTGGAATTGGTGCAATCACTGATACCGGATTTCCAAACCACTTATGTGCCAAAGAGGGTAAACGGAAACCCTTTTATCTAAGCTGAAGTTAAATGGTGGGCAGTTTATTATTATTGTTGTTGTTATATTATATGGTTGAGGGAGTTGGCCGGGGTTGCCGGTTCGAATCCCACCTCAACCAAAGTCTTTTTAATTTAATTTAATTTATTATTTTTATATTCCATCAAGTCTCATGGACTGTGTTTGGTTCTTTTTAATTATTGGTATGTACCATCAAGTCTAGTGGACTGTGTTTTGGTATTGACACTCTGTATGTATTAATTGGGGCGAGCACTTTAGCTCTGAGAATGCATCGTTGGCTATTCTCACTTCCTTAGAAAATCCCTCAAAATTGTTGGTGGTGAGCACTTGGACTCTGAAGCATTGGCGGCTATTGGCTTACCAGATTTTGCTTGTGAAAACACACTTGTGTTTTGTTACACCTTATATTTATTATTTGGTGTTGAGCACTTGGGCTCTGAGGCATTGGCGACTATTGGCTTACCCCATTTTGCTTGTGAAAAACCACTTTTTGCGACTGCGACTATAAGCTATGTATTCCGAATATTCCATAAATTATCTGCGAATTACAATAATATGTAATGCAGATGAAATAAACGAAACCATGTTATGTTGCTTAAACACCTTTCAAACGCAAGAGATCGGACGTGGAGTTAAAACCTCACCCAGGAGTGGGCAAACCAAGCTTTGCGAAGTAACTAAGGATAGGATCCTTATAGACATTCTTGACCGAGGCAACGACCGTTTGGGCATCCCCAAGGACCAGTAGCGACACGGCCGGAACGAACTCGCTAACGCTCTTATTGACGTTTATTTAAAGACTTCGGGTGGTACAGCGGCGGTCACGGATGCGGGTTGGCACCAGGGACAGATTAAAATAGTCGCGTGTGCCGATGCATGAACTTTTGCCCTGTTCAAGGCAGCAGCTGCAAGTCTGGGTGAAGTCTACAAAGGTGCAAAAATCGAGGTCGTCAACTGGAATGACATTCCGGCTTAGCCAAGGGCAAGGCCATGGATTCCTGCCATCCCTGCAGAGCCTGAGAGAATTTTCACGATGCTGTGGATAATGAATCCGTCCCTCCCGACGCAGGCCTGAAGTGTCACTCTGGTCGGGGAGGCGGTAGGGCCTGATAGACAAGTGGCCTTCACTATGAATAAGGAGGCACTCGAGCCCCTTAAAAGTTACAATGGACTAGTGCATTAGAGTGTAAGTCAGATCGTTATCCACGTAAACCGTGGCTATGCAGAGCGCGCTGCCATCTCCGCTGCAACGGGGGACTCGGATATCGAAGAACTGCAAGAGGAAACGGAGGAGTCCGACGCGAATAGCATGTTATCTGCCACAGCACTTTCGCAAAGTGACGTGAACAGCTCGGAGATGGAAGACAGCTTGCTGGACGGTAGAAACCAATCCTGAGGGCATTATCTCTGATGCTTCAGTCAGCAGGGCTCCAGTTACGCCAACTCGTCGTTGAGAGACCACCTCCGGGATGGGCAGACCTCGACAATATGGGTACATCAGCGAAGTCTGAATGCTCTCATGTTGGTGGTGCTTCAGATAAATCTGCACAAATCTAAAGTATCCTCGGCTTTCTAAATGCGACATGGATGTGGTTCTCATCCAAGAACCCTGGGTGAACAGCTCGAGGATCTGCGGATAGGGGACTATTGGCTTCAAGCTCATTCGAGCTAGCGAGGAGGGCAAGGTCAGAACCTGCATTTTGGTGAAATGTGAGCTTCTTGTAAGAATGCACACAGAAAGGGAAGCGTGAAGCCGAGAAGTGTCAAAAACGTCTCGGACTGCTTAACCTTATATTATTAAACAATGATATATATACGTAAAGTTGTAGTACGCCCGAGCAACACCGAATAACGAGTAGCTAGATCAGAAAGAATAAGGAAAAACTTAGGAATCACCAAAACTAAAAATACAATAATAAAAAGATGATAAAAAAATTTTAAAGACAACCTTTACATAAATACTGTCAAAAAGCCGCAGCTAATTGGTCGTTAAACAAAGACATAATGTAATTTAATTGATCAACTAAAATTATTTTTAAATAAATGCTGTATTCATATTTCATCACGGAGGGAAATCTATGGATCGAGCATCCATAATTATTGATATCACATTAAATAAAAATTGATATTTCTGTCCCATCAATGAATATGGATGTTTCATCAATGCTTTTTTGATAAATCACTATTGAAATGGTATCCATATAAACTATTGATAAATTATAAATAGTTTAAAAAAACAAAATTTTATATAATTTGGCATCTGGTTTCAGTGAGACTCGAAACATGCTCCTCTGGCACGTTAGCCCAGTATTCTACCATTCGGCTACGGCATATTATAAAATTTTTAGAAAAATGTTCTATCATAAGAAATTCAAAAAATTTTGAATTTAAAAAAACCGCTCCAACAAGTTGTAATATTGTTAGAAAATCCATAGTAAAAATTGTTGAACTATTATGATTATGCGTCCCAGAAAAATTTACATATCGTCCATATATATTAATACGCTCTCTCTACCATTATTACTATGTAGTAAATATGGATATGGATATACCGACAATAGAAATTCATATCACGACCATAGATATTGACGTGCCGTTCAAATATATTAGTATTCTATCCATAAATATAAAAAATAGTACATCATATCGAAATGGTTGACATGTCATTTTACTTTTTATTGGGAGCAAACAATATTTGATAACTCGCTCATTCTGAATGAATATTGCATCAAACTCCGCGCTATCAATAGTGATATTGTCACAACATTCAATGCATTTCTCTCAGTGTGCAGGAGAACATTGTAGAATACTACCGCTAAAAAAAGCGGGATCCACTTATTTTAATTACAATGGTTACCATTCGATTGTATTAATGGCAATCGCAGACGCCAACTACCGATCCATATACGCAGATGTCTGTGTTAACGGCAGAGTTGGTGATGCAGGGACCTGAAGCACGGAATTGAAGGCAAAACCTGCTATCATAACGTACGTCAGCGAGGCGCACAAAAAAATGGTTTTTCATATAACTTTGAGTACACTTATGATATTTCGCATACAGGTGTAGAACCTTCGTACAATATGGGTATCAAACGAAACCGGAAAAGGGTGATTGCCCAAAAACTTTAAAATTGCCCTACAATATGGGTAGCAAACGAAAGGGAAAGGCTGCAGGTTTCATTTGGACTTCGATATATTTCGATAAATTTATCGATAACTGAGTTATCAGTCGAAATACGATTGCCCAGAAATCTTAAATTTGCCCTACAATATGGGGATCAAACTAAAGGGGATAACACCAGGTTTCATTTGGACCTCGATATATTTCGATAAATTTTATCGATAACTGAGTTATCGGTGAAAACGTGATTGCCCAAAAACCTTGAAATTGCCGTACAATATGGGTATTAAACGAAAGGGCATGGCCCCAGGTTTCAATTGGACTTCAATATATTTCGATAGATTTATCGATAACTAAGTTATCGGTGAAAATGTGATTGCCAAAAACCTTAAAATTTCCTCACAATATGGATATCAAAAGAAAGGGGATGACCCCAGGTTTCATCTGGACTATGATATATTTCGATAAATTTATCGATAACTGAGTTATCGGTGAAAACGTGTTTGCCCAAAAACCTTAAAATTGCCCTACAATATGGGTACTAAACAAAGGGGGTGGTATGGGGGTGGCCCCAGGTTTCATTTGAACTTCGATATATTTATCGATAACTGAGTTATCGGTCAAAACATGATCGCCAAAAAACCCCAAATTATTTAATCAATCTACCTTTCCCCATTGATGAGAATTTTGAAAATTTTAAATACCCTTGTAAATGCTTCAGTATTCAATAATCTATATATAACAAGTAAGGAAGTCTAAGTTCGGGTGAACCGAACATTAAATACCCAGCGGTATTAATATTGAAAATTATCAAATAAACAGGGTTCACGTTAAATTGATACGAAAGTTGCTGAATCAACATTAGCATGTATGACATTTTCATATCAATTTCACATGTTAGTAATATGGTTAACCATAAATGCATTTTAAGTTGACTACTTAGCACCCAGTACTGTTTGAAAAGCTAACTACTTTGTATGGAACAGACTGGCTATTTTTACACGGCGACGGCCTAGGAGGTAGTCAGTTGTTCTTTTTCCTGCATGACTTTTAGCTAACTACAATACAATTATTTTTAGGTAGAGTAAAGCTAACTATATTGAGATAATTTTAATTCACTTTATTTATAATAGGTTTATAGTTTCCTCTTTTAAAATGGCTTTTAGTTGGCCTTTTTCATACGGCTGAAAGTCGACTAATTTGGATTAAATTGTAATCGATATACAGCTATTATTAAAAGTATTAACACCTTTTATATGCACTTTTCCGCATTTATTTTATACAAATATTAATATATATGTGCATTTGGTCAATGCTAATTTACAAATACATATATGTACCTACTCCAGCAAAACAGATCATTTGTATGTGCATGTCAAAAAAGCCTGGTATGTGTAATACTTCAAAATTTAATTTAAGGCGCGTATGTGCCGCTCTTGATGTTTGCTCAACTTCATAATCGCCTCCTCAATGATTGTCATGCCACCATTGGAACGCATGCCTTTGGTAGAAAAGTTGTGATGGTTCATCCATTGGTTTGGGATTAACAACAATGCGTTGGCTTACCATCGGTTGAGTACATATGTGTCCTTCAAACAGATATTCTCATCAGTTCCAACGATCCAGAGATAGGTGACTTGTACTCTATAACTTGGTTTTTCGAGATGGCGTTACCGATCCAGCAACGTTTTGCTTAGTGCTGCATTTGATGAATTCTTAGGGAAATGTGCCTCACGAACAAAGGTCAAATTACGGTTGCGGAACTGGCCTTATATTAAAATTGTTTGTTAAAAATATGTAAAATTCTAATTTTAAATTTTGTTTGAAAAGCTTTTGAAAGTTAAAGCAATTTGAACTTCTCAAACAAAAACAAAGTATAAGCTGCTTTCTGCATTACTTTATGGCTAGGTAAAAGTTAGCCTAGAAAAGCAGGGAAATGTACATAAATAATTTTGTTCTCAAATGGTTGATTTCTGCATGACTTTAGGATCAACTAAAAAGCAATTGGTTGGTTTCTGCATGACTTTAGGCCCAACTAAAAATCAATTGATTGCTTTCTGCATGACTTTGCAGTTAGCTGAAAGTGAGCCTTAAAATTGTTTGTTCTCAACTGGTATATTTCTGCATGACTTTGCGGCCGCCGTGGTGTAGCGGTTAAGTGTTCGGCCTTCTACACCAAGTCGTGGCGGTTCGATGCCCGGCAAAAGTAACATCAAAAATTATTTAGAAAATGAATTTTTCTAAAACGGGGTCGCCCCTCGGCAGTAGTTTGGCAAACTCTCCGGGTGTATTTCTGCCATGAGAAGCTTCTTAGCAAAAAATTCATTTGCTTTGCAAGTGCCGTTCGGAGTCGGCAAAAAACTGTAGGTCCCGCCAACTTGTAGGAAAAACTCAAAAAGCAACACACCACAAGTTGGAAAGAGAAGCTCGGCTAAAAATCTCGTTAGAGGTTATGATGATAACCTGTAGGTATATCGCCGCCATTAGTTTTTTTTTTTTTTTTTGTGGTTAACTAGAAGTCAGGTTAGAAAAATTGAAACAAAGTCAAATAAAAAGCAATGGGTTGGTCTTTGCATGACTTTAAGGTTAACTAAAAGTCAGGTTTGAAAAGTGGAAACAAAGTCAGAGAAATTATTTTCATCTGTTTGATTTCTGGATGGCTTTGGGGCTAGCTATAAACCCATTTTCTTTCTTAGTTAGGCTACAAAAGTTCCGACTAGGTTTATTTAACATTACAAATTATGTAAACGACCGGTTTCACGTCAAATTGATAAAAAAACTTGTTGAGCCAACGTAGTACGTCATATCACTTTCATAACAATTTCTCATGTTAATACACATTTCGACAAAATATTGATATAAAAACTGCCAATCCTATGAAATTGTAATACTAACATTTGCATAACTATCTCATGTTAAAATTACGTTAATTGACATGTTTCATGTTTATAACAAATTTTGACAGCATGTTTCACGTAACACGTTAGCATTTGTGTAGCTGTTTCATTCTAAAATGAAATAAATCGCGCTGCAGTTGACAATCAAATTCAGGCGTTGTAAAATAATTTATTAACAAAAATAGCAGAAAACCAACTGTGAAAATTGAACGTGAAGTGAAAATGGGTGATGAATGTTTTTTATTAGTGGAAAGCGTTTCGCCGGAAATGAAGGCCGCCGGCCAGCATATGGTTTATGAAGGGGTCGTGCATATATGACGTCACGCGATTTTTGGTAGTTTTTGACCCCCCCCTCCCCCCCTGTCACACCCAGTCACAAACGCCAGACCCCCCCTCCCCCTCGAATGTCACATCACACCCTTAATAAATATAAATTCAATATTTATTTGACATAAAATCTGATACATATTTAGAATGTTTATATTAATTATTAAATAATATTTGCCAATCGAAAGAATGAAAACGTGCTAAATTTGAAAACGTTCATGGACGTTGCACGCTAGAAAACATGCAAAAAATAACGTGACATCACGTAAGTGCTACTCCCCCCCTCCCCCCATGTCACATTTCGTCACAAATCGCAGACCCCTCCCCCCCTCAAAGAGCGTGACGTCATATATGCACGACCCCTAATGGAGAAAATTCATCTGTGCCACATTTACGAGGAGCAACTGTAATAAATAAGAACTTTTAGTTCCTGTGTAATGCAGAATAAAAATACAGTTTGCCAAGAAACTTCTTTTATGTGTTTCCAAAAATGTTAAGTTTGTCACCTTATTACATTAAATATGTACCTATTTCAAAAATAAGTTAATAAATTGATCAAAAATAATATCATTTCGATGTGATTATCATTAATTTTATCTGTAGCTTCCCTCGTGAAGGGTGGACACCTTGCCGCGGTACGAGGGCTGAAGTCGATAGCCACAGGGCTACGTTGCCCTTGTGATCATAGCGCCACCGGTACTACATCACGAGAGAAGCCAAGCCTCTCTGGCGCGACGACTAAGATCTTCCCCCTCCCAATCCAGGGTGTTATGCGACCACGTGCCCATTGGACGTTTGCAGCCGGGAGGCAAATCGTGGCTGTAATCGAACGGAGCCTCTCTGATACCGGGCCGCCTCGGAGAGTAACTATGGCCTTACCGCGGTATGGGGCTCTGCCGCGGCGGACGACACATTCCCCCTACTTTTCCCTTGACCCTAAACTGGCCTTGCCCGGCGAGGGGTCGTACGAAGAAGATGATAAATAATAACAAAAACCCTAAAACTAAAGATACAACTATGTATACTGCACAGCAGAGGAGGAAAATGCTGGAGCAAGCGAGAACGCAACGTCGGAGGACAAACTCCATTTCCTTATCAGCCGAGAGATCGACAGCGATGGCAACTACGGGTCGATTAGCTCTGGATAACAAGGGGGCAATCCCCAATGTAAGTACCGGTACAAACACAGTGAAGCCAACAACGGCTGATGGTAAAGTCCTAGTAAGTGCCGGTACCGAAACTAAGTCTTTAACGTCTGTGGCAGTGGTCTCACGACCTGGCCCCAGAGATCCAAATAAGGGAACGACCGCGATGGCAACTACGGGTCGAAATTTACCCCAAAAGACATCTCCCAGTCGCTCTGAGTACTTGGACAAAAGGGCGGCCACGAGGATCCTGAAGAAATACGAGGGTATTTCACAAGAGAAGCTATCGCCGAATGCTAGAAAGACGGTGGAGATGGCTGAAGCTATCTTACCGAACTTCCAAAGCGATTACGCGCCAAAGAAGGTTAATGGAAATCCCTTCAAACGCCAGACATCGGACGTGGATTTAAAACCTCACCCGAAGCGGCAGCAATACGCCCCCGTAGTGGGTAAACTCAGCTTTGCTGAAGTAACTAAGGATAGGATCCTCATAGGCGTCATTGACCGAGGTAACGAAAGCTGGGCCATCCCTAGGGACCAGTGGCGGTACGTCCGGAACGCTATCGGTAATGCCCTTCTCGACATTATGGATGAGTCTCCGGGTGCCACGCCGATGGGTTCTGATGCGGGATGGCACCAGGGCCGAATCAAGGTATTCGCTTGCGAGGATGCAAAAACTGTTGCACTGTACAAGGCAGCAGCTGCAAGACTGGGTGAGATCTACCAAGGGGCAAGAATAGAGGTTGTCGACTGGAAGGACATCCCGGCTCGGCCAAGGGCAAGAGCGTGGATTCCTGCTATCCCTGCTGAACCTGAGAGAATTCTCAGGATGCTGAGGATCATGAACCCGTCTCTCCCGACGCAGGACTGGGGTGTCAATCCGGTCGAGGATGCGGTAGGGCCTGACAGGCAAGTGGTCTTCACCTTGACTAAGGAAGCACTCGAGCCCCTTAAACGGTGCAATGGACGAGTGCACTACGGCATGGGTCAGATCGTGATCCACGTATAACGCGGCGATGCACAGCGCGCTGCTATTTCGGCTGCACCGGAGGGCTCGGACATCGCAGTGCCGGTAGAGGAGTCGGAGATGTCCGACTCGGAAAGTATGGTATCTGCCACGTCAAATGGCGAAGGAGCAGTGAACAGCGCGGAGATGGGAAACAGCCTGCTGGACGGGGAGGACCTCAACGTCACAGTGATAGCAGCTAGTCCTGAGCGCACCAATGTCAATACTGCCACAGTTAGTAGGATCTCGGCTACGCCAAATCGTGGTCTGAACAAATCGTCGTTGAAAGATAAGCCTCCAGACGAGGTGGAACTCGACGATACGGCGGTGGCAGGGAAGTCTGAGCGCTCTCATGTTGGTGGTGATTCAGATAAACCTGCACAAATCTAAAGCAGCCGAGGCTGCTTTAATCAGTCGTCTCTCTAAAGGCGACATAGATGTGGTCCTCATCCAAGAACCCTGGATCAACAGCTCAAGGATTTGCGGTTTGGGGATTAAGGGTTTTAAGGTAATCCAAGCCAGCGAGGGGGGCAAGGTTAGAGCCTGTATTCTGGTTAAGTCTGAGCTGAATGCTTTTCTCTTGCCCAACTATACCAATGGTGACGTTGCAGCTGCCAGTTTAACAGTCGACAGTACCAGTCTGACGATGGCATCGGTCTATATGCCCTACGACGCCGAAGAACCTCCGCCACAGAGGGAGGTAAAAGACCTGGTGGCAAATTTTTCCATGGGTCATCTTATTATCGGAACTGACGCCAATGCTCATCACGTCCAGTGGGGAAGCTCCGATATCAATGCTAGAGGAGAGTCGTTGTTTGATTATTTGTTAACAACTAACCTGGTAGTTTGCAACGTGGGTAACGAACCTACGTTTATTACTAAAACCCGTAGGGAGGTCATAGATCTCACTATTTGCAGCGAAGGCGCTTATGAGTGGGTCAGAAAATGGCGCGTTCTCGATGAACACTCATTCTCCGACCACCGGTACGTAGAATTAGTTCTAGACTTTTCTGTTGAGCAGCCGGTTATGAAACGCATTCCAACGTAACACTAACTGGCAGCTACACAATGAAATAGTATCTACGGACTTGCCAGCACTGTCCCCACAAGTCCCCTCATCAGTAGGGGAGTTGGAGGATCTGGTAAAGACCTTTACAACGGCGCTCTCGAATGCCCTAGAGCAGGCTTGCCCAGTGCCAAAACCACGCGGTAAACATAGGTCGCATTGGTGGTCCTACGACCTGGACTCGCTCCGTAAATCATATAGGACACAATTCAATAAGGCCAAGAGCCTTGGCACGGAGAATCAATGGCTCGAATATAAAGTTAAACTCAGGGCCTACAAAAAAGCTCTGAGGCAGGCGAAGAGAGTATCGTGGAGAAATTTCTGCACTGGGGTCGAAAATGTCGACGATACAGCGAGACTTACAAAGGCTTCATCGCCAACGAACACATAAGGCATATTTATATCTGTACCCGGTAAAGGACTTGGTGCTGGGAATTTCAACACATCATTTTGAATTTGTTTGCCAATATTACTTTTTAAGAAAATGCCTGCAATAATCAAATTATTTGATTAAGTTTTTCAAGTTAATCAAATTGAGCATAAACTACCTGCGCCCCCCTCTCTCCCATAGCAGAGTCTCGAAAACAAACAGATGCTGAGCTGGATGAAAACGAATTATTTTTTGGCGCGATGTCAAAAATAATAAAAAAAATTGCCGCCCAAAAATCAAGCGTTAATCCGAATGCAAATAGGATCTTTGGTTGGCCAGACAGAAATAGATTTTTTGACAGAGGCACTTTAATATAATTTTTACTATTATATTTTTATTATAGTTACATACTCGCCAAGGCGAATCCATTTACAAGATGGTTTGGTCCCGCCATATGGTTTTTTCCTGGACTATTTGCGTTTCAGCTGTCAAATTTCTTATGTTGTTGCTTTGTCTGACACATTTTGCGCTAGAAAACAAAAACAAAATACAAGGAGTGTGTGCATGCGTGTAGAGCTGAATTCGATCGAAACCACCTTGTATGAATTCGCCTTGATACTCGCTTACCGCTAAAGCGCCAATACATTACACAAAATCCTTGCGCAAGTACCGATAACATAAATATGTACAAATAAGACTCTTTTTACATAACCACCTCAAACAAAGTGTGCAATATTCATTTCTGATCAAGCATTTTTCATCAAGTTCCCAGTCTTGTATGAAAATCTAAATTTTTTTGATTTTAGCACAGTTCTTTGCGCAAATAGCTCAACCAACGCACACACCACACAAATACTTGTGCAAATGTATTTTTTGTTGAACATTATGAATTAAAAAATATTGAATAAAATTTAATTGCATAAACGAAAACTAGCTTTGTTAAAGTAGGGTATTTGGGTAGCATGATTGGGCAGTGGCCACTCTGAATAAATATTTCAACGAGAGCAACCGGATTCCATTTCGTTCCGCTATATTCAGTTTGAGACAAGTTTGAACATTCTCTAATTCTCAATTTGAAAATAAAGGAAAATTCCATACTAAAAATGAGCCTCTTGGTTTGAGAAAGCTATCAACGGTTATTTGAGATGCGTTTATGACTAAAATGCCCCAATGCCGATTATTTGACCGCTTTTGTAACCGACTTGCCTAATGTGACTTTTGGGTAGTTTTCTTAGTTATTTTCTTAAGGCGAGTGTGCAAAAAATAACCATGTCTTTGCTGTGCGTTTGCGTTATGTGTGATGCAAACGTGTGTTAGCTGTAATGGTTAGGAATAACGCAAATGTAAGGTAGACCTAATGGTTATGAATACCGCAAAACCACGTTAAGGCTGGTTTTCATTATGTCAAATGGTGTCAAATTCCATCGATTTTATCGATATTTGGTTGCTTATTTCCACTCCGCTCAGTTTGAGAAACGTTTGAAAATTATGCCGTTCTCAATTTGAAAATCAGGGAAAATCCCATATTAAAAATGAGCCTTTTAGGTTGAGAACGCTATCAACGGTTATTTCGCCTCAAATTGAAATAGAACGTTGGTGATTTGAGAAGATGATTGGTTCTCAAATGCATCTCAAATTGAGATAAGCTAAAAATGTTTGTTGGGTTGACAGATGGCTTTGAGTGTGTGTGTAAAAACAAAATTTTTGGTTCTATGTGTTAGCGAGTATGTATAACCATGGTTGGGCCCGTCTAGTAGGGCACTTGCTTTGCTGGCTTTGGCTCGAGAAATGTCAAAATTCTTTTGAACTCACTGATATGTATGAAAGTTGGCCCAGTGGCAGCCTTACTTTGCTTGCTTGAAACGCTTAAAAGCGTCGAATAGCCCAAATCTCTGTTGTTGTCTTGGTTGCCTCATCCTGTATTTTTGACAATTTTTGTAGCTTCTATTTGGCCATAGACGCTTTCAAAGGAAAGCAAGGTAAGCCTAGGCAAGCAAAGCAAGCGTACATTGGGTCATCAGCTTAACGTTTGAGATTTGAGGATAGGATTGGTTCTCAAATTCATCCTCAACTGAGATTTGATAAAAATGTTTGTTGGATAGTTCAAAAGTTCACACATACATATGTATATCGTCGCACAGCGAGCAAATCCGCGTATTTGCAAAAAGCAGTACCGCGTATGGAAACCAAATAGTGTAGGAGGAAGAAAACAACTAATTTTTAAGCCAAACCGCCGCACAGTGCCGCGACTCCATTCAAACGATGGACAAAAATAGGAGTGGTCAGAATTGGCTGGAACTTCATACCTAAAAGTATTATCAAATTGTATGAAGTGGTTGCGTCATAGACCGCAAGTGGCAGTCGGATGTGGCTGAGAGCTGCCACACTTGTGCATGTAAATGCAGGAACAATGTAATTCGGATAACAAAATTATTGTTGCTTTTGCATGCACATTTGGTATCCCTATCTGAATCACTGTTAACTGAAAGCCGGTAAATGTATTCGATATGACGTTATGTTAAAGCACCATTAATCGATTACATTCATTGCATAAGGTTGATTGGGTCAGCAGTTTTATCTGGATATGGTTATGGGAGATTAATTTAACTTAAAACTTATTGGAAATCGACAGAGAAACATTTGGGTTTGTACATGTGAAAGCGCAGTAAGAATTATAAAAATTCCTCAGTTTTGAGGTGTCTGGCTGAAGTTTTTGTCATGGGGCGAAGTCTAAAAATGCCTGATAATAGTTAATGGTAGTGTTATGCGATACATGTGTAACGATCCGCCATTTAAAAGCAGCCAAAGTTGGGTAAGCCCATTTGACATGTGAAAGCACATTAAAAATGATGAAAGGTCCCCGTGCTTTGGGTTATCTGGGTTAAGTTTTTTCATGGGATGAAGTCTGGAAATGCCTGATACTGTTTAAGGGTAGTGTTATACGACACATGTGTAAAGATCCGCCGTTTCAACGTAGTCAAAGTTGGAGAAACCTGCTGAAGCAAGTGAATTCTCTGTAAAAATTTGTGAAAATCCCGAGCTTTGAGGTGTCTGGCTGAAGTTTTCGCCATGGGACGAAGTCTAGAAATGATTGAAATTACTTAAGGGTAGTGTCCTACGAAACATGTGAAATTAATCTTCATTTAAAAGCAGTAGAAGTGGGACGAACAAGAGAAAGCAAATTAATAGGAAAATAAAAGTTCCCGAACTTTGAGGTGTCTGGCTGAAGTTTTTGACATGGGATGATGTCTGTAAATGCTTGATTCTACTTAAGGATAGCGTTTTACGACACATGTGTGAAGATCTCCTATTTCAAAGTGGCCAAAGTTTGTCAAACCCGCTTAAACGTGTGAAAGCGCAGTAAAAATTAGTGAAATTTCCCGAGTTTTGAGGTGTCTGGCTGAAGTTTTTGCCATGGGACGAAGTCTAAAAATTACTGAAACTACTTAAGGGTAGTGTCCTACGACACATGTGCAAAGATCCATCATTTAAAAGTAGTAAAAGTGGGACAAACCAGAGAAAACAAATTAATAGGAAAATAAAACCTCCCGAACTTTGAGGTGACTGGCTGAAGTTTTTTCCATGGGATGATGTCTGCAAATGCTTGATTCTATTTAAGGGTAGTATTTTACGACACATGTGTGAAGATCTGTTATTTAAAAAAGGCCAAAGTTGTTAAAAATTTGTGAAATTTCCCGAGTTTTGAGGTGTCTGGCTGAAGTTCTTGCCTTGGGACGAAGTCTAAAAATTCCTGATACTACTTGAGGGTAGTATTCTACAAAAAATGGGAAAATATTGGGTAGTTAAAGCAGCCAAAGTGGCCCAAATTGCGTGAAATTGGTAAAACAGAATATATTTCCATAGGAAAATCCGCGAACTGTGGGTGTCTGGCTGGAGCTTTGTCACTGGTACGGGTCTAACAACACTTGATACTGACACGGGGTTGTAATCTACGTCAAATATGTGAAAATTATCCATTATAAAATAAGTGAAGTTAGGGTCATTTTTTGGCGACTTGACCCCCGATTCCTAGGCGCTTGTCATAGGTACAGCTTTGAAATTTTCACATTCTTTCTAGATTCGGGGAGGACTATCGATCGGTATTGGTTTCATCCATTATAAAATAGTGACGCTCTTACACTCTGGGATCTCGTTCTATATGGCGCTATGTTAAAGCACCATTAATCGATTACATTCATTGCATAAGGTTGGTTGGGTCAGCAGTTTTATCTGGATATGGTTATGGGAGATTTATTTAACTTAAAACTTATTGCAAATCGACAGAGAAACATTTGGGTTTGTATTTCAATATATGGTACCATGATTTAGTATATATTATTTGATGTATATCATCTGCCTCCAGTGAAACCCTTCTATAAACATTTTAGTTACCTTAAAAATATTGCTAGTTTCTGCTCAGCCGAAATTGGTGTTGGGACGCGATTTGTTGGCACTTGTTATAAAATTGAGGAAGTAGTCGAAGAGAACGGGAGTCAGCCGAAAATATTGGTGAAACTTGCATTCGTTGGTGTTAAGGTGACGCAATACCAACAACTCAAAGCATCCCTCTTTTGACCGCTGTTTGAAAAGCTCTGCTTCATGTTCTCGTTCACGCTCCTCTTCAGAAAGCTCCTCCTCCAAAATTATTAACAGAGCCAATTCTACATCATCCATTATATATGTATGTATATATTTTCTTTCTTTGGCAGAAATGAATTACCACAAAGGCCAGAACCCTGAGTAGCTGATTGCTGTTTTATGTCTCCAAATTTGACTCAAAAACCTATTTTCTTATAGCTCGCAATTAATTAGCAGCGTAAATACAGAACTGAATTTAAGAAAAAGTTTGAGAATTTGACTGACAAATTATGAAAGCGGCCAATATAAATAATTTGACAAAAAAGTTACGTTAGCCTGACTTTACAAAAAAGCGGTAAAGCTAATGAAGGGTGGATACCTTGCCGCGGTACGAGGGCTTAAGTCGATAGCCACAGGGCTACGCTGCCCTTGTGATCATAGCTCCGTACGGCACTTCATCACGAGAGCAGCCTAGCCTCTCTGGCGCGACGACAAAGATCTTCCCCCTTCCAATCCAGGGTGTTATGCGAAACCGTGCCCATTGGACGTTTGCAGCCGGGAGGCAAATCGTGGTGGTATTAGTTTCCTTTAGGGGACAACTCCTAATAAATTAGCTAAAAATATGGGAGACACCTCAAAAGACGCGTTTTGGCCTCAGGATCACGAATCCGGAAGCGCTTTTTTAATATTTTGCTTCTCTGCAGAGATATTTGCAATCAAAGTTTCAAGTTTTCATGTGGTTGTTGTAATATTATTAGACTGTCCCTAAAAACGTGCAAAAAATGTCGCGCCGTGGTGGTAGCCACGGTTATGTCACACGTCCGGACTTGGGATGGCGTAGCCCAGGGTTATTTTTTATAAGCGCGGCCGAAGGCCGCCAACTAAAAAAGGTGTTTCGCACGTAAATACCATGGATTCCGCCCCAATTTTGGTATCGGACCCGGGTCATTTTTCGGTTTTTTGACCATAACTTTTCACTAAAACAAAAAATTAAAAAAGCGCTTCCGGATTCGTGATCCTGAGGCCAAAACGCGTCTTTTGAGGTATCTCCCATATTTTTAGCTAATTTATTGGGAGTTGTCCCCTAAAGGAAACTAATACCATCGTGGCTGTATTTGAACGGAGCCTCTCTGATACCGGGTCGCCTCAGAGAGTAAGCATGGCCTTACCGCGGTACGGGGCTCTGCCGCGGCGGACGACACATTTTCCCCTACTCTTCCCTTGACCCTAAGTTTGCCGTGTCCGGCGATGGGTCGTACGAACAAGATGAACTCAAATAACCCAAATAAAAACGATAAACCTAAAAAACAAACAACGCCAAATTTCACTCCTCAGCAAAGGAGAGCTATGGAGGAACAGGCGAGGAAGCAACAACAACGCCGGAGGACAACCTCCGTTCCACAATCAAGGAGGGGATCGACAGCGATGGCAACTACGAGTCGGTCAACCAACCCTCTATCGACTAAGATTGACTTGATGGGAGCTAGCACCAGTGCGGGTGCCAACGCAACTAAGCGGACAACGGCAGATGCTAAACTCCCATCAACCGCTGATATGAAAACCAGTATCTTTACGTCTGTGGCAGCGGTCTCACGACCTGGCCTCGGAGTTTCGAAGGAGAAGGAAGCTGCAACTGAGATTTCGGCAAGGAGAGCGACCGCGATGGCAACTACGGGTCCGCACTCCCAGGAGACATCTCCCCGCCGCTTCACATACCACGAGAAAAGATTGGCTGCAAAGATCCTGAAGAGGTATGAAGGGGTACCGCAGGAATCGCTGTCGCCGAATTCCAGTAAATCGGTAGAGCTAGCGAAAGCTGTGATACCGGATTTCCAAAATTCTTACATGCCAAAGAGGTTAAAAGTTAACCCTTTCAAGCGCCAGAGATCGGACCTGGAGTTAAATCCCCCTCCCAAGCGGCATCAGAATACCCCTGGAGCGGGCAAACTAAGCTTTGCTGAGGTAACCAAGGACAGGATCCTTATAGGCGTCCTTGACCGAGGCAATGACCGTCTGGCCATCCCTAAGGACCGGTGGCGTTACGTGCGAAATGAACTCGGCAACATTCTTCTCAATGTTGCTCCAGAGTTTCCGGGTAGTTCGGCGCGAGTAACGGATGCGGGTTGGCACCAGGGTCAGATTAAATTACTCGCATGCGAGGATGCAAAAACCGTAGCACTGTACAAAGCAGCAGCTGCTAAGCTGGGTGAAGTCTACAAGGGCGCAAAGATAGAGGTCGTCGACTGGAAGGACATTCCAGCTCGTCCAAGGGCAAGGGCGTGGATTCCGGCCATCCCTGACGAACCCGAGAGAATTCTCGGGATGCTACGGCTAATGAATCCGTCCCTGCCAACGCATGACTGGAGTGTCAATCTGGTCGGGGATGCGGTAGGGCCCGACAGACAAGTGGTGTTCACCATGAATAAAGAGTCAATCGAGCCCCTCAAAAGGTGCAATGGCCTAGTACACTACAGCGTAGGCCAGATCGTTATCCACGTATATCGTGGGGATGCTCAGCGCGCTGCCTTCTCGGCTGCTCCGGGGGAACCGGAAAACGAATTACCAGAAGAGGAAGCGGAGGATTCCGATGCGGAAAGTATGTTATCCGCCACGTCCCTTGGCGATAGTGCTGTGAACAACTCGGAGATGGAGGACAGCCTACAGGACGAGGAAGCCCTCGACGTCACGGTGGTAGCAGCCAATGCTGAGCGATTAACATCTAACGCTACAGACAGCAAGACTCCTGCAACGCCATATCGGGCAGTTAATCGGAACAACTCGTCGTTGATACGCAACCTCCGGGATGGGGCAAACCTCGACGATATGGGGACGGCAGGGAAGTCTGTGCGCTCTCATGTTGGTGGTGCTTAAGATTAATCTGCACAAATCTAAAGTAGCTTCGGCTGCTTTAAGTAGTCGTCTTTCTAAAGGCGACGTGGATGTGGTCCTCATCCAAGAACCCTGGGTCAATAGCTCGAGAATCTGCGGATTGGGGACTAAGGCCTTCAAGCTCATTCGAGCCAGCGAGGAGAGCAAAGTCAGAACGTGTATTTTGGTCAAGTCTGAGTTGAATTCCTTTCTCCTACCTAACTACACCAATGGTGATATTACCGCTATCAGTCTAACGGTCGACAGCACCCGTCTGACGGTGGCGTCGGTCTATATGCCCTACGACGCCGAAGAACCCCCACCACAAACGGAGGTGAAAGACCTGGTGTCAAATTTCTGCACGGGTAATCTTATTATTGGAGCGGACGCTAATGCTCACCATGTCCAATGGGGGAGCTCCGACATCAATGCCAGGGGCGAGTCTCTGTTTGATTACCTCTTAACAACCAACCTGGTAATTTGCAACGTGGGTAATGAGCCTACTTTTATCACTAAGACCCGCAGGGAGGTCATAGACCTCACTATCTGTAGTGAAGGCGCTTATGAGTGGGTTAGAAAATGGCGGGTTCTGGAAGAACATTCTTTCTCCGACCACCGTTACATAGAAATGGTTTTAGACTTTATTGTAGAACAACCAATCATGAAGCGCAATCCACGTAACACTGATTGGCAGTTACACAATGAAATATTAGACAGAGACCTACCAGTACTGCCCTCACAAGCCCCCTCATCAGTAGAGGATCTGGAGGATCTTGTTACTACATTTACATCGGCGCTCTCAAATGCTCTAGGACAGGCTTGTCCAGTGCCAAAACCACGCGGTAAACACAGGCCACATTGGTGGTCCTACGATTTGGACTCGCTCCGAATATCATGCCGGAAACAATTTAACAAGGCCAAGAGCTTCGGCTCTGAGCCTCATTGGCACGAATATAAAGCTAAACTAAGGGCCTACAAAAAAGCTCTGAGACAGGCGAAGAGAACCTCGTGGAGAAATTTCTGCACTGGCGTCGAAAAGGTCGACGACACAGCGAGACTTAGACGAGTCCTCTCGAAAAGTCAAACAACCATCAGCTATTTGCGAAAACCTGACGGATCCTGGGCCAGCACGGAAGAGGAAACCCTTGAGCTGCTCTTGAATACACATTTTCCGGGGAATCTGCATGATGCACCAGTAGCACCTGCAACAAACCTGGCAGTAAATATACCCATCACTGAGGAAAGAGTAAGGTGGGCAGTTAAGAGCTTTGAACCGTATAAGGCTGCCGGGCCGGACGGGATTATCCCCGCGCAGCTTATAAACACGTTGGAGACATCAGCTAAATGGCTGGTATTTCTCTTCACAGCCTGCCTGGCTCTCAACCACATTCCGGGCTCCTGGAGAAGCGCCACGGTAGTGTTTATCCCTAAGGCTGGGAAGACATCCCACTACGAGCCAAAAGACTACAGACCGATCAGTCTCTCGTCCTTTGTACTAAAAACCTTTGAGAGGATACTAAGCGACTACCTCTTAACGACTATTGATAGCAATCTTATCTCTAGCTATCAGCATGCATACACCAAGGGTAAATCAACAGAAACCGCTCTGCACAGCCTAGTGTCTGTCATTGAGAAATCGCTGTGTGAAAAGGACTACTGTCTCGTGGCCCTCCTAGACATTGAGGGGGCTTTCAACAATATAAGCCCAGAGGCTATCAACTCCGCTCTAACTAATCTGGGCGTAGATAGACCTCTAACTGGTTTAATTGACCAACTTTTAATGGGAAGGAAAATAGCTTCTTCACTTGGTACGGTTGAGTTATCACGCTATGTCACAAGGGGAACACCCCAGGGTGGTGTTCTTTCCCCGCTTTTATGGAACCTCACAGTCAACTCGTTGCTACGCGACACAAGCTGGGGGGCGGGAAGATAGTGGCATACGCAGACGATTTAGCTATTGCATTCAGAGGCAAGTTCCCACAAACTCTGTGTGACCTGATGCAAGTAGCACTGCGAGAAGTTTCGACGTGGTCCTCTCGCTGCGGACTTAGTATCAACCCAGGGAAGGTGGAACTTGTCCTCTTCACCAACCGGTACAAAATACCGCCACTAAGCCTACCAGAACTAGATGGCACGCGCCTGGGCTTGTCGGATAAGGCCAAGTTTCTAGGCATAGTTCTGGACAGGAAATTGAATTGGAAGGAGAATGTTCTTCAGCGCCAGAAGAAAGCTTGCATCGCTCTTTACACATGCAAAAGAGCCATTGGCAAAAAATGGGGGCTCAGCCCTAGAGTATGCAGTTGGATCTACACGGCCATCATTCGCCCAATCATGCTTTATGGAGTCGTCGTATGGTGGCCTGCGCTGAGCAAGGCAACATACCTGAATCTGTTGCGGAAAGTCCATAGATCCAATATGATCTGTATAAGCGGTGCGCTAAGGACAACGCCCAACGAAGCCCTCCAGGTCATTCTGGGCATTTTGCCACTTGATCTGGAAGGGTTTCGGTCAGCGACGGCATCAGCTCTGCGCCTAAGAGAAACCTCCAGTTGGGCTGCGGGTACTATTGGACACTCCAGTATTCTGGAATCTTACAGCTTTCTCCCTCTAAGCACAGATCGTTGTGCGACTACTACAGTCGGGGATAGCTGTTTCAAAATAAACATTCCCAGCAGAGAACACTGGGAGAGGACGGATTGGCGTCCCGAAACAAATGGTGGCACTTCCATATACACCGACGGCTCGAAGGTGGACGGCAGAGTTGGAGGAGGCGTTTATTCAAGGGATTTGGACCTTGAGCTCTCCTTCAGACTACCTGATCATTGTAGCGTCTTCCAGGCGGAAGTCTCGGCAATCCTGGACGCCGCGGCCTGGTTAAGCAAACGAGTTATCGGAGAAGATATCGCTATTTTCAGCGATAGCCAAGCGGCCATCAAATCCCTTGGCTCATACACGTTCAACTCTGAACTGACGCTCAGCTGTCGTCGATCTCTTCAGGAGATGGCCCAACAGAACCGCGTAAACCTCATATGGGTCCCGGGACATAGGGACATTGAGGGAAACTGTAAGGCAGACGAGCTTGCCAGGCAGGGCACGACCAAGCAGGTTCTTCAGGATAAAGAGCGCTTAGGTAAGCCGTTTGCCACATGCAAACTAATGCTGAAGGAGCACACACTCCGTCAAGCCAACGAAAGATGGCTGCGATCCCCAGGGTGTCGCATATCGAAACAAACCTGGCCAAAATGGGATCTTAAAAGGTCTAGACGCATTTATGCCCTAACTAGGAGGGAAATCTACATATTGATAGGGGTATTAACCGGTCACTGCCTCATTGGTAGGCATGCAGAAAGGCTAGGTGTGCCCTACCGACGATGCTGCAGGAGTTGCAAGGATGATGAGGAGGAGGAAACAGTGGAGCACCTCATCTGCAACTGTCCGGCTTTAAGCGGCGCGAGAACGCGCTTTTTGGGAGTTTCGTTCCTGGATAGCCTAAGCCAGATCGCGGAACTGGACATAAAGGACTTGATGGGCTTCATAAAGTCATCTAAGTGGTTCGAGGAGGAGTAACGGTGTCGGTTTAGGAGTGTCAGTCCCGGGATTCTGCTATGTGGAAAATCCCAACAACTCAGGGATTTTCCATATGGCTGGGTCCCGGGACTGACTTTCCTTGTGTTGGTGGTATCACAACGGGCCTTTCAAAACTGGCCTAAGTGTGCCTCTGCGGCAGCCACTTGAACCTAACCTAACCTAATGACGGTGAAGATAGCGTTGGGAACAAAACGTATTCGACAAAGTGTGCTTGAATTTGACGTTGCTCTCAATCGGAACCAGGGTATACATAATGTCAAACAGAAAAATATTTTAACCCACTTGAAACAGATTTTTTCCGTTTATAAACTTTTAGGAAAAAATTTGTAAATTAACTTTTGTTTTAAATTTTCAATATTTATATTTTACCTTTAATTCAAATAAGCAATACGAAAGAATATTCGGTAGCAAATTTAGAAGTATTTTATTGCTAGTGAAAAAATCTTCGGTGCCAGTGAAGAACGGTTGGAATTCAACTGTTTTGTAAGCTAAGGTAAGAAAACTGTAACCAAACATTTTTTACAAAAATCGCGGATAGTATAAGAGTAAATTATTGCTAATATTAAAGAAGAGAAAATGACACCCAATTTACGTGTGGTGCACCATAAAGGATTAATTCATTTGTTTACATTCGTTTGACATTATAGCCCCATACAAGAGAAAATATTTAACTGTGAAGCACACTTTGTTGAATACATTTTGGTTGGGAATGTAGCGGCCGCTACATAGAGGCAACGCTTTTCGAGGAAACCATGCCTTAAGGGGCTAAAATGTCAAATGAATGTAAACAAATTAATTAACCCTATGTGGTGCAATGTCTCATTTCGCCACTCATATATAGGATCAAGAGAGGATAATATAAGAAATACATGCAGAACAAATTATATAACAAATTATTGATTATTTGCCAAATGAAAATTACCCAACAGCAGCAAATATAAGCCTTTTCGCGTTTTCGTTTATTTTCCTTCCTTGTTCTTCTTTATCGGCTTTTATGCAAGCGGCCCTTAAACTGTAACTTATATAAATACAACTATTCTTACATAAATAAAAATCATTTATTTACAAAACCGTTTTAGCCATTTTTTTATTTTTAATTGCCAAAGTTTCGTGCATTTCTGCAAAAAGTTTTTTGTTTAAATTTTTATTCTGAACATTATTCCGTACTTATAAAAGCAAGATTTAATATTATCATCTAAGTTTATAAGTGAGCTCAGCTGAACTAATTTAAATATTCATTTTTAGCATGACAAATATTTTCGATATTCACTTTTATAAAAACATTTTCAAGCTGCTTCACTGCGTTGAAAAATTCATTATTTGGTTTTATGAGGCTCCCGTTTGAAATTTGATCTATCCATTCAAATGAATTCGATCTTTTTTTCTACAAATTGGCTAAGCCCCATTTTTCTAATAATGAATCCTGCTACATACTTTAGAGCATCTTCGTGTAGCTCATCAGCTTGCTCGTCTACAGCATGTGGAATTTCTACGTCTATGTCGAGACTTGGGAGTCCTTCGGTAACAGGAAATATTTCCTCCATGGCATCTATCTAAGCTGGAGTTAAATGGTGGGCGGCGAGCAGTTTATTATTATTGTTGTTGTTATATTATATGGTTGAGGGAGTTGGCCGGGGTTGCCGGTTCGAATCCCACCTCAACCAAAGTCTTTTTAATTTTATTTATTTTATTATTTTTATATTCCATCAAGTCTCATGGACTGTGTTTGGTTCTTTTAAATTATTGGTATGTACCATCAAGTCTAGTGGACTGTGTTTTGGTATTGACACTCTGTATGTATTAATTGGGGCGAGCACTTTGGCTCTGAGAATGCATCGTTGGCTATTCTCACTTCCTTAGAAAACCCCTCAAAATTGTTGGTGGTGAGCACTTGGGCTCTGAGGCATTGGCGGCTATTGGCTTACCCCATTTTGCTTGTGAAAAACCACTTGTGTTTTGTTACACCTTATATTTATTATTTGGTGGTGAGCACTTGGGCTCTGAGGCATTGGCGGCTATTGGCTTACCCCATTTTGCTTGTGAAAAACCACATTTTGTGACTGCGACTATAAGCTATGTATTCCGAATATTCCATAAATTATCTGCGAATTACAATAATATGTAATGCAGATGAAATAAACGAAACCATGTTATGTCGCTTAAACATACTCCCCGCCCTAGACGGCTTAGTCGTCTAGTAAAGAGCCATAGGTGCTGGTTTGATCCGGCTCGAAGGACCATATCTAAGCTGTACTTAAATGGTGGGCGGCGAGAAGTTTTATTATAATTGTTGTTGCTATATTATATGGTTGAGGGAGTTGGCCGGGGTTGCCGGTTCGAATCCCACCTCAACCAAAGTCTTTTTAATTTTATTTATTTTATTATTTTTATATTCCATCAAGTCTCATGGACTGTGTTTGGTTCTTTTAAATTATTGGTATGTACCATCAAGTCTAGTGGACTGTGTTTTGGTATTGACACTCTGTATGTATTAATTGGGGCGAGCACTTTGGCTCTGAGAATGCATCGTTGGCTATTCTCACTTCCTTAGAAAACCCCTCAAAATTGTTGGTGGTGAGCACTTGGGCTCTGTGGCATTGGCGACATTGGCTTACCTCATTTTACTTATGAAAAACCACTTGTTTTTTGTTACACCTTATATTTATTATTTGGTGGTGAGCACTTGGGCTCTGAGGCATTGGCGGCTATTGGCTTACCCCATTTTGCTTGTGAAAAACCACATTTTGTGACTGCGACTATAAGCTATGTATTCCGAATATTCCATAAATTATCTGCGAATTACAATAATATGTAATGCAGATGAAATAAACGAAACCATGTTATGTCGCTTAAACAGCATCATCATATTTCTTTGAAGAGTCTTCTCTAATTTCAAACCTGCTATGGGTGTTTGTTGCCGGGACATGTAGCCATTCAGTTTCATCTTCCTCAACATCCCTGCAAAAATCGAGAGTAGTCTATTTCCTATCCAAAGAGTACTCAATTTGGAGCATCAGAGTACTCCAAATGTAATCCTTTTTCATATAAAAATTGTGCTCCAATTAACATTGCGATGTCCTAGGACTGAACCACCTACTCCAACTTTCGCTTTGTTTCTGCTACTCCATGGAGTACCTACAGTCAGAGTACTTTGCAATGTACTCCAATGTTTTTACTCCTTGGAGTATATATTGTCAGAGCGTGTCGTGAGTAAGGCACGAGCAATGATCGGCTTTCAAAAAGCTGAAGGTGGTCTGATGAGGTATACAAAGGATTACTATTGGAGTACTCCAATATCAAAAAAATGGAACACATAATCCAACGATTTTTGCAGGGATTTCCCATGTTATTTCACCTTTCCGTCAACTATGGATTCGCAATTTTATTTAAGTTATTTAATTGAATTTTTACTTTAAAGATTGTTGGTATACGGCATTCTCATATCTGACCACACGTTAACTCACCAACGTTGGGCAGTTAACCTTAGGTTAAATCAAAACGAAAATTGGAAATCTGTGGAGCGTAAGTTAACCAGCCACTGTGAAATCGGCCCTTAAAGTAAATAAAAAATTTAGGGAACTCCAAATTTGGATGAAATCAAATCTATCTGCGTGTCGAATTTTTTTTTATATATGGGTGTTTCCAGCGGAAATTTAAATTTTGAACACTGCGGTGAACCATGCAACATTATTACTCGGCAGCGACATCTGTTACTGATAATTTTGGCTCTTTATGCCTCCGCGCAACGATCAATCTGCTTGAGGTTACCATGGCAATCGGGCTGAGGTTACCATAGCAACGCGTGCTTGTGTGCGTGTCGCGTGATTGTCGCTTGCCACGCCACACACAATCAGAAAGCATCAATCACCATTTGTACTGAAAATTCGTAGCGTGCGGAAGTCATCGGATGAATGTTTTTTCTTGCTTTTTTATTTTATTTTACTTTATTTTATTTTATTTTATTTCATTTCATTTTATTTTATTTTATTCGTAATTGAATAATGCGTTTCAACGTAAAATCTTTTTCTTCCGCGAACTTGCTCATTTCACGTTCTCACAAAACTAACACACTAATGCTTGTCAATCATTCCGGCAACGATCAAATAGACAAGCGGTCAAGCGAAAAAATCTAAAATTTTTGATTTTCATCAATGAAAAGCCGACAACAAGTACGTGTGAGCCGATTGCCACCGGTTTCTATGGTAACCTCAAGCATTGCTGGATGGTTGCGCGGAGGCTTTAAACGCAGCTACGCCAAAAACCAATTCAACACAGCGTCAACCAGACTTCTGTCAAAGAGGCAAAGAGGGTAGAAATACCATTACCGTACTAATATACCATTTCATTTCCTGCCATTTTATAGTGTCCAAGCATCCACCTAAACGTACAGTGTAAATTGGAAAATATTTTTTTGATTTTATTCAAATTTTTCTTATTTTAAATTTTTTTAATATTTTTTTTTCTATTTGACTTATATACTGACACATTTTATATTGCTTAAAAACGTCAAAACAAAACAAGTAAGGAAGTCTAAGTTCGGGTGAAACCGAACATTACATACCCAGCTGTGCACATAAAGTGGGCGTGATAGTTCACCGATTTTTCTTATTTTCTGTGGTAGTACTCTACATAAACATAACATGCCTGGTACCTAGTTTCGTAAATCTATCTCACACCGTTCTGAAGTTGTTAGCAGTCGAATTTAAAAATTGCTTGACTCATAAGTGGGCGGTGCCACGCCCACTTTCCAAAATTTTGAAAAAAATTATGTAAAGAATACGAAAGTTGATGTATGTACCAAATTATATTATTATAGCGAAATCAGTTAATTAGATATGGACTTTTCAATATTTCCACCTCCTTTCAATATAACTTTTATGAAAAAGTAGGCGTGGTCGCGACGCGATTTCGTTTATTTTCTATAGCTGAATTTACCACAACAATAGTATGTCCTCTACGAAATTTCGTTATACTAGCATAAACTGTTCTGAAGTTATTAAGAGTCAAAATTTTAAAATTTCTTCAAATATACGTGGGCGGTACCACGCCCCCTTTTAAAAAATTTTTATAAAATCGGCCTTAGAACATCTAAATCAATACATATTGCAAATTTTATCATTGTAGCTGCTTCTAATATTGAATTAACCCATTTTATACGTTTTTCGAAATTTTCGATATCGAAAAAGGGGCGTGGTTATGGTCCGATTTTACCCATTTTCAATAGCAATCTATTCTGAACCCAAATAAGTACGCATGCCAAATTTGGTGAAGATATCTCATTATTTGCTCAAGTTATCGTGTTAACGGACAGACGGACGGACGGACGGACGGACGGACATGGCTCAATCAAATTTTTTTTCGATCCTGATCATATTGATATATGGAAGTCTATATCTATCTCGATTCCTTTATACCTGTACAACCAACCGTTATCCTAACAAAGTTATAATACCCTGTGTACAAGTACAGCTGGGTATAAAAAGAGAGAACGGTTTTACCCATGATATAAATACTACAGGTAAAACCGTTAATGACACTAATGACTTTTTAAGCAATTCTCAAACTGTTCAAGCGAGTAATAGTTTTTAGTATCGATTCAGCACTGACAGCGAATGGTTGTGTAATTTTCAATCTGCGTTTCAATAAAGAGCTCTTAAAAATCCTAAGCGTATTGTATTATTTAAAACGGAAAACATTATTTGGTCCTACGAGCCGAAAGGTGAAGCGTATTTATGTATATACAGTCCACTTACGGCTAGCAATGTGGAATTTAGTGATAAATAAAATAATATAATAGTGAATGTGGCAGAGCATAATTCAGCGAGTACCGCTGCGCGTCATACAATCTAACAAATATACTCGTTTTAGTCGGCAGCAGAAGCCATCGAGTGAGCGGTTTGCAGAGAGAACGGCGCTCTTTCTTTGTAGTTCTCATCAGGCAATAACTTTGGCGAGCATGCTCCTCTGCTTACGTCGGCGTAGTTATGGCTTATTCTTTGTGTTGAGTTGGCCTGCGTTCAGCACTGCAAAATCAGCGACTTTGGCAAAGCTGCCATTCTGCTTACGTCGGCGTAGAAAGCACTTGATTCTTTGTGTTAATTTTGCCTACGTCCAGCACTGCGAAATCGGAAAAAGTTCAGTCGACTTTAGCAAAACCTGCGACTCTATTATGTTTGTAGTATTTATTTCGACTGCGCATGTCACGGCAAAATCAGCGAAAATAATAATCAGCGAGTATTGCGAATTTATTTAGCTTGTTGATTTCGACAGCGCATTTCACGGCAAAATCAGCGAAAATAATAAACAGCGAGTTTTGCCGATTTACAACGAATTCAGCGACTTTATTTTGGTTTGTTTATTTCGACTGCGCATGTCATGGCAAAATCAGCGAAAATAATAAACAGCGAGTTTTGCCGATTTATTTAGTTTGTTGATTTCGACAGCGCATTTCACGGCAAGATCAGCGAAAATTATACACAGCGAATTCTGCGACTTTATTTTGGTTTGTTTATTTCGACTGCGCATGTCACGGCAAAATCCGTGAGTTCTGCGAATTTATTTAGTTTGTTGATTTCGATAGCGCATTTCACGGCAATATTACGCGAAAATTATGCACAGCGAATTCTATGACTTTATCTTTAGGTTTGTTTATCTCGACAGCGCATGAGATGGTAATATCAGCGAAAATTAAACACAGCGAGTTCTGCGACTTTATTTGCGCTGCTCGCCACGGCGGCAGTATGTGACTTGTAGTTGTTTTTGGCCTTGGTGTTTGGGGTACTTTGCGTGGTAGTACGTAGTACTGCGCCGCCGGCAACAAAGGGATTGCGCTGCGACTTTGATTTATTAGTTTTGGGTTCGTGTTTTGTGCAGTCAGCGACAATTATACACAGCGAGTACTGCGACTTTATTTGGTATGTTTGTTTTGTATTTTTTTGCCTTTGTCAACAAAGAGATTGCGCTGCGACTTGATTTGTTCTGTTGTAGGTTGGCGTTGCTCAGGCGATGTCGACGGCCGTGGATATTTCTTGATTTTTGCTTTTGCGCTGCGACTTTGATTTGTTTTGTTTTAGGCTTGTGTTTGGTGCGTGAATTGCTCATGTCATGTCGGCGACCGTTGATATTATTTGCTTTGAAGCAATTGCTGGCTTTGCGCTGCGACTTTGATTTGTTTTGTTTGGGGTTTGGTGCGTGTGCTGCTCAGGCGAAGTCGGCGTCTGTATTATTTGCTTTGCATTTTGGCTGCGTTCATAAACTGCGAAAGAGGGGTGAGTTTTGTGTGAAACAGCAGAAGTAGTAGCGAATGCTTTTCAACTTTAAAGTCAAGCAAACAACACACTCCAATACTTTTCCACAATTTTCTGTCCTCTGCTCATAGGAGCAGAATGCGTAGCATTTTATTTTCATAGCATATCAGCGAGCATATTCAAGGTGTGTATATACAATTTCTGTGTCTTCGGCGAGCAAAAAGTTCTGGAATATTCTAGTTTATTGCATAAAATAATTTACTGCATCGGATTGCTAATAAAATTAAATTCATTCTTTTAAATTGGGTTGGTTTATTTAAAGTATAATTTTTATATAAATATCAAGGAAACGTTCTAATTTCAGCACTAGGAAGAATGCCGAATACAAAAAAAGCTGGAATTGAGGCGCCTGTATCGAAGGCAGTGAAGAGGGGTGCACCTTCACTGGGAAAGCGAGGAAGAAAGAAACGTTCGATGGAGAATCCACCCAAAACTAACAATGGTGCGTGCGTTTGTTTCAGTGGTCAACATATGTAACTAGAATGATTTCGGGGCATCATTTATGGATTTGGGGCTTCTATTTGAAGCAAAATAAGTGATGGCAATAATTAAGTGGCACCGTGGTTTATTTTGAAGCAGCGACTGTGAGTGTTATTTTTTTTGTTCTTTAGATATATATGTACATGGCTAATTATATAGGGATACTTATGCATAACTGCGACTTTAAGTATATAAATGTGCACCTGCGATATATGTATACCTGCGACTTCATGTACATAAAAAAAAGGTTCTGCGAAACAGCGACTTGTGGAAAGTGGATGAGATTTGGAGATTTGATGCCTTGTTTGAAGGCAATGCATACCTTATGGTTAGTAAGCTAAATTTTATTGTAAATTGCTATTTTATTATGAGATGTGGGCGCGTATGCATAGACTATAAGCGAAAGCCCATTGGGCGGAGGTGAGGGAAAGGTCTGCGCCATAAAGAAAATCTGCGTAGGAGCTGCAATCTGTATTGATGCGACTTTTCATAGTTTGTAGCTGGTCGTAATCTGCAGGAAGCTTGCATATATCAGCGAATTGAATTGGAATTATGTATTGTGTTGGGAATTAGGTTGAAGAACGTTGCTTCTGCGCTTTGATAAAACTATGAATTTCCTTTGGCGTTTTTCAGGTGTCGAGCAAATATCGATAATGCAAAACGGGATGCAAGCAATTACTTCAGGGAATCCTCTAGCAAGCATCGCCGCTGTGGGTACTGCAGCCCCTGAACTAGTCGAAGGAAACTTTAGTATTCAGGCGGATATAGATTTTACGGTATCCCAAATTCAGCGCCAGTCAGACTGGTTGGCTTTAGCAACATCGGATGTCATAAGCGTAGATGTGATTAGGGCTCGCCTTGATATTCTTAACACAGCCTGGGGGAAGTTTGAATCAAAATCTAGAGAACTGCAGCAGGAATCTCGAAGTGAGTTGCAGCCGAGTGATGATGCTGCAAGACAGCAAAATATAGAGGAGGTTTATGTCGCGACTCGGGCCGAACTGTGTCCAGAAAAGATCCAGGCATTAGAACCGACTTGTTCCGCAGCCGCAGTTAGTTACGCCAACAGTCGTTCACTACAATTACAATTTGCCGAACTGCCTTTGGCAGACCGGCTTCCTTTATTTCGCGGTGAGCATAAAGATTGGATTCAGTTTAGGGACATATTTACTGCAGAGGTTATTCAGAATCCTCATCTCACGAACCTCAGAGGGAAGAAAGCTTTGTTGATGCTTGGAAAACATTGTGTCTTGCGTTTGACAACGAATACATGTGTCATGCCGCACACTGCGCGGCTATTTATGGACTGCCCATTTGGCCAAGGGCTACTCATTCATTAATAAGAAATATGCTAGATATTACGCGCAATAGCGTGCGAATGATTTTAATGCAATTAGGGGCAGAAGAACAACGCCACCTATTATTATTAAATTTTCTGGAATCTCGTTTGGACAGCGTATCTCGTAGTCAGTGGGAAATGATACGACCCACTGATCGTATTCCTAATTTGAAAAAAGATTTTTATGTATGGCTTGAGCGCAAGAGCAGCGGTTTGCTAGGTCAAGCAGCAACACCTACGGCTAATCAAAATGAAAAACGTGCGCCTAGCTTACCAATGTTTCAGCGAATGAAACCGAATGTTGCGTCAGTACCTAAATATCCTTATCTTAATTGTTCAGGTGACCATGCTTTCCACCGTTGCCCTGGAATTGGCCGTATGGGCCGGGAGGAAAAAATAAAACGTATATTTGAGTTAGGTTTATGTCAAAACTGTTTAAGAAGAGGGCATACAGCTCGTAATTGCTTGTCGAGCCGTTGCCCACGATGCGCAAGGTTGCCACACAACAGCATTATATGCCCCAAGCTATCAGCGAATTCCAAGGAGGAGTCCACTCGCGTATCTACGCTAGCAACTGTAACAGAAGAAGAGGTAAGAGAGGAGCAATAGCGGTTAACGAATAGAGAGAAAACCAGCCTCGGGGTTTTCAACAGCACGATGGCATTACCACCTGGTGAGCATGTCGACTCTGTCATATCAAGAGGTGGAGCCGTCAAATTGAACGAGAGTTTATTAGCAACAGCAGAGGTTCGTTTTTTAACCAGTAGCGGAAGAATAGTGCATATGCGGGCAATATGCGACACTGGCGCGCAGGTAAACTTGATCAGCTTAAATGTGGTGACGGATAATAAAATCTCTACGCGGCAAATCAGAATAGGTTTATCCACTGCTGCGACAAATCGGTTTCTGGTCAGCTGATGTCAACTTACAATGATGATTTCCGAATGCCAATTACTTGCCTGGTAGTGCCGTCCGTATTGGGAGAGACGTTACAACCGCAAAGGGGTTTACCAATGCAAGATCTACCCAGCGATATAGCGGCATATTTAGCAGACCCAAACTTTAGTCAGCCACCACAGGTACAATTGCTGTTAGGGGTGGGGGTATGGGCGCAGGTTATGAAGGATAATATGCGTCGACTTTCCCCGGGTTTTGTGGCACAGGAGACGCGTTTAGGTTGGCTTGTTTTTGGTGAGATCTTAAATTATACCAGCGTGGTTGCAGCCAATATCGCACGAAACATTGACCAAGCCGAAGAAGATGTTTATCTGGACAGGTTGTTACGGGGATTCTTTGAAGCGGAGAGTATGCCAGGCGATGAGTCCACTTGGACAGCGGAACAGCAAGCTTGCGAGGATCGTTTTAGGAAAACTCATACTTTTGATTCGCGTGCCGGTCGTTACATTTTGGAGATTCCCCTGCGACCCAAATGGGATAGTATCGGCTCCAACCGAGCAATAGCACTGCAAAGATTTTTGAGATTAGAGCAACGCTTCAGAGGCGATGTGGATCTAAAGCAGAAGTATCAGTTGTTCATTAGTGAATATTTAGAGAAAGATTGGCTACGTCCTGCAACTAATCCTCCGGGAAACAAGGTATATTATATTCCCCATCATGCCATCACAAAGAAGTTTCGGGTTGTCTTCGATGCGTCTTGTGCGACAGATACAGGGGTCTCGTTGAATGAGGTCCAAATGATCGGACCAAAATTGCAGCAAGATTTGATTGATCTGCTTTGGGGATTTCGTTTGTATCAGTACGCCGTCTCAGCGGACATCAAGCAAATGTTTCCTCAAGTGAGGATTGCAGAGAAGCATTGGGATTTACAGCGCATATTTTGGCGAGATGATGGCGGCCAAATAATCGAGTACTGGCTGACTCGGGTGACCTTCGGGATGGCATCAGCACCGTTTTGCGCGGTTCGAGCAATGCAACAGTGTGCCAACGACAATGCGTATAGGTGGCCCCGAGCTGCTCGAGCGGTGTTGAATAATTTCTATATGGATGACTGTTTGATAGGGGATGACACAGAGGAAGAATTATTACAGCTTTGCCGGCAGATGCATGCGCTTCTAGCAGCAGGAGGTTTTGAGCTTACCAAGTGGCGATCTAATTCGGACCATATTATTCGTGACCTCGACAACCATTCAGCTGGAGGCGATGCCTGGTTGAATACTCATATGGAAGCATCGGTACTTGGCTTAAAATGGACTCCTGCAACGGATGAGTTCGCTTTTGCCGTTCAATCGCTACCCAGCGCCTCTACTTCTTGGACTAAGCGCGCAGTTTTAAGTATAACGGCACGTATCTATGATCCTGATGGCCTCATGGCGCCCTTCATAATAAATGCAAAGTTACTAATTCAAAGGATTTGGAAAGAGAAGCTGGAGTGGGACGAAATATTACCAGACGCTTTGAAGGTTGCATCGGAGAATATTTTCTTACAGATTCCACTCTTTAATGATCTTCGTATACCCCGGTGGATCGGCTACGCACGACAATTTATCCTGACACTGTACGGGTTTTCAGACGCGTCAATGCAGGCGTTAGGGGCGGCCGTATATGTTATTATTTATACAAACGTCGGAGCTAAATCCAATTTACTATTAACCAAATCTCGAGTGGCACCGCTACGAATGGAAACTATACCACGTCTTGAACTGCGAGCCGAAACCCTACTTAGTGAGCTAATGAAACGTGTAGTGAGTATCTGCCAAACACAGCACAATATAGAAATCAGCAAAATCACGTGTTGGTCCGACTCCATGGTAGTACTTTGCTGGCTGAGACGGGGTGAAAGCGACTTTAAGCAGTTCGTAGCAAACCGCGTCAGGCAAATTAAATTGAATATTCCTAACGGTGATTGGAGGTACGTCCCGGCTCAAAAACAACAAAGCGCCTGGAAAAGACGGACTACCCGCCGAGCTGTTCAAACGCGGAGGCGAAGAGCTGGTAAAAAGCATGCATCAGCTCTTATGCAGAATATGGTCAGACGAATGCATGCCTCCGGATTGGAATTTAAGTGTGCTGATTGGACCTTATCAGTGTGGCTTTAGACCTGGTAAGTCTACCATCGACCAGATTTTCACGATACGCCAAATCCTGGAGAAGACCCATGATAAGAGAATCGACACTCACCATCTCTTTGTCGATTTTAAAGCCGCTTTTGACAGCGTAAAAAAGAGTTGCCTGTATGCCGCCATGTCTGAATTTGACTTCCCTGCAAAGCTTATACGGCTTTGTCAAATGACGTTGAGCAATACCAACAGCTCCGTCAGAATCGGGAAGGACCTCTCTGAGCCATTTGAAACCAAACGAGGCGAGAGGGCGACTCCCTTTCGTGCGATTTCTTCAATCTGATGCTGGAGAAGATAATTCGAGCAGCAGAGCTAAACCGCAATGGTACAATCTTTTACAAGAGCGTGCAATTGCTGGCGTATGCCGATGATATTGATATCATTGGCCTTAACAACCGCGCCGTAAGCGCTGCCTTCTCTGGACTGGATAAGGAAGCGAAAAAAGTGGGTCTTACCGTGAACGAGGACAAGACGAAGTATTTGCTGTCATCAAAGAAAGAATCGGCGCACCTGCGTCTTGGCAGCCATGTCACTGTTGATAGTTACAAATTTGAAACTGTGAGGGACTTCGTCTATTTGGGAACCAGTATCAACACCGAAAATAATATCAGTCTAGAAATCCAGCGGAGAATCACTCTTGCCAACAAGTGCTACTTTGGACTGAGTAGGCAATTGAGAAGTAAAGTCCTCTCTCGAAGAACAAAGATCACGCTCTATAAGTCTCTCATCATACCTGTCCTGATGTACGGCTCAGATTCATGGACAATGTCAAGAGAAGATGAGATGGCCCTTGGAGTATTTGAGAGAAAGGTTCTCCGGAAGATTTATGGTCCTTCCCGTGATGCCAACGGCGAGTATAGAAGGAAATTTAACGATGAGCTGTACGAGCTCTACGCAGATCTGACCATAGTCCAGCGAATTAAAGCCCAAAGACTCCGCTGGCTGGGCCATGTTATGCGAATGGACAAAGAAGCTCCAGCACAGAAGGTTTTCCTATCGTCGCCTGAATTCGGCAGCAGAGGAAGGGGGAGGCCTCGACTGAGATGGAAACAACAGGTGGAGGATGACTTGAACTCCCTTGGGGTTTCCAATTGGCGTCCGTTATCGCTAAAAAGGAATGACTGGCGTGCTTTGATACGAAACGGCCAAAATCGCTTAGGCAGTTAAGCGCCAATAAATGATGATGATGATGATTGGAGGTACGTGCTCACGGATAAAAATCCAGCGGATATCATTTCAAGAGGAACGTCGATGCAGGAGCTAATGAGTTCCCGACTTTGGTGGCACGGACCTGAGTTCCTGAAGCTGGCGGAAGGCATGTGGCCAAAACCCTGCAGCGAAACCTCAAACTAGTCAGAAAAATGCTAGTATACAACTAGAATTTTCTGGTAGAACTCATACTAGTCAGGAAATATCCATTTCATACCAGTATACAACTAGAATTTCCTGGTAGAACTCATACTAGTCAGGAAATATCCACTTCATACTAGTATACAACTAGAATTTTTTGGTAGAACTCATACTAGTCAGGAAATATACATTCCATACTAGTATATAACTAGGTTTTTCTGGATGAAATTATACCAGTTGAAAAATACAAAATTCATTCGTTTCGTTTTCTCTTAAAATTCATAGATGCTTTTTCGTGATAGGGTAAATGCAAATAGCCGCTGCTTTCTTAAGAATAAACATGAAAATACAGTCGAGGGATAAAATAAAGGGTAAGCCAGGAAAATTCTGGTTGAAATCATACTAGTCCAGGTTGAATGCTTTTTGGACTGGTATGGGACTAGTATATTTTATACTAGTCCTTTTTTGGACTAGTATGTAGTTCATTTTATGGAAATTTTACTAGTCCAGATTGAAGTAGTATTTTACAACTAGTATGAAACTGGTATTTCCTGACTAGTAGATAACTGGTATATTCTGGTCGAAATCTGACAATTGACATCTCGTAGGACATCAACACGTAAAAAATACCAGTTGCTTATATGGAAAAAAGACAGAACACTGACTAGTTGGGCCCGGTGCACCAACTAGTTGTAAAGTAGTTTTCAACTAGTTGCTTTCGCTGCAGGGAACCACTAGATCAGATAGCGGAAAACATTGAAACAGAGGTTAAGAGAGAATGCCGCCGCACAAGAAACCGTATCGAGCTAACTGGGGATCCATTGGCTGCTAAGGTCAATCTTATATCCATTGAGAATGAATCATTATTGAATCGCTACTCGATAATGAATCGTCTGATAAGAGTGACGGCATGGGTATTCCAATTTTCGCGAAATGGTCGATCACAACGGTCAGAGAGACATAAACTTCATTTAAGCACTAAGGAACTTGAGGACCCGATAGCATTCTGGATTCGGAAAGAGCAAGAGAATTTTTATGGGAGTGATATCCGCACACTAAATCACCGTGCCCAGAACGTCCAAACGCCGACAAGTTCTAAATTGTCAAATCCTATTGCCGGACTGGCTCCATTTATTCAAGATGGCATACTACGCATGAGAGGCGGATATACCAGACACTCAGCGAAATCCAGCGATATTACCAGGTAAGGGGAGATTGGCAGAGGCGACACATCTGAAACTGTTGCATTGAGGGCGCAGCAGCTTATTTCGGCATTGAGACAGAACTATTGGATTATCGGCGTGCGGTCCTTAGCGAGATCTTTAATCAAAAGATATGCGAAAGGCTAAGAGCCAGAACGAGCTAGCAAATGATGGAAAATCTTCCTGCTTGCAGAGTACGACCAGCACGCCCATTTCTGCACACAGGGGTCGATTATGCGGGACCCATGCAGATCCGCCCGGATAGGCGGCGAGGTAATGTCATCATCAAGGGCTATATTGCGGTATTCGCATGTATGGTATCGAAGGCGGTACATTTGGAATTTGTATCGGATTTGTCGACCAAGGCCTTTATCATGGCTTTCATACGCTTTACCTCCCGCTATGGCCATTGTTTACACCTCTGGAGTGATAACGGCACCAACTTCGTGGGAGCCGAACGGGAGTTGAGTCGAATGTTGCAGACTTGGCGGAAATCAGATCTTTTTGAACAACTATCGGCGCGGCAAACCGAATGTTACTTCATAACTCCCTCTGCGCCGCACCAAGGTGGACTTTGGGAAGCCGCAGTTAAGGCCACCAAACACCATCTCCGGCCGGTGATGGGAGCCCGCCTGCTAACCATCGAGGCACTCCAGACTTTATTGGCAGAAATCGGTGCTGTTCTTAATTCCCGCCCGTTATGTGCCTTAAGTGCTGATCCTCAAGATTTAGCCGCATTAACGCCAGGGCACTTATTAATTGGCGAAAGTTTGGTACCAGCACTTGGCGAGCTAATACCGGTCGAATGGCCGGAGAATCGCCTTGACTATTGGCAATCTCGGCAGCAAATCACACAGAGGTTTTGGAAACTTTGGAGTGAAAGCTACCTACACGAACTGCAACAGCGCCCCAAATGGCGGGAAGTTCATCGAAATCTGAAGGTCGATGGCCTGGTAGTTTTGAAAAATGAAGCTACACCACCAACATTGTGGAAGATGGGACGAATCACGGCGCTACATCCAGGTAGAGATGGTTTAGTTCGCAATGTAACACTTTGGACGGGTAGCAGCTACATTAATCGTCCAATACAAAAGCTGTGCGTTCTACCTGTGGAACCTATTGAGCCTCGAGCCACATCGAGTCTCAAGGCCGCAGTATGTTCAGCGAGTAATAGTTTTTAGTATCGATTCAGCACTGACAGCGAATGGTTGTGTAATTTTCAATCTGCGTTTCAATAAAGAGCTCTTAAAAATCCTAAGCGTATTGTATTATTTAAAACGGAAAACACATACTCATTTATTTTTTGCCACGACTTTTCTGTTTGGTTTTTTCTATCAAATAAATTACAAATCAAAATAATTTCTTTTCATTTTTCTTCAATTTGCGATTATAACTATTGCTAAATTGTTAAAAATAAGGTCTGTAAAAGCGGAGCGAATGTGCCCCTATAGCAGGCTAATCTACCATCTCATTTCCTGCCATTTTACAGTGTCCAGGTATCCACCTAAACATGCAGTGTAAATTGGAAAATATTTTTGGATTTTTTTTTTTTCAAATTTTTCATATTTTAAATTTTTTTAATTTTTTTTTCTATTTGACTTATATACTGACACATTTTATATTGCTTAAAAACGTCATAATAAAATCAAAAGAGAGAACGGTTTTACCTGTATAGTATTTATATCATGGTTTTACCCAAAGTATATTAAACAAAGTAATAGTGAACTTGACAGTTCTCTCTTTTCTGTAGGAGTTTTCCCGTCAAATGAAAAAAAATATTAACCCGTTCTGCTTAAGATTTTTAAATTTTTTCAATAGTGTGAAGAAATAGCAAATTGTTTCATATAAATACAATACCACTTGCCTCAGTTCCTTGCACGTTTAAGTAGAGTTTAGAGTTCAGATTAGCTAGACTCTGGCACATTTTAGCTAAGATGAATGGTATAATCTTTTTTCAATTGGATCTTACACCGAAAACGAAACTGTAAGCGATTAAAATCGATCATGACCCCTGTGGGTTAGGGGTTTAGATAATGCCCGTAGTGGAATGCCTGTCCCAAGAGGCGACATTTCAACCACGGTCACGGGGTTGATGAAATCGGCAATGGGAATAGTAGCATAAGGTGGTTCGGCAGCTGTGAGAGATAGACGCATAGACCGTACAACTCTGTTTGGTCCGTCACGTCCCTCTTACAACAGCAACAGCGAAGCCGATTAATTTCCCGAAACCGAAAACTAAATCATAATCGATATTTTAATAAAAAAAAAACGAAACCCTTTCAAAGTCCAGAACCGGTTCCAAACAAGTTTGTACTTGTTTTTAAAAAAGTTGAATTACCACCCGTTAAAATCCACCAGTTTCTGCGACACTTTGGCGACAACCTTCTTGTGGTGCCATCGGCGGAAATCGGCAAATATTCAATACTCGCCATTTTTATAACGCAAAGGTCCGAAAAGAGGTAGATTCCAAAGGGGCCAAAGTTACTCCGTTACTATTTACGCTAGCATATTTCGCGGTATTGATAATTTTTTGGCATGAGCAAATGCTATCTAATTTTTTAATAAAACAATTGTATGGGACACAAAAACTATGCTTGGGTGACAAAGGGTTAATACGCTTGTTTACATGTTTTGAAGGAAAAACTCCTACAAAAACAAAATATTTCAGTTGTCAATTCTACCTTGTTTAATTTGCCTTGGTTTTACTTATAGTATTTATATCATGAGGGCAAATAGAAAAAAAAAAATTACAAAAAATCAGGCAATTTTATTAACGGCTTAAGATTAGTATCTTATAGTAAAATTCAACTAGCTTCAAAACTGTGTCCTCAAGTCTAAAAATTTCATGCCAGAAGTTTCAACTTTTGCCGAAAACTTGGCGAATTTTCTTAAACTTTGCACAAGCTTTTTAACTTTATTTCTGTTGCAGATTTGGCCATTTTTGAAATTAAAATTATTAAAAACACGTAAATAACAGTCAACAGTCGTTGATTAAGTGATTCGCAATCGCACTTTAATTTTCCACAATGTATAGAGAGCGCTTGACTTGTACGTGTGAGCATATATATATATATATATAGATACCCACCCGACCAACGCTCACGAGAACGGTTAAGTTTTCGAAGCTTTAGCAATAATTTTCCTGACAAATGTATCGAGAATGGGTTCTGCAAAGCTATCGTAAAAATATCACATTTCGCCCAGTTTGTGGCAGCAGAGCTCACTTTCTCGATGTCAGATTTTGATACAGTTTACTACCCTTTTTCGTGTTGTAAATGGATCTGGTTTCGGTACGTTTTCACTTCCGAGAAAGTATCAAATACTATTCTTTTTCGTACCGTAAATGGACTGCTAACGGATCTTCTTTCAGTACGTTTTCACTATCGAGAAAGTGTCGCAAACAGTACCTAATATGATTCTTTTTTGTGCTGTAAATGGACTGCTAAGGAATCTTGTTTCGGTACGGTTTCACTATCAAGAAAGTGTCGCAAACAGTATGAAATACGATTCGTTCTCGTACCGTAAATGGACTGCTAACGGATCTTCTTACGGTACGTTTTAACCATCGAGAAAGTGTCGCAATCAGTATCAAATACTATTCTTTTTCGTACCGTAAATGGACTGCTAACGGATCTTCTTACGGTACGTTTTAACCATCGAGAAAGTGTCGTAAACAGTATCAAATACTATTCTTTTTCGTACCGTAAATGGACTGCTAACGGATCTTTTTTCAGTAGGTTTTCACTGTCGAGAAAGTGTCGCAAACAGCACCTAATATGGGTCGAGAATACTTACTTTAGCGATGAATTCCAATTTGTTCCCTATATGAGAGTGCATTCATGGTTGATTTCAAGTTTATTTTAATTCAATAATTAATTACTGTTTATTTAAAAAAAAAAAAAAAAAAATTATTTAGTTATTTATTTATAACATGAGGTAGTATTTGTAAGACTTGTGTCTTTTAAAAATACATTTTTGTGTGGAAAAATTTAACAATTTGAAACTTAAACTTATGACAATTAAATAAAAACTTAAAACAAACGATAAACATTTCATTATTTAGAATATAGTATAAATTAACTTTTACATGTACTAAGGAGTGTAGAGAGTATTGAGAGAATAGTACAGGACAGCATAGGAAAAATAAGATAGTTAAGTTTGGTTGCAACCATATTCACTCTGCAGAGTTAAAATAGTTGTGAATCACCCTACTGTAGTTACCCCTACTCATTGAAGCCTTCACATGTTCTGGAATAGAGTTCCAGAGCCGCACAACATTAATAAAAAATAGCCTGGATGACGACAAGTAGTAGTGTATGGGAATTATCAGATTATGATGCCTTTGGGTTCTCGTTAGCCTTAATTTCTCATAAAGATATACAGGAGTCTTATATTCTAGAAGCTTGTACATGAATATACAATTTCTCGCGGCCAGGTAGTTGCAAATTGTACACCCCAAAATTTTGGTTTTATACGCGGATATGTGGTCATATCTTTTGATGCCATAAACATAGCGTGTAACATTATTGAACGCAACATTAATTTTGTGGGACGAGATAGAATCAAGCTTGCTATACACAAGCTCAAAGTAGGTAATGTGGGGCAAAATAAGTTGAATCGCCAACTTCTTTCTCGTCTCGAAAGGCGTAAATGACGCCGACATTCGTAGTCTACGTAGGATAAGATATAGGGTACTGTCAATTTTATTAACATGGTCTGAACAACTCAACGTACAATTTACTACAAATCCTAAATTTTTTATTTTATCAGTAAACGTTAGAGCACTGCTACCGATATACAATGGAATGTTTTCCACATGCACTACACTGTTACTAATAGGCAACACATAAGACTTACCAACATTTAGACAGAGACAATTATCAGAGGCCCATTTTGAAATAGCAGACAGATCATAGTTAATTTTAAAGCACAAATCTTCAACAAGACCAACACGACTGGACAAATATAACTGAATGTCATCTGCGTAGGCATGGACTCTAACATATTGACAGACAGAAAATATATCATTTACAAAAAGACTAAACAAAAGGGGACCAAGGACAGATCCTTGAGGCACCCCAGAGGTAACGTTATAAGACATAGAGGATGAAGTTTTGCAGGTTACTTTCGATCATGACCCCTGTGGGTTAGGGGTTTAGATAATGCCCGTAGTGGAATGCCTGTCCCAAGAGGCGACATTTCAACCACGGTCACGGGGTTGATGAAATCGGCAATGGGAATAGTAGCATAAGGTGGTTCGGCAGCTGTGAGAGATAGACGCATAGACCGTACAACTCTGTTTGGTCCGTCACGTCCCTCTTACAACAGCAACAGCGAAGCCGATTAATTTCCCGAAACCGAAAACTAAATCATAATCGATATTTTAATAAAAAAAAAACGAAACCCTTTCAAAGTCCAGAACCGGTTCCAAACAAGTTTGTACTTGTTTTTAAAAAAGTTGAATTACCACCCGTTAAAATCCACCAGTTTCTGCGACACTTTGGCGACAACCTTCTTGTGGTGCCATCGGCGGAAATCGGCAAATATTCAATACTCGCCATTTTTATAACGCAAAGGTCCGAAAAGAGGTAGATTCCAAAGGGGCCAAAGTTACTCCGTTACTATTTACGCTAGCATATTTCGCGGTATTGATAATTTTTTGGCATGAGCAAATGCTATCTAATTTTTTAATAAAACAATTGTATGGGACACAAAAACTATGCTTGGGTGACAAAGGGTTAATACGCTTGTTTACATGTTTTGAAGGAAAAACTCCTACAAAAACAAAATATTTCAGTTGTCAATTCTACCTTGTTTAATTTGCCTTGGTTTTACCTATAGTATTTATATCATGAGGACAAATAGAAAAAAAAAATTACAAAAAATCAGGCAATTATATTAACGGCTTAAGATTAGTATCTTATAGTAAATTTCAACTAGCTTCAAAACTGTGTCCTCAAGTCTAAAAATTTCATGCCAGAAGTTTCAACTTTTGCCGAAAACTTGGCGAATTTTCTTAAACTTTGCACAAGCTTTTTAACTTTATTTCTGTTGCAGATTTTGCCATTTTTGAAATTAAAATTATTAAAAACACGTAAATGACAGTCAACAGTCGTTGATTAAGTGATTCGCAATCGCACTTTAATTTTCCACAATGTATAGAGAGCGCTTGACTTGTACGTGTGAGCATATCTATACCCACCCGACCAACGCTCACGAGAACGGTTAAGTTTTCGAAGCTTTAGCAATAATTTTCCTGACAAATGTATCGAGAATGGGTTCTGCAAAGCTACCGTAAAAATATCATATTTCGCCCAGTTTGTGGCAGCAGAGCTCACTTTCTCGATGTCAGATTTTGATACAGTTTACGACCCTTTTTCGTGTTGTAAATGGATCTGGTTTCGGTACGTTTTCACTTCCGAGAAAGTATCAAATACTATTCTTTTTCGTACCGTAAATGGACTGCTAACGGATCTTCTTTCAGTACGTTTTCACTATCGAGAAAGTGTCGCAAACAGTACCTAATATGATTCTTTTTTGTGCTGTAAATGGACTGCTAAGGAATCTTGTTTCGGTACGGTTTCACTATCAAGAAAGTGTCGCAAACAGTATGAAATACGATTCGTTCTCGTACCGTAAATGGACTGCTAACGGATCTTCTTACGGTACGTTTTAACCATCGAGAAAGTGTCGCAATCAGTATAAAATACTATTCTTTTTCGTACCGTAAATGGACTGCTAACGGATCTTCTTACGGTACGTTTTAACCATCGAGAAAGTGTCGTAAACAGTATCAAATACTATTCTTTTTCGTACCGTAAATGGACTGCTAACGGATCTTCTTTCAGTAGGTTTTCACTGTCGAGAAAGTGTCGCAAACAGCCCCTAATATGGGTCGAGAATACTTACTTTAGCGATGAATTCCAATTTGTTCCCTATATGAGAGTGCATTCATGTTTGATTTCAAGTTTATTTTAATTCAATAATTAATTACTGTTTATTTAAAAAAAAAAAAAAAAAAAAAAATTATTTAGTTATTTATTTATAACATGAGGTAGTATTTGTAAGACTTGTGTCTTTTAAAAATACATTTAGGTGTGGAAAAATTTAACAATTTGAAACTTAAACTTATGACAATTAAATAAAAACTTAAAACAAACGATAAACATTTCATTATTTAGAATATAGTATAAATTAACTTTTACATGTACTAAGGAGTGTAGAGAGCATGGAGAGAATAGTACAGGACAGCATAGGAAAAATAAGATAGTTAAGTTTGGTTGCAACCATATTCACTCTGCAGAGTTAAAATAGTTGTGAATCACCGAAACGGGTTGTGCGCTGGGTTTGGGACCCGCCACGTAAAAAACTTAATTCCAATGAAAAAATATACAAAGCCTCGGATGAGAACCCCCTTTAATGTTGACGACCCGGCAAAACGAATAAGGCATACCGATTTGGATATTAGGGCATGTACCGGGAATGTCCGGACCCTTTCAAGGGACGGTACCGCTGCCCGACTGGTTGATGTCCTCGTAGGCGCAAAGGCTGACATCACCGCCCTGCAGGAAATGCGATGGACGGGGCAAGGAAAGACGACCATCGGTCCTTGTGACGTATACTACAGTGGCCAGACACGCGGCAAAGCGCGTGGTGTAGGATTCGTGGTGGGAAAGAGACTTCGCCGCCAAGTATTAGCGTTCACTCCTGTGAACGAGCGACTCGCTGCGATCCGCATCAAGGCGAGGTTTTTCAACATAACATTTATCTGCGCCTATGCGCCGACTGAGGAAACGGACGACGCAGAGAAGGACTCCTTCTACGATAAACTTGAACAGACTTATGATCGCTGCCCACAGCATGATATCAAAATCGTGCTCCGCGACTTTAATGCCAAGGTGGGCAAGGAAGGAGTCTTTGGTCCCACAGTTGGAAAATTCAGTCTCCACGATATAACATCCCCCAACGGCACTAGGTTGATTGACTTCGCCGCTGCTCGCAATATGGTCATCAGCAGTACCAGGTTCCAGCATAAGCGAATACACCAAGCCACATGGTTGTCCCCTGATCAAAGAACTAGAAACCAGATTGATCATGTCTAGATTGACGGCAGACATAGCTCCACCGTTCTGGACGTGCGTACACTGCGTGGTCCCAATATTGACTCTGACCATTATCTTGTCGCAGCCAAGATACGCACACGCCTCTGTGCAACGAAGAAAGTGCGCACAGTACCGGAAGGAAAGTTTGACGTCGAGAAGCTGCGCATGACACAGACAGCTGATAATTTCACAACTCGACTCTCACACCTGCTAGCAGAGGGCAATCCTCGACCTAACGATGTAACCGAGCAATGGAAGCATATCTCTCACTCATTGCGTACCGCCGCTGAGGTCACTATAGGGTTCCAGCGAGCCCGCAAGAACAACTGGTACGATGAGGAATGCAAAACTGCCTCGAAAAAAAAGGACGCTGCCTACAAGGAGACGTTGCGAACGGGCGCAACCCGCAGTGTATGGCAACAATATCGTGAGGCAAAGAAGGAAGAGAGACGCCTTTTCAGAAAAAAGAAAAGTGAGGCCGAAAGGCGTGAGTGTGAGGAGCTTGAGATGCTGGCTGGCAGGAATGATGCCCGAAAATTCTATGAAAAGATCCGGCGGATGACGGAAGGTTTTAAGACCGGGGCAAGCTCCTGTGGGGACAATAATGGCGACCTGGTAACCGACGTACAAAGTGTACTTAAATTATGGAGGGAGCACTTCTCCTCACTGCTAAATTGCGAGGGAGACGTCGAACCCGATACCCCAATCCCTGACGATGGAAAAGTCGTCCCACCACCTGACTATGATGAAGTGAGGATAGCTATATCCCGGCTCAAAAACAACAAAGCGCCTGGAAAAGACGGACTACCCGCCGAGCTGTTCAAACGCGGAGGCGAAGAGCTGGTAAAAAGCATGCATCAGCTCTTATGCAGAATATGGTCAGACGAATGCATGCCTCCGGATTGGAATTTAAGTGTGCTTTGCCCAATCCACAAGAAAGGCGATCCCGCTAACCGCACCAACTACCGCGGAATTAGTCTTCTTAATATCGCATATAAGGTTCTTTCTAGCGTGTTGTGTGAAAGACTGAAGCCCATCGTAGACAAACTGATTGGACCTTATCAGTGTGGCTTTAGACCTGGTAAGTCTACCATCGACCAGATTTTCACGATACGCCAAATCCTGGAGAAGACCCATGATAAGAGAATCGACACTCACCATCTCTTTGTCGATTTTAAAGCCGCTTTTGACAGCGTAAAAAGGAGTTGCCTGTATGCCGCCATGTCTGAATTTGACTTCCCTGCAAAGCTTATACGGCTTTGTCAAATGACGTTGAGCAATACCAACAGCTCCGTCAGAATCGGGAAGGACCTCTCTGAGCCATTTGAAACCAAACGAGGCTTCAGACAGGGCGACTCCCTTTCGTGCGATTTCTTCAATCTGATGCTGGAGAAGATAATTCGAGCAGCAGAGCTAAACCGCAATGGTACAATCTTTTACAAGAGCGTGCAATTGCTGGCGTATGCCGATGATATTGATATCATTGGCCTTAACAACCGCGCCGTAAGCGCTGCCTTCTCTGGACTGGATAAGGAAGCGAAAAAAGTGGGTCTTGCCGTGAACGAGGACAAGACGAAGTATTTGCTGTCATCAAAGAAAGAATCGGCGCACCTGCGCCTTGGCAGCCATGTCACTGTTGATAGTTACAAATTTGAAACTGTGAGGGACTTCGTCTATTTGGGAACCAGTATCAACACCGAAAACAATATCAGTCTAGAAATCCAGCGGAGAATCACTCTTGCCAACAAGTGCTACTTTGGACTGAGTAGGCAATTGAGAAGTAAAGTCCTCTCTCGAAGAACAAAGATCACGCTCTATAAGTCTCTCATCATACCTGTCCTGATGTATGGCTCAGATTCATGGACAATGTCAAGAGAAGATGAGATGGCCCTTGGAGTATTTGAGAGAAAAGTTCTCCGGAAGATTTATGGTCCTTCCCGTGATGCCAACGGCGAGTATAGAAGGAAATTTAACGATGAACTGTACGAGCTCTACGCAGATCTGACCATAGTCCAGCGAATTAAAGCCCAAAGACACCGCTGGCTGGGCCATGTTATGCGAATGGACAAAGAAGCTCCAGCACAGAAGGTTTTCCTATCGTCGCCTGAATTCGGCAGCAGAGGAAGGGGGAGGCCTCGACTGAGATGGAAACAACAGGTGGAGGATGACTTGAACTCCCTTGGGGTTTCCAATTGGCGTCCGTTATCGCTAAAAAGGAATGACTGGCGTGCTTTGATACGAAACGGCCAAAATCGCTTAGGCGGTTAAGCGCCAATAAATGATGATGAGGTAGTATTTGTAAGACTTGTGTCTTTTAAAAATACATTTTTGTGTGGAAAAAATTAACAATTTGAAACTTAAACTTATGACAATTAAATAAAAACTTAAAACAAACGATAAACATTTCATTATTTAGAATATAGTATAAATTAACTTTTACATGTACTAAGGAGTGTAGAGAGCATGGAGAGAATAGTACAGGACAGCATAGGAAAAATAAGATAGTTAAGTTTGGTTGCAACCATATTCACTCTGCAGAGTTAAAATAGTTGTGAATCACCCTACTGTAGTTACCCCTACTCATTGCAGCCTTCACATGTTCTGGAATAGAGTTCCAGAGCCGCACAGCATTAATAAAAAATAGCCTGGATGACGACAAGTAGTAGTGTATGGGAATTATCAGATTATGATGCCTTTGGGATCTCGTTAGCCTTAATTTCTCATAAAGATATACAGGAGTCTTATATTCTAGAAGCTTGTACATGAATATACAATTTCTCGCGGCCAGGTAGTTGCAAATTGTACACCCCAAAATTTTGGTTTTATACGCGGATATGTGGTCATATCTTTTGATGCCATAAACATAGCGTGTAACATTATTGAACGCAACATTAATTTTGTGGGACGAGATAGAATCAAGCTTGCTATACACAAGCTCAAAGTAGGTAATGTGGGGCAAAATAAGTTGAATCGCCAACTTCTTTCTCGTCTCGAAAGGCGTAAATGACGCCGACATTCGTAGTCTACGTAGGATAAGATATAGGGTACTGACAATTTTATTAACATGGTCTGAACAACTCAACGTACAATTTACTACAAATCCTAAATTTTTTATTTTATCAGTAAACGTTAGAGCACTGCTACCGATATACAATGGAATGTTTTCCACATGCACTACACTGTTACTAATAGGCAACACATAAGACTTACCAACATTTAGACAGAGACAATTATCAGAGGCCCATTTTGAAATAGCAGACAGATCATAGTTAATTTTAAAGCACAAATCTTCAACAAGACCAACACGACTGGACAAATATAGCTGAATGTCATCTGCGTAGGCATGGACTCTAACATATTGACAGACAGAGAATATATCATTTACAAAAAGACTAAACAAAAGGGGACCAAGGACAGATCCTTGAGGCACCCCAGAGTTAACGTTATAAGACATAGAGGATGAAGTTTTGCAGGTTACTTTCTGGGTTCTTTCAGAAAGGTAGCTAGTCATAAGACCCAGGGATCTGTCTGAAAACCCAAAATAATATTTTAATTTTTTGCAAAGAAGTGCATGATTCACCAAATCAAACGCCTTGGAAAAGTCCAACAAGCAAAGAAGTGTAAGATGTCCCTTGTCAAACTGCATCGTAATGTCATCCATTATTTTCATCATAGCTGTAGAACAGCTGTGCATAGGTCTAAATCCTGACTGCAATGGAGATAAAAGGTCATTTCTTTTAAAAAACGCAGAAATTTGCATTGCCATAAGCGACTCACACACTTTTGAAAAGGCGGGTAGAATGCTTATTGGTCTATAATCACAGGGATTGATGGCATTATTATTTTTTTGTACCGGCATTATTACAGCCTTTTTCCAATCCTTTGGAAAACACGAAGTGGTTAAACAGTGATTTATAATATGTGTTAGAGTTCCCAAAACAAAAGGCAACACTAATTTCACAAACCTCAGAGATATCCCATCACTACCTACTGCGTTTGATTTAATCATGTTGAGTGATTTTGAAACGTCTATCTCAGTTACGCCCTCAAATTCAAATTTTTCTCTTGAGCTAAATTGATCCACAAATATCTTGTCTGGTGGCCTGCTTATTCCTCTACTAGCGCTTGTGAAGTAATCATTAAGTTCATCAGGATCAATTTTGCACTCTGTCTCAACTTTTCCATGTACATTAAGCTTTTTTAAATTATTCCAAAGATCTCTTGCTGGTAGAGGCGGACTCAATTTAGCATCACAGTACAATCGTTTTGCATTTCTTGTAATAAAAGTTGCTTTATTTCTTGCAATTTTATACTGTAACCAATCGTTAGAACTACGTGTCCTTCTCCACCTAGAATATAGCCTATTTCTAGTTTTTATAGCTGATCTAACTGTATTATTATACCACGGACAAGACATGTTTATGGCCTTAACACTGCGAAGAGGTACATGCTCATTATACAACTGAGTCAATCTTTTATTTAAAAAATCAAGTTTTTCATCAACAGTCACGAAAGACCAACATTCAGTCCAATTAACATTCGACATACTGACGTAGAGATCACTAACATTTACAGACTTCAAATCACGATACATAAATATACTACTATTAGGTGAACAATTAAGGGAAACATTCAGTGAACAAAATAAAAGGTCATGGTCCGATATAAAACAAATTTGGTCAAGTTTTAGGATGTGGTCAGAATTAGATGAAATAACTAGATCTAACAGGCTAGGACTACAGTTGTTGGCATATCTTGTCGGCAAAAATCTATTAACTACCGTAAGACCTGCTGTAGATACATGGTCAAGTAATTTAGCTGAATAAGAGTCGCTTAAAAGTAGGTTTACATTAAAATCACCACATATAACAAAATACTCATATTCTATCAGGTACAAAGATAAGGAAACAAAAAACAAGTCTAACAGGCAACACCTATGAGGGTTATACACACAGGACACTAGCACCTTAGTAATATTATCCGAAACTTCCGCAATGATAAATTCCGTGTCAGAGTCTTTTGATACTTCTAAAGTTTTAATCTTTAAAGTAGACCTGCAATAAATTGCAACACCACCTCCTTTTTTGTGAATCCGATCATGACGTATCATATTAAAGTTAGGGATAACATAATTAAGATCAGGAATTCCAGGAACAAACCATGTTTCCGTAACACATATGACATGTACACCTGAGTTCCCAAAGACATCTCTAATATAGTCCAACTTTTCCGTATTAAGACTTCGGGCATTAAAATGTACCACATTCAAACCATTAAACTGTTGGCATAAAATATTAATTAAAGTCTTATGATTATTATTAATGCTGGCAATCGATGCCCTAGTGGGGCTTACAACCATCACAACGAGTATATGAAGAGGGAACTACAAAAAGCGAATAACACAAATAAAATGTAACACAACAGAGATACAGATGATCACAATCAAATAACAAAGCAAAGAAGAACTCAGAGTAAAAAGAAAGCTTTCGGTAATTAAAAAAAGTTGAGAAAATTAGATAAGCACATAGGAAAGTCAACAAGCAGTGAGTGGAGAGAATATGGAAAATGACAGAGAAGAGTACTAACTTAAATTCTAAGTGTACAAAAAAAATATATATAAACAAATAATAACATTGAATACACCGCATTGCAAAATCCATTACGTCTATGGTTGAGCTCTGGTGCCAATGAGATCATTTAGTTCGGCTCTATTGCTCACTTGTCTTCTCTCGTCGCCACTCTTTAATCTCACAAATATTTTACCATGCATAGTGAATGCTGACGCTAATATTTTCTTACGCCTTAAGCTTTCGGCAGAATCAGTCCGTCAATACGTCACGTACGTGACGTACGTCGTGACAAAACGTACGTGCCGTACAGGGATGGCACATAGCGATTGACGTACGTCATGTTGAAGTACACAGATATGTCAACAAAGTAATTGGCGCAAAACGAAAATTATTAAGAAAAACATAACAAAAGCAAAATTTCGGTTAAAAACATGGAAAATATTCAGTAATACTTGTTATAGTCACAATTTTCACAATCCCGTTTTCAAATTGGCGGTAAAATTGATTTTGACATTTGTCACGCAGCTGACGTTCCGTCAAAGTAGAAAATTGGCGAAGGATACCGGATCCGTTGACTGATACTTTGTCAATGTAGCGTTTTACATGCAAAATACACACATCCTACTCGGCTGTCAGTTTCTTCCTTTTCCGGCACGTACGTGACGGACTGATTCTGCCGAAAGCTTTAGCTCTGAGGCATATGACATTATTTCGCGCTGAGCTTTGGGCAGACTCTCATTTAAAAATATCGATCCATATCCCGGCATCTCAATATCAGATAGTGATAGTGATCTCTTCTTAGTTTTGCAGAACAAAGCTACGGATTTTAAAAGTTGGTTACGGTCATTGGCTGTGAAGAGCTTCACAACAATAGAACACGCATTGTTGTTTTTTTGTGCATTGCTTTTAACATTTCGTAATCGAAATGCATCTCGGATTGCTGGAGGCCTATGCTCAGCCACACCACAAATCTTAACAAAAATGTCAGACAAACACTCACCACTTGCTTGAGGGATGCCGTTGACGATGAGATCAGTTGAGACTGCACTGCATTCAAGAGCGTTGAGCTGAGATTTAGTAGTTGCCAGTTCACTGCGTAAGGTGAGAACGTCAGCACAAGCATTCTCTACTGCAGAAACTCTCTTTTCAATTGCGGCAATTCTCATTTTCATATTCGTTACTTCTGCAGCTAGCTCACTAATCTTTTGCATCACCCTCTCTTCCGAGTTTTTCGTCACTGCAGTCAACTGCTCAATTATTGAGTCTCTCTGCTGCTCGAGTTTTCTCTCTATGCGATCGAATTCAGATGAAGCGGGCGTGGCGGGTGTTTTAGGGGGGGAAGTAAGTTTTCGCGCGGGATTTCTCCGTGTTCCAGACATTTTTCTTCGTTGCTTGTTTCTTAGTTTATTTATTAATTGAAATCGCCAGCACCAATAAGGTCAAGTGAATCAGTTTCGGGCAAAAATAGTTCGCAGCACACACGTACACCGGTACAGGAATAAATTTAGGCAAATTTTAGAGCTTTTTACGGAAAGAATTAACTATTTATTAGCACCAAAATAAAACACGACGAATAATTTAGTATTCATTAATTTAATTTAGTTAATTAAAGAGTTGTTGTTGTGGGTGGACCTGATGCTGGGCTTTACAAGACTACGCGTAGGTTAGTTGATTTTTTGTACTTTACGCTGCTTTTTGTTGTTGTTGTGGGTGGACCTGCTGTTGGGCTTTACAAGACTACGCGTAGGTTAGTTGATTTTTTGTACTTTACGCTGCTTTTTGTTGTTGTTGTGGGTGGACCTGATGAAGGCTATGCGTAGTTTAATTGGGTTGTTGTTCTTTACGTTGTTGTTGTTGTTGTGGACGCAGTTGCTGCTTCGAGACTCTTATATCTAACGAACTTTCAAATTACGAGAAATTATCGCAATTCTCTTGAAGTCTCTAACATCCGTTTTAAATCCGAGACTCTTATATCTAACGAACTTTCAAATTACGAGAAATTATCGCAATTCTCTTGAAGTCTCTAACATCCGTTTTAAATCCGAGACTCTTATATCTAACGAACTTTCAAATTACGAGAAATTATCGCAATTCTCTTGAAGTCTCTAACATCCGTTTTAAATCCGAGACTCTTATATCTAACGAACTTTCAAATTACGAGAAATTATCGCAATTCTCTTAAAGTCTCTAACATCCGTTTTAAATCCGAGACTCTTATATCTAACGAACTTTCAAATTACGAGAAATTATCGCAATTCTCTTGAAATCTCTAACATCCGTTTTAAATCCGAGACTCTTATATCTAACGAACTTTCAAATTACGAGAAATTATCGCAATTCTCTTGAACTCTCTAACATCCGTTTTAAACCCGAAAATCTTATATCTAACGAGCTTTGAAGCTAAGAGAAACTATCATAAATCTCCGATGTTCGTTTTAATAGGATTCTTGGTCGGGTGGGTAAGAGCAATAAAGAGCAATAAAGTCGGACGCCCGCGGGCGATGTAATGATACACATGAAAATTCACTATAAAAATCGTCCTAGTATTTTTCTGAATTAAGCTGTCCCGGCAGACATGTATCTCCATCCCGATACCTATCGCTGTCTAGGTTAGGTTAGGTTAGGTTGAAAGGGCAGGACAGAGTACACCGACCCCGTCCAGCGACAGCAGCTGCGACAGTAGTCATGAGGTGTGACGCCCATCCTAGCACCATGCGTGCCTATTAAACAATGTCCTGTTAAGACCCTTACCAGAGAAGAAATGCCCGATTTATTAAGGGTCAGTAGGCAATTAGTACGACCTTTGTTATAAGAAGGCCAAGTTGACCAGGATATCTCGCACGTCGAGAGACTTGACCAGAGCGTATTTGCTCTTTATAAGGTATTTGTGCTCGCACGAAGTTTGAAAGAGGCCATGGGAATGCCGACCAAATCATTTCCTGGAAGGAGATGAGTGGTGGTACCCTTCCTGGCCAGCTCATCCGCTTTGCAGTTACCTTCAATATCCCTGTGCCCAGGTACCCAAATAAGGCTGACTGCCTGAGAAAATAAATATTCGTTTGCCGATTCGGGGCGTAGACACCAAGCTTTTAACTGCACCGTGTATAGCCAGCATTTCCGCTTGGTACACGCTGCAGTGGTCGGGAAGACGAAAAGAGATTTCTAGTCCCAGATCCGGTGAAAAGATACCTCCTCCCACCTTCCCATCAAGCTTAGAGCCATCAGTGAATATGTTAATGGCGTTCTGAACAGTATGTGGTCTGTTATCCCATTCTTGTCTTGTTGGTATTTTCACCACATAATTCCTAACAAACACGTTATTTGGAGTGCAATAGTCAGTGTGTGATGGTATGTTAACAGGAGCGTGAGAGCCTAAGATTGCGGCGTGTCCACTTGTTCCGTGCATCCAAACGCCTGTTTCCCTTATTCCCAGAGCCGTGATCACAGCTACCTCCTCCGCCACCAGATCGAGTGGTGGAAGATGCAGCATGGTATTTAGTGCTTCTGTTGGGGTGGACCCGAGGGCTCCGGTTATGCAGAGCTCCGAGCTCCTTTGAACTTTTTGTAGTTGCCTCAGGTACGTGTTCTTAGTTAGTGCCGGCCACCAGACCAGCACTCCGTACAGTAGAATTGGGCGAACAATGGCTATGTATATCCAGTGTATTACTTTGGGGGAAAACCCCCGCGATATACCAATTGCTCTCTTGCAGGTAAACAACGCGCACGTAGCTTTTTTGACTCGTTCCGCTATGTTGTCGCTCCAGAGAAGTTTCCTGTCCAGAATAACTCCTAAGTATTTTACTTTGTCACTAAGTGTTAAAGTCGTGTTCCCAATTGTTGGTGGTGAAAGGTTCGGTATTTGTACCTTTTAGTGAAGAGGACCAGTTCGGTTTTCTCGGGATTAACCTCCAAACCCGGAGAATTCGCCCAGTCGCATACTTTAGATAGAGCTGGCTCCATTAAATTGCAAAGAGTTTGAGGGAATTTTCCCCACATGATAACGCAGATATCATCGGCGTACGCAATCACTTGGTAGCCTTCAGCTTCCATAAGACGTAGGAGTTGATTTACAGTAACCAACCAAAGTAGCGGAGAGAGAACACCTCCTTGTGGGGTACCCCTGTTAACAGGTCTGTGAATCGAAATTCCACCTAACTCTGTTGTAATCCTTCTGCTAACAAGCAGTTTGCGGATAAACTCCACGAGGCAGGTGTCGACCCGCAGCCCCGTTAACGCGGAGGTAATAGCATCCGGTAGAACGTTATTGAAGGCACCTGCTATATCGAGGAAAGCCACCAGTGTGTATTCCTTAATGTCAAGTGACTTTTCTATAGCAGATACCAGGGAATGCAAGTATCGGTAGATCTGCCCTTGCTATAGGCGTGTTGGGCCCGCGAAAGATGAGTTGCGTCTATCGATCTTCTGACATAGTCCTCTAAGAGTCTTTCCAGAGTCTTAAGAAGAAAAGAAGAAAGGCTTATAGGCCGAAAATCATTAGGTTTAGAATGGGATGGTTTCCCGGATTTAGGGATAAAAACGACCTTAACCTCTCTCCATAATGCAGGTACGTAGTAGAGCCTGAGGCAGCTTACAAAAATAGTTATCAGCCACGGCTTAATAAGCTCGGATGTTTGTTGTAGCTGGGCCGGGAATATTCCGTCCGGACCTGTCTACATATGGGGTAAAATTCCTCAAGCGGATCACCTAAAAATTCGATTTGAATGAAATTTGGTGAAAGTAATCGGTCATGTAAGAAAAAAAATATCACCAAACATCGCGTAAAAATATTAGAAGGTTACCGAGATATACGGGTTTGAATTCGCAATTTTTTGTGTGTAAGCCTTTTTTCTTTAAGTTATAAGACATGTAATTGACATGCTTTTCGAATAAAACTTAAAAAAAAATGTTATTATAAAAGACCCACCAAACCAAGACTTACGAAATAGTCGGATATCAGACTTTTCTGAAGAAAATTGAAATAATTTCGACTTTACTTAAATAATTCGTAATCATTTCGTTAAATAAAAGTGTATCAAAAAATGTTTGTATCAGATAAAAAAAAGTGTTATGAAATGAAAGCTATTGACTATTGCCCGAAGAATTTCATTGTACTCTGTAGCTGTGTGGATAGCACTTGAGTACTAGTATGCAGGCGAGTCGGTTCGTTACCTGTCAAAACTTTTTATAATTTTAAATTTTTTTTATTTTTAACTACCGATTTTGTTTCGAAAAATAACGTAGCGAAGTCCCGTCAACCCTACAAATTTCTTAGCAAGTTCGAAAATAAATTGGTTCCGATTTCGGAAAAATCTTTCGATGCAACGTAAAGACTTCGGAAAAAATTCGAAATTAATTATTTAGTGGGGAATTTTATAAATTTTTTTCAATTTTGGAAATTTTTAATTTTTACGTAAAGCCTGATCTTTTTCCTTTAAAATATTTTTTTTTTTTGTAATGGACCTCGAACATTTTTTAATGTTCTTTCAAAAGACAATTTATTTATTTTTTGTGGTTTTTCTCTAGGCTTTGGCAGCCACTTGAACCTAACCCTATATAAAAGGTACAATGAGCAAAATTTTAAGCAGAGCTCACTGCTTTAAAAATAATTAACTTAATGAAAAGTCCCAATAAAATAAGGCATCAGGTAACGAATATACTTGAAAAACGTATACTTTCATGACATAAAATGAACAAAAAAAAAAATTATAATGTAAGTAAAAGTAGGTATATACATTTTACAATATTTCTATATCACAATTTTCTATATCTTGCTCTGAGCTATCATAAATGTTAGATGTGTTGAACTTATTTTATTTCAAAAAAAATTGTTTAAAATTTTGGCTAAAAGCTAAAAACGGCTAAAAAAATAAGAAAACGGCTAGCGGCTAGATTCAAATTTTTCCGGCTAAATGACAAGAAAAACGGCTAGATCTAGCCGGAAAACGGCTAAAATGGCTACACTGGTGGTGAGTAACCGAGATGCGTGGTAGAAATATCTTCAAAGGTGTACCCAAGTGAGAAATACAATGTTTGCCGCATTGCGTTCAACAAGGAAAGCTGTTAAACATTCGTCTGTTTAACTAGAAGTCGCCGGTTCAAGTCGCGATAGGTTGAAAGTTTTTTTTTAACTTTTTTTCATATACTTTTTTTATCTTAAATATAGTATGTTTTTTTTTATTTAATGATTTAATGCGAAACGTCACTTACATCATAATTGCACTTGATTTGTCTTTGTAATGGAATTTATTACGGTTGTGATATTTTGTGAGAAATAGAATTACCGATATCTGTAAACAAATTAGTTTTCACAATTTTGTTGGTTACGCTTAGGGACCGCTATGCCGAAAGATAACAACGGGGCTCGTTATAGACGGCGAATGCTAAATTAAAGAAGTAAACTTCCCCTGGGTGTGCACCATACATACTTTCTTTTTTTATCTACTACCAGAAGAATGCGGCTAATGTATCGAATGTAAGTTAATTCGCCAATTTTTAAATGGCTCTGTACTTAGATGTAGACTAGTTTTATTTATATAAATTTAATTTACCATATCATTGAAACGTAAAAACATACACCCTATGTATGTAAGTATTTACAATATATGTATATGTATATTCATGTAACATTAGTTGGCGCTTAACCGCACACGTGATTTTGCCTGTTATGTAAATAAATTTCGTTTTCTTCGGGTCAATTTTCGGTGAATGAAAAATTTACTTCTAACCAACGAATTGAACACAACAGCCCTTTGGATCAGTCGATCTCTGCTCAACGTACAAAAAACTGACTACTTAAAAAAATGGCAGTAATTTCTTGGTAGCTATAACCATAAATTAGGGCGTTCGTTAAGATTATGAACCAAAATTTTTACGTCGATACAAATATATAAAATTTCCTGGTTTAAATACTTCTACGTATTTAGATGGCCTAAAAATGTGATGGTATATGATCATAAAGGATTATCAGATTCCTCATTACGCCATTTTTCTAATAGCTCCGTCATATTTCGTTTCGCTGGCAGTGTTTTTTCCTCTTTGAAAATTCCAAAAGGTCGCAAGTTGTATATGAAATAGTCCAATACGTACATATAAGAAGGTTGAATGTAATGAAAGGACACTGCATAGTCAGAGCAACAATCCAGACCCTAGGAGAAAATAAAAAAATATATATTAGGCATATGCTAAATTTCAGAATTTAATAAGTCACTCACATCATCCGTTTTGTAAAATATATAACGCCAGTACCAATGTGAATCACTTTTTGCTATGAGATGCCCCTGCGGGCCGGATGGAAAAAACCGTCCGCGTTTGTGTTCATCTCTTGAATCACCGGCTACCACACCTGCATTTTGTAAACAAATTCCCATTTCCTTATCTTCCGCACCGCCAGAACGTTTGCGACAAATTCTATCATTTGGATACGCTTTTTCAATAAAACGTTTTAAAGCTTCTTTGCTCATCACATAACCAGCACCGCCAGACATATAACCCTGTTGGACAAAGAAAAAGCAGATTTATTATTTCTTCATTCTTCAACAACAACAAAAAAAAAAATAATAATTTTATTGGGCTGAACTCACTTGTCTCACAAATGTTTTAAACTTGCAACCGAAATAAACTGGAGCTCGTGTATCAAGCGGATATAAGAAAACGCGTAAATTTTCCATAATCACATAGCTACGATAAAATTTTTAAATTATCGAATTAGATACTATCGACAAAAAAACTAGGTACCTACGTATCATCATCCGTTTTGAGAAACCAATCTGCATCATTGATATGATTATCGTATATATATTTCATTGCTTCTCTTGTCTTATTCCATAAATTTCCACGTCCCTCTTTAACTGGTAGCTTCACACTTTCAAGCGCTTTGTCATCTTCCGAGCTCATGAAGAGCAATTTATTGCAACGTCTACCCCATGTTCTCTTGATATGCATCGCCTTTTTAGCGTGATTGGCAGGACTAGTTAGCACCCAACATAATACTCGTGTTTCATTGTAAAGTTGCGTCGCCAAAGTACTATCATATGTGGTGGAGGTTCGTGTCATGAGATTTGCTTCAACAGGCACCTCAACATATTCATCGTTATGTCCATGAAAATTGCCATTTGGAAAACTCACTCGAAATCCACAATCAATATTACGAAAGTTTAGTGAAAAACCAAAGCCAATGACAAGTCCAGCGATTAACATTAAAAATGGTCGGAGGTGATTTGAAATGTTTTTTCGAAGCATTAGGCCGTTCAATTGTGTTTTGAAGACAGATCCCAGGTACATGACAGTTCTATGGAAGTTGAATGCTCATATACGACCAATTCCTGGTTAGTAACGGGAAATGAGTTTTAACTTTATGATTACATAAGTTGAGCCAAGGCGAATTCATTACAGGTGGCATCTTCCCATCATATGGTTTCTTCTTCTTCCTTGAAAATCGAATCGTAGCTGTCAAATTGCTTATGTTGTTGCTTTTTCTGACACTTTCAGTTACAAGGAGTGTGTGCGTGTGTGTAGATCTGAATTCGCTCGAACCCACCTGTATGAATTTGCCTTGAGTTGAGCAGACTACTTGAATAATAAAAAAATTTACATCCCAGCAAGCATTTGGAGTCATAAATGAGTCAGAAAGGAGTCCTAAATAGGAATGTTTACGCTCTTTATGAGCTCATTTATGAGCCCAAAATGTTTGTATTTCCCTTCCTGCAATGGTCGTCTGATATGAGCTAAATTTCATATATTATATGAGCCTGAATAGGAGTCATATATGACTCTTATTTGCCTCAGAAATTGCTCATATACAGCTTAAATATGAGTCATATATGACTCCTTTATGAGGCTTTTCGGATGCATTTATGACTATCACAAAAGTCATATACTGCATGAATGGCGACTTTTGGCATTGGGAGGGAAGGGTTGGGGGTTTGGAATTAGGGAATCAATACTTGACATTACATGACATACGAATTTGAGTGGGAGGCACTGGCTGAGTGATTCCAAATGAAATGGAATGAATGACGGAATTGTGTGACACCCAACATACCATTTTGTTTGATATCAACATGAGACGCATTTAAGATGAAACCTTCTACGTCAAATTCTCACTTTTTGAAAGGTTAATATAAATAGTTTTACGATTTAATGATAAACTACCAGTAACTTTTTTGCTGAGTATTAACTTGAGGAACAATTAAATATAAAAATTATAATATAAAAAAATGTCCGGCAGTTTCTACTAGTGTCCGACCGAATATTCGGCCAAGTTTCGGTATTCGGCCTATTCGGCTACGGCTTCGGTCTTCAGCTGAAAAGGCCGAATAATAGATTTGTTTATAGCTATATGCCACTACGTATTTTTACTTTAATTTTTTTATATTTTTGGCCAGTATTTTTTGTCTACGAAGGAGTGAGACAAAGACTACACGCATGCGCACAAAGAGCGCCGTTTGGCATGTTTTTGTTTACCTGAAATTGCTTTATTTTTCTGCACTGTTTCTTTTCAAAAGACACAAACGACAATGAACCAAAGAATTGTTTGAATGTCCATTGAATTTATTTATTTCACAAACAAAACGAGTTCCATTTAAATTCACGCACAAAACTTTCAACATAAAAATGTAAGCAAACAATTTTCACATAAGAAAGAGGAGAAACGTCCAAGTGACAAAAAATATAAAATTTTTGATTTGTTTTTTTACAGTCTGTTTTCTTTTTCCATTATTTTTCGTTATTTTTTTAACATAGCTTGCCCGCTTGTACCAATATGTTAATTGTATAAGACCCTTTCTTTCGCACAATAAATACAAAAAATAGAAGAAAATACTATTCAAAATACGTAGTGTCATATAGCTATAAATAACAAAAAATTGACTGAATTTTACGAGTTTTTGATTTTTTATAAGCGACAGAAAATCGCAACTTCCAGTAATGTTTTTGTGTTATGAAACAGACCTAAGATTTCGAACGATAACTTACGCGAAATTATTCAATATCGCCACCTTAATTATACAAAATTCGTTTAAAGTTAAAATGCTATCAACACAAATAATAACACCCCTTATTCATAAAAAATATAAAAGGTTTATTGAGCTCTTATAATTCAAAATTTGTATGGAAATGTCCTTTTAAAAAGTACTATTATAAACCATGATATCAACACTAAAGGTAAAACCGTTAATGACACTAATGGCATTTTAAGCAATTCTCATACTCATTTATTTTTTGCCACGACTTTTCTGTTTGGTTTTTTCAATCAAATAAATTACAAAATAAAATAACAGTGCAGTGTAAATTTTAAATTTTTTGAATATTTTTTTTCTATTTGACTTATATACTGACACATTTTATATTTGGTTTGTTTATTGAGCTGCAGGTGGTGGTTTGTGGTGGTTTTTAATTTTTTTTTTTATTAATATTTTCCTAGCACAACTATTTACAAAATTATTTTATAGTGCCAGTCAGGAGTAGCGTAAAGAAAGCATTTAAAAAAATTATTTTGAAAAATCAAAAATTATATTGATTTTCTTTTTTAGAAAAGTAAAAAAAATTATTCTAATTTTTTCAGATTTTTAAATTAAAGTCTAGAGGTCTATCATCGCTAGTTTTGATTTTACAGACTCTTTGTTAAAATTTAGCCAACATTTGGCAAATCTTTCAAATATGAGTACACCAGATGCAGAGGTAGCGCCAAGTTTGTTTTGAAAGACGGCACGAAGTATAATTTCATATATATGGTGTCTACAAGGTAAATGAACTAAATTGTGGCCTATTATTCTTTCTAAATATACTGCAGCTCCATTGTCAACACCAGTATTCGAAGCTGTAGTGTCATATGATAAACCTTTTACTTTCTAAAAGATTCCATTGTTTTAGTCGACCATATACCACTTCTGCAATATTTTTACCAGTTGAAAAATTTATTTTGGGTGCTCTGAGAAATTTACTTGCACCATTGTAGCTGACCAATACTGCAATTCGATAAAATTTGCTGCGGCCTGTTAAGTCCTGCATCAGCTTTCCGTCGAAATGCGCGATCAATGCTCCATATTTACTTAACTATAAATTAAAAAAAAAAAAAGCCAATATTTTTAACGCTGCTTACTAACGAGTCCAACTTACAGTATCAGAGAAACCCACTGAGATTTTACTGAACTCTCTCAAACGATTTTCCTGACGAAGGCGATGAATTGTGGAACGGTTGATGGCATATTCTTCTACTCGATGACCCAATGCCTCAACAGTTGCAATTAGTATATGAGCTGCCATGCCATCCGATACTTTCGCATTGTCCGTTCATATAATGCCATATCCACACCAGCCATGCGTCCAGGGCGTCCTTTTTGTCTTTGCTTTCCAGGAACTTTTTGTCTTCGTTACGCATGCAAACAGTGCCATGGCGTATACGTAACAAAAGTTACTCATATGCAAGCAAGGATATTAAAAACTTTAAACAGTTTTCGGGTCCATCAAACGTGCTTGGATCGCAACCAAACTTCGCTGTCCGTTTTTTGACCGAAAGGAACAACAATCAGGTTGGCACTCTTTAAAAAGTATATTTCTTAAAATAAGGACACCTCTAATGTATATATAAATACGCCACATGAAAAACTTTAGGAACCTCCTGTGAGCGAACCGTTTGACCGATTTGAATGAAATATGCACCGATGGAAAGGAAATTGAAAAAACTGAGGTATAGGCGGTATATTTTCAGGGGCGTCCCCGTGGGGGCTAGCGACCCCACGACACCCTAAAGATTTTATTTGTAGAATTATCGAGCACAACCTTTAGGTGTGTTCCTTAAATAGCAGTATTTACATATAATATGTAGTGGAATAGGTATATAGGGGAAATCACTTTAAAAATACGCGCCATAATATCTATCTCGTTGGATGGTGTCGAAACGTTATCACTACGGTGACCATCCGTTCTGTTTTTGCAGAACAGTTCCGTTTTTAAAGAGCTTGTTCTGAGTTTTTTTTTTCTAAGGAAAATAACAGAAATGTTCTGTTTTTAAGCAAATGTTCTGTTTTTGTTCTGCTTTTTTGTGCCGGTAACCTTTTTTAACAAATGTAATGAGTAGCTCTGTAAAGTTAGTTTGCTCAATAATTTCAAAACTTTATGAAAAATTTAAAATCTTTCAAAATATTTTAAAAATAATTTAGTTTATGTTTAACGCGGTCAATTGCTTCAGCGAAATCAAAAATTGAGTACGTTAAAATGCAAACACGTACCAAATTTGGAAGTTCTGTACCCGGAAAAAAATTCGTACCAAAAATGGTACATTTCGGCCAAAACGGCAACCGTGGTTATGGTAGGTTTTAAATTAACAAGGAAATGTCTCTCACCATCAAGAAATACTATTCACAAAAAGGAAAAATATACTTAAAAAATTATTTTTAATTGATGCACTTTGGTTGAAATTATTTGAGATTGCAATATCAATGTTTCTAAGATGTTGGCAACATTTTTTACTGCAAAGAGATGATTACGCCATGAAAAACACTTTTTTATTCCAAATATTGAGAATGTAACCCTAAATAGTTTATAGCCGGGTAGCGAAATTTTCACGTGAAGGCAATACCAAGCCTTAAGTAAAAAAGAGTTCTGTTTTTTTAAAAAAACTTATGGTCACCGTAGTTATCATTTAAATAAATAGTCCATTATTGCATTAGGATGTCTCTAAAACTCGTAAGTCTGTTAAAACCCTTCTACTGTATACTTAACCTTGTCATGATTTTAAATTTTTTTTTTCCATACACAATAAACAAAAAACTTTGATTTTCTCCGTTGCTATTGGAACAAAACTTTTCCAATTACCTTCAAGAAATGGTAGATTCAAGCCAGTTTTAAATTTAAGATCTGAACAAAAATGCCTTGGCGGGGACGATTTATATAGGAGCACTTTGTAATTTTCCTATTGGGATTTTTATACATAAAATGATATAAATGCAATCCTGTGTATATATATAGAAAAGACTAGCTGACCCGGCAGACGTTGTCCTGCCACAAATTTATTTCCCTGTCTGTTTCTCTAACCCGATCCCTATATCTATTTTAAACCATATCCCTATCTCCTTCATATAGGAGAAACCACGCCCCCTTTTTCCTTATTCCCAGTTTTTTTTGGGGGTGTCCGGGATTGATCTTATATAACTCCTCACAAAATTTCAGTGGTCTAACCTAAATACTTCTAGAGATATGGACTATGGAGTATTTTATTCGTATGGGAGGTGCCACGCCCCCTTTATCGTTAACTCGAGTTTTTTGGGAGGTATTAGGGATCGATCACATATAAACCCTCACCAAATTTCAGTGGTCTAACATAAATACTTGCAGAGGTATGGGCTATGAAATATTTCCTTCATATAGGAGAAACCACGCCCCCTTTTTCCTTATCCCAGTTTTTTTTGGAGGTGTCCGGGATTGATCTTATATAACTCCTCACAAAATTTCAGTGGTCTAGCCTAAATACTTCTAGAGATATGGACTATGAAGTATTTTATTCGTATGGGAGGTGCCACGCCCCCTTTATCGTTAACTCAAGTTTTTTGGGGGGTATTAGGGATCGATCACATATAAACCCTCACCAAATTTCAGTGGTCTAACATAAATACTTGCAGAGATACGGGCTATGAAATGTTTCCTTCGTATGGGAAGTGCCACGCCCCCTTTTTCTTTATCTCCAGTTTTTTTGGAGATGATGGGATTAATCTTATTTAACTCCTCAAGAAATTTCAGTGGTCTAACCTAAACACTTCCCGAGATATGGACTATGAAGTATTTCATTCGTATGGGAGGTGCCACGCCTCCTTTTTCGTTACCCTAGTTTTTTTGGAGGTGGTAGGGATCGACCTCATCTAACCTCTAACCACGTTTCAGTGGTCTAACATAAGTACTTTCAGAGATATGGACTATGAAGTATTTCATTCGTATGAGATGTGCCACACCCCCTTTTTCGTTATCCCCAGTTTTTTTGGAGGTGGTAGGGATCGATCTCATATAACCCTTTACCAAATTTCAGTGGTCTAACATGAATACTTCCAGAGATATCGACTATGAAATATTTCATTTGTATGGGAGGTGCCACGCCCCCGTTTTCGTTATCCCCAGCTTTTTTGGAGGTGGTAGGGGTCGATCTCATATAATCCCTTACCAAATTTCAGTGGTCTAACATGAATACTTCCAGAGATATCGACTATGAAGTATTTCATTCGTATGGGAGGTGCCACGCCCCCTTTTTGGTTAACCCCCAGTTTTATGGGTGAGAATGGTGTTGTTATCCTATAGGTCTGTACCGATTTCCAGGTCCCTACCTTAAACCCATTTAGAGATATTCACCTTGAAGAAAAATGTTTGTATGGGAGGTGCCACGCCCCCTAATATTTTATTCTGATTTTATGCGCGTGGTAATAACAAACAAACCCCCTAAAGGAAGTATATGATTTGGTTCAGCCGTTTTCGAGTTTTAGCGTAACGACTGAACACCATTTCATTTTTATATATATAGATTGTATGGGAGGTACCACGCCCCCCTTTTCGATAACCCCAAGTTTTATGGGTGAGAATGGTGTTGTTATCCTATAGCTCTATACCAATTTTCATGTTCCTACCTTAAACACTTTTGAAGATATTCACCTTGAAAAATTAAGTTTGTATGGGAGGTGCCACGCCCCCTTTTCCGATTACCCCTTCTTTTATGTGTAAGAAGGCTTTTGATACCATATAGGTCTATACCAATTTTCAGGTCCCTACCTTGAACCCTTTCACAGATATTCTGCTTAAAAAATTTTGTTTGTATGGGAGGTACCACGTCCCCTCATTGGATAACCCCCGATTTTATAGGTGAGAGTGGTGCTGTTATCCTGTAGCTCTGTACCAATTTTCATGTTCCTACCTTAAACACTTTTGAAGATATTAAACTTGAAAAATTCAGTTTGTATGGGAGGTGCCACGCCCCCTTAATATTTTGTTCTGATTTTAAGACATGACCTGCGCGTGGTAATAACAAACAAATCCCCCAAAGGAAGTATTTCATTTGGTTCAGCCGTTTTCGAGTTTTAGCGTTACAATTATACACCATTTCACTTTTATATATATAGATTTAATTTTGATTTATACACATGCACAGGTGTAGGTTATGCAAAAAACAATATGTATATTAGAGTGATTCAAAAAAAATGTCGACTTGGTCTTACCCCCTAAAAAGTTAGGTATTGATGAGAATATAAGCCTTGCAAAAAATTAGCGCTCTAATTGCATTTTTTTCAAGGTGAATTTTCTTTAAATTTTTGAAACTTTTTTGCAAATATTTTTATAAACTCTTAAAGTTGAAGCTTCCAAAATGGTAAGCCACGTGCGATTATCTTAACTATTAAGATAATTACAGCCATTTGAAAATGGCTGAGTTTTGTACTATTGCACACTCATACACAGCAACACGTATAAAATTTAGTAAATTTTAAATGGCTGTAATTATTTTTATAGTTAAGATATTCGCACATGGCTTACCATTTTGGAAGCTTCAAAGCTTTATCTTTAAGAGTTTATAAAAATATTTTCAAAAAAGTTTCAAAAATTGAAAGAAAATTCACTTTGAAAAAAAATACCATTTTTCCCCATACAAAATGTATGGGAAAGGGCGAAAAAAATAGCCACCCCTAAGGGTTAAGTTAGAGCGCTAATTTTTTGCAAGGCTTATTTTCTCGTCGGCCGGCAAAAAATTAGCGCTCTAACTTAACCCTTAGGGGTGGCTATTTTTTTCGCCCTTTCCCATACATTTTGTATGGGGAAAAATGGCATTTTTTTCAAAGTGAATTTTCTTTTAATTTTTGATACTTTTTTAAAAATATTTTTATAAACTCTTAAAGATAAAGCTTTGAAGCCTCCAAAATGGTAACCCATGTGCGAATATCTTAACTATAAAAATAATTACAGTCATTTAAAATTTACTAAATTTTATACGTGTTACTGTGTATGAGTGTGCAATAGTACAAAACTCAGCCATTTTCAAATGGCTGTAATTATCTTAATAGTTAAGATAATCGCACGTGACTTACCATTTTGGAAGCTTCAAAGCTTCAACTTTAAGAGTTTATAAAAATATTTCAAAAATTTAAAAAAAATTCACCTTGAAAAAAATGCCATTAGAGCGCATCAATACCTAACTTTTTAGGGGAAGACCAAGTCGACATTTTTTTTGAATTACTCTAATATACATATTGTTTTTTGCATAACCTACACCTGTGCATGTGTATAAATCAAAATTAAATCTTTTCTATATATATACACAGGATTGCATTTATATCATTTTATGTATAAAAATCCCAATAGGAAAATTACAAAGTGATCCTATATAAATCGTCCCCGCCAAGGCATTTTTGTTCAGATCTTAGATTTAAAACTGGCTTGAATCTACCATTTCTTGAAGGTAATTGGAAAAGTTTTGTTCCAATAGCAACGGAGAAAATAAAGTTTTTTTTAATTTGCTTCACAAAATATTTACAGATTTCTTGTGTATGGAAAAAAAAGTTTAAAATCATGACAAGGTTAAGTATACAGTAGAAGGGTTTTAACAGACTTACGAGTTTTAGAGACATCCTAATGCAATAATGGACTATTTATTTAAAAAAGATGAAGCTTTGAAGCTTCCAAAATGGTATGCCATTTGCGACTATCTTAATTATTAAGATAATTACAGCCATTTGAAAATGACTGAGTTTTGTACTATTGCACACACATACACAGTAACAGTATATGGCTTTAATTATTTGTAATATATGTAAGAACAAAAAAAAATACATTAAATTTGTACAGGTAACAATAGCATATTTGATACATTAATAACGACTTATGTATATAAATGACTAAAAATTCTTAAGCGATAGTGGCGAAAACTACGTACATAGTTATGTTTTTTACCACGCTTTTATTAGGTTCACTTGTATGTTTGCTTGTTTGTTTGTTTGTATGTATGTGACTCTCGTTCGGTCTAAGCCCCAGTGGCCCAAAAACCGTAAAATGTCCCTAAAATATGGGTATCAAACGAAAGGGGAAGGTCCCAGATTTCATTTGGACATCGATATATTTCGATAAATTTATCGATAACTGAGTTATCGGTCAAAATGTGGTTGCCCGAAAACCTTAAAATTTCCCTACAATATGGGTATCAAACGAAAGGGGAAGGCCCCAGGTTTCATTTGGACATCGATATATTTCGATAAATTTATCGATAACTGAGTTATCGGTAAAAATGTGGTTGCCCGAAAACCTTAAAATTTACCTACAATATGGGCAACAAACGAAAGTGGAAGGCCCCAGGTTTCATTTGGGCTTCGATATATTTCGATAAATTTATCGATAACTGAGTTATCGGTCAAAATATGATTGCACAAAAACCTTAAAATTTCCCTACAATATGAGTATCAAACGAAAGGTGAAGGCCCCAGGTCTCATTTGGACTTCGATATATTTCGATAAATTTATCGATAACTGAGTTATCGGTCAAAATATGATTGCCCGAAAACCTTAAAATTTCCCTACAAAATGGGTATCAAACGAAAGGGGAAGGCCCCAGGTTTCATTTGGGCATCGATATATTTCGATAAATTTATCGATAACTGAGTTATTGTCAAAATGTGAGCCCAAATACCTTAAAATTTCCTAACAATATGGGTATCAAACGAAAGTGGAAGTCCAGAGGTTTCGTTTGGACTGCTGTATTTTTCGATATAATTATCGATAATAGGACATTTGAATAAAAAGTTAAAAATAAATATAGTTTAAAAAAACTAAAACCCACGCTTTTAGAGAGTATTGAACTAAAAGGTTGAAAATAATTTTAAAAACCCTACACAGTAGTATTGTGGAAAAAGCGTGGTCCGGTTTGTGCCATAATTTTAAAACTATATTTATTTTAATTAAATTTTTTCCATTTGGTCTCCGACAATTCAGGTATGCATAGTAATAATAAAAATTTCATTATAGATAAAAATAAAAAGGAATGCCATTTGACTTGGAGAACAATTATTTTTTCTGAAATTTGAAGTGTGATCTTAAGGAAATTATTGCATTCTCTTAACCTGGACCTGAATTTGTTGCATATATAAATACAAGATAACTTAAATGTATTTAAAAATTTATTTTCGGTGAACCCGGGATTTAGGTCTAGTAATCCCAGGATTTTCGGGACGTAAAAAACAATGGAATCCCTACCCTGTACCATTAGTGCACTACAAAAATAACATATAAAAACAAATGCAAAAATGTGCATATTTTCTAAAGTATGGTGGCTAGGATCTCAACTAAAAGCTTTTTTTCAACTGGATGACATTGTCAACGAAATATCATTTTCAGTTTTGAGTTGAGTTGTTTATTTCCAATTAATCCTTTAGGTGCAAAATAAGTGAAAAAATTAAAAAATGCCCTTATTTTCCCAAAAGGAGCAGTTAGGATTTCAACTCAAAGTGATTCATCATCAGGAAACCATCCCAGATGATGTGGCATTTCCAGTTTTTGGCGTCAGTTTAGGTCAACCTATTCTTCGTTCAGGAGCAGTGTGCATAGTTAAAAACCAAAATAAAAAAATATACCCCCACCCAGCCAGCAAAATCATCGTAAACGAGCTCGTAAACTGACGTTTTCTCGAAGAAAACTCTGATAAAATATCGTTTATGATATCCGTTTACGATTCGCCTACGAATCCGGTTTCGCTCTGAAATGTTTTTTGCCTACGATTGTCGTAAAAGTATCGACAAAGCACTCGTATATGAATCTTTTTACGTCCGTTTTTTTATCGTAAATGTACTCGTAAACAATTAATTTTCGATAGAAAAACCGACTTTCTAGACTGATTTCAATACGAAAAATAATACAAATAAACAAACCTAAATTTTAGGTATAAAGTTTTTTTATTAAATAATAAAATTGTGTACCTTTTTGCCAGCGTGTAAGTACATACTGATATTGGTTTACATGTTAGGCATCACAACTTATAAATAGTGGGTCATACAACCCAGAGGGCATCCCGAGATCCCAGAATAGCAGCTACTTTCTCTGTCCCTTTTTCTTTTTCCGCAAATCCACCTTCCAGCACGCTAGTAATAATTTAAAAGATATATTTTATGTTATTTGTGTTTTTAATTAGATATTTTACAAGCATACTTACTTTTAAAATATCAGTTTGAAAATTTTCGTTCAAAATTTTTTGTTTGAAATTTTTTATTTTAATTTTTTTGTTTGACGTGACAAAAAAGCTTCTTTTGTTATTGTTTTTTTATTCGAGAATAGCTCGTAATTCGCAATGTTCGTAAAATGTACGGTACCTTGCTGGCTGGGCATATTCATAAAAAATTAAATGAAATAAATAATATAGGTACAACCGTTCTCTCTTTTGATTTTATTACGGTGTTTTTAACAAAATGTATTCAATAAAGTGTGATTGACAGTTAAATATGTTTCTCTTGTAAGAGACTGTAATGTCAAACGAATGTAAATAAATGAATTAATCCTTTATTGTGCACCACATGTAAGTTGGGTATCATTTTCTCTTCTTCAATATTAACAATAATTTACTCTTAAAACATCCGCGATTTTTGTGAAAAACGTTTGGAAACAGTTTTCTTACCTTAGCCTACAAAACAGTAGAATTCCAACCGTTCTTCACTGGCACCGAAGTTTTTTTACTACCAATAAAATACTTCAAAATTTGCTACCGAATATTCTTTCGTATTGCTAATTTGAATTAAAGGTAAAATATAAATATTGAAAATTTAAAACAAAAGTTAATTTACAAATTTTTTTCTAAAAGTTTATAAACGGAAAAAATTGTTTTAAAGTGGGTTAAAATATTTTTTCTGTTTGACATTATACCCTGGTTCCGATTGAGAGCAACTTCAAATTCAAGCACACTTTGTTGAATACATTTTGGTTTTTAAGCATTAGGTCTGTTTACTGACCAAAAAAAAGTTCAGAGCGGGTTAGAGCAGGGCAGAGAAGGGCAGCTGTCACAATAGAAAAAGAGCAACTCAGAGCAGAAATTCCATGAAACACTTGAATCTCGATAGTTTCTTTTTATTTGGATTTTTTGTTTTAATCCTCAAAAGTAATGAACCGTAAATGACCGTATACTAAAACCTTGCTTTTCTTGCAAGCTATTTTTTTAAAGTTTTCAAAAATTTATTTTTTCCTTACTGACAATTTCTTCTCTGCTCTAACTTACTCCATAAAAAAGCTAGAGCAGAAATTTGTGATCTAGATTACTCTAGTTTTGTTTTGAACATACTCACGAAACAATAGATAGAGCAACCTAGAGCAAGAAAAGAGTTCGTTAAACACAATTGTGTGAAATATCTCAACCTGGTGTAAGCTAGAGCAGCTCAACAGGGGCGCAGCCAGGGGGTGGTTTTAGGGGTTTAAACCACCCCTGAGATATAAAACTGTATATGTGAAAACTGGTTTTCATGACATGTTTGCAAAAATTTCGATTGTATGAAAATCGAAAAACGACAATGCCATAAGAAAGGCCTAAGCTTTTGGGCCGTTTGCATAAGAGGGGTGTGAAACGTTACATCCATATTGACGCGATCCATGGCTGTTACATCCATACACCTAAGGTACAGGGTCATAAGTGTGCAAAGGTTCGTAAAAAAGGGGTTTGACCCCTAACTCAGGATTTTGAGGGTGTCCGGCAAATTTCTTGAGTTGGACCCGATTAAACATGTGAAAAAGCAGTAAGAACTATGAAAATTCCTCAGGCTTGAGGTGTCTGGCTGAAGTTTTTTCCATGGGATGAAGTATAAAAATGCCTGATACTACTTGGAGATAGTGTTCCACGACACATGTGCAAAGATCTGCCTTTCAAAAACAGTCAAAGTTGGACAAATTCGCTTAAACATGTGAAAGTGCAGTAAGAATTATAAAAATTCCTCAGTTTTGAGGTGTCTGGCTGAAGTTTTTGACATGGGGCGAAGTCAAAAAGTACCTGATACCACTTAAGGGTGGTCTTCTATGACACATGTGAAATTATCTGCCCTTTAAAAGCAGCCAAAGTTAGACCAACGCAGTTAAACATGTGAATTCGCAGCAAGAATTATGAAATTTCCTCAGCTTTGAGGTGTCTGGCTGAAGTTTTTGTCATGGGGCGAAGTCTAAAAATGCCTAATATTAGTTAATAGTAGTGTTATACGATACATGTGTAACGATCCACCAGTGGCGTGCCTTCCATATAAGCCGAAAAGCCCGGCATGCCTAGCTAATCCCCTATGAGCTACAATATGTATGTTCATTTGGCTTCTTAAAAGGATATCCGGTTTTTATTTGGAAAAGCTTACAAAATCTGCAAAGAATAACGTGCCTATTAGCGGAACCTAAAAGTTTAAAATTTTCCCCGTCTGCAAAAGTCGATAAATATCCTGAACTCTTCTTTGTCTGAAATGTTCTCTGGCAGCAGTAAGTGCTTTCGTTGGGGTTATAAAGACTGGGGCTTGCCTCGGTTGATACTCGTAGGCACGCCACTGCGATCCACCATTTAAAACCAGCCAAAGTTGGGTAAACCCATTTGACCATGTGAAAGCACATTAAAAATGATGAAAAGTCCCCGTGCTTTGGGTTGTTTGGCTTAAGTTTTTTTCATGGAATGAAGTCCGGAAATGCCTGATACTGTTTAAGGGTAGTGTTATACGACACATGTGTAAAGATCCGCCGTTTAAACGTTTACAAAGTTGGAGAAACCTGCTGAAACAAGCGAAATCTCTGTAAAAATTAGTGAAAATCCCGATCTTTGAGGTGTCTGGCTGAAGTTATTGCCATGGGGCGAAGTATAGAAATGACTGAAACTACTTAAGGGTAGTGTCCTACGACACATGTGAAAAGATCTATCATTTAAAATTAGTAAAAGTGGGACAAACAAGAGAAAGCAAATTAATAGGAAAATAAAAGTTCCCGAACCTTGAGGTGTCTGGCTGAAGTTTTTGCCATGGGATGAGGTCTAGAAATGCTTGATTCTACTTAAGGGTAGCATTTTACGACACATGTGTAAAGACATGTTATTTAAAAGAAGCCAAAGTTGGTCGAATCCGCTTAAACATGTGAAAGCGCAGTAAAAATTAGTGAAATTTCCCGAGTTTTGAGGTGTCTGGCTGAAGTTTTTGCCATGGGACGAAGTCTAACAATTCCTGATACTACTTGAGCGTAGTGTTCTACAAAAAATGGGAAAATATTGGGTAGTTAAAAGCTGCCAAAGTGGCCCAAATGCGTGAAATTAGTAAAACAGAATAAATTTCCATAGGAAAATCCGCGAACTGGGGGTGTCTGGCTGTAGCCTTGTCACTGGTACGGGTCTAACAACACTTGATACTGACGCGGGGTGGTAATCTACGTCAAATATGTGAAAATCATCCATTATAAAATAAGTGAAGTTAGGGTCATTTTTTGGCGACTTTGGCGTGATGCCAACGGCGAGTATCGAAGGAAATTTAACGATGAGCTGTACGAGCTTTACGCAGACCTGATCATAATTCAGCGGATTAAAGCCCAAAGGCTCCGCTGGCTGGGTCATGTTATGCGAATGGAAAAAGAAGCACCAGCACAGAAAGTTTTCCTATTGACACCCGAATTCGGCAGCAGAGGAAGGGGGAGACCTTGACTGAGATGGAAACAACAGGTGGAGGATGACTTGAACTCCCTTGGGGTTTCCAATTGGCGTCAGTTATCGCTAAAAAGGAATGACTGGCGTGCTTTGATACGAAACGGCCAAAATCTCCTAGGAGGTTAAGCGTCATTATGACGCAAGCCAAGATTAGATTAGATACATAGGATTGCATTTATATCATTTTATATATACAAATCCCAGTAGCAAAATTACAAGGTGCTCCTATATAAATCGTCCCCGCCAAGCCATTTTTGTTCAGATCTTAAATTTAAAACTGGTATTTGAATAAGCTCGAATCTACTATGTATTTCTTGAAGGTAATAGGAAAAGTTATGTTCCCATAGCAACAGAGAAAATCAAAGTATTTTTTTTTGTTGCTTTTTTGACTTGTATTCTATTGCTGTAAATACCGACGGTATTTACAAGCAATTTTCGGGATTGTATGAAAATGTGTTTTTTGAGAAAAATTTTTTACCTACGCGCTGCAGGAACCAGACAAGCCGACATATGTTTCGATGATACTGGAGTTACATCTCGTCAAGGACTTTTTCTTCCCGGCATTGTGAGAGTCGAACTCACAACACTGTAGTGACTTGTATGCTAGAGGTCTAGCACCTTAGGCCACTACCCAGCTTGAAGGTAAACCCTTCTCAGTGTCCATTTATGCATATATTTATACTTCCATATAGAACATTTCTTTAATTTCAATGCTAACTTATATGAAAGATTTGCGAATTTTTAGGACTTGGTGTGAAACCTATGAAAGAATTTCTGTCCTAAAAATTCGCAAATCTTTCATATAAGTTAGCATTGAAATTAAAGAAATGTTCTATATGGAAGTATAAATATATGCATAAATAGACACTGAGAAGGGTTTACCTTCAAGCTGGGTAGTGGCCTAAGGTGCTAGACCTCTAGCATACAAGTCACTACAGTGTTGTGAGTTCGACTCTCACAATGCCGGGAAGAAAAAGTCCTTGAAGAGATGTAACTCCATCGGTAGCTAGGATCTCAACTAAAAGCTTTTTTTGAACTGGATGACATTGTCAACGAAATGCCGTTTTCAATTTCTGTTGAGTTGTTTACTTCCAATTAATCCTTTAGGTGCACACAGAAAAATTTCTTACATTTTTAGTTAAATGATTCATGTTAAAAACATGACACTTCTTGTACGTAAAACAAAAACAATTTCGGAAAATCAAGACGAACATTTTAACATGAAGCGTATGGTTAAAATAACAAGAAATACTTCTGCATTAGAATTACATTACTGTGTATCCCTTACACTAAATTCGGCTTGTTTTAACATGAACAAGTGTTGTTTAGCGTATGGTTAAAATAACATGAAATACTTCTGCATTAGAATTACATTAGTGTGTATCCCTTACACTAAATTCGGTTTGTTTTAACATGAACAAGTGTTGTTTTCGAGCATCATCTGTTCCCCATCAAAGCTTGTGAACAGAATTGTTCTCAAAAGAACAGAATTTAAGTCAGTGTGTAGATACCGACTTGATGAAAAGTTGTATATATTATAAATAATTAATATATTGTGAAATTTATAATTTCTTAACTTGCGAATAAGTTGTGAAGTTTTGCAAAAAGTTTTGGGTAAGTATTTGTGTTCTTTTTCATATTTTGTAAACGTTTCCTGCTAAAACACGTCCAAAAATGTCGGGGTAGGTTAAAAACAACGCGCACTATACATAAATACCATGGAAGCGCTTTAGGATTATGGATACCGGGTAGAAAAGGCGTCGTTTGTGGTAAATTCTGACAGTTATCGTGGTGAATATAACGTCAGAATTTGCCCTAGCCCTGGGGGTTAGGTCAAATTTTGACAATCAATAATGTGAGCACATAGATGTATGTGCTGTGAACATTCATATTATTTCACATAAATTTATGTTCACACGCATTATTTAACGCTAAAATATAATATAATGCGAATAATACGCGATATAAATGCATGAAAAACACGTAAATTGAAAATTGATTCACAAAGTATCTGCTTTTGCACGTGCTTTTTCCGTACGTCAAAATTTACTACTGTCATAATTTAAGTTTTCGTTTGACACAGCAAAATGGAAAAATTTTGTACACCATAGGAAATTTGTTCAACTCATTTTACTCGACCAAAAATGTTTTCGATTGACACACAGCCATACTCTACTTTGACCGCTGGTGAGATTAAAAAAAACTGTGTTGTGCGGGCAACCATCCCTGCAAAAATAGTTGGATTATGTGTCCCAATTTGTTGATATTGGAGTACTCCGATAGTAATCCTTTGTATACTTTATCGGACCACCTTCAGCTTTTTGAAAGCCGATCATTGCTCGTGCCTTATCGACGAAAATGTACTCTGACTGTAGGTACTCCATGGAGTAGCAGAAACAAAGCGAAGGTTGGAATAGGTGGTCCAGTCCTTGGACATCACAATGTTAGGTTAGGTTAGGTTCAAGTGGCTGCCGCAGAGGCACACTTAGACCAGTTTTGAAAGGCCCGTTGTGATACCACCAAAACATCATCATCACAATGTTAATTGGAGAACAATTTTTACTTGAAAAAGGATTACATTTGGAGTACTCTGATGCCCCAATTGGAGTACTTTTTGGATACGAAATAGAGTACTCTCCATTTTTACAGGGATGGACGAATTCAAGATGGCCGACTGAGCAGCGTAGCAGTCTTGACGTCATACACTCACTGGAGAAATCATGGGCCTGTGTCAACTTTTTCGAAATATCAACCTTATAGTGGAACTGGGACAGAAATAGGGTGCTCTTCAAGTCAACACCTTAATCTTTTTCGGGCATAAATACCTACCAAAGCAACCAAAAGAGGGCTATCGTTTTACCAACAAATAAAATGGTAGACGAAATTTAGGTACATCAATCTAGATTCTAGAAGAAATCTCCAGCGAAGCTAGAGAGTATTTATCAACAGACTTTGCAGAGTGCTTTACACATCGGCAATTGTCTGTTGCAGTATCCCGACCTGGGAACGCCCAGACCCAAGCTATACTACTGTCTTCAGAAAAATTTAGTGTTTTTTTTTTATATAATGTAAATAAAAAAAATCAATGTTCATATTAACCTTAGAACCGTCCTTCCTTTTTTCAACGCATTTCCGTCCTTTGGGGTGCATTTTGTATGGATTAGGCGATGTTGTATATTTTTAAATTGTTTTATTGGAGTTTGCTTTTAAGATAACTACAATTTATGAACAACATTTTTTTTAATTGACATAAAAACACTAAATAAAATAAAATCATAAAAAAATCAAAATTTTTATAAATACTAGATTTGACAAAATTTACCGTTTCACCGACATCCACCGGTCATCAGGTAACTTGGCATCGTTCCGCCGGTCATCGATAACCTAACACCGATCCACCGGCATCAACCAACCGTTTCACCGACATCCACCGGTCATCGGTAACTTGGCACCGGTCCACCGGCATCAATCAACCGTTCCACCGGCCTCAACCAATCATTCCATAGGCTTCAACCGGTCATCAGATAACTTGGCACCGATATCCACCAACCCTTCCACCGATAGACGCCAACGGTTTCACCGATATCCACCGTTTTGCCGGCATCCTTCAACTCCCTACCAGCCATCGATACTCAGGCACCGATCCATTTCCCCGCCATCTTATCCACCTTACCCGACTAAACATACCTTTAGTGTGTGTGTCCGGCTAGGATACCATCGCTAAATCAATGTGTACTTATTAGTAATAAAATAGAACCTCTACTTGATCCTGGATTGGCTGCGCATTGCCCCAGCCTATAATGAAACCCACCACACACGATGGCTATTGAATTTCACGATTACTGGGATGATTTCGAAACAAATTTCATCTTCGCCTTAGCACAGACAAATGCATTCTATTCCGTTGGACCTATGGTCTATACGCATTTGTACACACAAAAAAAATTGGAAAGGCTACCCTTTTATGTTGTAAAACCAACACTATTTTGGTGTCAACGTTCTTTTGTTACAATAATACCAGTATTCTGCAATTCTGTCTCATATCAAGTCACAAAATTCGTGATATTTCATTAGATGCAACTTTTGTGACTTGAGATGAGCTCTGTATTCTTTCATTTACCTAACGTTAGAGACTGTGTTTGTTCGGCAGGTTCGGCAACCGTAGATGATCTTCTGGCCGACTGTATATGTATATACTTTAGTCAAGCAGAGAAGTTCAAATGATCATTGTGCGGCGGATCAAAGCTTCAGCCTAAATTTTTTGCTTACGGTTGTTATGACCAAACAGACCTTACATCATCTTTATATATACAATTGAAGGGGGTTTTTGTAAAAAGTTTTTATGAATTTTGAGTTTTCAAGACAAAAAATTTCAAACTTTTGCCTTTGCCAAATATGGCAGGTTTTGCACAAAATCATTGCTGAAAATGTTTACCGACTCCTTGTCGAAGTAATAGACGGGAATGACATGAATGCATCGCAAACAACTGTTGCTGCTCTGTACCATGTATGCATAGGTAGATATGTATGTTTTCCAGCAGGATTACCTTGACCTACTTTTGTACACGTTTAGTCGAAGAAGATCGCTCTTGGTCAACACTTCGCTTTGCGATTTGTTGCAAAAGTGAGTAAAACCATTGTGTATGGTTAAAACCTGTTCATAATAAAGTTGATCATCACTGGGCACTATAATAGACTCGCCAGGTCAAAGTGAACAATAGATGGAACATTACATAAAAAGCGATGTTTTGGAAATTTATTAAAAAAGTTAAAATCAATATAGAAAAGAGATAAATATAGATTTTACAAGGGAAATTCTTGGAAACTGAAAACTAAACCTAAATCTAAGAAGGTAACCAACGAAATGATCTCTGAATGGTCCCAAAAATTATTCTCAATTAACCTAAAATCATCCCAAAATAATTCCAAAATCAGTCTAGGAATAGTCCAAAATAAAGCGAAATGGTATCGAAAAAAATTCAAAACTATTGATGCTATTCGAAGCTGTTAACGAAGTAATCCCAAAACATACCAAAAGTTACGGAATAAGTATCAAAACAATATAGAAGGGTCCAGAATAACACTTGGAAATTATTGAGAAAATAATTTCGAAAAAGACTTAAGTGTTGAAACTTGAAGTTGTTGGTACCAAAAAAAAATACTTATTGATGCTGGTGGTAGCGTACAGCATTTTTGACATACCATTGAAAATACTATGTCTATCATATATGAAGACATGCATGGATGAAGGGGGTATTTCGCATTCTCACTCAATTTCTGTTTTTGGCATTGGTGAATAGTGTTTATGCAGATCTATATTTCTGTCTTATCAGAATCTGCCTATCGTGAAAATTGTCGAAGATAATTCATGGATGAAGGGGGTATGTACACAACTTTTCAATATCAATTGTGGAAGAAGGGGGTATGTTCCGATTTTTTCATATAAAACACTAAATATAAATTTATGCTTTTTATTGCATATTATGCAACGTCTTTTATGGCTTTGCATAATTTTTTTGTCAGTTTTCCATAAAGATTCGAAAAAACCTCAAATGTTTAAGCAAAACTTTAAAGCCGATTTTCTCGTTTCACTCAAAATGCGACATACCCCCTTCATCCATGCATGTCTTCATATATGAATGAATGCAATTCGTATGCACATGCAACAAGTGCTATTTTGCCTTGTGCTACCCAATAAACTGGTGTGTGAGTCATGCGGTCATGTTGATGCAATCATTTGAACAACAAAAAAAGTCAAATTGAACATCTGCAAAGGCAAAAATGCCATACTGCATGATCGTCAACAAAAAAAAAACCACTAGATACCTACAGAAAATATAAATAAACAATTTAACTCATTGATGTGCGCGACAGAGCTACCAACTTTCGACGAAACTGTCCGATTGGTGGACAGTTTGACTGGATGCGGGAAATTTTGGTTTCTCTATTCAATAATATATATGGTAATTTTGTAAGCTGTCTCTCCCTTCTAAATTTTAAGACTATTTTGGTATTGAGACAGCTTTCATATCTCTAGTCACAAATGCAGAGGCATTGGGGACTTTTGGCGACGTTGTTATTCAGCTTAACCGTTTAATCTCAGTCTATAAGTGGACCTGTCCACTACTCAGGATGAAGGTGCTGTTATTCGTTCCCGAAGCTTTCTTAGAAGCTATAAGTGGAATTCACAGAGGTACCTACACTTTAACATCAATCTTCAGAAATGAATTTATGAATATATGGCGTACACTCTAAACTTCGCTTCCCTTGTAGAACAATTACGCAAATGTTAATTTTCAAGTTTCGAGCTAATGTGCACAAAAGTTATAAAAAGTACCTAGGTAGGTACTCAACTTTTTGGTGTATAAATGTAATACATAGTTCTGGATTTTTTATCTCGGGATGTTTTTCGGAGCTATTTATAGAAATTTTCAAGATGATTTCGGGAACATATCGTTCATAGGTGCTGGTATATTTTCCTCAATGGAGGGAATTTCTGGAAAAAAAACTTGCACATACCTACAACCAATTTTATAGATATCCACACATAAGAAACAATTTAATAGCGACGTTGCGTCTCTGTGACTAAATAAACAGCACACGCACAATAATTTTCATGTTGAATCAACACTTTTTTAACACTTTTTCAGGTTATTATTTTTCAACACTATCGCTCATGTTGTTCTAACATGAAGCTACTGTTTCACTGTTCCTACATGTTAAATAGGAACAGTGTGAATTTAACATGATCACAAAGGTTTGAATCAACATGATTTCCTGTTGATACAACATTATTTTTCTTGTTAAATCAACACGATCAGACATGTTAAATTAACACTATACTATGTTGAAATAACACTTTTGTCCTGTTAAATTTACACGATCTATCATGTGAAATTGACACGATATTTTATGTTAAATCAACACGATCTATCATGTTAATTTAACAGGATTTTATTGTTAAATTAACCTTTAAAATAAAACACCTTGTTTTTGATTTTTCTAATAATTTTTATTTAATTAATTCATTTATCGAAAACCTTTAATATACATATTTTCAGGTATGAAAGAATATAATGCTTGTATAATTTATTAACACGATCTGTCATGTTAATTCAACATGTTTTTATTGTTAAATTAACACGATCATCATGTTAAATTAACACGATCATCATGTTAAATTAACACGATCTATCATGTTAAATTAACACGATCATCATTTTAAATAATAAAATAATAAAAATGTACATATGTACATATACATATACTTGTTTTAATCCAATCATTGGCAACTTCTGCATCGAAAACAGCAACAACAAGCCCCGATCTGAAAATTAAATAAAAATTGTTTCATTGAAAGCTCTTTAAATTATCCAAGCGATTTTAAAACTGGTAGCACACGTCCAATTAATGTAGGGATAAGTATCAAACGACGCCTTTTCTACCCGGTATCCATAAAGCGCTTCCATGGTATTTATGTATAGTGCGCGTTGTTTTTAACCCAGCCCGACATTTTTGGACGTGTTTTAGCAGGAAGCGTTTACAAAATATGAAAAACAACACAAATTACTTACCCAAAACTTTTTGCAAAACTTCACAACTTATTCGCAAGTTAAGAAATTATAAATTTCACAATATATTAATTATTTATAATATATACAACTTTTCATCAAGTCGGTATCTACACACTGACTTAAATTCTGTTTTTTTGAGAACAATTCTGTCCACAAGCTTTGATGGGGAACAGATGATGCTCGAAAACAACATTTGTTCATGTTAAAACAAACCGAATTTAGTGTAAGGGATACACACTAATGTAATTCTAATGCAGAAGTATTTCATGTTACTTTAACCATACGCTTCATGTTAAAATGTTCGGGGAAGAGATGGCAGTCGAAAACAATACTTGTTCATGTTAAAACAAACCGAATTTAGTGTAAGGGATACACACTAATGTAATTCGAATGCAGAAGTATTTCATGTTATTTTAACCATACGCTTCATGTTAAAATGTTCGTCTTGATTTTCCGAAATTGTTTTTGTTTAACGTACAAGAGGTGTTCATGTTGATTTAACATGAATCATGTTAACTAAAAATGTAAGAAATTTTTCTGTGTGTAATGTAATTCTAATGCAGAAGTATTTCATGTTATTTTAACCATACGCTTCATGTTAAAATGTTCGGGGAACAGATGGCAGTCGAAAACAACACTTGTTCATGTTAAAACAAACCGAATTTAGTGTAAGGGATACACACTAATGTAATTCTAATGCAGAAGTATTTCATATTATTTTAACCATACGCTTCATGTTAAAATGTTCGTCTTGATTTTCCGAAATTGTTTTTGTTTTACGTACAAGAGGTGTTCATGTTGATTTAACATGAATCATGTTAACTTAAAATGTAAGAAATTTTTCTGTGTGCAGCAGCACCAGTCGCGTTGCCACTGCGTATTCGATAATATTTATATTGTTAACCAATACCTACGTGTGTTATTGATGCTGCTACCTGCGCTGTCAACGCTTAAGGCCCACTCAATAAACAAAAAAAGAAAAATAAACAATACAAATTGACAAAAATTAACTGTAAATAGATTTAAAAATTATAAAAACATTACGGAGCGAGTTTTACGTTAACCTCTTTTCTAAAGCAATGCTGCGCACGATGAACATTAGACTCTTCCAATAAAAATCAATAGCATTAATTGAAATTGATTGATAATATGTATAGCTGAATTCATGGTAATCCACACCAAAAAAAAAAACAATAGTAAACCTCAGTAACACCTGGTACAATGAAGTGTGCCGCTTTTCAAAATGGTATCTAGGTATCCATAGTAAAAACCTTATAAAGATCGCCACGTGGTGTCTCAGTCTCCTCACTGCCGCTCTACAACAACAACATCTTGCTCTTTGTGACTCACACCAACAAACCAGATTCGCAAAAAAAAATACAAAAAATCATTGCATTATTATTCTAGGAATACCATTCATTTCATGCTGGCTGGTGGCGTTTCGCTGTAAAAGTATAACGGCACACACACGCGTTCGTGGCTACATACGCATATATGTAGCTACATATGTACCTACGCACATACATACGTTCAGGTAAAGTGAAGTGAGGAAGAAGCTAAAAATTTTAGCTCCTGAGAAGTCTTTAAAATATAAAGTTTTAGCAAGTGTCTTATTTTGTTTTGTGCTGCTTGGTGAGTGCCCGAAAGTCAGGGTAAGTTGTTTGTGCTGGGTTTGGCGTGGTTTTGGCCATTTCCCTTTGCTTTCTTTGTTTAAATTTATATTTTTTGTAAATTTTTCGCGGCTTTGTACTAAAAGCAATACGCAAAGGAGATAGCAGAGGTGCAAAAAGTTTGCAAAATATTGCCAAATACAGCTGATCTTGTCACCCAGTGTGGGAGCAGACCAGCTGTACTGCTAGTGCTGCCAAGTGTTACCACTTAGCAAGGACTCAAACCTGGTTGCTTAGTATATCAGGGGGCGGAAATAAATAAAGAAAACTAAAATAATTTGCAAAATAAAAGTTAATTAAAATAAAATCAAAAACAAAAATATAAAAGGGGGGAAAAAATAATAATAATAATAATAAAATAATAAAAATAAATAAATAAAAATTAAATTAAAGCAAAGAACTTGAAAATAAAAACGTATTTAATAAAATTTAACCCAATACCTCTAAAATAAACTTGTTAAAACTATATCTGCTATAAAACTAATTAAAAATATATAGTAATAATAATAACTAAGGTTAAGTTACCGAAAGTGAGCCAATTGCATGGTTAAAACATAAGTCTTGGGAGCAGATTGGAAACACAGCCCCTCCAACTGCCGTGGCTGTCAAGACAGCCGTTGTACGAGTTAGTGTTCAATTGCAAACACTGTTAAAAGATGCGGTATTGGAACCACGGCCGTTCCAACCGTCGAACATGGACAATCCAATCTCCTGACGACGACAACATCGATGTACAGGTATTCAACCTGATAGCAGCTCCGACGAATGGTAAGCAAATGCAGTAAGTTGTATGTATGTACATAAGTTTATAATTATAAATTTGTTATAATCTTGAACAAGTCTGACGTTTTTTCAATAACACTCCCAGATAGTAGAAAGAAAAATTCCTATAAAAAGATCCCCAGTCAAGAACTGAAATGGACGTTTTAACTGATGACCAACAGACGTTGAGCCTAGTGCTCAAACCACCTCCCGACGGAATACTTCACGGTAGTACCGGGGGGATCGGTACATGACGGTAGGAGTTTTAGTGCTGGCTTAAGTCCCACACTGACTTTAAGGCTTTCGATGCTTTCTCCTCTGAAAAAAAAAAAAAACATACATACGTTCAGTTGTATTTGTTTTTATTTTTTAATTGCGCTGCATATTAGTTTCGTCGACTGTTTTTTTGGCTTAGTTTAATAATAATTCTTTCGAGTCATTTTTTGTTATTCCAGGAAAGATGTTGTTTTACACATGTATGATTTTGTTGTAGCGCTCAGTATTTCGAAAGCGCTGCTATCCCTGGATTGGGTACACACACTTATTTTCTTTATTAACTTGATGCGTGTCGGCTGTCTTTCATTCTGTATAACTCTTGCACAAATATTTAATATAATTTAGAGATAAGATTAACACTGTGAAAATTTGCACAGAAGCAAATGAGTCGAATTATATGTACATATATACATTCCTTTGTATGAGTTCATCATTCTCGAAGATAAGCTGCGCGCTTAAAGCAGAAGTGTTCTTATTAGATTTTGAGTAGTTGATAGTTTGCCCAGAGTTTAATTGGTTTATGTCAATAGATTTTTTTTGTAATTTAATTTCCGTGTAACCAATATTTCAGAAAGAGATTACCTGGCACCGAGAGAGCCATTAAATCATTAGAGTTCCAGCTTATAGATGACCAGATGGTTTAGCTCAGTGTCGAGTAGCAAGCAAAGTCAATATATTTGAAGAGCGATACAATCTATTACAAGAGCATGTCGTCGCTGGCGTATCAGGATGATATTAATGTCATTGGCCTTAAGCACCAACCCGTAAGCTCCGTCTTTTCTGGCCTCGATAAAGATGCGAAGAAAGTGGGTCTTGCGGTGAACAAGGACAATACGAAGTATCATCGAGAGAGAAGTGATGATTTCGAGTCGTTGACGCTTTTTGCGAGTGTCCTTCTTGTGGATTGGCGAGAGCACATTTAGGAGTGGATATTTCCTTTTCAACAACTATTTTCCTCAGTGCGGAAAAAGTCGGCGGGCAATATTTCCTTTCCAGATGCTCTTTATCGTAGTTGGGTGGTGGGTATCGTCCTCTCTCGTAATTTAGCAATAAAAACAGTGTTCCCTCTATAACTTAACGCTCTGTGCAACCTTTTCCAGCCAACAGTCTTGTCCCTACTGGAATTCGCCCCTGTTTTGAAATCTTCGGTCATCTGAATATTTTGTTAAAACTTTCTTAAGCTCCTCACAACTCTATATTTTCGGAAAGGACGTCTCTTCTCCTTCTTCGCATTACCGTTGCGCCTTTTTTCAAATTGTCCCAGAAGGTATCGCCCTCCTTTTCCGAGTTTTGACCAGCATTCCGCATGTCAGCTTTCCTGTGAGCATGCTGGAACCCTATAGCGTCCCCAGAGGCGGTACATGTTGAGTAACAAATATGCTCCTACTGCTCGGATACATTGCTAGTTCCGGATTCTTACTTTAAATAATCATCTGACCGCCTGGGCGATTTGGACCGTCCAACATAGCTCGTTGTCTCTCCGCGCGACAGCCTCTGTATAGGTAACAAATAAATACCGGTCTTCAAAGCGACGTTTACACTGGGGAAACAAATAAAACCTCTAAGAAACCTAAAATCAATTTTTTGGAAAATTTCCCAAGTACATATATACCTATTTAACACCTTTTATCACGTATTTCTCAATGATTTCTAAAGCTTGTGTGAGCGCTGAATTCGAATCTGAAGTCAGATTTTCAGATCACCCTAGGTTTTATCTCCAAAGGGTGGTTTGTAAAGGGACCGGTAGGTTTAAGAAAACATAATTTAATTTTGGTTTTTACATTTGGCGGCATACAATTGGGATAGGTTTATTAAAAAAGAAAAAATGAAAAACAAATTTTTTCACTACTACAAACCACCCTCTGGAGAGAAAATCTAGGGTGATCCTAAAAATTTGACTTCAGATTTGGATTCATCACACCCAAAAGCTTGAGAAACCGATAAGAAACCCTCTGGGACTTTTTTGGCTGTTGTACAGTGTAATTAGATAAATAATAGGTACATATTTAAAGACTTTTTATAAAAAAAAAAAACATTTTTCAATCATTTACATACATACCTAATGGACAAATTTTTTAATTATTATTCACACTGAACAACACTTTTCACATATCTATTTCTGATTCTTTATGGCTTCGACGAATCGATAAATGAATATGCATAATTCTTTCACTTTTTATTATCATTCTTTGCATTTTGTATACATATTTAATTTTTACTGCTTACTGTTATTGAATAATTGCAAGAAATATTGCTTCACACCATTGAAGTCACCAAATCCGTTTAGCTGTCCGGCAACAATTCGAAATCACACCGTCATTCGTCAATTTTGGTCGTCGACTGAGCGCAGAAAAGACTGGGCGAGCTAAGCGATGATAAACTCACTGGAGCTGCTTGCGTCGCCGCTGTATCGTCTTCATGCAGGTGCTGCGCTGCTGCTGCTGCTGCCGACGCAAGTGTCTGTTTTGTCGTCCACGCCGTAAATTGTTTTTTTTTTTTTGTTTTTTAGTTTAATTTATATATTGGTTGTGTAAGCTTTGGTGCATTGGTATGTGTCACCACCTGTTTTATTTATTTACATAATTTTATTCCAATTGTTCACGTTTGTATGGAAGTTGAGGTAAAAAATGTTTATGTTTTGCCGGTAGAATGTTTTAACTTTTACGATCTACATATCGTTACCTTAATTCACAAAGGCTCTAATTGACACATTTTTCGGAAATGAGTTTTTCACAAATTTAAGTAGGTATAATATATTAAAATACACCCTCACTACAATTTTCAAGGAGTTACTAGCAGTAATAACGGAGATATTCCAAATTTACTAAGCTATATTTGCATGCGATAAATGTAAGAGACATTCCATATGAAAACATCTAATTAAAAAAGCTGGCTAGTCTCGGATTCCGCACAAACTTTGAGGGACGCTTCTTTATGTTACATTTATACTGCACCAAATGCGTCGCATTTCGCGAAGTTATTTCGAGAATGTTTGTCCGCCGAAGGAATTTGTTTGCCAAATTGGATGAATTTGATTTAATTTGACCTAATTTGGTGATCAAATTCAATCTGCGAATGAACGGTCTCGAAAAAACTTGGCCAAAAGTGACACATTTGGTGCAGTGTAAACGTAGCTTTAGGGTCCTAAAGAATGAAATTTACACACATTTAATTTTTATAACCACTCGTTTCGGACTGGTCGAATTTCAGCTTGAAAACGGAATTTCAGGCTTACCCTATTATTGCTGATGCAAATGTTTCTATTAGAGATGTCCTTACATGCGATTCGACATTTTAAAGGTAAAAGAGAGTAGTTTCTTTAAAAGTAAATAATAAATCATATAGCGAGTAGCTGGTATTAAAAACCTGATACTGAAAATACGTTGTTTTGAGTAGCCACTAAATTTTTTTTCAGAAATGTACCCTATCTTAGACGAAACTGGCCCATCCGTGGGCCAAAAAACTCACTCCTTATAGTTAAATGATTATCTCGAAATTTTCAAGTTTTCAAAAATCGTGTTTTTGAGGCCCAAAAACGGACGAGTTCCTCAAGAGATAAAAATACGAATTTCTTGTGGACTCCAGTCCTGACCTTTAGCTTCTAACACCTTAACATTTCGTTTTGTTATTTTCATACTAAGGGTATCTGCTGATGGATCTCCTAAACCAATATACATTTTTTTTTTTCCAAAGTAAGTTTTCGTATAACTTATGGACCTTTTTCAAGCAACCTTTCATAGTCTGAAAGCTGAAGCTTCCAGCTTTCCAACAAAAATAAAACCGGGTGCAATTATCTTAACTACTAAAATATTTACATATATTTAAAAATTAATTGCGGCATTACATGAATCTGTTCCTTGAAATAGTACAAAATTTATGTAAGTTATTTTCAAATTTCTGTTACTAGTTCAAGAGTTATGATAATTGCACGCTTCAACTTTAAGACTATGTAATGGTTGCTTGAAAAAGTTTCAAAAATTTACTTTGAAAAAAAAAAAAATGTATATTGGTTTGCGAGAACCATCAGCAGAGACCCTTAGTATGAAAGCAACAAAACGAAATGTTGATGTATTAGAAGCCAAAGGTCAGGACTGGAGTCCATGAGAAATTCGTGTTTTCATCTCTTGAGAAACATGTCCATTTTCGAGCCTGAAAAACACGATTTTTGAAAACTAGGTTTTTCAAACTTTGAAATTCGACCAGTCCGAAACGAGTGGTTATAAAAATTAAATGTGTGTAAATTTGTTCCTTTAGGACCCTAAAGAAGTGTCCCTCAAAGTTTGAGCAAAATCCTAAACTTAGTCAGCGACGATTTTTGCTAATATTAGACGTTTTCATATGGATTGACTCGTAAACAAATTTTTGTTTTTTGTTTCTTCTGTAAAATTATTTTTATATCAGTTAGGGATTTTGTGAATATTCTACCCGCAAAACATAAACATTTTTTACCTCAACTTCCATACAAACGTGAGCAATTGGAATAAAATTATGCAAATAAATAAAACAAATGTGTTTTCATTATATCTTTAAAACTAGCATGGAAATTCGCATTTAATTTGTGACGGTAAAATCAGCTGTGCGCACGTCATATTACACACATTTTCCAACATATTGCCAAATTTAATTTGTGTTGCAAACGTTGAAAATTCCGCAATCGAAATTTGGTTGATTATTTCGATAAAGTCGATAGAATTTGTCAAAATTTGACCTAATGAAAACCAGGCACGCGGAACGAATCGTCATAGACGCTACATTCGATTCCGATAAAAACATTCACAAACAAATATTTTGTTACTTAAGTAGTGTCACTTAATCAAAACCAACAGGTTCCAAATAAAAAATGAATGGCTACAAAAAAGGTGCTCTAGTGAAATGGTTAACAACTGATACTTTCGTCTAGTGAAATCTCTTAGCCATACCTTTCATTTGGAATTTGATATATTTCGATCTATTTGGCGGTAACTGAGTATCAGCTAAATGTGGTTGCCCAAAAATCTTATAATCTGCCTACAATATGGGTATCAAACGAAACGGGAGGTTCTCAGCTTTCCTTTGGACTTGATATAATTCGATATATTTATCGATACTGAGTTATCGGCCAAAATGTGGTTGCCCACAAAACATGCAATTTGCCTAACTACAATATGGGTAGGTATCGCACGAAAATGGAGGTTTACAGCTTTCATTTGGACTTCTATATATTTCGATATACCTATTTATCGATAACTTAGTCAAGTCGACGCAGGTGAGCTTAATCCTCCCCCTTGATTGTCTCGATATTTCCAGTGGCACTTCTATTGGGTTGCCTATTTATATTTTCAGTAGTTTGGCGCTAATATTTAACTATCCCAATATTCATAGCCTTGAGTGTGTTATGTAAAAATAGTATTATTTGCAGCATACATTTAGGAGCTTGTTCGATTTTCTTGGCTATGTATTCATTGTTATGTGAGCTCTAGGGGTATATTTAAATAAAAATTAGAATTTTAGCTCATGTTTCATTTCATTTTGTTTTTCTAATAGTCATATATATCCCTATCCCTTTCCCAATCCCACTCTCAAAATTAATTAATATGGCTCCCCTTGAAAACTCTCATCTTTAATTTAGACCCATTTTTTACAAAAACCTTCTAGCTCCACTTCTGGTTCACGTTTTAATCAATATCTAAAAACTTTGGTCTTATATGGGAAAAATACTAAAACATCTTAAATCACTTGTCACCACCTTTCATTTAATACTCATATCGCACTGAGGCACCCTCCTGGTTGACATTTTAATTAATATCTCGAAAACGGGGTCTCATATTAGACTGGAAAGTACACAATTTTAAAACACTTAATAAGGTTACCCTGGTCCACATTTTGAGCGATATCTCCAAAACCTTTTCATATGCCTTTATTTTTCTTATCGTATAACCATCTCGAGCTGATACGAAATCTCGCTTCCAAATTTAATTTTATTATGTCCAGCCGTTATCAAAATAAATGCTAGCATAAATGAAGCAAAGTCCAAAAGAAGCCACGGCCTTACCCTTTCGTTTGATACCAATTTTGTGCGAATATTCGAAAGTTTACGCGCAACCCCATTTCGACCGATAATTCTGTTATCGATGAATATATCGAAATGAACCGAAGTCCAAATGAAAGCTGTGGTCTCCTCCATCATTCGTTTGATACCAATTTTGTGCAAATATTCCAAAATTTATCCCAAACCAGATTTTGACCGATAACTCTGTTATCGATAAATATATCGAAATGAAACAGAATCCATGATTAAAAAATTGCAACCATGTCTGCAAAAACAGTTTTTTGCCTCTCCCGAACATTTTACATTTTTTGAGTTGTGACTCTTTTTGATTTAGTGTGCGATAGGTATGTGAAAATTTCGCTGTTATTTTTATACCCAGCTGTACTTGTACACAGGGTATTATAACTTTGTTAGGATAACGGTTGGTTGTACAGGTATAAAGGAATCGAGATAGATATAGACTTCCATATATCAATATGATCAGGATCGAAAAAAAATTTGATTGAGCCATGTCCGTCCGTCCGTCCGTCCGTCCGTCCGTCCGTCCGTCCGTCCGTCCGTCCGTCCGTCTGTCCGTTAACACGATAACTTGAGCAAATAATGAGATATCTTCACCAAATTTGGCATGCGTACTTATTTGGGTTCAGAATAGATTGCTATTGAAAATGGGTAAAATCGGACCATAACCACGCCCCTTTTTCGATATCGAAAATTTCGAAAAACGTATAAAATGGGTTAATTCAATATTAGAAGCAGCTACAATGATAAAATTTGCAATATGTATTGATTTAGATGTTCTAAGGCCGATTTTATAAAAATTTTTGAAAAGGGGGCGTGGTACCGCCCACATATCTTTGAAGAAATTTTAAAATTTTGACTCTTAATAACTTCAGAACAGTTTATGCTAGTATAACGAAATTTCGTAGAGGACATACTATTGTTGTGGTAAATTCAGCTATAGAAAATAAACGAAATCGCTTCGCGACCACGCCTACTTTTTCATAAAAGTTATATTGAAAGGAGGTGGAAATATTGAAAAGTCCATATCTAATTAACTGATTTCGCTATAATAATATAATTTGGTACATACATCAACTTTCATATTCTTTACATAATTTTTTCAAAATTTTGGAAAGTGGGCGTGGCACCGCCCACTTATGAGTCAAGCAATTTTTAAATTCGACTGCTAACAACTTCAGAACGGTGTGAGATAGATTTACGAAACTAGGTACCAGGCATGTTATGTTTATGTAGAGTACTACCACAGAAAATAAGAAAAATCGGTGAACGATCACGCCCACTTTATGTGCACAGCTGGGTATGTAATGTTCGGTTTCACCCGAACTTAGACTTCCTTACTTGTTTAATTTAGTTTTTTCTAGATTAAATATTAATGTTACAAAAAACTAATACAAAGCAACATTGTTCACAGAGTTGTTAAATAATGCATTCTTTTCGGAATAATTATTCCATGGAATGTAGGGTTTCGGAATGGAGCCTTTCAAAAATTGAAGTCCACATTCCTTTTTGTTATTCCGGAATAATTATTGCTCTTTTTCATTCCTCCTTTTTATTCCATGGAATGCATTCCGAAAGGGGAATGCACACTTGAATTCCTTTGTAAACTACGTATTAAATATAAATAGGTGTTTCTTGTCCAATTGTGCTTTTAATAATCCAGTGAATTCGAAGGCATTCTATATTTTGTTCCCTGATGTTTATTGTATGTATGAATCTTCGAAAGTATACAATTTTATGGAAATCTTATTCAGTGATTATCTGGGAACGTTGAAGTTAGCCCGAAGTACCAGCAAGTTAGTCACAAAATAGTGCAAAAAGAGCTGCGGTAACAATTATGGAATTACACAGAGCCAAAGGTACCTAATAAAATAGAACAAAAATGATAAGATATCTGTATAGTTTTTCTTCAAGAAGATGTGCTTCTTATTATTGTAGAGACAGTCTTTTTAATGTTATTAAGACGATTTTCTTTTTAATATTTTAAATGAAAAATAAAATAATATCGTCCTCACCGAGAATCGAACTTACAATTTTCGGAATGATAAACCCAGCTGTTAACCATCAGGCCATCGATCACTTGATTGCCAGCGTCTAATTACTGATATGTGCATAGTTGTTAATGTTTCAAAGGAAAATCACATAAATATAATTGAGAAGATTTCTTTTTAACATTTCAAATAAGAAAAAAAAGAGAGAGAATCGAACTTACAATTTTTGGAATGCTAAACCCATCTGCTTACCATCCGGCCGTCGTATACTAATGGTTGCCAGCGACTAAATTCAGGTTTGTACTAAATGTATAGTTTTTTTAATAAGAATTTCTTAGTAAAACCATAGAGATTTCCCTATAGTTTTTCTTCGTTTCCACCGTTGCGACTACCCCTTTGTCCAAAAACTAATCATGAAGACAATCTTATTAATTTCATTAGACATTTTTGACTCTGTGTAGATTAGATATTCTGCTCTGGATCATTTTCCATTCTTAAAATTTCAAGAATTTTTCGTACTTAAATATTCTTAGAATAAGAATTTTTCGCTCTTGTTTTTGAAATTGAGATGCAAAAAGCTTCAAATAAGAATAAAATACTTATATTAAGAATTTTATTTTTAAAACAAAACCATTCCATACTCAAATCAATAAATAAGATGCAGAAAGCTTCTAATAGGAATAAAGTACTTAAATTAAGAAAAAAGTGTTCTTAAAACAAATCTATTACATACTCAAATCAATAATTTAGAAAAATTTACTTATATTAAGAAAATTCTATAAACTATCTGCGAATTACATTGGTTTGTAATCAAGGTCTGAAACCGATTAAAATAACGTTCCGATTTCGGTTTCGGTTTTTGCAACGTGTTTCGGTTTCGGTTCCGGTTTCGTTCTTCAAAATTTATTTCGGTTTCGGTTACGGTTTCGTTCCGGTTTCGGTTTCCAAATAAAAACACGAAAAAAAAAAATTTACTACTAAAATACTCAACTACCTATGTAGCTACGAAATAGGTCTGAAATTTCATAACTTTATTCCTGCGGCCATGATGGGATTTCTCCAATATAATAATACATTTATTAACGCTATGCATGGATGAAATTTCTGCAAAACAAATTCCTAAAGTTAACTCTACTTTTTTATTAAAAAAATATTAAAATGGAAGCCAACTGAAATGTATAAATCGGTAAAAACATTAAAATTAGTGGCGCTTTCCGAGACAAGCCTGAACATTTCTTTTTCGGATCTCGTAAATTTGTTTCGATCGCTTCATTCAACTATAGTCAAAACGTGGCTCGACAATCTTCCATGAAAACTTTCAGGGTACCTGTTTGTAAAAGGAAGTACCTCAGAAGTAAGGTATTGAAAAAATTCTAAACCGTTTGGAACCGGTTCCGGCTTTTGAAACGGTTTCGGTTTCGGTCTTTTCCAGATCAAAATAACGGTTACGGTTTCGGTTTCGGTTTCAGTCCTTGTTTGTAATGCAGATGATATGAAATGAACGAAATAATCAAACACTTTGTGGTCTTAAAACGAGAACACATTCTTTTTTTTTTTAAATATACTACCCTGTCTCAAAATAACAATAGAACATAGCTGGAATGAAACATCAGCAAACATAAATACGCGATAGCCTCGTGGCAGAGACATCCGTGCAGCAGTCAAAGCGTGTGAGCTCGATTCCCGGTGGAGGCAACAAAAAGCAACGTGTCATTTAGAACAAACATGCAATTAGAAAGTGGCAAGAAAAGTAAACGATGGCATAGTAGACTTTCAGGCGTAGTCGTTTTTCTTATATCTCGGGAACCGCTTGACCGATGTGTATAAAATTTGGCGTTATAGATAGTATGATTATTCTATGATTATATGCGCGGGTGTTGCCACTTGGGGCGGTTCACAGGGTTGCCACCTATCTCACTTTTTTTTTAAATATTGAGCAAGATATGCCAATATGGGTATCAAATGGAAGGTATTTTCGACCGTATTCCAAATATGTAATAGGTAAAAATATAATAGGTTGCCACCTATCTCACTTTTTTTTTAAATATTGAGCAAGATATGCCAATATGGGTATCAAATGGAAGGTATTTTCGACCGTATTCCAAATATGTAAATCTCAAGCAGGGTTGCCACCTAACCGTATTTTATTTATTTTTATTGATATCTCGGGAACCGCTTGACCAATGTGGGCAAAGTTTTGTCATTATAGATAGTATGATTCATTCTAAGATTATATGTGGGGGTGTTGCCACTTGGGGCGGTTCACAGGGTTGCCACCTATCTATTTTTTAAATATTGAGCGAGATATGCCTACATATATGGATATCAAGTGAAAGGTATTTGCGACCGTGCACAGAGCAAAAAGTCACATAAAATGCCCTGTAAATTAGAACAAAGTTTAGCGGATTTCCCTATGATATTTTTCCAATAAGATGCCCGTCTTATTATGACTGGGTGTCTGTTTTTAATAAAACTGAGTAGATAATCACATAATATTAAGAAGATTTTCTTTTTAATATTTCAAATTAAAAAAAAAAAATGAACGCTCAACCCAGATATCTAGTCTAGTCTAATCTACTCTACCATGCCATCGTATACTTAACTTGCCAACGTCTAATTACACTTTTGTTCTTTTTGCCTCACCACATGTCTAAGAATTATGAACTGCTGAACGGAGATCTCTACCATGATGTATCGCGTACTTGTGCTTGAGAGTGTCGAACACACATTTGAAGAAGGTATACTTTTATGTACATATGTTGAGACGTTAATAGCAAAATTTGAATTAATAAGGGATCTTTTAAAAATAAATAGTTTTCCTTTTCAATAAATTAAATATGAATCTAGTGAAAATAAGGATGTTCTCATTAATTTACTTTATACAAATTTTCTCATAAAAACAAGCAAATTTCTTCTAACAATTGAACGTTTTTGACAAAAGTACATAAAAAATTCATAAATAAGAAGCTAACTCTTCTTTTTGGCCGATTTCCTTTCCAATAAATTTGAGAAGAAATTCAAGCTAAAATCTAAAAGATTTCCTAGCACAAATTTCTTCAAATTTGTCCCCACTCGCTCTCCCCGGCCAAAAAGCTCTTTGATTATAGGTGAACTTTTTGGCTCTGTGTGTTCTAAATATTTAATTTTCAAGCAGGCTTGCCACCTAGTCTCCTTATCTTTCTTCGTACAGCTCTCTTTCCTATCTCCCTCCCTTTTGCTCTTCATTGCCCTCTTTCCTTCTACCACGCCCCTCTTCCCCTATATCCCATTCGTATTGGCCCCTGTTAATTTAGGCCTAATTCTATCAATGTACCAAATTTAAAGGAAAACGCACCATATATAAGATATTTTCGAATGGATCGTTTCCCTAGTCCACTTCCCGGAAGTAAGTTATAGGGAATCTAAACCGTTCTCGAACACATCTTATTTATATTTCGCTATTTCAGAACTAAAGAAGTTAACTTCTTTCACGTGTACTGGCTACTTGCGGTTGTTTTACAAGCTGGGTCTTTTGTTTTTGGGGATTTAGTGGCACCCCCTTTTTTATTAAGCCATGAAAGTGCTATATTTTCGTACAAACTCAGAACTAAAACCACACCTTTGAAAGTTATATGCAAACTACATATGTAGCTGAAGTAAGCAGAAACTAAAAACAATTTTATTTGAGATAAATTTTTTCTGAATTCTGATACCATTACTTTGTAAAAAAAATTCAATAAAGGAAGGAGTCGAGCTTATGCAAATGATATCGTAAATTGCCAACTTGTTAAATCATCCTAACTAGCAGATATGTATTTGTGCGAATTATAATTCCTTTCTAACAACCGTACTAAACATCAATGAATCTGCAGCTTTTTAGCTTGGAAAGGCATGGCTATAAGAAGCAGTCAAAAGAAGCCGATCAGCATGACGATTTTATTTGACAGATAACTGTCTGCACATTTTAGATTTATTACATGGATCTACCGAAATTTCGACATTTGACTTAAAACAACAATGCCATAACTATTAGACTGTACCAAAAATGTATGGAAAAAACTGAAGGTTCGAAATTTGAATAGTCCAATAAGACTTCGAAAATTACTTAATTTTAATATTTCATCATCATCATTTATTGGCGCTTAACCGCCTAAGCGATTTTGGCCGTTGCATATCAAAGCACGCCAGTCATTCCTTTTTAGCGATAACTGACGCCAATTGGAAACCCCAAGGGAGTTCAAGTCATCCTCCACCTGTTGTTTCCATCTCAGTCGAGGCCTCCCCCTTCCTCTGCTGCCGAATTCAGGCGACGATAGGAAAACCTTCTGTGCTGGAGCTTCTTTGTCCATTTGCATAACATGGCCCAGCCAGCGGAGTCTTTGGGCTTTAATTCGCTGCACTATGGTCAGATCTGCGTAGAGCTCGTACAGCTCATCGTTAAATTTCCTTCGATACTCGCCGTTGGCATCACGGGAAGGACCATAAATCTTCCGGAGAACTTTTCTCTCAAATACTCCAAGGGCCATCTCATCTTCTCTTGACATTGTCCATGAATCTGAGCCATACATCAGGACAGGTATGATGAGAGACTTATAGAGCGTGATCTTTGTTCTTCGAGAGAGGACTTTACTTCTCAATTGCCTACTCAGTCCAAAGTAGCACTTGTTGGCAAGAGTGATTCTCCGCTGGATTTCTAGACTGATATTATTTTCGGTGTTGATACTGGTTCCCAAATAGACGAAGTCTCTCACAGTTTCAAATTTGTAACTATCAACAGTGACATGGCTGCCAAGGCGCAGGTGCGCCGATTCTTTCTTTGATGACAGCAAATACTTCGTCTTGTCCTCGTTCACGGCAAGACCCACTTTTTTCGCTTCCTTATCCAGTCCAGAGAAGGCAGCGCTTACGGCGCGGTTGTTAAGGCCAATGATATCAATATCATCGGCATACGCCAGCAATTGCACGCTCTTGTAAAAGATTGTACCATTGCGGTTTAGCTCTGCTGCTCGAATTATCTTCTCCAGCATCAGATTGAAGAAATCGCACGAAAGGGAGTCGCCCTGTCTGAAGCCTCGTTTGGTTTCAAATGGCTCAGAGAGGTCCTTCCCGATTCTGACGGAGCTGTTGGTATTGCTCAACGTCATTTGGCAAAGCCGTATAAACTTTGCAGGGAAGTCAAATTCAGACATGGCGGCATACAGGCAACTCCTTTTTGCGCTGTCAAAAGCGGCTTTGAAATCGACAAAGAGATGGTGTGTGTCGATTCTTTTATCATGGGTCTTCTCCAGGATTTGGCGTATCGTGAAAACCTGGTCGATGGTAGACTTACCAGGTCTAAAGCCACACTGATAAGGTCCAATCAGTTTGTCTACGATGGGCTTCAGCCTTTCACACAACACGCTAGAAAGAACCTTATATGCAATATTAAGAAGACTAATTCCGCGGTAGTTGGTGCGGTTAGCGGGATCGCCTTTCTTGTGGATTGGGCAAAGCACACTTAAATTCCAATCCGGAGGCATGCATTCGTCTGACCATATTCTGCATAAGAGCTGATGCATGCTTTTTACCAGCTCTTCACCTCCGTGTTTGAACAGCTCGGCGGGTAGTCCGTCTTTTCCAGGCGCTTTGTTGTTTTTGAGCCGGGATATAGCTATCCTCACTTCATCATAGTCAGGTGGTGGGACGACTTTTCCATCGTCAGGGATTGGGGTATCGGGTTCGACGTCTCCCTCGCAATTTAGCAGTGAGGAGAAGTGCTCCCTCCATAATTTAAGTACACTTTGTACGTCGGTTACCAGGTCGCCATTATTGTCCTTGCCTCATATTAAAAAGACTGTGCAACAGATCTCCACCTTTGAACTTTTAAAAGGTTTAAAGGATTCTTTGCAAGGATATTTAAAAAACTTATTCACGAGAAAAGGACATTGGAATTTCAAAAGTGTTTTAGTAGATTGCGTAACAATATGTTTTCTATCAAAAATAATTGATCACATCTTGAAAGTTTGCAGTTATAATGCACTTTTTATATGTCCTACACGGCGTATTAGTAACAAGTAGATTGTATTATTTTTTGTATCGATTTCTCCGAAACGCATTGAGATAACGAAATTAAACTTAGATTACTTTCAGGCTCCACCAGGCACCTTTCATTTGATACCCATATTGTAAAATCAGTTTCTGGGTATGTCCTGCCCACCTCCTATGCATCCTTAAATATTTATATACATTTTCAGAACTCTTATTACAATAAAATTTTTTAAAACACACAGAGTTTCGGAAAAGTTGAAGGATGACAATTTTAAAGGACATTACTTCCATGTTCTTGAAGGATAATTAATAAAAAAAAAATTATTTAGCCTATATTTCAATTATCCTTTAAATTTGCAACCACATTTTGTTGAAATTTATCGGGAGGTCCTACAATTTTTGATCCTTTAAAGGATATTCTGAGCATCAGGTAGAGTAAAAAAATACCGATTTACTAATTACGAAGTCCTTAAAGGGTAACGATACGGGTACGAATACATAAATCATTAAATTAGCGAAAGGCAGTGGAATGTACCTATTACGATTTTACTGATAACCTCAACTGCACGGGTTGCCGTGGTTCGAATTGCATAAAACTTTGTCAGGATACTTTGTGATGCATAATGGTCAAAATTAGGGGGTATGCGTTTAAATAAAATCACTTAGACATTTTGGGACAGTCTAATACCTATGCACATTATAATATAAAACATACGCATGTACTATCTAGTCAAAATTTTGCCGCTTAATAATAAAATAAATTTAAATAATCTAAAAAACATTTACAAGCGCTTGCAACTGCTTGTCAGCCGTATGGACAAAAAGCATGACTACGGCCTCAGCAGCAATTGTAAAACCTAAGCATAAGTAGAGAGGGACTAATGAAAGTTCGTTAGGATATAGAGTTTCTTTTATGACAGCGAAAAAAACAAATGTGATAACCTTGTAATAACTGTACTTCGAAAATCACTTGTTTTGGAAAGTTTTTGCATTTAATTTTTTTCGGAAGAATGAACATAAACGTGCTGTGAAATTTTGTTATATTGTTTTCAAATACTCGTTCATTTACTTTGTTTGTATAATATTAAACATGCACGAAAAAAACATCCAGAAATAATAAAAAAGGAACCATTTTCCAAAAAATGTTCGAATTTTGTTTTTAAAGTTCCAAAATCATTCCAAAACAGTCTCGAAAAACCTAGGTATTGTTTGCTCTGTTGATTTAGATCAGGAAAACATTTACAAAACGATCAAGACAAAGCTAAGATGTGGTCCCGGGAAAGAAAAAAATTCGAAAATTAAAATTAAATGGTGGTAGAGACTGCCTCAAAAGAGTTTCGATACCGTCTCGAAAAAAGTCCTAGATGAATTAAAAAAAATTATGTCTGAAATAATCCCAAAACGATCCCGAAAAAGTTAAGATGTGGTCACGAGAAGAAGTAAAAATCCGAAAACAATATAAGGATGATGCCGAAAAAGTCCAGAAATCCTTTAAAAAAAGAAACCAAAGTGAAAAAGATCCAAAAACCATTCCGAAAAAATCTTGAAATGATCGAAAACCGTACGGAAATGAGTCCGAGAAAGTCCAGAAATGATTTAAAAAACTTCTTGAAAAAATCACGCAAACAATTCCGTAAAAGTCCCGAAATACTCTTAAAACAACATCGAGATGGTTTCGAAAAAGTCCCAAAATGATCCCGAAAAAGTCTACACGGCTAAAAAAATGAACCTAAATTTTAAACCCGTATAAAGTTTAATCAATTTTTCAAAATTTTTTGTACAATATTTCAAACCGTCCAAATACCTACAAAGAATCTCAATTTCTTTTGGTTTCGATTTAAAATCTAATTGAAAAAGCAGTCTAAATTTTTTATTTTTGGTTTGTTTGAATGTAATTGAATTTTGTCCACAAAAACTTCATGTGTGTCATTGCTTAGCGGTAGAGCACTCGGCTGTGACTCCTGAGCGTTTTCGTTCGAATCCTGCCAGTTGCCACATTTTTTTAGTTTTATTTTATTCTTGAAACTTTCCGGTTTAAAATTAAAACTTTTTAATTTAAAATTTTTCGGTTAAAATTAAAACATTTTGGTTTGAAAATTAAAACTTTTCGGCCTAAAATTTAAACTTTTGGGTTTGAAAATTCAAATTTATTTTTGAAAGCTTATTCAAGATTGAGTTTTGCCAACAACATTTATCTGTGCGATGTAGCTAAGTGGTTGAGCAGACGGGCATGATGCGGGGAAACCCGATTCATTTAGACAATTTTCTTGAAAACTGGTCTAGCTTGAATTTGAAACCAAATTTGGTTTGGTCATATACATATGTAGTCCAAAAAGTTTAAAATTTAGGTTAAAATTTTTAACCGTGTGGAAATGGTCACGAAAGTAATATAATAATATAATGTTTCTAAAAAAGTCTCACAATTATTACAAGTAGAGGAGGCTATCAAATAGTGTTCCACTTGTCCAACGGTGTGGTAGTCACCTTCTTCTTGTGATTCAGCGGTGTGAGCCGATAAGAATATCTCCTGGGCCAGAACATTTTTATTCGTCTGCATAATCAACATAGCCTAGCCAACGCAGGGTATAGGATTTCGATCGCAGTGCTGTATTGACTTTTGACGATGTGTAACTAATATCTAAGGGGTACGTAATGAAAATTTAAGTATTTTCTAGTATTCGTTTTCCCAAGAACTTTCATGGTTCTCTCCGTAAAATCTGCAATGCCTTCATGGCATTTACGTTGGACACACCTTTAGATATTAAGCAGCGAACACGGATGGTTGTTGCAATTTAAGAGAACAGTGTAAATCACCAGTGACTAAAAAAAATATTAAAAAAAACCAAAGGCATAAAAAGAAGATTATACATATGAGGCGGTTAGACAAAGGGGTGTAAGTACCACTTTTGTCAATTTGAGAAAAACAGGTTCAAAGTTTAAGCTCTGGAAAAAAAATCAGGAGCATTTGAAAATGTTCAAACTTATTAGTTTTTATTTCTAATATATTTAAGAAGATTGTTTTAATAAATTTTAATGCATTTAAGTTTGTAATTTAAAAAATACAGAGCTTTAAGTGAAGGGGTGCTAGTACTTACACCCCTTTGCATCTAAACGAAATTTCTTTTTTATGATTTACCACTTAATTTGTGAATAACGCTAACATTATAAGTCTTACTTTATATTCCTTACCTTGCTAACATGAACGCAAGCAATTTTCTTTATAAAGTGCCACAAGGCCTCTGTATTAGGGCGGAGTGAAAAAAATATTTTTTTTTTACTTTTCGCAGAAATTGAACTAGTTTGGGTGCGCAAAAGTTATGTCTTGGCATACTCATACCCAACGCTTTGTCTTCAGGTGCCACCAGAACCCCAGAAACTTAAAAAATATCAAAAATTACGTAGGATGCACACTGGGGTGATTCAAAAGAAAGGTCGACATGGTCTTCCCCCCTGAAAAGTTAGGTATCGATGAGAAAATAAGTCTTGCAAAAAATTAGCGCTGTAACTTAACCCTTAGGGGTGGATACTTTTTTTATCGCCCTTTTCTATGGAAAAAAAAAGGGATTTTCCAAAGTGATTTTTCTCATAATTTTTGAAACTTTTTTCAAAAAACTTTTACATATTCTTAAAGTAGAGGCTTTGAAGTTTCCAAAATGGTAAACCATGTGCGATTATGTAAACTATTAAAATAATTACAGCCATCTAAAAATGTACTGCACATACACCCCTTTGCTTCCAAGTACTTTGAAAAAATTGTTAAGCACTATCACTGGGATGATTTAAAAGAAAGGTCGACTTGGTCTTACCCCCCGAAAAGTTAGGTATCGATGAGAAAATAAGTCTTGCAAAAAATTAGCGCTGTAACTTAACCCTTAGGGGTGGATACTTTTTTTTTATCGCCCTTTTCTATGGAAAAAAAGGGATTTTTCAAAGTGATTTTTCTCATAATTTTTGAAACTTTTTTCAAAAAACTTTTACATATTCTTAAAGTAGAGGCTTTGAAGTTTCCAAAATGGTAAACCGTGTGCGATTATCTAAACTATTAAAATAATTACAGTCATCTAAAAATGTACTGCACATACACCCCTTTGCTTCCAAGTATTTTGAAGAAATTGTTAGCACTATTTCTTTTAGTGGGTAGATGTCGCTATTGGAATATAATTTATATATGTATATCCTTTTGCCACCAAATAAAATGGTGTTTTATTAATGTGATGGTGCACTTAACTCGTTTTTTGTGAAAAAGGTACTTACGCCCCTTTGCTTCTAACCGCCTCATATGTTCGAGTACTATACTCGTACATATGTAATAAGAAAGATTAATAAAGCATGCGGCAAGCCCAAATCTTAGTTAAAAGAAAAAATAAATATTGAAGTTTATATGTAAATAAAAAACTGGTCAATCATAGGTCAATATGAAGAGGCATCACCAATAACCATAACCACAACTCAAATGGAAGGTGGCTCAACAGCGTGATATCAGCTGACTTTGTTCGAGAGTACCGTGTTTAAAAGAGATATAAAATGTGTTTAAATAAGTATGTCACAGAAGATAAAGATAAACTACGTTCGTTATCAAAACATCCAAAACTCTAGAAATTTGTTTCAAAGCCTAAACCTTTGTTGTTGTTGTGGCAGCTACAAAAACACTCCCCGTAGGTTTTTGGGAGTTTGTCGATAGTAACAGTCCTTGCAATACGACCTTCAGCTTACAGGACCTGACATAGGATCTTAGGATTAAATGGCATTGCTATGAGGTCCCGGATCGCGTCATAATATCTGGGTATTGATGGCGTGGTGGTGCTTCTCATTTTACGGAAACCATGCTGATCGTCTTACCTCAAGTTTCCTGTGTATTGGGTGTGAGGGACAGTCTAATCTAATGGGGGCCTCCTGGACCTCTGAGACGAGGGTGGAAACGCGGCATCAAAGGTTTCGGATAGGTAATACCTAGTGACGGTTCAGTTTTACAACTATCTTTCTTAAAGCATTTTTTTTTTTACTAATAAGTAGATCCGTATTGGCCGCTGACTTCGAAATCGGCCGATAATTTGGAAATAAGAGATATCTTAAATGTAAAGGTAGACATTTAGCAATACAATAAAGAAAGTTTGAGTCCATTAGATTCCGCGGGTTTTGAGTGATACGCCCACAAACATAAAAACAGACAGACAAAAATTGGCAATCTTTTTATATGAGGCCATATGCTACAATAGGAGTTGAGGAAGATGTAATATAGCTGTACTCTTCTGTTTCCTTCATCAAACTTAATGTCTGCAAGTGTCAAACTTGATCCACTGCATCAACCATGAGTGTCAAATGATGCCTCAAATGACGGTCACGGCAATGTGTGCGATTGGAAAAGATACATTGTATTATTTCTATCTCATTTGCATAAAAATAATTCGTTTGAGTGTATTGGTGTCCATCACTCGATTTTTGCAAGGTGATGGTGGTAGTTGTCTTGATTTGAATTTTTATCTGAAATAACGTGACAGCCACTCCTACCGCATGAACGGAAACCAGTACTTATTATACACTCAAAGTAAATTTGTTCATAATAACATGAATTCGTGACACTGTGCGGTATTAATTCAAATTTAGACACTGTGAGGTTTTCCACCAGCCAGCGTGACACCCAACATTTAGTTGGTTACAATCGATAGGCCCAACAAGTAACAATAGTAGTAGTTTAGCTCGCAGCTTAAGTAGAGAAAATTTTAGTAGGCGGTTTAAAGTTTTTGGCGCGTAGCATATTGCGGTGTCACAGTGACAATGTAATTGAAGATATTGATAGCTTGTAGTGTAACGCAAAGGTTAAAAATAAAAAATTTACTGAAGAAAAAAAAGTTGTTGTTAGAGCCAATATGTACGTGATCAAAACAAACAAATTTTAATTAAGCTACAAAAAACCTAAAACAATGAATTCCAACCCATTATACCCACGTGGGTATCACACACGAAATACCTGCTCCCCTCTGCGTGTTCAAGTGCACATATTAATTGGCTTTGTATTAGGCTTCCTCATGGCTCTCGGCACATTGCTACTTTATAATCGTTTCCAACTTGACACAATAAAGCAGCGGCAACACACCACAGCCACCGAATTCTGGCAAACGGGTTATATGACGGCCTTGCAAGAGGTGGTCGACGAAACTGGCACATTACAACAACATCTGTACGAAAATGTTCGCGTACTCTGTATGGTATTGACATCGCCCAATCAGCATGAAAGCCACGCCAAGCATGTTAAAGCTACTTGGGGCAAACGCTGCACGCGTCTAATATTTCTTAGCAGCGCAGAGGATGCAGATTTGGGTGCAGTGTCGGTGATCGCACCTAAGTTGGATACTTATGATGATTTGTGGAATAAGACTCGTGAAGGATTTCGTTATGTGTATGAGCATCTTTATGAGGAGTATGATTGGTTCGTGAAGGCTGATGATGATACGTAAGTGAGATTTATAATTATGGTGGGTTTTTATTTCTTTTTTTTTCTGATGCTGAAGCCTGGGGTCACTTTAGGACATTTAGTCTGGTATAGATTGCAAGTACTACTCAAAACAGAGTATACTTGTATACAAGAGAGCCTTTCCTCGTATGGACATTTATGAGGACTATATAAAAGTTGGGCACACGGAAAGTAAACAATTTCAAGTTAAGCTGTACCTACACAGAGCCAAAAAGTTCACCTATAATCAAAGAGATCGACGTCTAAAAAAGCTTTTTGGCCGGGGAGAGCGAGTGGGGACAAATTTGAAGAAATTTGTGCTAGGAAATCTTCTAAATTTTAGCTCTCAAATCGGCTAAAAACAAGGAGTGAGCTTCTTATTTATGAATTTTTTATGTACTTTTGTCAAAAGTTACAAGAAATCTGCTTGTTTTTATGAGAAAACCTGTTTAAAGTAAATTAATGACAACATCCTCTTATTTTCTCTAGATTCATATTGAATTTATTGAAAAGGAAAACTATATATTTTTAGAAGATCCCTTATTAATTCAAATTCAGGTATGCCTTCTTCAAATGTGTAATTCGACGCTACCAAGGACAAGCACACGATAGCATCATGGTAGAGATCTCCGTTCAGCAGTTAATAATTCTTAGTTCGATTCGCGGTGAAGGCAATAAGGCAAGTGGACATGTGGTGAGGCAAAAAGAACAAAGGTGTAATTAGACGTTAGCAAGTTAAGTATACGATGGCATGGTAGTGTAGATTAGACTAGACCAAGCATCGGCGCCCCATAGATCTTAAGATCAGTTAAACAAGTTGGACTCATCGCACAGACACTTTGCGCTCTTTGTTTACCTAATGATTTAATCGTCGCTGAGCAAGGGGCGAAACCATATCGCGTGGGTGTGTCGCTTGTTTGGTCAGCGAGTGTTAAAAATATAGTTCGGACGATCACAGCGCGTGTATAAGCGCTCTCACTTATACACCTGTATTTACCAATCTGCCGACCCATGGACTAGACTGACTAGACATCTGGGTTAAGCGTTAATTTTTTTTTTTTTTTAATTTGAAATATTATGTTACGATGGCGTAGAACCCATATTAGAAACACGATATGTTGGCTCGCCACATGTAATCGTTGCTGACTCGAAAGTCCGAAGAGCCTTCTGGATGTCAGAATGCTTTTTACTTTAAAACGGCTGTGTATTAGCTCCGTGATTTTTGCCTAGAATTTTTCTAATGTAGTTCACCAAGACTGCCTTCCACCACACTACTTCTCAGTAGGAGTCATGCTATGACTTCTGGGCTCAAGCCCAATTGACACTATTTCCATTTTCGAAATGGAAATAAGGTCAGTTGACTTAACTTCTCTTTGTCAATATGTTTATTGACGTTATTTCCTAATTGAAATGGAAATAGCGTAAACATTGCTTACAGCATGTCAACTGAACATCACGCGATGTTTGAGTTTGATGATGTGATTTTCAACATTACAAAAAGCGTCGCATTTTATAATATGATTTCAATTTAAAATACTCAATGGTTGCGATTTTTTTAATTGTAAATTTTTATTTAATAATCTGATATAAATCAAGCGATATTTAATTATAAATTGATTTTTTCTTTCAAATTTATCTTAAAAAACGCCGCAGGCAAATATTTGAAATTAAAAAACCGCACGATTTGTAATTCAAAATTTTTATTGTTTTTAATATGATATTATTTTAAAATATTTAATGGCTTGACTTTGAAATTTATTTAAAAAAGCGCCGCAGGCAAAAATTTGGAATAAAAAATCGCGCGATGGAAATAGTGTCAATAACTCTTATAGAATGCCTATTCAAAGTAATATATACTGATTAGCTTAGTTAACGATGACCGTTTGTTAGTGAGTAAAGTAAGTAGGAAGTAAGCAGTTGCATGTAACCATTGATCAGTTTATAATTGAGTTTAGTCGAAAGTGAAACAAAAAAGTCCAAAATGTTGTTAAAGTGCTCTTTTATAGAAGGGCTTAGGAAAATACGCGTTCGAGACCAGCCCAGCGCTTCAGCGACGCGGTGCATCCCGCGCCGGGACGGCATGATACCGACGAAATTAGATGCGTTGCTTTTTGTAAATCACATCATCACACTTAAACATCACGTGATGTTTAGTTGATGTGTCGTAAGCAATGTTGACGCTATTTCCATTTCAATTAGGAAATAAAATCAATGACTATATTGCCAAATTGCTGTTGACTTTACTTCTCTTTACAAAATAGAAATAGTGTCAATTGGCACTAATCTAATCTTGGCTTGCGTCATAATGACGCTTAACCGCCTAGGCGATTTTGGCCGTTTCGTATCAAAGGACGCCAGTCATTCCTTTTTAGCGATAACTGACGCCAATTGGAAACCTCAAGGAAGTTCAAGTCATCCCCCACCTGTTGTTTCCATCTCAGTCGAGGGCTCCCCCTTCCTCTGCTTCGGGTGTCGATAGGAAAACTTTCTGTGCTGGCGCTTCTTTGTCCATTCGCATAACATGACCCAGCCAGCGGAGCCTTTGGGCTTTAATCCGCTGAACTATGGTCAGGTCTGCGTAAAGCTCGTAGAGCTCATCGTTAAATTTCCTTTGATACTCGCCGTTGGCATCACGGGAAGGGCCATAAATCTTCCGGAGAACTTTTCTCTCAAATACTCCAAGGGCCATCTCATCTTCTCTTGACACTGGCCATGATCCCAAGCCGTACATCAGGACTGGTATGATGAGAGACTTATGGAGCGTGATCTTTGTTTGTCGAGAGAGGACTTTACTTCTCAATTGCCTACTTAGTCCAAAGTAACACTTGTTAGCAAGGGTGATTCTCCGTTGGATTTCTAGACTGATATTATTTTCGGTGTTAATGCTGGTTCCCAAATAGACGAAGTCTCCCACCGTTTCATCGGCATACGCCAGCAATTGCACGCTCTTGTAAAAGATTTTGCCATTGCGGTTTAGCTCTGCTGTTCGAATTATCTTCTCCAGCATCAGGTTAAAGAAATCGCACGAAAGGGAGTCGCCCTGTCTGAAGCCTCGTATACACTGAACCAAAAAAGTGCATATTTTCTACGAAAAAGTACATATATTTTACGAATTTTTTTCATTAAAAGCTCTCCAAAGAACGCTTTCGTAGAATTTAAGAACAAAAATTCGTAAATACTCATGTCAAACAAGATTTTAATACACTGAACCAAAAACGTACATGTTTTTAACGAACAAAGTTTCATAGAAGTTCACGCTGATTTTTTCTTAGAATCTAAGAAAAATTACATATAATTTAAGAAATATATCTTATTATATATGTAAAAATACGTTAAATTGTATTAACGTCAGAACTTCGTTCATAAAATATAAAAACTAAAATTCATTAATTTTTTGGCTGAATTTATTCTTAAATGTTACGAATTTGTTCTTAAATTTTAATAAATTACGTACGTTATATGATTATAAGAACTTTTTCTTATTATTTAGAACTTGTTTCGTAGATTTTAAGAACTATTTCTTATATTTTATGAAAGTGTCATAGATTGAACCAACATTTTCTTACCTGAGCAGACAGCTGTCACTCTGAAAAATTGTTCATTCTTCAAGTCACAAAGAGGAAAGGAGAAAGCGCGAAAATTTGCACCGATTAAATTAACTAAGTGAAAATCCATTAACAAAAATGTCTGATCAAAACAAGGGTGAAACAGAACACATCAATTTGAAAGTATTGGGTCAAGACAATTTAAGATCAAGAAACACACAAGCTTAAGGAAGCTTATGAATGCTTATTGCGATAGAGCGGGTCTATCCATGCAAGTGGTACGGTTTCACTTTGTTGGCCAACCCATACACGAAAATGATACGACAACATCATTGGAAATGGAAGAAGGTGACACTATTGAAGTATACCAACAGCAAACGGGCGGAGGCTGGAATTAATTTTGAAATTAACAAAAGTAAAGCTACATATATTAAAAATTAAAACAAAAAACACTTAAATATTAAAAGATCAATTTAATATTACAAAAACAAACTACACACAAAAAATGATAAAAAAAAGTTAAAATATAAGTATCATAAGAAGAGATAAGAAAAAAAGGGCAGACAAACTCATAATAGGCAGCAAAACAAAAAAAAACAAATTCATGTAAACCAAAAATGCTGCTCACAAAAGTTAGAGATACACCGCACGGTTCGTTGTTTTGCGTGGAAAACTAGCACACTTCGTTCTCTGCGTCGAAGACTAACACGCTTCAGTTCTATGCTAGTTTTCCACGCAGAAAACGAAGTGTGTTAGTCTTCCACGCAGAGAACGAAGTCTTCCACGATAACAACGAACCGTGCTAGTCTTAAACGCAAACAACGAACTGTGTTAGTCTTCGTTGAGAACGACGATGTATAAAAACTATATACTTTGGCAAATTTTTGTTACTACTTTTAAATACTATTTTTTTGTAAATAATATTTAACAATAATAATAAAACTTTCATGGATAATATGCTTCGTTTTTTGATTTTTCTAGGAATGGGTTCGTATATTATAAGAATTAGTTCGTAAAATTTAAGAATTGATTCATACATTCTAAGAACGAGTTCGTACAATTTATAAATGGATTGTCATATTCTAAGAATGAGTTCATAAAATTTAAGGATGGATTCATACATTCTAAGAATGAGGTCGTATAATTTATGAATGGATTGACATATAGAATCAGTTCGTACAATTTAAGAATCTTTTCATACATTCTATCAATAAGGTCGTATAATTAATAAAAAGGATTGTCATATTCTAAGAATGAGTTCGTACAATTTAAGAATCTTTTCATACGTTCTAAGAATGAGGTCGTAGCATGTATTGACATATTCTAAGAATGAGTTCGTAGATTCTATGAATGAGTTCTTAGATTTTAAGTATTATTACACTGAACCAAAAAAGTGCATATTTTCTACGAAAAAGTACATATATTTTTTTTTTCATTAAAAGCTCTCCAAAGAACGCTTTCGTGGAATTTAAGAACAAAAATTCGTAAATACTCATGTCAAACAAGATTTTAATAATAATACTTAAAATCTAAGAACTCATTCATAGAATCTACGAACTCATTCTTAGAATATGTCAATACATACTACGACCTCATTCTTAGAACGTATGAGAAGATTCTTAAATTGTACGAACTCATTCTTAGAATATGACAATCCTTTTTATTAATTACTAGCTGACCCGGCAGACGTTGTCCTGCCACAAATTTATTTCCCCCTCTGTTTCTCTAACCCGATCCCTATATCTATTTTAAACCATATCCCTATCTCCTTCATATAGGAGAAACCACGCCCCCTTTTTCCTTATCCCCAGTTTTTTTTGGAGGTGTCCGGGATTGATCTTATATAACTCCTCACAAAATTTCAGTGGTCTAACCTAAATACTTCTAGAGATATGGACTATGAAGTATTATATTCGTATGGGAGGTGCCACGCCCCCTTTATCGTTAACTCGAGTTTTTTGGGAGGTATTAGGGATCGATCACATATAAACCCTCACCAAATTTCAGTGGTCTAACATAAATACTTGCAGAGATATGGGCTATGAAATTTTTCCTTCGTATGGGAGGTGCCACGCCCCCTTTTTCTTTATCTCCAGTTTTTTTGGAGATGATGGGATTAATCTTATTTAACTCCTCAAGAAATTTCAGTGGTCTAAACTAAACATTTCCCGAGATATGGACTATGAAGTATTTCATTCGTATGGGAGGTGCCACGCCCCCCTTTTCGTTATCCCCAGTTTTTTTGGAGGTGGTAGGGATCGATCTCATATAACCCCTTACCAAATTTCAGTGGTCTAACATCAATACTTCCAGAGATATCGACTATGAAATATTTTATTTGTATGGGAGGTGCCACGCCCCCGTTTTCGTTATCCCCAGCTTTTTTGGAGGTGGTAGGGGTTGATCTCATATAATCCCTTACCAAATTTCAGTGGTCTAACATGAATACTTCCAGAGATATCGACTATGAAGTATTTCATTCGTATGGGAGGTGCCACGCCCCCTTTTTGGTTAACCCCCGGTTTTATGGGTGAGAATGGTGTTGTTATCCTATAGGTCTGTACCGATTTCCAGGTCCCTACCTTAAACCCATTTAGAGATATTCACCTTGAAGAAAAATGTTTGTATGGGAGGTGCCACGCCCCCCTAATATTTTGTTCTGATTTTATAACATGACCTGCGCGTGGTAATAACAAACAAACCTCCTAAAGGAAGTATATGATTTGGTTCAGCCGTTTTCGAGTTTTAGCGTAACGACTGAACACCATTTCATTTTTATATATATAGATTGTATGGGAGGTACCACGCCCCCTTTTTCGATAACCCCAAGTTTTATGGGTGAGAATGGTGTTGTTATCCTATAGCTCCATACCAAATTTCATGTTCCTACCTTAAACACTTTTGAAGATATTCACCTTGAAAAATTCAGTTTGTATGGCAGGTGCCACGCCCCCTTTTCCGATTACCCCTTATTTTATGTGTAAGAAGGCTTTTGATACCATATAGGTCTATACCAATTTTCAGGTCCCTACCTTGAACCCTTTCACAGATATTCTGCTTAAAAAATTTAGTTTGTATGGGAGGTACCACGCCCCCTTATTGGATAACCCCCGGTTTTATAGGTGAGAGTGGTGCTGTTTTCCTGTAGCTCTGTACCAATTTTCATATTCCTACCTTAAACACTTTTGAAGATATTCAACTTGAAAAATTCAGTTTGTATGGGAGGTGCCACGCCCTCTTAATATTTTGTTCTGATTTTAAGACATGACCTGCGCGTGGTAATAACAAACAAATCCCCCAAAGGAAGTATTTCATTTGGTTCAGCCGTTTTCGAGTTTTAGCGTGACAATTATACACCATTTCATTTTTATATATATAGATACGACCTTATTGATAGAATGTATGAAAGATTCTTAAATTGTACGAAATGATTCTATATGTCAATCCATTCATAAATTATACGAACTCATTCTTAGAATGTATGAATCCATCCTTAAATTTTATGAACTCATTCTTAGAATATGACAATCCATTTATAAATTGTACGAACTCGTTCTTAGAATGTATGAATCAATTCTTAAATTTTACGAACTAATTCTTATAATATACGAACCCATTCCTAGAAAAATCAAAAAACGAAGCATATTATCCATGAAAGTTTTATTATTATTGTTAAATATTATTTACAAAAAAATAGTATTTAAAAGTAGTAACAAAAATTTGCCAAAGTATATAGTTTTTATACATCGTCGTTCTCAACGAAGACTAACACGGTTCGTTGTTTGCGTTTAAGACTAGCACGGTTCGTTGTTATCGTGGAAGACTTCGTTCTCTGCGTGGAAGACTAACACACTTCGTTTTCTGCGTGGAAAACTAGCATAGAACTGAAGCGTGTTAGTCTTCGACGCAGAGAACGAAGTGTGCTAGTTTTCCACGCAAAACAACGAACCGTGCGGTGTATCTCTAACTTTTGTGAGCAGCATTTTTGGTTTACATGAATTTGTTTTTTTTTGTTTTGCTGCCTATTATGAGTTTGTCTGCCCTTTTTTTCTTATCTCTTCTTATGATACTTATATTTTAACTTTTTTTATCATTTTTTGTGTGTAGTTTGTTTTTGTAATATTAAATTGATCTTTTAATATTTAAGTGTTTTTTGTTTTAATTTTTAATATATGTAGCTTTACTTTTGTTAATTTCAAAATTAATTCCAGCCTCCGCCCGTTTGCTGTTGGTATACTTCAATAGTGTCACCTTCTTCCATTTCCAATGATGTTGTCGTATCATTTTCGTGTATGGGTTGGCCAACAAAGTGAAACCGTACCACTTGCATGGATAGACCCGCTCTATCGCAATAAGCATTCATAAGCTTCCTTAAGCTTGTGTGTTTCTTGATCTTAAATTGTCTTGACCCAATACTTTCAAATTGATGTGTTCTGTTTCACCCTTGTTTTGATCAGACATTTTTGTTAATGGATTTTCACTTAGTTAATTTAATCGGTGCAAATTTTCGCGCTTTCTCCTTTCCTCTTTGTGACTTGAAGAATGAAAAATTTTTCACAGTGACAGCTGTCTGCTCAGGTAAGAAAATGTTGGTTCAATCTATGACACTTTCATAAAATATAAGAAATAGTTCTTAAAATCTACGAAACAAGTTCTAAATAATAAGAAAAAGTTCTTATAATCATATAACGTACGTAATTTATTAAAATTTAAGAACAAATTCGTAACATTTAAGAATAAATTCAGCCAAAAAATTAATGAATTTTAGTTTTTATATTTTATGAACGAAGTTCTGACGTTAATACAATTTAACGTATTTTTACATATATAATAAGATATATTTCTTAAATTATATGTAATTTTTCTTAGATTCTAAGAAAAAATCAGCGTGAACTTCTATGAAACTTTGTTCGTTAAAAACATGTACGTTTTTGGTTCAGTGTAGTTTCAAATGGCTCAGAGAGCTCCTTCCCGATTGAATTCCAATCTGGAGGCATGTACTCATCTGACCATATTCTGCATAAAAGCTGATGCATGCTTTTTACCAGCTCTTCGCCTCCGTGTTTGAACAGCTCGGCGGGTAGTCCGTCTTTCCCAGACGATTTGTTGTTTTTGAGCCGGGATATAGCTATCCTCAGGTGGTGGGACGACGGGTACGACGTCTCCCTCGCAATTTAGCAGTGAGGACAAGTGCTCCCTCCATAATTTAAGTACATTCTGTACGTCGTTTACCAGGTCGCCGTTATTGTCCTTACAGGAACTTGCCCCGGTCTTTAAACCTTCCCTCATCCGCCGGATCTTTTCATAGAATTTTCGGGGATCATTCCTGTCAGCCAGCATCTCAAGCTCCTCACACTCACGCCTTTCGGCTTCACGTTTCTTTTTTCTGAAAAGGCGCCTCTCTTCCTTCCTCGCCTCACTATAGCGTTGCCATACACTGCGGGTTGCGCCCGTTCGCAACGTCTCCCTGTATGCAGCGTCCTTTTTGTCCGAGGCAGTGCTACATTCCTCATCGTACTAGTTGTTCTTGCGGGCTCGCTGAACCCCTATAGTGGCCTCAGCGGCGGTACGCAATGAGTGAGAGATATGCTTCCTATTGCTCGGTTACATCGTTAGGTCGAGGATTGCCCTCTGATAGCAGGTGTGAGAGTCGAGTGGAGAAATTATCATCTGTCTGTGTCATGCGCAGCTTCTCGACGTCAAACTTTCCTTCCGTTACTGTGCGCACTTTCTTCGCTGCACAGAGGCGTGTGCGTATCTTGGCTGCAACAAGATAATGGTCCGAGTCGATATTGGGACCACGTAGGGTACGCACGTCCAGAACGGTGGAGCTGTGTCTGCCGTCGATCATGACATGATCAATCTGGTTTCTAGTTCTTTGATCAGGGGACAGCCATGTGGCTTGGTGTATTCGCTTATGCTGGAACCTGGTACTACTGATGACCATATTGCGAGCAGCGGCGAAGTCAATCAACCTAGTGCCGTTGGGGGTTGTTATATCGGGAGACTGAATTTTCCAACTGTAGGACCAAAGATTCCTTTCTTGCCCACCTTGGCATTAAAGTCGCCGAGCACGATTTTGATATCATGCGGGCGGCTGCGATCATAAGTCTGTTCAAGTTTATCGTAGAAGGAGTCATTTATAATGCGAAATAATGTCAATTGACACTATTTCCATTGACCTTGTTACCTGTCACCTTTTCTAGCATTTCTGGGAAAGTTCCATGCGACCACGTGGATTTCTAGGGTGAGAGCCTGTTTAATTTTTTAGGTTTTATAAGCACGTCTATTATTTGTAGGTACACTGAAATAAAAAGGTTGAAAGTGCACATTGAAAGTAACATATCAAAACCACTTTCAAAGCGATTATGGTAATACTGTAAATATTACAGTATTGACTGTAAAATTGGCAGTAAAACCATGTGATTTTTGAAAAATATCAATTGATGATATGAGTCCACTTTCAAATTTACAGTAATTCATATCAATATGATAGTATATTCGAAGAATGATATGGGGTCACTTTCATAATTGATATTAACCACTGTTGGACGAAAAATGACAGGGTTTACTGTTAATTTGACGGCTGTTTCTTGTAGATTTTTTTTCTGTGTAGTGTAGTAAGCCAGGATACTCTTTAAATTCGAATTGTCTGGGTAAACAACCTGGCAAATGTGTTTTTACAAGCAGGTCTAAAGTTTTTGCGACATGCACACACGACGGGCAAACTTTTTTTCGATAGACGAGCAAAAGTTTTTAATACCTGAGTCTATTTCTCTTGCATGACAGCCACGTTCCAGTGGAACGGTTCAGGTTGAATAATTTTCAGGACTCTTGATATTAGGGGAGTAAGGAGAAAAAATAAAAATACAATATAAAGGAGGAAAAGGAGTAAAAAGAGGGAAATTGAACATAGGTTAGAAAACGAAAAAACAAATTGCATCCAACATAAAAAAATAAGTTATAATTTTCCCTCCCTACAGGTACATGGTCATGGAAAATTTACGTTATATGCTTTACGCCTTCCAACCGAACATACCCATATACTTCGGCTACGAACTGGTTCGATATGGTGTGGTAAGTTTGGCAGCTAAATCTCTTTACACAAGTCAATAATAAACGAGGATATAATTACTTGAAAAGATTAATAGCCTTAATAGCTTAACGTAATAGCTCGTCACTCATAAAAATTTGGTAAATAAGATTATTTAAATCAATTTGCCACTCAATAATAGAGCTGTTCGAATAGTGATTTAGCCAAGAAGCGCATATAAAATCAATGACCGTGCATGCAAGCTATTAAAAAACAACAATGATGCACAAATTAAAATGAAAAGATATGAATTACCATACGAAATTTATGCAAATATTAATAAAAAATTAATCTCCATACATTGTTGATTGATTTAATTGATGGATAGTGCTGCAAAGCGATGCATTCGAAAAAGCAATTTAGAGAAACCAATAGCTTGTGATTTTATCAAATACTAAAAGTCTATTAGAAATGTGTTGAACTTTAATAAGTGCATAAAATCATGTCACACTTGCTGCTTTTAGGGAAAGTCATTTCAAAAGTCTAAAAATAGGCCGAGGAAACTGAACAGGGTTCCTAAAAATTTTATAAAAAAATATCATATTTATCTCAAACTTTTAATTCGTGGACTAATTGGTAAGATATTAAGGGCCGGTTTCACCAACGCGACTAAGCTAAAACTAAGTTTTGACTTAAGCTAGCCCAGATTTGGGGCTTACTTACTTTTGGGTTTCACCAAATGAGCGACTTTAATAATTTTGCACACAAAAACCCAGTCAGTTGTTTGGTGCATGGTCGTATTTTTTCTTGCGTTTTCACAATTGTGTATCAGTACAAGTGTAAACTCTTCTGCATAGACGTCAAAATTCAAAAATGAGTTTAACACCTGTTTGAGATTGTGGTTAATAACAAGTGTAATATCATAGGCATAGTCGTGAAAATTTCAAAGTGAGTTAGTCGCCATTCGGTAAAAGATAGGAGACCGCCATGTTGATGTGTGCAGGATATTAAAAAACGCCATTGCGTTTCTGCTATTCAGTGCTGGCGACATTTTAATATGTGCAGGATGTAAACAAACCGACATTTTAATGTGTGTTGTCAAAAGAAGAGTTCACACTTCTACTGATACACAATGGTTTTCACGCATCGTACGCAATCCAAAATGGTGTCTTTTGAAAGCAAGTCCTATCTTTACCGATTCTAATGCTTTGTTTTTGACGTCCATGCTTTGCTACCACACTTGACATCTTACACGATATTTTGAATTAGTTCAGATTTAGGCAGCTTGGCTAATTTGCGACTTGGCTAAGTTGCATGGTGAAACTGAAAAAGTAAAAAAATCGGCTTAACTAAGTTGCGACCGGTTGGTGAAACCGGCCCTAAATATTCCATAAGAAGATAACAACTCATGGAGCAATATCAAAACATTATGTCCATATAAAATCGATATACTAAAATCAAAGACCTTATGACATATGTATAATTCTAACAGAAGTAAGAACTCTTTCTAACTCATTAGGCTTTTATTAATAATTATGTACTCGTATTTATATATATTAATATGTACATATATTAGACTGGGCCAAAAAATCGTCTTTTTCAAAAATTATATTAATTTTCTTTTTAAGAACGGTGAAAAAAAATTGCCTTAATTTTTTCAGATTTTTAAATTAAAGTCTAGAGGTTTATCATTGCTAGTTTAGATTTTACAGACTTAACCTCATATTTGGTATGAAAACGACAAACCATTGTTGTAAAACACTTTTTGCATCTCGGGCTTACAGGCAAAAAAAAAAAGTCGGCCGTACTCCCCCTCATACGAAGTGTTTTTGAAAAACATTTAAAAAAATATTTCTTTTTTTTGTGGCAACCCTAGATGTCGTCCAATTACATTTTTCTTCAAATCTTTGGCATTTGTTGTCGGATTTTAAAGTTTGACACATCAATTTTTTCGTCTCAAAGAGGAGGTTTATTCTCAAGAAAGTTCATTGAGCTCATGCGTTTCGTTGTGGTGCCACACTTTAAAATACGACAACATAGTGTATCAATACAAGTGTGAACTGTAGCTTTGACAGAAATGTCAAAACACACTTCCACGTCAAATCAACAATGTCAAAACACACATCCATGTCAAAAATCTACGTTGGTATTGTTGTTTTCGTTGCGCTTGGGTTTTGTGCAGCACCGAATATCAATAAAACAGGGTTCTTGTTTGCACAAAAGTGTTGCTGTGTTGCACAACTTTTTCACTCCAGTTTCTAGGGCAACTTTTAAGCGAATCTTTCAGTTTATACTTTTATTATACGTTATATCAAAGAAAAAAAAACACAAAATAAAAAAACTTAAAACTAGTAAATTTTATTTATTTTATAGAAAAAATTTGAGGTACGTAAGTATCTTCGAAATGAGAAATTAGACAGAAAATGAAAACAAAAGTTTTTTTTTTTTCAATATCCCGTTAGCACTAACCAACACTTTTTATGATAGATAACAAACGCTTTCTGTACATTGAACTAGCGGCTAGAGTTAATGGGAGATGCCAACAGTTTTAAGTTGGACCTTTACACTTTTACGGAAATTGTGAAAGTCACACTGGAAAAATCTTCTTACCTTTTAATATTTGGAAACATGTATGTACGATGTTTTTGGATAGATTTACTATCAAATGTCGTACATTTCTTAACATTTTGACTTAAATGAATGCAACGAGGCTATAACTATATAACAGTACACCTGCACTAAGAAGGCTTTAAACTCCATAATTTGGCATTTGTTTCCTTTAGGGGTCAACTCCTAATAAATTAGCTAGAATTATGGAAGATAGCTCAAAATACGGGGTTTGGCCTCAGGATAACGAATCCGGAAGCGCTTTTTTAATATTTTGCTTCTCTGAAGAGAACCCGCCCCAATTTTGGTACCGGACCCAGGTCAATTTTCAGTTTTTTGACCATAACTTTCCACAGAAACAAAAAATTAAAAAAGCGCTTCCGGATTCGTGATCCTCAGGCTAAAACCCGTCTTTTGAGCTATCTTCCGTAATTTTAGCTAATTTATTAGCAGTTGTTTGTTATTTGTTTAATAGAAAATAGTGAGCAGACTCGAAAGAGTTATTCGAACTAATAATTTTATATGATTCGCTGTTATTTATGATATTAAAAAAATCAAATTTCTAAGTTTTATGCAACCCTTTCTTGTGCAAATACGCATACACAAAATGTTGAGTATATTCTTAAAACGTTTTTAACGTTTTCTTCAGGCGGCGACGTGCCACAATTTTTTTAATCTATTGATTTTTTAATTGATATATTTATATATTTTCTCTTTTCAGATTTAAAAAAAAGTAGCAAAAATTTTTTAAAGAGGAACTGCTAACAGTTCAAAATGTAGAATAAACTTTATAAATTAAAGGTAAACTTTATTAATTGTCTTTCTGAGGACTTTGACATCAATATTTTTCATTTTTTTTTAAGTTTAGAGAACAATTGTATTTTCATTTACTACTAATTTTTTATACCAAATCGAATGCAACTCGGCGCAAAATGGTGCTCTTTTTTCAAAAATGCAACTCTGATGAACAGGTGTTAAACTCATTTTGGAATTATGACGTCTATGCAGAAGAGTTTACACTTGTATTGGTACACTATGTACGACAATAAATCCCGAAGATATGAAGAAAAATGCAATTGGGCGACATTTAGGGTTGCCAGAAAACAAAGTTCCAATTTTTTTATAAATCACACTTTAAAATCCGACAATAAATGCCGAAGATATGAAGAAAAATGCAATTGGGCGACATCTAGGGTTTCCAGAAAAAAAATACAATTTTATTTTAAATGATTTTCAAAAACACTTCATATTGTGTATCCTTTTTAAAAAGAAAATCAATATAATTTTGAAAACCCCGATTTTTTTTTGGCCCAGTCTAATGTATATTGAAGTATGGTAATTTTTACAAGTTGTGACCATAAAAATAGTAGGTATTTGTTCATTAATTGGCGATGCTAATTGACTCCTATACACGAAAACTCTTGCTGACAAACAAGTTTTATCTGACTTCCGTTGTCACACTATTTTTTGCTCAGAAAACATTTTTTTGTCTAGTGGAAATCAAATATAAAGTAGCATGCATAGAATTGACATACGTTTTGTCATATTTATCATAGTGGACAACAGTGCACAAAATATACTGTTTTGGGGAAATGCCAAAACTCACAAATGGGTTTTTTTGGCAACCGTATGGCAAGGCCGCAGTCAAGATTTTTTTTAGGAGGGGTGCCACACTATTAAAATAGAAATTTTAATGGAACGAATTTTTATAAGTTATATCATTTAAATTTTGTACCTAGTATGCCAAAAACGTCCTTCGCCAGCGCTGACTAGTGGATTTCTGTTTTGTAACCGTTTTTTTTGCATATCATATAAATACGGTATAAATACGGATTTGGCTAATATAGCGGCCCCGGGGCCATCAGGCATTGAAAAAAATGGTCTATGTCGGAAGAACACCGTGCTGTAGCGGTAATGTTCTTGGCCTACTACGCATATATTCTGGGTTCCTATCCCGATAAAAGCAGCATAAAACATTCTTTCGAAACAACTTTTCTTAAACGGGGTCCCCCTCGGCAGTGGCTTGGCAAACTCTCCGAGTATGTATGGAAGGCTCCTCAGCAAAAATGTATCAAAAATCTCTTTAGAGGTTGCAGATGATAACCTGTAGGTGTGCCGCACCATTGTTTTTTTTTTAAATTTATTTATATGTGCTCGTTTACTAATAGGTTTATAATTTTCGGTTTTACAGAAACTTGGACTTTCTTACCTTTTTTTGTTATCTTCCTATACATCTGCGAATGACAGCATAAAAACCCCACACAAAACATTAAACAAACGAAATTTAATCAAATTAACAATTCGTCGCTCCCAACGAAGACTAACACGGTTCAGTTAGCGTGGAAGACTAACACGCTTCAATTTTCTGAGTGGAAAACTAGCACACTTCGTTCTCTGCGTTGAAGACAAACACGCTTCAGTTTTCTACGAACTGTGCTAGTTTTCCAAGCAGAGACGAAGTGTGTTAGTCTTCCACGCAGAGAACGAAGTGTGCTAGTCTTCCTCGTAAACATCGAACCATGCTAGTCTTCCACGCAAACAACGAATCGTGCTAGTCTTCGTTGGGAGCGACGATTTGTTGACATTAACAAATTAAAATATTCTGTGGTGTTTATACGCAATCTAAGCCAAGTAAATAATTAATTAATACAATCAATGTTTCAAAACATAATTAAGGCTTACTGGCTTATGTGTTAAAAATCATTGATGTTTGAGAAACAAATATTTTATACACGCAAAAAATGCAAAGTCTACACTTTTTTGGAGTAAAACTAACACTATTTTTTTGTCACCGTTCTTTTGGTACACTAAAATGGTGTAAAGTGAAAAAGTGTGGTGTAAATCCTTAAAAGCGGTTCGTCGCTACCATTTAGAACAAACCTATAATTAGACCCCGGCAATCATAACTACACGATATCATAATAGTAGACCTCTCAGTTCAGCAGTTAATAATGGTTAGTCCGATTCGCGGTGAAGGCAATATAGTAAATGTGGTGTAAATATTTTTTTTTTATTTCTTGTTACTTTGACTCCTTTTTGGTGTTATAATAACACTTATTTTAGTTTATATATACAGCAACACTTTAAAGTGCTGTTTTGAAACCAAAATTTTTTTGCGTGTTTGTGAATAAGATGGAGGACCACCTCGAACCTTTTCATTTGCCCAACACACAACCACTTATTCAAATAAATAAACTTATTAATTTTTTAACTCCGGTTTTTTTCTGTCGTGAAGTTAAGGTGTAGGGATAGGGATAGGGATAGGGATAGGGATAGGGATAGGGATAGGGATAGGGATAGGGATAGGGATAGGGATAGGGATAGGGATAGGGATAGGGATAGGGATAGGGATAGGGATAGGGATAGGGATAGGGATAGGGATAGGGATAGGGATAGGGATAGGGATAGGGATAGGGATAGGGATAGGGATAGGGATAGGGATAGGGATAGGGATAGGGATAGGGATAGGGATAGGGATAGGGATAGGGATAGGGATAGGGATAGGGATAGGGATAGGGATAGGGATAGGGATAGGGATAGGGATAGGGATAGGGATAGGGATAGGGATAGGGATAGGGATAGGGATAGGGATAGGGATAGGGATAGGGATAGGGATAGGGATAGGGATAGGGATAGGGATAGGGATAGGGATAGGGATAGGGATAGGGATAGGGATAGGGATAGGGATAGGGATAGGGATAGGGATAGGGATAGGGATAGGGATAGGGATAGGGATAGGGATAGGGATAGGGATAGGGATAGGGATAGGGATAGGGATAGGGATAGGGATAGGGATAGGGATAGGGATAGGGATAGGGATAGGGATAGGGATAGGGATAGGGATAGGGATAGGGATAGGGATAGGGATAGGGATAGGGATAGGGATAGGGATAGGGATAGGGATAGGGATAGGGATAGGGATAGGGATAGGGATAGGGATAGGGATAGGGATAGGGATAGGGATAGGGATAGGGATAGGGATAGGGATAGGGATAGGGATAGGGATAGGGATAGGGATAGGGATAGGGATAGGGATAGGGATAGGGATAGGGATAGGGATAGGGATAGGGATAGGGATAGGGATAGGGATAGGGATAGGGATAGGGATAGGGATAGGGATAGGGATAGGGATAGGGATAGGGATAGGGATAGGGATAGGGATAGGGATAGGGATAGGGATAGGGATAGGGATAGGGATAGGGATAGGGATAGGGATAGGGATAGGGATAGGGATAGGGATAGGGATAGGGATAGGGATAGGGATAGGGATAGGGATAGGGATAGGGATAGGGATAGGGATAGGGATAGGGATAGGGATAGGGATAGGGATAGGGATAGGGATAGGGATAGGGATAGGGATAGGGATAGGGATAGGGATAGGGATAGGGATAGGGATAGGGATAGGGATAGGGATAGGGATAGGGATAGGGATAGGGATAGGGATAGGGATAGGGATAGGGATAGGGATAGGGATAGGGATAGGGATAGGGATAGGGATAGGGATAGGGATAGGGATAAGGATAAGTATAGGGATTGGGATAGGGATAGGGATTAAATCTAAAAAACACATTCCATTTCCATGATCATACTATCTAAATATTTTTATTTCAAAAAAAATGTAAATATTAAGTAAACTTTTTAAACAACTTAATGAAGTAAACCATTATTTATCATTTTACTTTAGCCATACATGTCTGCTGGTGCAGCATACGTACTCAGCAAAGTAGCCCTGCAACGGTTCATGACTGTGGCATATCTTAACGCCACGCTCTGTCCGCGTCCGCAAAAATTTGGCATTGAAGATTTTTATATGGGTATTTGCTTGCAAAATGTTGGAGTGCATCTCGCTGATGCGCGTTTTGCCTTGAGCAGTGATAATAGGCCGAAATTTATGCCACTCGATTTACAAACATACCTGAATCCGGATAATACAAGCAAAATCTCCGATTGGTTATACAATATGACACCGCATCACATTGAAAGTGTAAGTTGTATGTCGAAATGTTATTAAATTATTGCTAACAAATTCCTTTTGTATTTTTTTATACTTTAAGGGCTTAAATTGTTGTTCCAATTATTCGATTGCCTTCCACTATACAAGTCCTTGGAGCATGTATTTGTATGAATATTTTATTTATCACTTACGCGCTTTCGGCGTGCAGCATCATGCGAAATCTTTGCCGACAAAGTTAACTCTGAACGAGATATTAGAGTTGTTCCCTAGCAATTATACTGCAGGTGGCAGGCCGGTAGTGGATCTATCAGAGCAAAATGTCCCAGATAATTTTTAAATGTGATATTTAGTATTACCTACATAGCTAATATGTATGAATAAGTTTAATTACAGGATGAGTGTATATATAGTTAGTGTAATTATATTGTATTTGAGCAGTATATAAACTTCGTAGTAAGTAAAACATTTAAATCCTTTCAAATGTCAAACTGTTAATGTAATAAAAGTACCCCAAAAAATTGTTTTTGGAAAATTATATTGATGGATATAATTTTTTAGAATGACGAAAGAAAACACCGTGAAAGTTTCAAGACTTAATTTTAAAATTAAGGGGTCTATCATAGCTAATTCAATTTTTAGAATAATGTAATCAACTAATAACGCTGAGAGGAAGAACATCATACTTAAAATATTAAAAAAAAACCGCGTGTAGCCAGTACACGTGAAAGAGGTTAACTTCTTAAGTTCAGAAATAAAGAAATATGAATAAGATGTTTAGATTCACAATATCTTACTTCCGGGAAGTGGACCAGGTAAACGGTCCATTCGAAAATATCTTATATTAGTTGCGTTTTTCTTAAAATATGGTACATGGGTAGAATTAGGCCTAAATTAACAGGGGCCAATACGAATGGGATATAGAGGAAGAGGGGCGTGGAGAATGAAGAGCAAAAGTGAGGGATATAGGAAAGAGAAGAAAGATAGGGACACTAGGTGGCAAGCCTGCTTGAAATTTAAATATTTAGAACACGGTCGCAAATACCTTTCACTTGACATCCATATAAGCATATCTTGCTCAATATTAAAAAAAAAATCGATAGGTGGCAACCCTTTGAACCGCCCCAAGTGGCAACTGCCATGTATATAGTCTTAGAATGAATCATACTACTAATAATGCCAAATTTATTACAAAACGGCAAAGCGGTTCCCGAGATATAAGGAAAAATAAATAAAATACGGTTTGGGGGCAATCCTAGCTGGAAAACCTGCTAGAAATTGTCCTATTTGAAATGGGACCGAAAATACCTTTCATTTGATACTCATATTGGCATATATTGCTCAATATTAAAAAAAAATCGAGATAGGCGGAAACCCTGTGAACAGCCTGAAATGGAAACACCCACGTATACATATAATCTTAGAATGAATCATACTATCTATAATGCGAAACTATATCCAAATCGTTCGGTTCCCGAGATATAGAGAAAAATAAATAAAATGCGGTTAGGTGGCAAACCTTCTTGAGATTTACATATTTGGAATACGGTCGAAAATACCTTTCATTTGATACCCATATTGGCATTTCTTGCTCAATATTTAAAAAAAAAATTGAGATAGGTGGCAACCCTGTGAACCGCCCCAAGTGGCAACACCCACGCATATAATCATAGAATGAATCATACTGTCTATAATGCCAAATTTTATCCACATCGGTCAAGCGGTTCCCGAGATATAAGAAAAACGCATACGCCTGAAAGTCGGCTACAATTTCTATTTCCGTGCCATAACTTCCGTTTCATCGTCATCCATTTTCTCAAATTTTACTTTCAATCAAAACTTCATATCGCCGCCTAAGAAGTTAACTTCAAAAATCCATATCTCGGAAGTTATTTGAGGAACTTCCCAGATCAAAACTGTTCCGACTAGCTCAGGAAGTCCACTGGGTTTCCTGACGAGCTCGTCAGCGGCCCTGGTACAGGGACCCACATCACTGTTGTGATGCACCTCGAGGCTAGGTCATTGAGCGACTGCTGCAGTCGAATACTACCCTACTAGACGGGCCTAACCATGGTTATAAATACTCAGTAATACATACAAGCAAACAATTTTGTTTTTAAACACACACTCAAAGCCATCTGTCAAGGGTTGCTTTTTCTTTTCTTCTTCTTCTTTGATATTGCGGAAAATTGCATTGTGCACAGTTAATAATATTATAAAAAGTTTAAAAGGAGTTTTGCAGTGAAATTACACCTAATTTGCATAGATAAGGCAAGTATATAGTGCTAATTATTGTTTTGTGACAAGTAAAGTGTTGATTTATATACTCATGTACACAAAATTGCATATTTTCAGATAGACGCGCCAAACGGCTTTCACTGGGAGAAAAACGCATTAAAATTATATTTTAAGTATTTCATATATCTTTTATATTATTGTAAATGTGAAAAACTTTTTGTAATTTTTAACTATATTCTACAATAAAAAATAAATCTAAAGCCGTCGACTTGGTTTAGTTAGCAATACCTGAAGCTTGAGTCATTCTTAACCATTAAACCTAACCTGGTTTTGCGGTATTCATAACCATTAGGTCTGCCTTACATTTGCGTTATTCATAACCATTACAACTAACACAAGTTTGCGTCACACGTAACCCAAACGCACAGCAAAGACATGGTTATTTTTTACACACTCGCCTTAAGAAATAACTAAGAAAACTACCCAAAAGTCATATTATATAACCGATCAAATAATCGGTATCTGTCTAGTAGTGTACCTTCGATGTAGTGTTGTTCCCTTGAATGCAGCCAGCGGGCGGCTTAATTTATTGTCACAAGTTCGGCTTGGAGGCCACTGAAGTGGCTCGGTAGCTAATAGCATAACGAGAGAGAGAGAGATCTTCAGAGTAAATGCAGCTACCAACGTTGAAAAAATTGTCAAGCTTTAAGTTAAGGACATTTGAACGATGTGAATAAAATGTATTACGTAAAATTAAAAAGCTTCAGGAAGTTACAAATTTGTGTCACTTCCCATATAAAAAAGCAAAAATTCGTTAATTCCAGTAAACGTTTTACGTTATTGGACGCACCTATTGTTCGGCATCAGTTATTCGGCTCTTTTATACGAAGGTCGAAACCAGACCGAAGCCTGGCCGAACTTTCGGTCGGACACTAATATTTGCCAATACAGTGCAATATAAACTACAGACCCCTGGTACTCAAACTGTTTATTACAGCCCAGTAACATGTGCCTAAAATTATGCAGCAGATATTGCATTGAACATTACAAGTCGAACGCGTTCGTTTCTTAAGTCTTTTGTTAGAACAAACTTAGTAAAACGAATTGAATATGTGCAAATTTATGTATGTCGGCTCGTACATTTGCACACATGTTTATTCAGTTACATTTGCCGAAGACATATTTATTTATATATATACATATCGACGTGCTACTTTTAAATTTTTTTACACTGAACCAAAAACGTACATGTTTTTTACGAACAAAGTTTCATAGAAGTTCACGCTGATTTTTTCTTAGAATCTAAAAAAAATTACATATAATTTAAGAAAAAATTCTTATAATATATGGAAAAATACGTTAAATTGTATTAACGTCAGAACTTCGTTCATAAAATATAAGAACTAAAATTCATTAATTTTTTGGCTGTATTTATTCTTAAATGTTACGAATTTGTTCTTAAATTTTAAGAAGTTACGTACGTTATATGATTATAAGAACTTTTTCTTATTATTTAGAACTTGTTTCGTAGATTTTAAGAACTATTTCTTATATTTTATGAAAGTATCATAATTGAACCAACTGTGAAAAATTTTTCATTCATCAAGTTACAAAGAGGAAAGGAGAAAGCGCGAAAATTTGCACCGATTAAATTAACTAAGTGAAAAATCCATTAACAAAAATGTCGGATCAAAAGAAGGGTGAAACAGAACACATCAATTTCAAAGTATTGGATCAAGACAATTTAAGATCAAGAAACACACAAGCTTGATGAAGCTTATGAATGCTTATTGCGATAGAGCGGGTCTATCCATGCAAGTGGTACGGTTTCATTTTGATGGCCAACCCATAAACGAAAATGATACGACAACATCATTGGAAATGGAAGAAGGTGACACTATTGAAGTATACCAACAGCAAACGGGCGGAGGCTAGAATTAATTTTGAAATTAACAAAAGTAAAGCTATATTTAAAATTAAAACAAAAAACACTTATTATTAAAAGATCAATGTAATAATACAAAAACAAACTACACAAAAAATTATAAAAAAAGTTAAAATATAAGTATCATCAGAAGAGATAAGAAGAAAGGGCAGACAAACTCATAATAGGCAGCAAAACAAAAAAAAAATCATTTAAACCAAAAATGCTGCTCAAAAAAGTTAGAGATACGCGGTGTACATGCTTCAGTTCTATGTGAACTATGCTAGTTTTCCACACAGAAAACGAAGTGTGTTAGTCTTCCACGCAGAGAACAAAGTGGGCTAGTCTTCCACGATAACAACGAACCGTGTTAGTTGAGAACGACGATATATAAAAACTAGGTACTTTGGCAAATTTTTGTTACTACTTTTAAATACTATTTTTTTGTAAATAATATTTAACAATAATAATAAAACTTTCATGTATAATATGCTTCGTTTTTTGGTTTTTCTAGGAATGGGTTCGTATATTTTAAGAATTAGTTCGTAAAATTTAAGAATGGATTCATACATTCTAAGAACGAGTTCGTACAATTTATAAATGGATTGTCATATTCTAAGAATGAGTTCATAAAATTTAAGGATGGATTCATACATTCTAAGAATGAGTTCGTACAATTTAAGAATATTTTCATAAACTCTATGAATAAGGTCGTATAATTAATATATGGACTGTCATATTCTAAGAATGAGTTCGTACAATTTAAGAATCTTTTCATACGTTCTAAGAATGAGGTCGTAGTATGTATTGACATATTCTAAGAATGAGTTCTTAGATTTTAAGTATTATTATTAAAATTTTTTTTGACATGAGTATTTACGAATTTTTGTTCTTAAATTCTACGAAAACGTTCTTTGGAGAGCTTTTAAGTTTGTAAAATATGTGTACTTTTTCGTAGAAAATATGTACTTTTTTGGTTCAGTGTACGAATAATAACACTTGAAGACTGAACAAACAAAGCGCCTTATTTCCATTTTTCATTTTTCAGTGTTTGATGCAATGTGGTGGTTCAGACAACATTACACATGGTGTCTTCAATAGAAACTACTAAAACGTCATATTTCCCATAAAAACGATCCGTCAAAATCAAAATTTCGTAAAAATCGGAAATATTTCCTCCTAATTTTTTGTGCTTGGGAATTTTAGTAACGCCAAATTAAAACTTTAAATTGTGGCTATTTGACTCTGTCAACGTTTTTTCGGTTTCTGAAAAATTTTTGAAAGTGGAAATAAGGCGTTTTGTTTATTCAGCCCTCACTTCTAATTCCAGGGACGTAACTGTTATAAGAAATATGACAAAAAGGTCCCATTTAACTATTAGTACTGATGTATTAAAATATTGGTTATAATTAACCATTACCGTAAGATATACTTTATGTTGGTCACCATAAGCATTATAAATGAGAGAAATATTTTTGGTTACGAATAACCATTAAGTCAACCAAAAATTTTTTTGGTTGCCAATAAAAGTTACTAACAGAAAATTATGTTGCTATGTTATGTATTAAAATATAACTCTTATCAGAACATAAATGTTTATTTAAATACATAATACATCGAGTGGGTCACCTATAACTAAAAAATTATATTACTTGAGATAATGGTTATTTTTGTTGACTTAATGGTTACTAATAACCAAAAAAATTTTTGGTTGACTTAATGGTTATTCGTAACCAAAATAATATATCTCTCATTTATATTGGTTACGATGTCCAAATAAAATACCTCTTACGATAATGGTTAAAAATTCCCTAAAACATATAAAGTGAATTTTCGCGTAACCTTTTCGTCTGAATAACAATTATTTTCGGTCCCTGTCTAATTCTGTACGAAGACTAACACTTTTGACTTGTATTCACTTTGTGTCTGACGGAAACTAATACTTTTAGGTAGTATACACACAAAATGAAAGTATTAGTTTTCGTCCGACACAAAATTAGTGGTGTTAGTTTTCATATGGCATGTCGATATATACATACCTATGTATGTGCACAGGCACCACGGGATTTACCTAATATTTTTATTTCATGTTTAATTAGTACTATCCATTCCTGATAGTTCTGCGTTTACCATTTTTTAATATCTCTTCTAAAGCCACGAATCATTACAATATGGCCCAGGATAGTCATAAGCCAGTTTTTTGCTCTCCTAAACAAACACGAATATCTGGTTTTACAGGCGTCGCGATATGTATGTATACTAGGGTGGGCCAAAAAAAAAATCGATTTATTTTTTGTTCGAAGGGTATACAGAAATTCGAATTCCTGACCATAAATGCATAAGATTAAGTGAAACGTTGTCTAGCTCAAAAATGGTAAAATATTATTAAATTAAGTTATTTACATAAATGGCAAATTGAACGCTCTACAAAAAATTCTTCAGTACTGTTATCGCTGGTCCGGTTTCTCCTACTTAACGCGTTTAAACCGCCAGAACTAAAGGCAATACATTATTTAACAGAATGGTTTGGAACGGTTTATTCAGATGAGATTTGTCCGGCTAACGACCAACGAATATAAAATTAAATTTTACAGACAAAAAAAAAATATGACAAAACTAAGTCAAATTAAAGAAATGATATGATAAGATCATAGATCTAAAAAATATTACAGAGTACAAATTCACTAAAGTACATATCTTATCAACAACAAGTACTTTTAACGAAATTCAACTATCAAAAAGATATTCGGCTGCCAAAAATAGAATACCCGTAACAACCACAAATCTAAACATATTTGTTTCGCAGGTGTTCCTAGTGAAGATTTTGGTAAATTTACTTTGCACAATACTTGTAATTGTACTTTATACAATAATTTTTCACAGCGAACCGTTTCACCTTTTCACATATATGCATTTATTTGTGCTCAAAAATAATATGAGAGTAGGAAAATCAGCCAAGTTAAAAATTATTTAGATTTGCCCTGTAAAAAGCAGGTACGCTTACTCGAGACTCCTTGCTAATGCTATTCATTCACCTTTTTTGAAGAACGTTAAATTTTATATTTAAATAACTTAAGTCTATTTAATAATATTTTGCTGTTTTTGCGCTACACAACTTTTCACAAAACCTTATGGGTTTCAGAAATTAGTAAATTTTCGATTTCGAAAAACTTTGTAATGGGCACATTAATGAAACAATTTTGCAACACCTTTTTTGTAGAGCGTCCAATTCCCTGCAAATAATGGAGTAAAAAATTGGTTTTTTGGGTGAGAAGATATGTCTATTCATTTACATAGAACAGGCCTAGGCACTTAGTGGGACAACTGTCCGAAAATCTGAGAAATTCACACAGAACGGGTGAACCGAACATTAAATACCCAGGTAGTATTCTGAACGGGATAGTAATGTTTAGGCCCTACACTGAACCAAAAACGTACATGTTTTTTACGAACAAAGTTTCATAGAAGTTCACGCTGGTTTTTCTTAAAATATAAGAAAAAAATCATAAAATCTAAGATAATTGTCTTACAATTTATGAATGAATACATGCTTTCTGTGGATTTGTTTAGATATTTTACGAAAAAGTACTTATATTCTAGGAAATGTTTTTAAATTTCGACGAAAAGGTTCTTTGGAGAGGTTTTAACGAACAATACTTAAAATCTATGTACTTTTTCATTGGATACATGAACTTTTTTGGTTCAGTGTAGGAGGATTTACCTACCAATTTGTATTATTTTAGCAATTTACTTCCAATTTCATCAGGTATACACCTTCCAATGCTAGTACCAAATTTCATGATTTCGAATTTTCAAAAATGCCTCCCCCTCCATTAAAAAAAATGATCAAAAAATCATAACATAATGACTAGGGGAATCACTTATAAAATTATATCATTTTAGACATTTTAGCTACCGAGATATGAAAATTTATTAGACTTTCGAAATATTCGAATTCGAAAAAGGTTATCATTCGATTTCGCCCATATTTAATAGCAACCTACCTTGGCCAGAAAGTAACCTGTAAACAAAATTTCATGCAAATATCTCAATTTTTACTCAAGTACGGACGGACGGATATGCCTTAATGAACTCCTTTTTTCAACCTAAGAACATCCATATATGCCGATTATTTTGTGCCGTCTCATAGCACTGTTATGTGGACAAAATTATAATACCGCTGTACTAGTACTAGTACGCTATGTATAAAAACGGCCGAGACACTCTCTTCCATTGACATATTTGGTAATTATACTGCATTTATGGCCAGTATTTCCAATTTCTGTATATCCTTCACAGAGCGAAAGGTACCTAATAAAATAGAACAAAAATGATAAGATATCTGTATAGTTTTTCTTCAAGAAGATGTGCTTCTTATTATTGTAGAGACAGTCTTTTTAATGTTATTAAGAAGATTTTCTTTTTAATATTTTAACTGCACGGAGGGAAATCTATGGATGGAACATCCATAATTATTGATATCACATTAAATAAAAATTGATAATTCTGTCCTATCAATGAATATGGATGTTTCATCAATGCTTTTTTGATAAATCAGTATTGAAATAGTATCCATATAAACTATTGATAAATTCTGAATAGTTTAAAAAAACAAAATTTTATATAATTTAACATTTGGTTTCAGTAAGACTCGAACCCTGCTCCTCTGGCACGTTAGCCCAGGATTCTATCATTCGGCTACGGCATTTTATAAAATTTTTAGAAAAATGTTCAATCATAAGAAATTCAAAAAATTTTGAATTAAAAAAAACGCTCCAACAAGTTGTAATATTGTTAGAAAATCCATAGTAAAAATTGTTGAACTATTATGATTATGCGTCCCAGAAAAATTTACATTTCGCCAATATATATTAATGCGCTGTCTCTACCATTATTACTATGCAGTAAATATGGATATGGATATACCGATAATAGAAATTCATATCACGACCATAGATATTGACGTGCCGTTCAAATATATTAACATTCTATCTATAAATATAGAAAATAGTACATAATTTCGAAATGGTTGACATGTCATTTTACTTTTTATTGGGAGCAAATAATATTTGATAACTCGCTCATTCTGAATGAATATTGCATCAAACTCGTCGCTATCAATAGCAATATTGTCACAACATTCAATGCATTTCTCTCAGTGTGAAAAATAAAATGATATTGCCCTCACCGAGAATCGAACTTACAATTTTCGGAATGATAAAGCCAGCTGTTAACCATCAGGCCATCGCTCACTTTTGATTGCTAGCGCCTAATTACTAACATGTGTATAGTTGTTAATGTTTCAAAGGAAAGTCACATAAATATAATTGAGAAGATTTCTTTTTAACATTTCCAATTAGGAAAAAAAGAGAGAGAATCGAACTAACAATTTTTCGAATGCTAAACCCAGCTGCTAACCATCCGGCCATCGTATACTAATAATTGCCAGCGCCTAACTACACCTTTGTACTAAATGTATAGTTTTTTTAATAAGAATTTCTTCTTAAAACCAAAAAGATTTCCCTATTTTCTTCGTTTCCACCGTTGCGACTACCCCTTTGCCCAAAAACTGAGCATGAAGACAATCTTATTAATTTTATTAGGCATTTTTGGCTCTGTGTTCGAAAAAGAAAAAACGAATATCGTTTTTTATGGCCCACCCTAATGTAGACATATGGATATGGGTTCAGCATGATTCCAAACGCGAATTATTAAATTTTATTGGCAATTTTTATGTTATTTTCGAATTTTTTTGGAACTGCACAAAGCAGCATTGGCTTAGCAGCCTAGGACAGAGGCAGGCCAAACTCTTTATAGAACCATCGCAAAGATCATCGGCCATGCTCATAAATCTAAGAAGGGTGGATCTAAGAACCCTCACTGGGTATTATACGGGACAATGTAGTCTACGTTGTCACCTGAGTAAATTGAATCTGTCAGAGGGGAAGTGTCCCTAAGTTACAGGCGCAATGTCTTTGCTTAAGGACAAATCTGCTGTTGCTGGTGGACGACATTATTATAATTAAAATTAAAAATTAAATTTTGTATAGTATATTTATTCCAGCTTCCATCTTTTAGCCTGTGTTAAATGAGCCTTTTTTTTTTATTTGCGGCCAAAGGTAGCTCTTAAACTTTTTTGTACTGAATTTTGATTTTACTTGATCTTTGAAAAAAGTCACCAACGCCAGCTATTATGGACTACCAGTAGTAAACACCTTAAGTAATTTTTCAATCACTGTAATAAGATCTCTGATAGTGAATTATCACCCACCACCAATCTCTATGTAAACCACTTTTTGTAAATGCCTCATAATCCGTCAAATAAAATACCGGCTTATAAAACACTCAATGACTGGCTAATTCATGAATAAATTGGTTCAATGTATATAGTAGCACTGAGCATATGGGCGAGTAATCTGTTGGAATGTTGCGCTAATGGCTCGTGCAGTATAAATGCGTGGCACGCATTCGCGTTGACAAAGCAGCAAAATAAAATTCCCATTCAATAAAACTTAACTATTGGTCTAATTCTCGTGGGCAACAGTAACAGCGGTGAACGTGTTTACCGTCAGTTTGGCAAGTGCAAATTAATTTAATCTCTGATAGAATTTCAGTGATAAGTCGAATTTATAGCAATCAAGAAAGTGTATATATTTAGACATAAATCGTGTTGAAATAGATTTTTGTTACAGATTTTATACATGTTCTTTTCTATAACATTATTAACACGCAAACATTATTTATATGAGCTCTTAAGAGCCTGTTCTGCTTTTTGATTAAGAAATAATAATGCCCGTTTTTCATCATTTGTAAATAGGTATATTACAAAAAAAAAAACAATATTTATATCATTATACACAGTTGTACAAATGTAGTAGACTGGGCCAAACAAAAAAAATTGTGTGTTTTTAAAAAATTATACTATGAAAATTTGCAGATATAGGAAGTTTACAATATTTACAAGGCAGTTAGGAACACAAACGAAACCCCTTATTGATTTTATTTTTCAGAATGGTGAAAAAAACTGCAAATTTTATTTCGAGGATATTTTTGATTCACAGTTTCTCAAAACTCGCCTTCTATGGTTAAAAAAATATATTCCTACATTTGTTGGTATGGGCAATGTCAAATTCAAGGTTTCACCTAACTTTTACTGTAGTTTTTGCGTAATTTACTATAGTTTTGTGTAATTTTTACTATATTTTTTGTGTAATATTACTATATTTTTTATGTACTTTTTACTATATTTATGGGTAATTTTTTACTATATATTTGCCATTTTTAATATATTTTTGTTCAATTTTACTATATTTTTGTGTAATTTTTTTTTGTTGTATTACTGTTAAAAATAAGAATTTTTGGATCCCGAAGGGAAGGGTTTGAACCTGAAAACCACCCCCGTGGATCCACCCTAGTTCTTAGGTTTAAAAGAGGAGTTGATTAAGGCATGTCCGTCGGTCTGTCCGTCTGTGTACACGATAACTTGAGTATAAATTTAGATATTTGCATGCATTTTTGTATACAGGTTACTTTCTAGCCAAGGTAGGTTGCTATTGAAAATGGGCGAAATCGGCTAATAACTACTCCCCTTTTTCGATATCGAAAATTTGTAAAATCGCATAAATTGACATTTCTCGGTGATTTTAAAGGTGTCTTAAAAAAGAATTTAAAGTATACGTGGCACCGCCCATAAATTGATATAATTCGGTAACGTGGCACCGCCCACTTTTATGAGAGGCATTTTTTAATGTTCGACTGGTCATAACTTTTAAACTGATTACGGTAGAGTCATAAAATTTAGCACAAGGTGTACTAGCATTTTAGGGAGTATACCTGATGAAATTGGAAAATTTCGAAAATCACATAAATTGACATAATTCGGTAAGGTAAATAGCTAAAATAGAATAATTTTGTTGGTTAATCCTCCTGGTCATTCTATTCTGATTTTCTGTTAAACTTTAAAAGTGGCGTGAAAATTCGATTGGTTAGAACTTAAAAACTGATTATAGTAGAATGATGAAAATCTGAGTATACAATATTTAGGTTCAAACAAACACAGATTTCCTTACTTAATTGCGTTAAGTTTTATGTTCACGACTTGGTGGGCGCGTTAGCTTAATTCTTGCAATTTTTAAAACTTCAACAAAGCTTTATTCCTATACAAATATTTTGCTTGTTAAATCAACAACTTTGGGACAGTGCGGTGTTAATGGTGTCGTATTTTCCATTGGCACTTAAAAATTAATTTACAATAAAAAGACATAGTCTGGTTGAATGCGTGCGCCACGTTATACGCGATATACACGCATACATATGGGCAAATCCGCAAAACCTTTACATTTTTGGAAACTCGGATGCTACACAAGGGTTAATGAATTAAAGTCGTTAAAAAGCATATGGATATGTATTTAGTTTGTGGTATTGACTATCTTCTCTGATGATATGGATGGAAAAAATTTAGGCAATACGTTTTTTTAGATCTTTGAACAGCGAAAAGCGTCGAATTTTCCGCTTTTTTGTTTGGTATTTTTTCTATAAAATTTTTAGGCATCGATGTATCGCTTTGAAATTTTAAATGGGTGTAGTTTTTGAGACGGACATTTTAAAAATTTAAGCGGGGTTACTACTAAACTAAAAAAAAAAAAACTAATGGCGGCGATATACCAACAGGTTATCATAACCTCTAACGAGATTTTTGCCGAGCTTCTCTTTCCAACTTGTGGTGTGTTGCTTTTGAGTTTTTCCTACAAGTTGGCGGGACCTACAGTTTTTTGCCGACTCTGAACGGCACTTGCAAAGCAAATAAATTTTTTGCTGAGAAGCTTCTCATGGCAGAAATACACCCGGAGAGTTTGTCAAACTACTGCCGAGGGGCGACCCCGTTTAGAAAAATTCTTTTTCTAAATAATTTTTTGATGTTACTTTTGCCGGGCATCGAACCGCCACGACTTGGTGTAGAAGGCCGAACACTTAACCGCTACACCACGGCGGCCGCCGGGCTTACTATGCTTCTCCAAAATTCATCAATGAAAGTATCGATACTCTTTTTGGCCCATTTTCAATATTTGTGCTTATACGTTTTTGAGGCGACAGAGCATTAAAATTTTGGTTGTACGCGATGATAGCCTAAATATTATACAGCAAAACTTTGTATGGTTTTGAGTTTGATGTGCCCTTTTTAGTTTTGAAGGTAGAGGCAGAATTTCAAGGTACTTTGGTGCGTACCTTTTTTACGGTAGCATGCTTTTTTGTTGGCACCGCAATAGTTTTTTTTTTATCACGTGGTATTCTTTTGTAATTCGTTGTCCTACATCAGAGTAGTATAAAACCAAATGCCTCATATTGAAAGATTGACATAACGAATATTATTGAAATTTATACAATAGACAAATATGGGCAATTTTCGAGAGATATCAGAAACCGTATTTATTTAAATACTTCCAAATTTATTTTTATTTAAATGTCTATGAACTAAAAAACAAATTTAGTACACTTCTTCTTCTTGCCGGCTTGAGGTCAGCTTTTTTTACCAAAATGAAACTTAAGATTTCTTCTTTTTGTTATTACCAATATATTTCGGTCACCTACGGTAACCGTCCTCAGGGTACACTATACGAAATATATAAAACATAAATTATAATAACAATCACATATATTTTGCATAGTGTACTGAGGACGGTGAAAAAATCCGTGACCTCAAGCCGGCAAGAAGAAGAATTGTTAAATAAAAAGGTCGCAAAAACCAATATTTCAAATTTATTACATTTATTACAACAAAAAAAACTGATTAAAGAAAACACGAATTCTCCCAAAATTTTAATGATAACTTTGCCGAATTTGTAGTGCCTTTTTTCTAGTATAAGTTGTTAAAATACTTTTTTTTTTTAGAAAAATTCCACATTTTCAACTATTTCTCGAAAATGGGGTTCGGGTATCAAAATTTGTTTACCGTAACATACTTGACACATATATCTACATCCGGTTAGAATTTCAAAACAATCGGTAAAGGAGTGCCTCAACTTAACATATTTCAAATAAATGTTTGACGGTTTTTCTGGTTTTACTTTTATCGATATATCTAAAACCGGTTTTCGAATATCGACAATTTTTTCAAAACATTCTCCGTTTATTTTTCAGTATGTTGCTAAAAATTCAAGACGATCGGTAGTTAGGTTATTTATAATCAACTTCTCTTTAAAAAATATTTATCGGTTTTTCGGTTCTATATTTTTAACGATGTTTTCAAAACCAAATGTCGGGAATAAAAAAAGTTGGCCTGAATATGAGTTGATTTAGCGATGTCCGTCAGTCTGTCTGTTTGAATGCAAACTAGTCCCCCAGTTTTTGAGATATTTGGCTGAAATTTTGTATGCGGCCACCATTTTCATTGTCGGAACCAGCAAGATCGGACCGATATTAAAGAACTGTTCAGCCAAAGGTGGTACACATTTAAGAGATTCCTATAAGGCCATTTGTATAGGGTACTAAAAAAATTTTATAAATTTTAGTAGGCAATGACCGTATATATGATTAAAATTTGCTTTGATTGCTTGTCAGTTATTAATTTTACATGCTATGGAATTAGCTGTTCGAAAAACGATTGTGGACAAATTTGTGGAAAATCCAACTTGGTCAGTAAATAAAATAGCGAAAGCTATAAAGTATCAAAAAACAACTTTTTGTAGGGTATTAAAACGTTATAAAGAAACTATAAGCTTTGACAAATTTGCCAAAAAAGTGATGATTTGGCAAGCAATATGCAGTACGTGACATCAACAACAATGACCACTGAATTGTATATGAAAGAGTGTCTACAGAATTGCATATTGCCGTTTATATGTCATCTCCGGTATGCAGTAAAGTTTTGGCCAGACTTAGCGAGTTTCCATTACGCGAGGGCAGTCCTTGGTTGAAATGTTGGTACAAACAAAATATTGGCGATATAGTGCCAAAGGAATTGAACCCGCCGAATTGTCCGCAACTCCGCTCCATCGAAAAATATTGGGCAATTGGTAGATACAAATTAAGGAGAAGTGGAGGCTTTATCAATAAAGCTGAATCAATGCGTCTTAAGTGGAACAAATTTGATGCCAAAGTGAACACACCGGATGTTCAACGTTTGATGTCGTCCGTCAAGCGGCATGCTCGAAATTTCATATATAGCAATGAAATATAAAACTTGTATTCACTTTTTTATAGCTTAAGCATCACACTTTTGATTAAAGTATTAACCATTTTCCCGCGAATATTGGTTTTAATGATATAAGATGTTTTGCGTGTACCAAATTTGGTTGAACAGTTCTTTACATATAGCTCCAATACAATCGATTGTTCCGACAAACGGAATTACTCCTGTAATCAAGTTATGCTATTTTTAAATGTGAAATATCGATGTTGAAAATCATTGAGGTGGAATAAATATTTCACTAGCCCCCATACAATCGATTGTTCCGATAAACGGATTTTGGTAGATAATTCCTGTAATTATATAGGTAGGAACGTGAAATTTCGTAAATATCGCTCTTTTAGAATGTGGAATGTCGATGTTAAAAATCAATGAGATTGGACCAATATAACACATAGCGCCCATATAATCGATAGTTCCGATAATTTCGGTATGAGCTAAAGTTAAATTCACACAGGCTGTACTGGGGATCGAACAGTGAAAATCGTGACGCTTATTCATGAAAGGTATATAGCCTTCGGCACAACCGAAGACAGCTTGGCTTACTTGTTTTTTGCAAATAATCAACACTATGGTGGATTTGCCCACATACATTTTATACTGTAATGCAATCGAAGGGAGTTCGCCTCAATTAACTGTTTAGCGCATGCTCCAAATAGTCAAATGTTACACTAAACATAAAACGTACATGTTTTAAAAAAAAAACAAGTAAGGAAAGCTGTCTTCGGCTGTGCCGAAGGCTAAATACCTTTCATGAATAAGCGTCACGATTTTCACTGTTTGATCCCCAGTACAGCCTGTGTGAATTTAACTTTAGCTCATACCGAAATTATCGGAGCTATCGATTATATGGGGACGATGTGTTATATTGGTCCAATCTCATTGATTTTTGACATCGACATTCCACATTCTAAAATAGCAACATTTACGAAATTTCACGTTCCTACCGATATAATTACAGGAGTTATCTACCAAAATCCGTTTATCGGAACAATCGATTGTATGGGGGCTATGTTAAATATTTATCCAATCTCGATGATTTTCAACATCGATATTTCACATATAAAAATAGCAATAAGTCCAAAATTTCACGTTCCTACGTGTTTAATTACAGGAGTTATAGCCCAAAATCCGTTTATCGGAATAATCGATTGTATGGGAGCTATGTGAAATATTTATCCCATCTCTATGAGTTTCAACATCGATATTTCACATATAAAAATAGCAATACTTACAAAATTTCACGTTCCTACGTGTTTAATTACAGGAGTTATAGCCCAAAATCCGTTTATCGGAATAATCGATTGTATGGGAGCTATGTGAAATATTTATCCCATCTCTATGAGTTTCAACATCGATATTTCACATATAAAAATAGCAATACTTACAAAATTTCACGTTCCTACGTATTTAATTACAGGAGTTATAGCCCAAAATCCGTTTATCGGAATAATCGGTTGTATGGGAGCTATATGTTATATTGGTCCGATCTTGCTGGTTCCGACAAATGATTCCTATATTGGAAAATGGTGGCCGCATACCTAATTTCAGCCAAATATCTCAAAAACTGAGGGACTAGTTTGCGTTCAAACAGACAGACAGACAGACGGACAGACGGACATGGCTACATCAACTCATCTCGTCATCCTGATCATTTCGGTATACTTATTGATGGGTCTATCTCTTCTTCTTCTCATATTTACAAACATCGGACCAAAGTTATAATACCATTTCATGTTCATGAAAGGTATAAAAAGTTTCATAGAAGTTCACGCTGATAGTTCTTACACAGAGCCAACACTGCCTAATAAAATAGAACAAAAGTCATATGATATCTCTATAGATTTTCTTCAAGAAGAAGTTCTTTTTATTTTTGAAGAGAAAATCTTATAAATCTTTACAAAGAGAAATCTTGCAAAAAACGTACTGATTTCTTAGGGTTCTTAACAAGAAGATTCGACTTATTAATGTTTTCAAAGGGAAAACATATTTCCGCGTAATTGTATGTGTTAATAAGACGATCTTAGGGTTCCTAACAAGAAGATTTGACTTATTAATGTTTTCAAAGGGAAAACATATTTCCGCATAATTGTATGTGTTAATAAGACGATCTTAGGGTTCCTAACAAGAAGATTTGACTTATTAACAGATTTCCGCATAATTGTATGTGTTAATAAGATTTGACTTATTAATGTTTTCAAAGGGAAATCTTGCAGAAAACGAACTGATTTCTTAGGGTTCCTAGCAAGAAGATATGACTTATTAATGTTTTCAAAGGGAAATCTTGCAGAAAACGAACTGATTTCTTAGGGTTCCTAACAAGAAGATTCGACTTATTAATGTTTTCAAAATGAAATCACATATTATTGAGAAGAAAATAAAAATTATATTTCAGAGTTCTTATATTGTCTTCGAGAACTTCAGATTATCAGTTACGATTCAGTTTTAGATTTCTCTTGTATTGCCTTTACCTTCTTATGTTGCCTTTTTATATTTCCTTCAAGCCATCTCACCGCACTCTTCCTTACATTGCCTTCCACACTTGCCATATTGCCTCCACCGCGAATCGAACTAACCACATATTGAATGCTGAACACAGGTGCTTACCATCGAGCCATCGGGTACTTCTAAGTAAAATCTTCATACAATTATGCGGAAATCAGTTAATAAGTCAGATCTTCTTGTTAGGAACCCTAAGATCATCTTCTTGTTAAGAACCCTAAGAAATCGGTCCGTTTTCTGCAAGATTTTCCTTTGAAAACATTAATAAGTCAAATCTTATTGTTAGGAACCCTAAGATCATCTTATTAAAATAAGAAGTTTTTCTCTTTCAGCTTTTTTTCAATATTTTGACAGAAATTTCGAGAAGATTTTCTTATTAATAACACATATAAAAAGAAATCGCAAAGAAAAAAGAAGAAATTGCACTTGATAATATCAATAAGAATTTCCTCATTAAACCAAATAGATTTGCGTATGTTTTTTTTTCGTTTCCGCCGTCTTGACTACCCCTGAGCCTGAAAACCGTTCATAAAGACAATCTTATTAATTTTATTAGGCATTTTTGGCTCTGTGTAGAATAAAAGAAAAAAATTGTTTACATAATTTAAGAACAAGTACTTCTAAAAAACATTCTTAAATTTTCTATGGTTCAGTGTAAATTTTTTATTTTTAGCCTACATATTTCATGGCTTACCTGTTAAACTGTTACCACTTGTTAACTGTTGAAATTTATTTGCGAATTACTGGGCTGACTAGGTTCATACTTATACTTGTACGCATGTGACCGACCTTGTCAATTATAAAACGCAAAAGTTGTACACAAAAGAGATAGTAGACAAATAAATCGAATATAAAACACAAACTAATAATAAAATAATACAAAAACTACTTTACACAATGACAAGTGCTTTTGCTGCCACTTCACGTGTTCCACATTTGCAAGTCAATTCATAATGTCAAAGTGTTATAAAAACCTCAGGAATTTACTTAACTTTTTAACTTATAAACGAATGCGCACAAAACAGTATTAATTACTAACTCTTTGCAAAGCGCTGTGAAAAGGGATTTACAATTAGAGTTGGTTGTTGTTGAAATTGAACTAATAAATCTGTTTTAGTAAAAGGTATTTGAAATGTCACAAATAAAAAAAAAATTTTGTTGGTAGTTGAAAGCACATACCTACATACGTGCCTTTATAATGGTATACAAAAATTTGGCCTAGATGCATTTTCAAATTTTTCTCTTTGGTTGACACATTTTCGCAAACAGCTTTGCAATAAAAAATCAGAGAGGTGTCAACCCAGTAAACAAATTCTGAGTGATAATACCTAAGTGGCAACGCTATCTACATACAAAATGTATCAATACCGGTTAAGCCGTTTCTGACATAATGTGGATAAACAATTTTTTTTATGAATCGACGACTAAGAGAAAGGTCACTCTAGGGCGTTCATTATCAAAATTGAAGAACATTATTTGGCATCTACTTGAAAGTTGGCATCTACGTGAAATATTTTTTTTTTTTTTTTTAATATAAAAATTAGTTTGGAAGCAGTGCCTCTGACCATGGTATCTACTTCACAACATATATATGTATGAATATGGGGTGATGTATGTACGTATGTTTGTTTAATAAGTTGCAACCATCAATTCATTAATCAGTTCGAAACAGTCAACTAATTGTCAATCAAGCAATTCACCGACACAAAACAAATGTTGGCAATTGATTTTTTTAATTGATATTTTTTTTTAATCAATGAATTTTCGAACCAAACGCCTTTTTAATAGTTGTAAACATAGTTTTATGTGTGTATATGTAAAACTAAAAAAAAATTAAAATGTAAGCCGCTTAATTGGACAACTAAGTTTTAATTGCTCTAAACCGCCATAACAAAGTGCTGATGGGTTCTTGTTTAAATCAGGTGCTCATAGTCATAAATAAAATTTAGTGAAAAAACTTAAACAAAAACAAAAACAAGTGCCCCTATATATATCTGGGTCATTCCATTTCAAATTGGCGGAGTATCAAATGAAAATATATAGTATTTTTATTGAAACTCATTCCTCATTTTGAAAATGGGTGATCTTCCACTCAGCTGTCGATTGCAATATACCGTTATTGTTGTTCCTTTGGCGCTCAATGGGTTAACTAATGTCATACATGCTAAAAGCAAACACTATTTTTTGATGAAGTTTATAGTTTTAAGAAAACGGTGCATCACTTTGATTCCATTAGTGTAATTACTATATTTGTTTTCCTAAAAACTGCTAAAATAACTTGCATGCACTGTCTAATTGATGCTTGTAACATCTTGAGACATTAATTTTTCATTAGCTTGCAATTAAAACTTCTTTAATTAAAATATCACTTAAATATAATTCTAGATGTTGAGTATATTACTTTTGTACATTAAAAAGTTTTTACATTTTTGGACACTCGGATAAAAAGCATATGGATATTTAGTTTGATGTATTGACTATCCTCTTTGATGCTATGGATGGAAAAAAGAAAGACAATAGGGGTCTTCTCTATCGCACGAAAAAACACGATCAACTTTTTCACTTTTATGTACTAAACTGGCGCACTTTTAGTTTTTGTAAATTATATTTTTTTATAAGTATCTTAATTCCACTTCACTCAATCCCAAACTTCAGTTTAACACTTGATTAAATACAAAGATACAGATTTCTTTTATTATAATAGTGTTTAAGCGACATAACATGGTTTCGTTTATTTCATCTGCATTACATATTATTGTAATTCGCAGATAATTTATGGAGTATTCGGAATACATAGCTTATAGTCGCAGTCACAAAACGTGGTTTTTCACAAGCAAAATGGGGTAAGCCAATAGCCGCCAATGCCTCAGAGCCCAAGCGCCCACCACCAAATAATAAATATAAGGTGTAACAAAACACAAGTGGTTTTTCACAAGCAAAATGGGGTAAGCCAATAGCCGCCAATGCCTCAGAGCCCAAGTGCTCACCACCAAATAATAAATATAAGGTGTAACAAAACACAAGTGGTTTTTCACAAGCAAAATGGGGTAAACCAATAGCCGCCAATGCCTCAGAGCCCAAGTGCTCACCACCAACAATTTTGAGGGGTTTTCTAAGGAAGTGAGAATAGGCAACGATGCATTCTCAGAGCCAAAGTGCTCGCCCCAATTAATACATACAGAGTGTCAATACCAAAACCTAGTCCACTAGAATTGATGGTATATACCAATAATTAAAAAGAACCAAACACAGTCCATGAGACTTGATGGAATATAAAAATAATAAAATAAATAAAATTAAAAAGACTTTGGTTGAGGTGGGATTCGAACCGGCAACCCCGGCCAACTCCCTCAACCATATAATATAGCAACAACAATAATAATAAACTGCTCGCCGCCCACCATTTAACTCCAGCTTAGATAAATAGTTTTTTTTTATTCATGTATATATGTTTATAAATACTTAAAAAAATATGTAAAAATATATCAAACTGTTTCAAAATATGTTTCAAAAACGTCATAGATAGGTTGTTTTTGAATCAAATTCTTAGATACAGCGTTGGTGGAAAAAAGTATTAAAGAGAGTGTTATTTATACAAATTTTGATATATGTAGGGAGTTTTTGAAAAATATTTTGAAATAGGGCGACCTACCACCCAGTCGTCGATTCATACCTTATAAGCTTTATATTTATAAGTACATACCATGTACAAAGTATTATCGAAAATTCGACTAATAAAATCTGGTGGTGGTGACTGGAGGGGGTCGTGCGGTCGCTAGCCCCGTACCCCTCATCCTAACATTTCGGGGACGCCCCTGAAAATATACCGCCTATACCTCATTTTATTCAATTTTCTTTCCATCGGTGCATATTTTCAGAATAATTTTCACAAATTTAGTTGGAATTGCATCTATGTAGACTTTCTAACACCTGACTCCCAAACAGGAGTACAAGGCAAAGCGCTTACAGTTCCGCATTTAAAGTACACTCACTATACGTCTTCCCGAATACTCCAAAGGACATTAGTTGGGTGTACGGAATCAAGTCGCGATAGATACCACGAAATAAATCCCAAATGAAATAAGTCCCAATGAAATAAATCCCACCAAAAATGAAATAAGTCCCAACTTTAAGAAATGTGGTGTGTTGCTTTTTTCAGTTTTTCCTACAAGTTGGCGGGGCCTACAGTTTTTTGCCGACTCCGAACGGAACTTTCAAAGCAAATGAATTTTTTGCTGAGAAGCTTCTCATGGCAGAAATACACCCGGAGAGTTTGTCAAACTACTGCCGAGGGGCGACCCCGTTTAGAAAAATTCTTTTTCTTAATAATTTTTGATGTTACTTTTGCCGGGCATCGAACCACCACGACTTGGTTTAGAAGGCCGAATACTTAACCGCTACACCACGGCGGCCCTGCATAAACAGGGAAGAAAGAGTTGGGTAGAAGGGGGCGAGTGGGGGGCGGTACGCGCGCGGCCGCGTTCCGGCGTACAGCTCGCGCCGCGCCGGGCCGCGCCGTGGCCCCTTTCCTCTTCCAACTCTTTTTTTCCTTCCTGCGGGTTATATCTTACCTTTTCATAATCTCTACATATAATATGTATGTATCTATGTTTGTGGATGTATCACTTGAAAACCGCTGATTGGAACTTTAAATTTAAATTTAAGATATCGATTAGTCCGATAACTCAACCGATTTCAAAGTTATCTGTCGATATCTAAGTTATAGGCCAATATTTGAACCAAAAGGACCTTTGGCGATCAAAATCAACTGTTTAAAACACCCCAGTTAATGAAAATATGTTCTTTTTGGAACATATTGACACAACAATATCAGTTGCAGTCTTCGGAGATGGCGGTTGTTTTGCTAAAATCTTACCTTACAACAGTTATAGAAACAGTTACAAAAACGTGAAAGCTTGTTAAATTGCAATTTTAAGAGAAATGAAATAAGTCCCAATGAAAATGAAATAAATCCCAATGGTAAAAAATAATAAATTGTAGTTTTAAGAGAAATGAAATAAGTCCCAACAAATATGAAATAACTCCCAATGCTGGAAAATGAAATAACTCCCAACGAAATCTCGTTGGGAGTTATTTCATTATGAAAATATTTGGCACTTATTTCATTTTTTTTGGGGATTTATTTCGTGGTACCGTCGCGATACAAATAACTCTGCCGGAAAAATTTCTACTTCTGAAATGGTGCGCCCCTAGTTCATATGGATCCACTACTTCAGGCGCGTAATTCGGGAAGAGGTCCGCATCTTAGTGCAATTTTTTTTCTGTGGCTCAGTTAAAAAGGAAAATTTGGAGTATAAATCCCAAACTCATGGGATAATATTTTTTGATTTCTGTATTATGTCCGACAGATATTCGAAATAACAAAAATTATATAAGGGATAGGTATCTGAAATTTTAAGATTGAGGTCTATATAGTAATGCATCCACTAGGTTTATTAATTTTAGAGTAATACCTGCTCATATAAGTATATAGACAGAAAATCTCTTGCTTTGGATTATATTGGCTTAATAATAATCCCTCCTATACATTTTTCTGAAATATCTACAATGTCAAGATATCGGACCAATTATGTATAATTGTTATTTATTTTATGTAAAGAAATGTTTTTTAAAAACTTAACCCGTTTAAAACCCATACAGTTTCGATGTGAGATTTATAACTATAAAATTAAATTGGGTAAAAGAACATAAAGCGCACAGTAACGGAAGGAAAGTTTGACGTCGAGAAGCTGCGCACGACACAGACAGTTGACAATTTCTCCACTCGACTCTCACACCTGCTATCGGAGAGCAATCCTCGACCTAACGATGCAACCGAGCAATGGAAGCATATCTCTCACTCATTACGTACCGCCGCTGAGGCCACTATAAGGTTCCAGCGAGCCCGCAAAAACAACTGGTACGATGAGGAATGCAGCACTGCCTCGGACAAAAAGGACGCTGCCTACAGGGAGACGTTGCGAACGGGCGCAACCCGCAGTGTATGGCAACGCTATCGTGAGGCAAAGAAGGAAGAGAGACGCCTTTTCAGAAAAAAGAAACGTGAGGCCGAAAGGCGTGAGTGTGAGGAGCTTGAGATACTGGCTGACAGGAATGATGCCCGAAAATTCTATGAAAAGATCCGGCGGATGACGGAAGGTTTTAAGACCGGGGCAAGTTCCTGTAAGGACAATAATGGCGACCTGGTAACCGACGTACAGAGTGTACTTAAATTATGGAGGGAGCACTTCTCCTCACTGCTAAATTGCGAGGGAGACGTCGAACCCGATACCCCAATCCCTGACGATGGAAAAGTCGTCCCACCACCTGACTATGATGAAAAACAACAAAGCGCCTGGAAAAGACGGACTACCCGCCGAGCTGTTCAAACACGGAGGCGAAGAGCTGGTAAAAAGCATGCATCAGCTCTTATGCAGAATATGGTCAGACGAGTGCATGCCTCCAGATTGGAATTTAAGTGTGCTCTGCCCAATCCACAAGAAAGGCGATCCCGCTAACCGCACCAACTACCGCGGAATCAGCCTTCTTAATATCGCGTATAAGGTCCTTCTAGCGTATTGTGTGAAAGACTGAAGCCCATCGTAGACAAGCTGATTGGACCTTATCAGTGTGGCTTTAGACCTGGTAAGTCTACCATCGACCAGATTTTCACGATACGCCAAATCCTGGAGAAGACCCATGATAAAAGAATCGACACACACCATCTCTTTGTCGATTTCAAAGCCGCTTTTGACAGCGCAAAAAGGAGTTGCCTGTATGCCGCCATGTCTGAATTTGACTTCCCTGCAAAGCTTATACGGCTTTGCCAAATGACGTTGAGCAATACTAACAGCTCCGTCAGAGTCGGGAAGGACCTCTCTGAGCCATTTGAAACCAAACGAGGCTTCAGACAGGGCGACTCCCTTTCGTGCGATTTCTTCAACCTGATGCTGGAGAAGATAATTCGAGCAGCAGAGCTAAACCGCATTGGTACAATCTTTTACAAGAGCGTGCAATTGCTGGCGTATGCCGATGATATTGATATCATTGGCCTTAACAACCGCGCCGTAAGCGCTGCCTTCTCTGGACTGGATAAAGAAGCGAAAAAAGTGGGTCTTGCGGTCAACGAGGACAAGACGAAGTATTTGCTGTCATCAAAGGAAGAATCGGCGCACCTGCGCCTTGGCAGCCACGTCACTGTTGATAGTTACAAATTTGAAACTGTGAGGGACTTCGTCTATTTGGGAACCAGCATTAACACCGAAAATAATATCAGTCTATAAATCCAACGGAGAATCACTCTTGCGAACAAGTGCTACTTTGGACTGAGTAGGCAATTGAGAAGTAAAGTCCTCTCTCGAAGAACAAAGATCGCGCTCTATAAGTCTCTCATCATACCTGTCCTGATGTATGGCTCAGATTCATGGACAATGTCAAGAGAAGATGAGATGGCCCTTGGAGTATTTGAGAGAAAAGTTCTCCGGAAGATTTATGGTCCTTCCCGTGATGCCGACGGCGAGTATCGAAGGAGATTTAACGATGAGCTGTACGAGCTTTACGCAGATCTGACCATAGTCCAGCGAATTAAAGCCCAAAGGCTCCGCTGGCTGGGTCACGTCATGCGAATGGACAAAGAAGCTCCAGCCCAGAAGGTTTTCCAATCGTCACCCGAATTCGGCAGCAGAGGAAGGGGGAGGCCTCGACTGAGATGGAAACAACAGGTGGAGGATGACTTGAACTCCCTTGGGGTTTCCAATTGGCGTCAGTTATCGCTAAAAAGGAATGACTGGCGTGCTTTGATAGGCGACGGCCAAAATCGCTTAGGCGGTTAAGCGCCAATAAATGATGATGATGAAAAGAACATAAATTCAAGAATACTAAAGTCCTGCTTGTAGTTGCCTACAAACTAATTTTCGGGTACATTAGGGTGATTCAAATAAAAAAATTGGTTTTTTCGGTCTTACCCCTTGAAAAGTAAGGTATTAATGAGAAAATAAGCCTCGCAACAAAATTTGCTTTGTAGCTTAACCTTTAGGGGTAGCTGTTTTTTTCACTTTTCCCATACATTTTGTATAGGGAAATGGGGTCTTTTTCAAAGAAATTTTTCCTTTTTTAAAATTTATTTCAAAAACCTTTACATATTCTTAAAGTGGAGGCTTTGAAGTTTCCAAAATGGTAAGCCGGGTGCTTGTTGTAAAATATAGACCAGGCCTAGGCACCTAGTGGGACAATTGTCCGAAAATTTGAGAACCAAATTATTACGCTCTTTCTTCTGTCTCTCGATCAATGAAATTGTTGCTGCGCTTGTGAGAGCGCTATAATCTCACCGACCAATCAATGGATGTCGTTGGTTATGCTCAGCCACTCACTTGCAAGCAATGACTGATGATTGGCTCTTTCACTAATACCCCTCGCTTTCAATTCTGCCGGGCCCTGATATAGACCTACCAGCAGAACTTGACAAAAACTACCCGATACTTTGAAAGTAGCCGATGCTTAAAAGTATCGATACCAAAGTAGTAACTACTCAAGAGTACTCGATACTGCCCAACACTAGCCTAAATTTTAAACCCGCCTAAAGTTTAAACAATTTTTTAAACTTTTTGAATATTTTAAGTCAAAAGTTTAAAAGAATTTCAATTTCTTTCGGTTTCGATTTAAGATCTAAATGAAAAAGCAGTATAAATTTTGTTTTTGGTTTGTTTTGAATGTAATTGAATTTTGGCCACAAAAACTTTATGTGCGGCATAGCTCAGCGGCAGAGCAGTCGGCTGTGACTCCTAAGCATTTTCATTAGAATCCTGCCAAGTAACACATTTTTTTAATTTTATTTATTCTTACAACTTTCGGTTTAAAATTAAAACTTTTCGGTTTACAATTAAAACTTTTTGGTTTGAAAATTAAAACTTTTCGGTCTACAATTTTTGTTTTGTTTTCATTTATTTATGAAATCTTATTCAAGATTGATTTTTGGTTCGAATCCCCGCTTACGGACAAAAAATTTATTTTATCCTTAAAAAATTATTAAAACATTTCTGGTTTATAATTGAAACACTATTCATTAAGCCAATTTTTTTGAAAACAAGTCTAGATTGAAATTGAAACTAAATTTGGTTTGGTCATATATATAGTCCAAAAAAGTTTAAAATTTTTAACCGTGTACCAAGACCCACTTGAAATGGAAAAAATTATCAAAAAGAAAATATGGTAAGAAAAGCGACAGCAAACATATGCGAAACTTTTGGTACCTGTAGGAGTGGTAGAAGGAGAAATTGTGGTGTTTTCAAATGTTAGGATGAGGTATTGCGCTTTTTATAAACACCAAAAAAAGGATAGGCATGAAAGCTGTAACGCTACAAGATTTGGTTTTAATCTTTAATTGCCAATAAATAAGGTGACCATCCGTCCTCCTTTGAGGAGGATTGTGCTCCGAAAATGCGTCTTGTCCTCCGAAAAATTTGTGTCCTCCTTTTTGACGATTTCGTCCTCCTTGTCCTCCTTTTTTGACGACTTTATACTCCTTTTTACAACCTTTATATTAAGTCGCTTTCTTGTTTGCACCACAATTTTCATACGAATTTGTGGAATCTTGCAGTCTTTTTAGGTAACTTCCCTTTGAGCTAGAGACTTGAAACTTGGAACATAGTTCATAACTCCGTGACAAAGCAATGTGAATGAAAAAAGTATCCGCTAGGTGGTGAAATTGAGATCCTTGCGATCGACTTTTGATTAACTTCCGGCAACCTAGGGACTTGAAACTTAGCACGTATTTCGGGCACGGTGACTACAATTTGTCGGTATAATTGAAAATCTTTGAAACACAGGGGAAATCTTGCGATCGATTTTTGAGCAACTTCCCGGTAAACTATTGACTTGAAACTTTACAAATTTGTCGGAACCCGTGGACAATGCAATCCCTCATCAAAAAAATTTCGATAAGTTGGGCACGGATCGAGATATTTCGAAGACTATTTTGAAGTTGAGAATCATGCGATTGACTTTTGACTAACTTCCTGGTAACATAGGAACTTGAAACTTGGCATTTAGATGATAGAACGCTGGCAATACAATTTGTAAAACTCAAAATTCCAATAGGTGCCGCGCTGGTCGATATAATTGCAAATCTTTTAAATGTTTTAAAACAAACGCAGGGGGAATCTTGCGATCGATCTTTGAGTAACTTTCCGGTTAGCTAGAGACATCAAACTTGGCGCATTTGTCGGACCCCGTTGACAATGCAATATTTTTATACCTTTCATGAACATGAAATGGTATTATAACTTTGGTCCGATGTTTGTAAGTATGAGAAGAAGAAGAGATGGACCCATCAATAAGTATACCGAAATGATCAGGATGACAAGCTGAGTTGATTTAGCCATGTCCGTCTGTCCGTCTGTCTGTTTGTATGTGGCCACCATTTTGTAATATAGGAATCGTTTGTCGGAACTGACAAGAACGGACCAGTATAACATATAGCCCCCATACAACCGATTGTTCAGATATAAGGTTTTTTGGCCAAAACTTCCGCAATTAAAAAGTTAGGAACGTAAAATTTTGCAACTTGAGTACTTTCTATTTATGTAGTGTATATAGTGAAAATCAACGAGATCGGGCAAATGTAACATATAGCCCCCATACAACCGATTGTTCAGATATAAGGTTTTTTGACCAAAACTTCTGCAATTAAAAAGTTAGGAACGTAAAATTTTGCAACTCGAGTACTTTCTATTTACGTAGTATATATAGTGAAAATCAACAAGATCGGGCAAATGTAACATATAGCCCCCATACAACCGATTGTTCAGATATAAGGGGTTTTGGCCAAAACGTCTGCAATTAAAAAGTTAGGAACGTAAAATTTTGCAACTCGAGTACTTTCTATTTATGTAGTGTATATAGTGAAAATCAACAAGATCGGGCAAATGTAACATATAGCCCCCATACAACCGATTGTTCAGATATAAGGTTTTTTGACCACAACTTCTGCAATTAAAAAGTTAGGAACGTAAAATTTTGCAACTCGAGTACTTTCTATTTACGTAGTATATATAGTGAAAATCAACAAGATCGGGCAAATGTAACATATAGCCCCCATACAACCGATTGTTCAGATATAAGGTTTTTTGGCCAAAACTTCTGCAATTAAAAAGTTAGGAACGTAAAATTTTGCATCTCGAGTACTTTCTATTTATGTAGTGTATATAGTGAAAATCAAAAAGATCGGGCAAATGTAACATATAGCCCCCATACAACCGATTGTTCAGATATAAGGTTTTTTGGCCAAAACTTCTGCAATTAAAAAGTTAGGAACGTAAAATTTTGCAACTCGAGTACTTTTTATTTATGTAGTGTATATAGTGAAAATCAACAAGATCGGGCAAATGTAACATATAGCCCCCATACAACCGATTGTTCAGATATAAGGTTTTTTGGCCAAAACTTCTGCAATTAAAAAGTTAGGAACATAAAATTTTGCAACTTGAGTACTTTCAATTTATGTAGTGTGTAGAGGAAAATCAAGAAGATCGGGTAAATATAACATATAGCCCCATACAACCGGTTGTTCCGATATAAGGTTTTTTGGCCAATACTTCCGCATTTAAAAAGTTAGGAACGTAAAATATTGCACCTTTAGTACTTTCTACATATGTAATGTGTATAGTGTAAGTCAGTACAATTGAACACGTACATATAATATATAGCCTCCATACAATCGATTGTTCCGATAACTCGGATCCTATTATTTTGTAAGTTTTTTTAAATTATAACAAAGATGTGTAATGTGTATAGTAAATATAGTTAAATTGAAACAGGCTGTACTGGGGATCGAACAGTGAAAATCGTGACGCTTATTCATGAAAGGTATATAGCCTTCGGCACAGCCGAAGACAGCTTTCCTTACTTGTTTTTATTATTGTCGTATTTTTCACGATGTTAAATAAATATACATACACACATATGTATATTAAGAAAGATGTGTTTTAATGCCGACAATTTGTCCTCCTTTTTCGCCAAAAGTTTCGATCGTCTCAGTAATTTTTATGATTTTAGTGCATTTGTCCCCCCCCTGCAGTCAAATTCCGAACTACTCAGCAAGCATACTAGTTCATTGACTAACCATTTTGTGGCATATGCCTACCAGTTCGTTGTTGATTAGTTTTAAAAGCAGTCAATGCCAAACTACTCAGCGAAAATTCTAGTTCATTGACTATACATTTTGTGGCGTATGCATACTAGTTCATTGCTGATTAGCGTTAAACCAGTCAATGCCAAACTACTCAGCAAACAATATAGTTCATTGACTATACATTTTGTGGTGTATTTATACTAGTTCATTGCTGATTAGCTTCAAACCAGTCAAGGCCAAACTACTCAGCAAACAATATAGTTCAATGACTATACATTTTGTGGTGTATTCATACTAGTTCACTTCTGATCACCTTTAAACCAGTCAATGTCGAACTACTCAGCAAACAATATAGTTCAATGACGATACATTTTATGGTGTATTCATACTAGTTCATTTCTGATCACCTTTAAACCAGTCAATGTCCAACTACTCAGCAGAGAATATAGTTCATTGACTATACATTTTGTGGTGTATTTATACTAGTTCATTGCTGATTAGCTTCAAATCAGTCAAGGCCAAACTACTCAGCAAGCAATATAGTTCATTGACTATACATTTTGTGGTGTATTCATACTAGTTCATTTCTGATCACCTTTAAACCAGTCAATGTCGAACTACTCAGCAAACAATATAGTTCATTGACTATACATTTTGTGGTGTATTCATACTAGTTCATTTCTGATCACCTTTAAACCAGTCAATGTCGAACTGCTCAGCAAACAATATAATTCATTGTCTATACATTTTGTAGTGTATTCATACTAATTCATTGCTGATCACCTTTAAACCAGTCAATGTCCAACTACTCAGCTAACAATATAGTTCATTGACTATACATTTTGTGGTGTATTTATACTAGATCATTGCTGATTAGCTTCAAACCAGTCAAGGCCAAACTACTCAGCAAACAATATAGTTCATTGACTATACATTTTGTGGTGTATTCATACTAGTTAATTTCTGATCACCTTTAAACCAGTCAATGTCGAACTACTCAGCAAACAATATAGTTCTACGCCTAAAAATTTTGTGGTGTATTCATACTAGTTAATTTCTGGCTACCTTCAAACTAATCAATTCCAAACTACTCAGCAGACACCTAGCTCGTTTACTATACATTTTATGGATGTTTTTATACTAGTTCTTTGCTGATTTCCCTTAAACCAATCAATGCCAATCTAATCAGAAAACATACTAGTATACAACTATAATTTGCTGGGCGAAATAATACTAGTCAGAAAAATCCTGGTTCGTACTAGTATGCAAGTATGTATGAAACTCGGGTTGAAATCATACTACACCTTTTTCAGTTTATATTCAGAAAGTTTTCTGAATATCAATTGTAATTTTCTGAATGTCAATTGTATTTTTCTGAAAATCAAATGGAAATTCTGTAACTGCATTCCGATCTTTTATGATCCCTCTAGATCTTTTATGATCCCATTTTGGCCAGGTTTGTTTGGATGTCCGGCACCCTGGGGATTGTTGCTACTTTTCGTTGGCTTGACGGAGTGTGTACTCCAAGCCAACGAAAGGTGCAACAATCCCCAAGTTGCCGGACATCCAAACAAACCTGGCCGAAATGGGATCATAAAAGATCTAGAGGCATTCACGCCCTAAGAAGGAGAGAAATCTTAGTATTAATATGTGTTCTAACTGGGCACTGCCTTATTGGTAGGCACGCAGAAGGGGTGCCCTATCGACGATGCTGTAGGAGCTGCAAAGATGATGAGGAAGAGGAAACGGTGAAGCACCTCATCTGCAACTGCCCGGCCTTAAGCGGCGCGGGAACGCGCTTTTTGGGAGTTCCCTTCCTGGATAGTCTAAACCAGACCGCTGGGATTTTCCAAATCGCCGGGTCCCGGGACTGACTTTCCTAGTGCTGGTGGTATCACAACGGGCTTTTCAAAACTGGCCTAAGTGTGCCTCTGCGACAGCCACTAACCTAACCTAACCTAACTGCATTCAACTGTTTGAACAGTCACAGATTTTTAAATTTAAAAAAAAAACTAGTCCCGCCAACTCATAGGGAAAAAATCAAAGCAGCACACTATAAGTTGGAAGAGAAGTTCGGCAAAAGTCTCGTTAGAGGTTATGACAACCTGTTGGTATATAACCGCCATTTTTTTTTACGTTGCGGCATAAACTTGAGTATATTGACAACAACAATATAAATTAACTCTACCAATGCTCCATTAACTCGAGTGTATGGCCCAGCATGAAAGCAGTCTTACTTTGACTCTTTTTGATGTAAAAATAAGACTTAATTTTATCTATATATCATATGTGGGTCCGGAACTCCGCAGTGGACGACTAACTTAACCTTAATTTACCTTACCTAAAAATATAACCCCAAAGCCCCAATTACATAAAACTTTGACAAATGCGCGCCTCGTTTTTGAGCATTTGCAAAAATTTCGCTTCGCTTTACATTTAAAAAACTTTGTATGAAAGTGGATCCTACAAAGTTGACTGCAATTGGGCCTTCACCTATATAATCAAACTTGACGAACGCGGAATTTGAAAGGAGCCATTGCAAGTAGAATTCAATAATTAAATTAAAAATACAATAAACAACATAATTTAAAAAATATAGAAAAAAAAACTTGTGTTAACTTTACCGAGAATCGAACTCAGAGCCTTTAGCTTATTTTTGGCTGCGTATGAACTAGTATATCAACTGGTATAATGCTGCTGCAGAGGCTGACTAGTATACTAATTGGTATGGTGCTGATGCAGAAGAGGACAATTGCTTTTCTTTTTCTCTTGTAACTGCTTCTTTTTTACCTTGTAATTCACAGATGCTTTTTCGTGTTTGGGTAAATACAAATAGTCGCTGCTTTCTAAAGAATAAACTGGTATATTGCTGATGTAGAGGCTGACTATGATACTGGTGCATAGACCGACTAGTATACCAACTGGAATGAATGTCAAATTCGTGGACTAGTATGACAAGTGGTACGATCTGAATGGGCATTATGATTAGTATGTCCTGCCGCATAGACTGAGCAGTATGTCAACCGGTATGATTCTGATGTATATATGAACTAGTATGTCAACTGGTAAGATTCTGATGCATATATGAACTAGTATGTCCTGCCGCATAGACTGAGCTGTATGTCAACCGGTATGATTCTGATGTATATATGAACTAGTATGTCAACTGGTAAGATTCTGATGCATATATGAACTAGTATGTCAAATGGTATATTTCTGATGCAAATTTGAACTAGTATGTCAACTGATATGATTATGATGCATAAATGAACTGATATGTCAACTGGTATGATTCTGATGCATAAATGAACTACTATATCAACTGGTATGATTCTGACGCATATATGAACTAGTATGACAACTGGTATGATTCCGATGATTTTTTTAACTAGTCTGTTAATTGGTATGATTCTGATGCATTAATGAACTAGTCTGTCAACTGGTATGATTCTGATGCATATAAGAAGTAGTCTGTCAACAGGTATGATTCTGATGCATATATGAACTAGTCTGCCAACTGATATGATTCTGATGTATATATGAACTAGTCTGCCAACTTGTATGATTCTGATGTATATATGAACTATTCTTTCAACTGGTACGATCCTGACGTATATACGAACTAGTATCTTAAATGGTATGATACTGATGTGTATAATAACAAGTATATCAACTGGTATATTCCTGATGCAGAGGCTGACTAGTCAGCCAATTGGTATGGTGCTGATGCAGAGGAGGACAATTGTCATCTCGTAGGACATCGTCGTGTTAAAAATACCAGTTGCTAATATGGAAAAATTACAGAACTCGAACTAGTTGAAGCCGCCTAGCTGACTGGTATTTGATTAGTATAAAACTAGTTAAGTTGACTGCAGGGCCTTTTTCGATCGAAAATTATTGCCACCTTACAATAAAGAGTAACCTAGACGTGCTGGTACATACGCAGTGCGCACGGTAAATAAATGTGTTGGTAACCACAACATACCATGGCGTATGAGCAACCTTGACTTTGTCCAAGTACACACGTACGGCATGCATATTGTGTTAGGCCTTCAAATATGTGACTGAACATCCTTCATGCAACACAAACTGCACTTGCGCATGACAGCGGCACAAGTATTTGTTAATTTTACTTATAAATAACTACCTATAAGTAAAATTCACAACAAAAAAATATTTTACAGCGGTGCTTTACCTTTGTCCATAGATATGGTAAATACAAAATAAATATGCATGCCAATATGCTGATGCCTTGAATAACTACCCCACAAGCATTAACCTCTGCAATTTAACGCTACACATTGCTTAGTAGTTCTACTACGACTTTCTATGCAATTGCCATTAAACTGAAATATGTACATATATACATACTGCGTACATAAACGGCTGTACGTCACTCAGCTGTAGAAAATCCATGTTTATTATTTCGTAGAATTATACCTACAAAGCGTGGTAATGCAATGATATTTATTGTGATTTGCGATTCATCAGTTAATGTAGATAAGTGTTGCGGGAATGACAATCTCATAATAGCTTACATATCGGCGTTGCCTATGCAAAACCGCCTATCGACCAAATGCAAAACCTCCCAAATCACCAAATTGACAAAAATTAGATTTGGTAACCATATGTTCCAAGCACGGACCGCAAACAACAGTTATCAAGCAAAATTATAAACAAAAAAATACTATAAAGAGGTAGTGCTACTGCCATAAAGCGTTCAGCAGAATCAGTCCGTCAGTACGTTGAAAAAACTGACAGCAAAGTAGACTGTGGGTGTTTTTATGCGTACCCTGCATCGAAACCTCAAACAAGTCAGAAAAATACTAGTAAATAACTAAAATTTTCTGGCAGAACTCATACTAGTCAGGAAATATCCATTTTATACTAGTATACAACCAGAATTTTCTGGCAGAACCCATACTAGTTAGGTTTTTTTTAGAAGTGTGCTTTATATATTTGTAGAGAAAATCTTATTAATGTTTTCAAAGGGAAATCACATATTATTGAGAAGATTTTCTTTTTAATATTTCAAATTAAAAAAAAAAAATATTGCCGATAATCGAATTACAATTTTTGGAATGAGCCCAGCTGTTTACCACCAGGCCATCGGGTACTTATGCTTGCCAGGGTCTAATTACTGATATCTGTATAGTTTTTCAGAAGATGTGCTTCATATATTTGTAGAGAAAATCTTCTTAATGTTTTCAAAGAGAAATCTTCGAAAATTAAGAAGTTTCCTCTCTTTTACATTTTTTTCCACACTTCTACTTAAATCTTGACAAGAAATTACCAAGCTGTTCTTCCAAATAACGCAAACAAAAAGAAATAGCGAAAAAAATAATAAGAAATGCACTTAATGTTATCAAATTGAACTTCCTCATAAAACCATAGAGATTTCCGTATAGTTTTTTCTTCGTTTCCACCGTTTCGCCCAAAAACGGTTCATGAAGACAATCTTTTTTATTTTATTAGGCTCTTTTAGCTCTGTGCATTCGTTTCGTTATAATTCACAGATGCTTTTACGTGATAGAGTAAATACAAATAGTCGCTGCTTTCTTAAGAATAAACATGAAAATAACGGTGAATGATAAAATAAAGGGTAAGTGAAGAAAATTCTGGTAGAAATCATACTAGTCCAGGTTCAATGCTTTTGGACTAGTATGTGGACTAGTTAATTTTATGGAAATCATACTAGTCCAGGTTGAACTAGTATGGGACTGGTATTTTACAACTAGTATAATTCTAGTATATCATGACTAGTAGATGACTGGTATGTTCTGGTCGAAATCTGACAATTGACATTTTTTAGGACATCAACACGTAAAAAATGCCAGTTCCTTATATGGAAAAGAGACAAAACACTGACTAGTTGGGCCGGGTGCACCAACTAGTTGTAAAGTAGTTTTCAACTAGTTGGTTTCGCTGCAGGGCAACAACGTATTCGACGGATACGGCAAAATAGAATTTGTTCTAAATTTCGACGTATCTGAAGTACGAAGTACTGTTTCTGTTTATCCCATGAGGAGTACATAGAAACATTTTGAATTACTATCGTTATCGAGTAGTGAAACGATTTTTTTTTTTTTCAATTTTAAACTTCGATCGCAAAATAACGGTTATTTTACAATTTTTAAATTTCTATCGGAAAAGAAAAGTTATTTTTAAATTTCGATCTGAAAATAACAGTTATTTTACAATTTTTTTCATTTAGTTCCGAAATAAAAAAGTTTAAAAATAACTTTTATTTTCCGATAGAATTTTAAAAATATATTTTATTATGCGATCGAAATTTAAAAATTTAAAAATTGCTTTTATTTCCCGAGCGAAATTAAGAAATAAAAAATAACTATTATATCTAACCAGCTTATAAAATAAAAGTAACTGTTCTTTGCGGTACCTGGTTCCAAGCATCGAGTTCCATCAGTAAAAATAATAAATTTCGCATTTCAACAAAAAATTACCCATAAAACGGTAAACTGCCTAGCGAATATAAGGGGTTATTTGCAAACCCACCCATCTCTTAGTAAAATTCAGCAAATTTATTTGCAAAACCGTCTACAGGAATAATAATTCCACAAAAAACATAACCAACTTCTTGAAGCATTGGGTCAATTTTAGGTTATTCAGGTAAATATTTAACATCTTTTAAAAACAGACACAAAAATTCAATTGCAAGCTTATACATAGGATTAAAAGGAAATTCATTTTTTTGCTTTCCTGTGAAATTTGATTGCTTTTAGATAGGTGGTTTTGCAAAGGCATCGCCAATGTGCATGTAAGAGCAATCATTAAAAAAAATAATCGAACATAAAAAATGATTACGCCAACACGTCACATGCCATTCACTGCATTTATGCGGCAAATAATAATTTAATTGACAAAGAAGGTTAACACCAGCTGACGGCAGATGTTCTTTCGGAGGCGTTCAAATGGCAGATATGCACCTCAACAACTTTGGGTAGATGGGTATGCAATACTTATGGACAAACAGCTATAAGCCCTAGATGGCTAGATGATAAAATCAATAAAAAGTGTATACCTGAGAAATATGGAAGATTCAAGTAGAGCATATACTGAAAATGTTCAATCCATATTGATGCATACTTTAGCGTATATTTATAAACGTCTATGGAATGCCTTTTTAACATACATCTGCAGTCATGCATTTCATATATACCAAATGCATACCTACATACGAGTTTGCCATCACAAAGTGAGGCGTCTATAAATATCTTAATGCAAGGGCGTATTGAGAATTTTGGGCGAAGGGAGACATTTTTTAGCTCGGAGAGACTCAGACCCAGTTGCTCTCTTACAATTATCGGGAGCTATGTGTTTTATGTGTGCTCTGCCCAATCCACAAGAAAGGCGATCCCGCTAACCGCACCAACTACCGCGGAATCAGCCTTCTTAATATCGCATATAAGGTTCTTTCTAGCGTATTGTGTGAAAGACTGAAGCCCATCGTAGAAGAGCTGATTGGACCTTATCAGTGTGGCTTTAGACCTGGTAAGTCTACCATCGACCAGATTTTCACGATACGCCAAATCCTGGAGAAGACCCATGATAAAAGAATCGACACACACCATCTCTTTGTCGATTTCAAAGCCGCTTTTGACAGCGCAAAAAGGAGTTGCCTGTATGGCGCCATGTCTGAATTTGACTTCCCTGCAAAGCTTATACGGCTTTGCCAAATGACGTTGAGCAATACTAACAGCTCCGTCAGAGTCGGGAAGGACCTCTCTGAGCCATTTGAAACCAAACGAGGCTTCAGACAGGGCGACTCCCTTTCGTGCGATTTCTTCAACCTGATGCTGGAGAAGATAATTCGAGCAGCAGAGCTAAACCGCAATGGTACAATCTATTACAAGAGCGTGCAATTGCTGGCATATGCCGATGATATTGATATCATTGGCCTTAACAACCGCACCGTAAGCGCTGCCTTCTCTGGACTGGATAAAGAAGCGAAAAAAGTGGGTCTTGCGGTCAACGAGGACAAGACGAAGTATTTGCTGTCATCAAAGAAAGAATCGGCGCACCTGCGCCTTGGCAGCCACGTCACTGTTGATAGTTACAAATTTGAAACTGTGAGGGACTTCGTCTATTTGGGAACCAGCATTAACACCGAAAATAATATCAGTCTAGAAATCCAACGGAGAATCACTCTTGCGAACAAGTGCTACTTTGAGTAGGCAATTGAGAAGTAAAGTCCTCTCTCGAAGAACAAAGATCACGCTCTATAAGTCTCTCATCATACCTGTCCTGATGTATGGCTCAGATTCATGGACAATGTCAAGAGAAGATGAGATGGCCCTTGGAGTATTTGAGAGAAAAGTTCTCCGGAAGATTTATGGTCCTTCCCGTGATGCCGACGGCGAGTATCGAAGGAGATTTAACGATGAGCTGTACGAGCTTTACGCAGATCTGACCATAGTCCAGCGAATTAAAGCCCAAAGGCTCCGCTGGCTGGGTCACGTCATGCGAATGGACAAAGAAGCTCCAGCCCAGAAGGTTTTCCAATCGTCACCCGAATTCGGCAGCAGAGGAAGGGGGAGGCCTCGACTGAGATGGAAAAAACAGGTGGAGGATGACTTGAACTCCCTTGGGGTTTCCAATTGGCGTCAGTTATCGCTAAAAAGGAATGACTGGCGTGCTTTGATAGGCGACGGCCAAAATCGCTTAGGCGGTTAAGCGCCAATAAATGATGATGATGATGTGTTTTATGATAACTTCGGCGGACCAATGTTTGAGAAAGGGGCACGGAGGAAAATGAGCTGGTTATATCAACCAAAATATGGGTTGATTCAACCAAAATCAAGGTCAATTCTTATCCATTATTCAGTACTGTTGATTCACCTGACGTTCAGGTCGTCGGAAGAAGTAGGCGATGGGTTATGGTGAGTCTACCGCTCTGCACTGTTAATGTCAAGTAGGGTGTGCTACGTAGAAAGTATCTGTGAGCTGCCGTGTGAGGTGGGTGGTGGCACCATTGAGAGCCAGGGACAGACGAAGACACACTCTGATTTCTTGGAAATAAAAGTAGTGCAGTGCGTGGAGACCGAATTCGAGGCAGAATGCAACATTCCGCCTGCGGATGCGCCACTGTCTTTGCAGCGCAATCATTTATCGTTGCATTTTTAAATGTTATTACATAGTGGGTATTTGTCAATATTGTTTATCAAATATAAATAAATGATTTTATGAGTGTTCGTGCATTAAAAATGTTGACAGATTGATTCAAAAGCACCATTATATAGAAGGATACCAGTTTTTATGCCGAATTGTGATGCGTTTTCTTAACGGCGGTGCTTGATTCAGTGTGGTGCCGAATAAAAAGGTGAATGAAATTGTTGTTCTTTTAATTGTTTGATTGCAACAAGCAAATGCATATTATATTACGTTGTACTCTTACCCACCCGACCAAGAATCCTATTTAAACGAACATCGGAGATTTATGATAGTTTTTCTTAGCTTCAAAGTTCGTAAGATACAAGAGTCTCAGATTTAAAACGGATATTAGGAAGTTCAAGAGAATTGCAATAGTTTCTCGTAACTTCAAAGTTCGTTAGATATAAGAGTTTCGGGTTTAGAACGGATGTTAGAGAGCTTAAGAGAATTGCGGTAGTTTCTCGTAATTGGATAGTTTGCTAGATGTAAGAGTCTCGGGTTTAAAACGGACGTTAGAGAGCTTAAGAGAGTTGCGATAGTTTCTCGTAATTTGAAAGTTCGTTAGATATAAGAGTCTCGGGTTTAAAACGCGTGTTTACTTTTCAAACCTTTCTGTTTTGCGTCAAATAAATTAAAAATTAATTCAATTATGAAAGATGAAGAGACACATTTGTGGTCAGGAGTCTAATAGTTTACCGGGAAATCTGCTAGACAATGCATAATGGACATGATTCTTCGTTGGCAAATCGAGGTAAATATGCAAGTGTTTGCTAGCTTTGGAGTATTAAACATTTCACCTAATCTAATAATTTTTTAAATGTCCTTAGGATTTTCATAAAACGAACTGTCGCAGAAAAATCTTTGGTTCCCCAATACGTCAAGTACCTAGCAGCTACAAACTCAAGGGTGGCGTTCCTTCAAGACCATCGATTTTTATTAGCTTAATTACTATAAACTAATTAACGAATTCGAATTGTATTATGTTTATAATCAAAACGACATACTTTTTTATGTTACCTATATAAATTAAAATAAAGCAAATGGGGCATAGTCATAGTCGAGATAAAGTATGCACTAAAGTAAGCGCCAGCTTTTCTGACAGATAGACCGTTGGAAATGGTGTCAAAAAGTTTTCACCAACTTTAGTGCCTACTTTAGCTCAACTTTATTTTTATGCCCCAATGATTTTAACTAAAAAGATGTGTAAATTGTAAATATGGAACGAGTTAGAACTCGTCGTAAGCGTAAACATTCTCGACCCGTTTTCGATGCTGTTTTAGATACTTTCTCGATAGTGAAACCGTAACGAAACAAGATCCGTTAGTAGTCCATTTACAGCACAAAAAAGAATCGTATTTGATACTGTTTGCGTAACTTTCTCGATAGTGAAAACGTCCCGAAACCAGATCCGTTAGCAATCCATTTACGGAACGAAAACGAATCGGAAAATGTATCAAAATCTGATATCGAGAAAGTGAGCTCTGCTGCCACAAACTGGGCGAAGGATAATACTTTTACGATAGTTTTGCGGAACCCATTCTCGATACATTTTTCAGGAAAATTATTGCTAAAGCTTCGAAAACTTAGGTATTTTCGTGAGCGTTGGTCGGGTGGGTATTAACGTGCAAGCATTAATATTATATTCACTAAGTCATTGGAAATAAAATATTCAAAAATAATTTCTCGCTTTTCAATGTGAACGGGTTCCCTTTCTTCAATGAGATGATGGAATTTCGTTATCTTTCAAGTGCTACATACATATATGCCTTACGGCAGAACTAAACTTCGTTATCGCTAACGCCATACCCATAACGCTAATCAGCTGTTCCAACCAAACTTATGGAAATCAATGTAAACGATGAGTGATGCCATACCATAACGCTAATGCTTTAACCATGCCATAGGCAACCAATTGGTTTTTTTTTTTTTTTTTTGTCTTATCCCTAACCTCCTAAAGTTTGTGATAGTGAATTTTTACTTTTTAAGCCTTTATTTCTTGTTTTCGGTGCCTTTTAGCTTGGTGAGTGGGCATCTGTGTAATTTTCTGCCATTTTTTTTTCATTTTCTTTGTTTTAATCAAATTATCACTTCTTTATGGTTACTGCATGACTAACTGTTCACATTGGAGATGGTTAGCGTTATGGTCATGGCGTTAGCAGTAAGGAAGTTTAATTAAGCTTTTACTATAGCCCAGTTTTTTAGTGCAACTTCAAACCACAGACAAAGTTGACTAGAGTTCATCCCATACAAATTGGCCGTTTAAACTAAGTTTAAACTCGCACTGAAGTTTCAACTTGCACTGAAAAACCGGGCCTAAAGGGGTTTAATGAAAAAATGTTAAGAAGACTTCGTATAAGTGTTGAATACATATGTAAATGCTAATTACTTGGTATTTCTGTATTTGTTTATGTATGGAAGTATATGATTATGCAGATCTTAATATAGTAAAATGAACTAATTTCACAATTTTACGAAATAAATATCTAGCTTGTCAACAATGATGAATTATTGTTTTATACGACAAATTAGTAATAATTTTAAACTTTTTTCCAGAGGCTTGTAACAAAACTCGTACCGAAACGAAACTCGCGTTTCTGGCGTTTCTGTTCCAAAAAACTTTAAAGGATAGAAACTAAATTTGAAACAAAATGATTGTAACGTTTCAGCAGAAACAAAATCTGTAACGAAACTAAATTAATTTTGTTCCTTGTAACAGAAACCGAAACAGAAACAAAACTCCTTTGTAACAAAAGTCGTAACAAAACTTCGAAACGGTTCCAGCAGAAACAAAACCTGTAACGAAACTAAATTAATTTTGTTCCTTGTAACAGAAACAAATTTATTAGTTTTGTTCCTTGCAACAAAACCCGTAACGAAACTAAATTAATTTTGTTCCTTGTAACAGAAACCGAAACAGAAACCAAATTAATTTTGTTTCTCAGTAGCAGAACTCTAAACATTCTTATAATACTATTTGCACTACACTAGTATGGACCTATAATATTTATATATACATATAATATATATCGTCGCTCGGCCCGAAATACCGCGTATTTGCAAAAAACAAAAAGGCGTATATACCAAAATGTCCAAAAACGAGATTTCGTTACCCTGACTGGGACTCATCGGTCTTAATGTATTGACGTTAAAATTCCTCCGTTTTTAGCTATAAAAACACAAATAAATAAATAAAAAACCTTTTATGGAACCTATTTTCTTTACAATAGAGCTGTTCAATACCGCGTATTTTAAAAAAGCTATATTTTGCAGTTTGAGTGCTTTTTATACCCAGCTGTACTTGTACACAGGGTATTATAACTTTGTTAGGATAACGGTTGGTTGTACAGGTATAAAGGAATCGAGATAGATATAGACTTCCATATATCAATATGATCAGGATCGAAAAAAAATTTGATTGAGCCATGTCCGTCCGTCTGTCCGTCCGTCCGTCCGTCTGTCCGTTAACATGATAACTTGAGCAAATAATGAGATATCTTCACCAAATTCGGCATGCGTACTTATTTGGGTTCAGAATAGATTGCTATTGAAAATGGGTAAAATCGGACCATAACCACGCCCCTTTTTCGATATTGAAAATTTCGAAAAACGTATAAAATGGGTTAATTCAATATTAGAAGCAGCTACATTGATAAAATTTGCAATATGTATTGATTTAGATGTTCTAAGGCCGATTTTATAAAAATTTTTGAAAAGGGGGCGTGGTACCGCCCACGTATATTTGAAGAAATTTTAAAATTTTGACTCTTAATAACTTCAGAACAGTTTATGCTAGTATAACGAAATTTCGTAGAGGACATACTATTGTTGTGGTGAATTCAGCTATAGAAAATAAACGAAATCGTTTCGCGACCACGCCTACTTTTTCATAAAAGTTATATTGAAAGGAGGTGGAAATATTGAAAAGTCCATATCTAATTAACTGATTTCGCTATAATAATATAATTTGGTACATACATCAACTTTCATATTCTTTACATAATTTTTTCAAAATTTTGGAAAGTGGGCGTGGCACCGCCCACTTATGAGTCAAGCAATTTTTAAATTCGACTGCTAACAACTTCAGAACGGTGTGAGATAGATTTACGAAACTAGGTACCAGGCATGTTATGTTTATGTAGAGTACTACCACAGAAAATAAGAAAAATCGGTAAACGATCACGCCCACTTTATGTGCACAGCTGGGTATGTAATGTTCGGTTTCACCCGAACTTAGACTTCCTTACTTGTTCTTTTGTAAATTCTTATATCCTCCTACACAATTTTGGCTTTAATCAAATACGCGGTATTGCTTTTTGCAAATACGCGGTATTGCGCGCCGAGCGACGATAGTAGTTTGAATGAATTATTATTAGAAAATGAAATATTTGTTGATAACTATTAATGTTAATTTTTTCACAATCCGTTGCCCTATGCATATGTATGAAGCGTTTTTATATATCATTTAAAAATAAAAAAAGAACAAGTAAGGAAGTCTAAGTTCGGGTGAAACCGAACATTACATACCCAGATGTGCACATAAAGTGGGCGTGATCGTTCACCGATTTTTCTTATTTTCTGTGGTAGTACTCTACATAAACATAACATGCCTGGTACCTAGTTTCGTAAATCTATCTCACACCGTTCTGAAGTTGTTAGCAGTCGAATTTAAAAATTGCTTGACTCATAAGTGGGCGGTGCCACGCCCACTTTCCAAAATTTTGAAAAAATTATGTAAAGAATATGAAAGTTGATGTATGTACCAAATTATATTATTATAGCGAAATCAGTTAATTAGATATGGACTTTTCAATATTTCCACCTCCTTTCAATATAACTTTTATGAAAAAGTAGGCGTGGTCGCGAAGCGATTTCGTTTATTTTCTATAGCTGAATTTACCACAACAATAGTATGTCCTCTACGAAATTTCGTTATACTAGCATAAACTGTTCTGAAGTTATTAAGAGTCAAAATTTTAAAATTTCTTCAAATATACGTGGGCGGTACCACGCCCCCTTTTCAAAAATTTTTATAAAATCGGCCTTAGAACATCTAAATCAATACATATTGCAAATTTTATCATTGTAGCTGCTTCTAATATTGAACAAGTAAGGAAGTCTAAGTTCGGGTGAAACCGAACATTACATACCCAGCTGTACA
>CAXKVI010000003.1:98909203-99142209 GCA_964058755.1 Campiglossa producta
CTTGTTCTTTTTTTATTTTTAAATGATATATAAAAACGCTTCATACATATGCATAGGGCAACGGATTGTGAAAAAATTAACATTAATAGTTATCAACAAATATTTCATTTTCTAATAATAATTCATTCAAACTACTATCGTCGCTCGGCGCGCAATACCGCGTATTTGCAAAAAGCAATACCGCGTATTTGATTAAAGCCAAATTGTGTAGGAGGATATAAGAATTTACAAAAGAACAAGTAAGGAAGTCTAAGTTCGGCTGAAACCGAACATTACATACCCAGCTGTGCACATAAAGTGGGCGTGATCGTTTACCGATTTTTCTTATTTTCTGTGGTAGTACTCTACATAAACATAACATGCCTGGTACCTAGTTTCGTAAATCTATCTCACACCGTTCTGAAGTTGTTAGCAGTCGAATTTAAAAATTGCTTGACTCATAAGTGGGCGGTGCCACGCCCACTTTCCAAAATTTTGAAAAAATTATGTAAAGAATATGAAAGTTGATGTATGTACCAAATTATATTATTATAGCGAAATCAGTTAATTAGATATGGACTTTTCAATATTTCCACCTCCTTTCAATATAACTTTTATGAAAAAGTAGGCGTGGTCGCGAAGCGATTTCGTTTATTTTCTATAGCTGAATTTACCACAACAATAGTATGTCCTCTACGAAATTTCGTTATACTAGCATAAACTGTTCTGAAGTTATTAAGAGTCAAAATTTTAAAATTTCTTCAAATATACGTGGGCGGTACCACGCCCCCTTTTCAAAAATTTTTATAAAATCGGCCTTAGAACATCTAAATCAATACATATTGCAAATTTTATCATTGTAGCTGCTTCTAATATTGAATTAACCCATTTTATACGTTTTTCGAAATTTTCGATATCGAAAAAGGGGCGTGGTTATGGTCCGATTTTACCCATTTTCAATAGCAATCTATTCTGAACCCAAATAAGTACGCATGCCAAATTTGGTGAAGATATCTCATTATTTGCTCAAGTTATCGTGTTAACGGACAGACGGACGGACGGACAGACGGACGGACATGGCTCAATCAAATTTTTTTTCGATCCTAATCATATTGATATATGGAAGTCTATATCTATCTCGATTCCTTTATACCTGTACAACCAACCGTTATCCTAACAAAGTTATAATACCCTGTGTACAAGTACAGCTGGGTATAAAAATGAAAACCCTATAGTCGCGCAGTTATATTTTTCTTCATGTGGTACTTAACCGCCAGTATGTAGCTGTCCAGTGACACCAAGAAGTTAAATGTACCACACGAGATTTCAGAGGTCGACTGAAGTTACTTTAGTTAGTTGCAACAGAAATATACATGTATATTATATACCAGAAAATAATAAATCCATCCTAATGTACTGCAAATATAGTTTTGCTACTGAGAAACAAAATTAATTTTGTTTCTGTTTCGGTTTCTGTTACAAGGAACAAAATTAATTTAGTTTCGTTACGGGTTTTGTTACAAGGAACAAAACTAATAATTTTGTTTCTGTTACAAGGAACAAAATTAATTTAGTTTCGTTACAGGTTTTGTTTCTGCTGGAACCGTTTCGGAGTTTTGTTACGACTTTTGTTACAAAGGAGTTTTGTTTCTGTTTCGGTTTCTGTTACTCGTACAAGGAACAAAATTAATTTAGTTTCGTTACAGGTTTTGGTTCTGGGGTTTTGTTTCTGTTTCAGTTTCGTTACAAGCTGTGTAACAGAAACCGAAACCGAAACGCGTTACAAGTCCCTGCTTTTTTCACAAGATTCCATTCTGAGGGTAAAACATCTCGGACCTAAGGCAATAAGTTTCCAATATTGACAGTTTTGCTTGCAAATGAGCTTCAATAGACGACTAAACTTATTCTTTAAATTATTGTATACATACCTCTCACCAAAAAGGTTCGCCTATAAAATAATTAAGCCTACATAGTTTTTATAGAACTTGAAATAAGCTACAAAACAATATCACAACATAAAATCACGCTGCCTGCGGAGCTAGTACAATCTATCAACTATTTTCATACCAATAACTTTGAAAGTAAAAAATCTTATTAACACCACATAAAAAATAACTGAATTACATTAAAATATGTTCAACAGTTGGTGCACCTGCGATCAACGCAACAAGTCAAGAGGCAAACACATTTAGTAACCATGCTTTTTGCGTTCATATAGAATGAGACCTAGACTGGGCAAAAAAGAAGCAAATTTATTAATCCCTGGCCAATTTTTTTACCCAATTTATATTCATCCTTTTTATAAATCGTTGTAAGATATATATCATTTCAAGTTATTGATGCTTAAAATAGATTCAGGCTTATTCTTGCTCAATCATGATTACTCTTGGAAAACACGTTTTCACTGTATCAAAATAGCATAGCCACAAAAAATTGCGGATCTGAGAACTCGATAGATGCATTTTTATGTAATTTGAAGCGCTGAATCCAAAATCTGGCATCGGAATCTGTGGGAGGAAGAGCGTTAAGGCATATATTTATTTTTATTTATTATTAGACCAGTACTAAAAAAAATAAAAAATAACTCCTAAAAAAATTAAAATTTTAGCTCTGAAAAAAACTTGAAATCTTTACATAGTTTAATACTAGCTCAAGCTTCTCAAAGGGTTGGAGATCTATTCCAATTGCAGATTTTCTGGAATCTATATTCTCTAATTGGATATTGGCTGTGGAAAGGTAGTAATCCGAGACGATGTTAGGTTAACCGGTAGCAGACAAAATGTTGTGTCAACTTTCCAGGCTCTTTGATTTGAGTGTGGCCCGTCAACTCATTTTTTTTTTGCATACCCTTACACTGATACTTCTAGCCACAATTAAAAAAGTATGTAGTATTGAATGGAATATTGTAAATCATTTATTTTATGTTGCGAATAAAATGTAAGCTTGACAATTTTTTGAATGACTATATACACCAGGGCTGTAAACTAATACAATCAATTTTCATTTTGATATTATGTGATTGCAATCACACTGTTTGATTGCATCTCTGAGTTGATTAAAATCAAATTGATTACAAACGAAAGCACTTACAATTAATAGATTGAAATCTATGATTGTCACAATAACGAAAAAATGCTATCAAATGTTAGGATAAGTTCAAGTAGCTGCCGCAGAGGCCAATTTTTAAAGGCCCGTTGTGATACCACGAACACTACGAAAGTCTGTCCCGGACCCGGCCATATGGAAAATCCCTGAGTTGTTGTGATTCTCCACATAGCAGAATCCCGGACTGGCACTCCTAAACCGATACCGTTACTCCTCCTCGAAGCCGGGCAGTTGCAGATGAGGTGCTTCACCATTTCCTCCTCCACATCATCTTTTCAGCTCCTACAGCATCGTGTGTAGGGCACACCTAGCCTTTCTGCGTGCCTACCAATAAGGCAGTGCCCAGTTAGAACACCTATTAATATGGCGATTTCTCTCCTTCTTAGAGCGTGAATGTCTCGAGATCATTTATGATCAAATTTTGGCCAGGAGTTTTTGGATATCCGGCACCCTGGGGATTGTTGCCATCTGTCGTTGGCTTGACGGAGTGTGTTAGCTTGCATGTGGCAAACGGCATAACTAAGCACTCTTTGTCCCGAAGAACCTGCTTGGTCGTACCCTGCTTGGCAAGTTCGTCTGCCTTACAGTTTCCCTCAATGTCCCTGTGTCCCGGGACCCATGTGAGGTCCACGCGGTTCTGTTGGGCCATCTCTTTAAGGGATAGACGACAGCTGAGCGTCAGTTCAGAGTTGAACGAATAAAGGGTCAAATACATAAAGCTTTGTTAACCTCACCTGACATTTGCTACCTCAAAACTTTGCGTCCAACTTCAGAGGTATGCTACAATGAACGCCTTGACGCTTCTCTTTTATACATTTGTTTTCGTTTTTTATTTCTTTGCATTCAGAGTGTTTTGGTTAATTTATTAATTTGATAGAGAAAAAATTAATTAAATATTATTTCCTCCAACTTTTTATTCTTTAATTAAAGCGAAGCCATCAACATCTGATTGTCAAAGCAAGCAAAATTTGAGAGTTTGCCAAATTTTAACCTTGCTTCAACTTTGAGGTCTCCAATTTACCATGCTTCGTTTAAATACGTATACTGAAGTTTTCTGTCAAAGTCAGAGTTTGAGGTAAAGTCAAAGTAAAGCTTTATGTAACGGACCCTTAAGAGCCAAGAGCTTTGAAAGTCGCTTGAGTCTCGCTAAAAAACCATATCGATATCCTCGCCGATAACCAGGCCGCGGCATCCAATATTGCTGAGACTTCAGCCTGTAAGACGCTGTAATGATCAGGTAGTCTGAAGGAGAACTCAAGTTCCAGATCCCTTGAATAAATCCCTCCTCCAACTCTGCCGTCTAGCTTCAAGCCGTCAGTGTAAAAAGAAAAGCTACTAATGGCAACGATCCGTCCCCTCCCATTCCTCCGTGCTGGGAATGTTTGTTTTGAAGCAGCTTTTTCCGACTGTTGTGGCCGCACATCGATCTGTGCTCAGAGGGAGAAAACTGTAAGATCCCAGAATACTGGAATGTCCAGTTGTGCTTGCGCCCCAGACAGACGTTTCCCTTAGACGCAGGGCCGCTGGCGCTGCTACCCGGTACGTTTCCATATCGAGTGGCAAAGTGCCTAGAATGGCCTGAAGAGCTTCCTTGGGCGTTGTTCTTAGCGCGCCGCTAATACAGATCATGCCAAATCTGTGGCGCTGAAGAATATTCTCCTTCCAGTTTAACTTCCTGTCCAGAACTGTGCCTTGGCTTTATCAGCCAAGTTCAGGCTCACGCCATTAAGTTCTGGTAGGTGCAGCGGTGGTATTTTGTACCGGTTGGTGTAAAGAACGAGTTCCACTTTTCGCGGGTTGATACTAAGCCCGCAACGAGAGGACCATGACGAAACTTCTCGCAGTGCTACTTGCATCAAGTCACGAAGGGTTTTGGGAATTTGCCCCTGTATTAATGGCTAAATCGTCTGCATATGCCACTATCTTCCCGCCCCCCAGCTGACAGTGAGGTTCCATAGAAGTGGGGAGAGAACACCACACTGAGGCGTTAGCCGTTTTCTTATCTGTTTTAGCCGTTTTTAGCTTTTTTGCCAATGTAGTAAACAATTTTTTTTTTCTTGCAAGCTAATTTTTTTGAAGTTTTCAAAAATTTATTTTTTCCTGACTGACAATTGCTTCTCTGCTCTAACTTACTCCACAAAAAAAAGCTAGGGCAGAAATTTGTGATCTGGATCATGGTTCAATTATACAGGTTGAGTTATCAACAAGACGAACTAAAACTTTTTTTATTTACAAAAATGCGCATATTGTCAAACTCAAGGCGAATTCTAATTTAGTTGTGTTCGTTGAAACAAATCAGTAATAACTTTGGCTCACTTTTTTTTCTGAGCAGTGTTCGTTGAAACGAAGTAGTAGTTATCAGCAGGGGGAAACTTTCTGAGAGTGCACCACGCTTTGGGAAAAACTACTTTGGGGGAATGGTAGAGGAGGTCCTACACATCTCAACTGTGAAAGTAGAAACTAAAGGAAATTTTTATTTTACAGGTCAATTCTACTGTGGTAATAACTTTATTATTACCGGCAAACAAATTCACTCGGCAACTTTTACTCCTTTTTGGTATTCTGAGGGCAAAAGTTTGCTGGTAACACCGTTACCACCAAAATAGGTGGTAACATGTGGTAACATCAATATAAAACAGCTGATGTTTACTTTGAAAAATAAAAAAGCGAAAGTGCAATTGAACAAAATAAACTGAAAATTAAACAAAATAAATAAAACAAAGTGAAAATCAAACAAATAAACAGGTATATAGTATTAATAAATCACAATAAAAACTGTGTATAACGTTTCTAACGCCAGTAATTCCTTTAATATAGTAAAAATGTCCGCGTTAATACTATTGCTGCTGACTGAAGAAGATGAAAATGATGAAATTTTGGAGCGGAGACACAACTTGAAAAGCCTTCGGGACAGTCATGATCCGTTGCAACTTCCTTCCAATATTTTCAAGCAACATTTTCGTTTGCCAAAAGAAGCCTGTAAAATGCTCATAGCAGAGTTGTGGTTTGCTTTTCAATTCACCATACACACTGGTGAGTTTTTTTGCCATTAGAGCGTTACCATCTGCTCAGAATCGCAGCCACTTTATTTGGTAACGTATTTTAGGGAAAATTGTTTGCCGATGGCAATTTTACCGGTAACGCGCAGCATAGGGCTGTTAGTGTGTACATATGGATATGTATATGGGTACCTACCGAAAATCGGATAAAATATATCAAATGAAGTACCCAAAGACGCGCATTTACGTCTTAATTAAGAATCTGAAAACAGAAATAAAATATCTCAATTCTCTCAAAAGTTATGCGAGAAAAACCGCGCGAAACCCCAAAAAATACACTTTCCTATAAGAGACCGGGGGCTTAATCCACAATTTGTTTATGTAAACAACTTCGACGCACTTTTTTATCTTGACATGTTTATTCTAATGAGATAACTTTTATTTTCAATTTTTACGGGAAAAATGCAGAAAACAAAAATGATTCACATAATATTTGGTGGAAAGTAACCAAGATTACTGCCAATAGCATCAGTGTTCCTTCGACGACTACTGAAGATACACATGCAATTCACCAAAATTTGGATTTTGTCCAGGGCGAATATTTATTTCGACAATCTGCCCACAAATTTACAAAAACAAAATACATGGGAATTCGCCTTTGCCTCAACCTGTATTATTAAACCATGATCTGGATTACTCTAGTTTTGTTTTGAGCGTACTCATGAAACAAGAGATAGAACAACCTAGAGCAAGAAAAGTGATCGTTAAACACAATTTTGTGAAATATCTCAATCTGGCGTAAACTATACCTAGCAGCCCAATAAACAAACCTATAAATAAATTGGGTCGTAGTCATAGTCGAAATAAAGTAGTCACTAAAGTTAGCGTTAGTTTTTACCACGCTTTTATTAGCTTCACTTGTATGTTTGTTTGTTTGTTTGTTTGTTTGCTTGTTTGCTTGTGTGTATGTGACTCTCGTTCGGTCTAAGCCCCCGTGGCCCAAAAACCGTAAGATGTCCCTACAATATGGGTATTAAACGAAAGGGGAAGGTCCCAGGTTTCATTTGGACATCGATATATTTAGATAAATTTATCGATAACTGTGTTATCGGTCAAAATATGATTGCCCAAAAACCTAAAAAATTACCTACAATATGGGTTTAAAACGAAAGGGGAAGGCTCAAGGTTTCAGTTGGACTTCGATATATTTCAATAAATTTATCGATAACTTAGTTATCGGTCAAAATGTGGTTGCCCAAAAACCGTAACATGTCCCTACAAAAAAGCGTGGTCCGCCTTGTGCCATAATTTTGGTATATCGAGCGCTCGAAGCTTTTCCCACATAATGCTAGTTTTTTTTACTACGCTTCATTCGCTTTACTTGTGCATACATTCATATGTATGTTTGCTTTCTTGTATGTAACTCTACTTCAGTCTGTCATTTGGACTTCAGACTGTCCCAAAAACCTAGAAATATGCCTTCAATATGGGGGATAGGGGATTGTAGCGCCGTGAACTTCGCCAGGGCAATGAAATATAATAGCGATGAATAAATTGATACAATATAAACTGCTATTTATTTCTATAGGAAGAAATTACAAATATATATATAAATGATGGTTACAATTTCTATTAATTTTTACTTACCGCGATTTGCGCCCTTCCTTTTGCTTGTTCACGTCACTACTGAAATGACCGGCAAAAATGAACAATTCAAAATGGAAGTTCGCGAATAGCGATAACAAAGCGACAGGACAAAATAGATTGAAATTACATTTTTTCTTGCACATTGACATGTGTACATATAACTAGAGATAACATAAAACTAGAGATGGGCCGTTTTGTTACATCCCCACCCCCGTGGATCCCTCGGATCCACCAAACTCGACGTTCAAAACGGCCAGCCTTGAAATAGGACGACGAAGCACTCCTGTGCTAGTCTTGACGTCAGCTCTCCTCATCTCACCATCCGCACCACGATAAATCCGCTCAACCACACCACGACACCACTTCCGTCTTGGCATATCCGGATCGCAGATGAACACCAAATTACCAACACTCAATTCTTTGGATGGAGCGCACCACTTCTCTCGCCTCGTCAGCGTGGGCAAATATTCGAAGACCCAACGCTTCCAGAATCTATCACGCAGCTGTCGTGCAATTCGCCATTGCTTCCGCAGTGCACACAACCTCTCGTCCTGCTGATCAACGCAAGGCGTCTGCATGGTATTAGCCGTGCCAAATAAAAAATGATTCGGAGTAAGCGGCTCTTCTTCCTCGATTGTGATAGGCAAATGAGTGAGAGGCCGCGAGTTTAACTAAAGGGCCGGATGTAAGGCGTCAACCTGTCCTCAGGTAGTGGTCCCATAATCGGTCTTCCAGGCGTCGAATTCGTAATTCTGCATCTCATACAATCATTTACAACCCGTCGTAACACTTGTCTAACGTTGACCACCCAAAACCTTTGCCTAATTTCTCCTATCGTAGCTTCCAAATTTTGATGCTTCATCTTTCTGTGATAATGCGCGACGATCAGTATGGCAACGCGGTGTTTAGGTGGCAGCACGATAGGATGTATGGCCTCGAATGGTAACCAGCTGGCAGCCTGTATCCTTCCACCGACTCTGATGACGGAGTTCGAGTCCAAGTATGGCAACAATCGGCAAATTTGGCTTTCCCTTGAAATTGGTTTATCCTCCATCAATTGCTTCAACTCCTGACCGTATACCGATGATTGGGCTTGACGACATACTATATTTTCAGCGGCATCCAATTCTGGCGTTCTTAATCCTTTACTGACGGATTCGCAGACTTTTCCCCGAGTGCGATCTATGAACCTTAACACCCATGCTACCGTTCTTTTCAGCTTTATGTAGGACGAGAATCGATTAAAATCTATAAGACTGTCGCTGTTGGTAAGGAAAACTTGATTAGTACGAGTCTCTGCATCATAATCAAGACGGCTATCTGTAGGAACCGAGCTCCGCGGCCACGATTCAGCCGACGTAGACAAAAAATCTGGACCAGCGAACCAGGGGGATGATGGGTCAATATCTACTTGGCAAGTTCGGCGTGTAGCAGCATCGGCGACGTTTTCTCCAGATGGAATCCACCTCCATTCATTTGCGTCCGTGGTTGACAGAATTTCCGCAATCCTGTGCGCCACAAATGGCTTATATTGTCGGTCCTTAGATTTAATCCAATTAATAACTGTTGATGAATCGCTCCAAAAGACCCGCAACGGGGCTGGCAGACGATGTTCGTCCAGAATTGTCTGCGACAATCGCGTTCCAAGTACAGCCGCTTGGAGCTCGAGCCTCGGTATTGTCATCAATTTCATGGGAGCACACTTTGACTTGGCGCATATCAATGAGACTTTAATTTCTCCTCCATACGTTACGTAACGCCAGTAGCACACTGCAGCGAAGGCTTCTTCACTGGCGTCGACGAAAACATGCAACTCCAAGCGCTCCGGCGGACCATCAACAAAATAAAAACGTTTGACTCGTACTGCGGTAGTCCTTTGTACTTCTCTTTGCCAACTTCTCCATGCGGCAGCAGTGTGATCGGGAAGCGGCTCGTCCCAATCGATCTTTCGTCTCCTCACTTCTCTCATGATTAATTTGGCTCCAATAACTAGATGACGCAAGAATCCTAATGGATCAAAAATCGACATGACGTAGCTTAGAACCTCTCGTTTCGTTGGCGGCCTACTACCATTGACGACTTCTGCTGCTACTCGTGGGAACCTCAGCTCGTATCTAAAGGTGTCGTCCAACGGTTGCCAAAACATACCAAGAATCTTTTCAGTAGCCGGGTTTTTCTCATTAAAATGACTGCTTCGCATGCCAGCAACTTCGACGTTACTACCCAGCGTTTGCATGACGTCACGGGAATTAGATATATATCCACGCATTTGGAACCCGGCTGCTTCGTGGATCTTCGACACTTGCTTGGCTACGCTTACTGCTTGCTTCACTGACGCGAAGCTATCCACGAAATCGTCCACATAGTGGTACTTCACTATGGACTCTAAAGCGCGCGGGTATTGATCTGCATACTCCATAGCGTTTGTTGTTTTCACGTATTGCGCAGCACACGGGGAGCAGGCTGCACCGAAAGTCATAACCAGCATTTCATAAACGTCTAATGGTTTCGTATCGTCCTCTCTCCATAGGAATCTTTGCGAGCATCTATCCTCAGGTCTAATGTACACTTGGTGGAACATCTCGGCTATGTCTCCACATACGGCTACAGACCCTGTACGAAAATTAAATAGTACCGATGGCATTGGCTTATACTCCTGCGGCCTTTGAGCAAGTATGAATTAAGTGAGACACCATTTACGGAGGCAGCAGCGTCGAACACAAGGCGTAACTTTCCCGGTTTGTTGGGATTGACAACCGCGAAGTGCGGCAGATACCATAATCTAGCGCTGGAAATGTTCCTTTCTGCTGGTGTCAACTTTCGCGCATATCCCTTATCAATGTATCGTTGTATTATGGACTTATACGCCAAGGCAATCTCTGGATCTCTCTTAAATTTTCGTTCGATGGCTAGCTGTCTGTTCTCGGCCATTCGATAACTATCTGGCAACTCGATGTGGTCAATCTTCCAAAGAAGACCAGTTTGGAATTTCCCATTTACCCGTGTAGTGGTTTCCCTAAGGATACGCTCAGCGCGCATGTCATCATCACTCTTCAATATCGGTGCAGAACGGACACCAAAGCTATCGACCTCAAAATAATTTTCAACAAGACTATGCAAATCGCCAACTTCATTTATGTGTAAACATGCTGTATTAGCTTCGGCCCTGTAACTAGTTGGTCCAAATACCACCCACCCAAGTTCTGTGTTCGCTGCATATGGACCCCGATCCTTCAGCTGCATGGTAACTGAGGGCAGCCCCAGATGGCAATGATCCAAGCCGATGAGTATCATTGGGGTTACGTTAGCGAATGGCTGCGGCATGCTTGGAAGATCGGTAGTCGTTTCTATTTAAAGTTTGCAATGGCAAGTTGAGTCTTGGCAAAACGTATACACGGCGCAGCTTGTGACGCTTGCTCATTCCCTGGCCACTAATCTCGATGCTGACTACGGTAGCAGCTTCCTGGGCTGTTCTTCCTCCAAACCACTGAATGTTTAGATCGCGTTCTTCCCCACGGATTCCCAACTTGGATAAAATACTTTCGTCAATCATCGTAATGGAGGATCCCTCATCCAACATTGCAAATGTGTCAACACGTTTGCGCGGTCCATATAGTGTAACTGTCAATACACGGAATAAAAGGCCTTGTCGCTTTGGCATAGCGGAGGAACAAGTCAGAACCGACTCCATTTCGATGGCAGTTTCACCTACTTGCGGCCTTCTGTATGATGTATCGGATGCGCCGGCAGGGGGGCTAGGTTCGTGGAGAAGCTTGTTGTGTTTGCGTTGACATCCGCCAACCAAACACAATGCGCGGCTGCGACAGTCACGAGACGAATGACCGCTCCTTAGGCATGAAAAACATAGACGATTTCTTTTTACCTTAACCCACCTGTCGGCTACACTCGAGTCCAAAAAAACTTTACATGAATTTAGCTTATGGGGTCCCTTACAAATTAGACATTTCACCGCGGGTTGGGCCTCGCAGGGTTCATTTTGAGTTGCATGCAACACAACACGGCGACGGGTATCATTTTGTTGCAAAGTGCATACCAAATGGTCTAAATCGCTTAACCAGTTGCTGAAATCTATTACGGTTGGATAGGGCTTAATCGAGGCGGCATATCTAGCCCAATCCATTCGTTTACTAATAGGAAGCTTGCCAACTAATTCCTCTAATAACGTAGGGTGCGACAAATGTTGGACACCATTCACCGACTGTAAAAAAATTGCTAAGTTTTTTGCTTTGGTTGAGAAAGGGATAAGTTTTTCGATTGCGGATTCTGAAATCGGGCTAATTTCCTTGAGTTGTTGTAGGTGGCTGCGTATCAACCACTCCGGCCGGCCAAATCGAAATTTTAGCTGCTCCATTACCTCACCTACGTTATCTGGATGTATTAATAAGGATTTCACAACCTCCCTGGCTTCGCCCCTTAACGATTTTAAAAGGCGCTGGTTATTCTCAAGGTGGGTGTAACCGTACACGGTGGTTGATTGAAAAAAGGCATTGGAGAACAGTGGCCAGTCCTCGGGCTTACCACTAAATTCAGGCAAGTCTAGTAGTTTTCGAGGGAGTTGGTAACTAGTACTAGTCAACGATTGTGGGGTGTAGTTATTATTGGCACGAAGATGTGTATTTATAAAATTAGGAGGTTGGTAAGGCAGTGCTGAAAAACCCACGTTCGATCTGTATATATCATTAAAGTTAGGCAAATGCATTGTTGTTGAATTTGGCTGAGAGGCATGTGTGTATACGTGCGTTGGCAGAGCACTTGTTACTACCGACTCAGAAGCTTGTGTGTATGTGTGCGTTGGCAGAGCACTTGACGAAGGCAGCGAAGAGATAATGGCGCTATATGTATGTGAATTTTGCGGGAAAAATTGGCCAGTTGGCGCCAAAATTTCAACAGATTGACCACTATTCTTAGGGCTTATATCATGCGATCGACGTTGGTTGCTTGGCACATGCTCCCTAACCTCGTTTTCTAACATTTGTATTCTTTCAATTAAAATACTCACCTGGTCAGCTGGAATGTTTGTAGTACTTGGTGCGGTGATCGTAGTTGTGGCTAAATTCATCGTACCTGTTGTTGTAGCTGCGACAAATGACGGAAGCAATGAGGTGGTACTTATGGCGGACGTGGTGATTTGGGTTGCGGCGGCAGTGGTAGCACAAATCACTGATGGCGTTGTATAGACACTGGCGGTGTCTGTGGCTGTTGTTGATGCAACTCCCGGAAGCAATGAGGTGGTGCTTATGGCGGACGTGGTGATTTGGGTTGCGGCGGCAGTGGTAGCACAAATCACTGTTGGCGTTGTATAGACACTGGCGGTGTCTGTGGCTGTTGTTAATGCGACTCCCGTGGCTGTTGTAGTTGGTGCAACAGACATTGCAAGTAAGGCTGAGGCGGCGTTGTCTGTCGTTGCACTAAAATTACTTGAACTGCTGGACAATTCTTCTTGTAGTAGGCGAGGACTACGTCTCTTGGGAGTGCGCTGCATATCTTTATCACCACATGTGAACTTCCTTCATGATAATGACCGAGCCGTTGTTTAATTGCCACACGTGCAAATGAACATCGCAAAAAAAGATTTACCAAAAATGTAAATCGCGAAATAAAGCTTGTAGCGCCGTGAACTTCGCCAGGGCAATGAAATATAATAGCGATAAATAAATTGATACAATATAAACTGCTATTTATTTCTATAGGAAGAAATTACAAATATATATATAAATGATGGTTACAATTTCTATTAATTTTTACTTACCGCGATTTGCGCCCTTCCTTTTGCTTGTTCACGTCACTACTGAAATGACCGGCAAAAATGAACAATTCAAAATGGAAGTTCGCGAATAGCGATAACAAAGCGACAGGACAAAATAGATTGAAATTACATTTTTTCTTGCACATTGACATGTGTACATATATGTAACTAGAGATAACATAAAACTAGAGATGGGCCGTTTTGTTACAGGGATTGTATTTGGACTTCAATATATTTATCGATAACTAAGTTATCGGTCATAATGCCTACAATCTGGGTATCAAACGCAAGTGGACGGCCAGAGGTTTCGTTTTGACTGCGGTATACTTCGATATATTTATCGATTACTTCATAACACACACGCCTTTAAAGAATATTGCACTAAAAAGGTTAAAATAAATTGAATAAAAAACGAAGATTATGGAACAAAGCGGACCACGCTTTTTTCACAATACTACTGTGTAGGGGTTTTAAAATTATTTTCAACTTTTTAGTTCAATACACTCTAAAAGCGTGAGTTTTAGTTTTTAAAAACTATATTTATTTTTTATCATTTTTTTTGTCTTATTTCTCTATATTTTTTTTGCAATTTTTCTGCATTTTTGTGAAATTTTTACTAAATTTCTTATGTAATTTTTACTATACTTTTTCGAAAGGGCTTGAGTGAAAATAATAATTTGAGTGGCGAAGGAGGGGGTATATCCCCATTTCCCTGGGTACGCCACTGGTGAATACCTTGTAACTTTAAACGGCTAAACTTGTATACCGATTCGGATAAAATTTTGAATATAGATAGTATGATTGATTCTAAGACTATCCACTTGGGGGTTGCCACCTGGGGCGGTTTACAGGGTTGCCACATATCTGAAATTTGTTTTAAATTTTTTAGCAAGATATGCTAATATGGTTATCAAATGAAAGGTATTTTCAGCGACATGCCAACTAAAATATTTTCAAGTAGGGTTGTATTTGTATATCCGGTACTATCTCGAGAACCGCTTGACCGATTGGGATGAAATTTGGCATAGAGATAGTATTATTGATTCTAAGACTATCCTCTTGGGGGGTTTACAGAATTACCACCTCTCACGATTTTTCTTAATTATGGAGCAAGATATGCAGATATGGGTATCAAATGAAAGGTATTTTCGGCGACATACCAACTAAAATATTTTTAAGTAGGGCTGTCACCTAGGGTTGCCACCTTTAACGAAGTATATTTGTATATCCGGTACTATCTCGGGAGCAGCTGGCCGATTTGGATGAAATTTGGCATATAGATAGTATGATGATTGATTCTAAGGCTATCCACTTGGGGGTGGCTACTTGGGGGGTAAACAGGGTTGTCACCTATCTCAATTTTTTTAAATTATGTAGTGAGATATGCCAATATGGGTATCAAATTAAAGGTATTTTCGCCGACATACCAACTAAAATATTTTCAAGTAGGGTTGCCGCCCAGGGTTACCATTTTACCGTTTTGTATTTGTATCGCATATTTTTGGGATCATATTTGGACTATTTTTGGATTATTTTAGGATCATTTAGGGATCAGTCATTTTAGGATAATTTTTGGGCTATTTTGATATCATTTTGGGTTAAATTTTTGATTAATTTGGGACAATTTTGGGGTCATTTTCGTATCATTTTGGAGTCGTTATGGGATAATTTTTGGATAATTTTCCATTTCATGTTCATGATAACTTTGGTCCGATGTTTGTAAGTATGAGAAGAAGAAGAGATGGACCCATCAATAAGTATACCGAAATGATCAGGATGACAAGCTGACTTGATTTAGCCATGTCCGTCTGTCCGTCTGTCTGTTTGAACGCAAACTAGTCCCTCAATTTTATCTGGCTGAAATTTTGTATGTGGCCACCATTTTGTAATATAGGAATCATTTGTCGGAACTGACAAGATCGGACCAGTATAATATATAGCCCCCATACAACCGATTGTTCAGATATAAGGTTTTTTGGCCAAAACTTCTGCAATTAAAAAGTTAGGAACGTAAAATTTTGCAACTCGAGTACTTTCTATTTACGTAGTATATATAGGGAAAATCAACAAGATCGGGGAAATGTAACATATAGCCCCCATACAACCGATTGTTCAGATATAAGGTTTTTTGGCCAAAACTTCTGCAATTAAAAAGTTAGGAACGTAAAATTTTGCAACTCGAGTACTTTCTATTTATGTAGTGTATATAGTGAAAATCAACAAGATCGTGCAAATGTAACATATATCCCCCATACAACCGATTGTTCAGATATAAGGTTTTTTGACCAAACCTTCTGCAATTAAAAAGTTAGGAACGTAAAATTTTGCAACTCGAGTACTTTCTATTTACGTAGTATATATAGTGAAAATCAACAAGATCGGGCAAATGTAACATATAGCCTCCATACAACCGATTGTTCAGATATAAGGTTTTTTGGCCAAAACTTCTGCAATTAAAAAGTTAGGAACGTAAAATTTTGCAACTCGAGTACTTTCTATTTATGTAGTGTGTAGAGGAAAATCAAGAAGATCGGTTAAATATAACATACTATAGCCCCATACAACCGGTTGTTCCGATATAAGGTTTTTTGGCCAATACTTCCGCGTTTAAAAAGTTAGGAACGTAAAATATTGCACCTTTAGTACTTTCTACATATGTAATGTGTATAATGTAAGTCAGTACAATTGAACACGTATAATATATAGCCTCCATACAATCGATTGTTCCGATAACTCGGATCCTATTATTTTGTAAGTTTTTTTAAATTATAACAAAGATGTGTAATGTGTATAGTAAATATAGTTAAATTGAAACAGGCTGTACTGGGGATCGAACAGTGAAAATCGTGACGCTTATTCATGAAAGGTATATAGCCTTCGGCACAGCCGAAGACAGCTTTCCTTACTTGTTTTGTAATAATTTTGGGATAATTTTTGGGTAATTTCGTGTTCAATTTTGGATACATTTAAGGGTCTTTTTGGGTAATATTGGGGTCGTTTGGGTTCAATTTCGGATCATTTTGGGAACATTTAAGGGTCTCTTTGGGGTCGTTTTGGGATTATTTTAGGGTCAGTTTGGGATCATTTTGGGTAACTAAAGTTAGCGTTAAATTGATAGCACCGAGCTAGCTCGGTCCCCCAGGTACTATTATCTAATTTGCAGAGAAAGAGATGGAACTCGACTCAGGTCGCTGTCATTATAATGGCACATGGCACCAGCAGCGAACAGTGGATTGTTTTCAGAAAATGCTTCATTATTCTAGTAGTAAATTTTTGGAAAAATTGAGGTATTGAAGGAAAGTTTTTTCATCAATTTCTCACTACTGGATATGGTCTATATTTAAAAAGGATCTCGGCAAACGAAAATATTTGGGTGTGAGACCGTAGAAAAATAAATGTTTAAATTTTCGGCGAAGAGGTTGGAGCGCGTTAACCCATTAAATCCCAGATTTTTTTTTAATGGGCATTTAAAGTATGAAACTGATAATTCACTTGCATTCAAAGCAGTTTATGTCATTTTTGTAGCAACATTATATGTTTTCGATGTTTAATATACAGTTTTTGAAATTTGAAGAGGTGTACTCGCATGGGTACAATGGGGATAAATAGGTTAAGGTAAGCGCGGGTGTCCCGTGAAGGAAGTGGATCGTGTAGAACTCCACATCGGCATGCGACAGTCGACGGAGTAAGGGCATCTGACTTAATTTTTTAATCAACTTCAAACCACTTAGACCAAGATCCCAGAGCCTAATGGCGCCACTTATTTTATAATGGATGAAACCAATACCGATCGATAGTCCTCCCCGAATCTAGAAATAATGTGAAAATTTTAAAGCTGTACCTATGACAAGGGCCTAGGAATCGGGGGTCAAAGTCGCCAAAAAATGACCCTAACTTCACTTATTTTATAATGGATGATTTTCACATATTTGACGTAGATTACCACCCCGCGTTGTTGTTAGACCCGTACCAGTGACAAGGCTCCAGCCAGACACCCCCAGTTCACGGATTTTCCTATAGAAATTTTTTCTGTTTTACCAATTTCACGCATTTGGGCCACTTTGGCTGCTTTAACTACCCAATATTTTCCCATTTTTTGTAGAACACTACCCTCAAGTAGTAACAGGAATTTTTAGACATCGTCCCATGGCAAAAACTTCAGCCAGACACCTCAAAACTCGGGAAATTTCACTAATTTTTACTGGGCTTTCACATGTTTAAGTGGATTTGACAAACTTTGACTACTTTTAAATAGCAGATCTTCACACATGTGTCGTAGAGTGCTATCCTTAAGTAGAACCAAGCATTTCCAGACATCATCCCATGGCAAAAACTTCAGGCAGACACCTCAAAGTTCGGGAACTTTTATTTTCCTATTAATTTGCTTTCTCTTGTTTGTCCCACTTTTACAACTTCTAAACGACGGATCTTTTCAGATGTTTCGTAGGACACTACCCTTAAGTAGTTTCAGTCATTTCTAGACTTCGTCCCATGGCAAACACTTCAGCCAGACACCTCAAAGCTCGGGATTTTCAATAATTTTTACATGGATTTCTCCAACTTTGTCCACTTTAAACGGCGGATCTTTACACACGTGTCGTATAACACAACCCTTGGACAGTATCAGGCATTGCCGGACTTCATTCCAAGAAAAAAACTTAAGCCAGACAACCCAAAGCACGGGGACTTTTCATCATTTTTAATGTGCTTTCACATGGTCAAATGGGCTTACCCAACTTTGGCTGATTTAAATGGCGGATCGTTACACATGTATCGTATAACACTACTATTAACTAATATCAGACATTTTTAGACTTCGCCCCATGACAAAAACTTCAGCCAGACACCTCAAGGCTGATCAATTTTCATAGTTCTAGATTTCGCCTCATGTCAAAAACTTCAGCCAGACACCTCAAAACTGAGGAATTTTTATAATTCTTACTGCACTTTCAGAAGTTTAAGCGAGTTTGTCCAACTTTGGCTGTTTTTGAAAGGCAGATCTTTACACATGTGTCGTGGAACACTATCTCCAAGTAGTATCAGGCATTTTTAGACTTCATCCCATGGAAAAAACTTCAGCCAGACACCTCAAGGCTGATCAATTTTCATAGTTCTTACTGCGCTTTCACATGTTTAATCGGGTTGGTCCAACTTCGGCTGCCTTTAAAGAGCAGGTCTTTTCACATGTGTCATAGCAGACCCCCTTAAAGAAGTATCGGGTATTTTTATACTTCGCCCCATGTCAAAAACTACAGTCTGACACCTCAAAACTGAGGAATTTTCATAATTCTTACTGCGATTTCAAAGGTTTAAGCGAGTTGGTCCAACTTTTGCTGTTCGTAAAGGGCATATCTACACACATGTGTCATAAAGACCACCTTAAAGAAGTATCGGGTATTTTTATACTTCGCCCCATGTCAAAAACTACAGCCAGACACCTCAAAACTGAGGAATTTTCATAATTCTTACTGCGATTTCACAGGTTTAAGCGAGCTGGTCCAACTTTTGCTGTTCGTAAAGCGCATATCTTCACACATGTGTCATAGAAGACCACCTTAAAGAAGTATCGGGTATTTTTATACTTCTCCCCATGTCAAAAACTACAGCCAGACACCTCAAAACTGAGGAATTTTCATAATTCTTACTGCGATTTCACAGGTTTAAGCGAGTTGGTCCAACTTTTGCTGTTCGTAAAGGGCATATCTTCACACATGTGTCATAGAAGACCACCTTAAAGAAGTATCGGGTATTTTTATACTTCGCCCCATGTCAAAAACTACAGCCAGACACCTCAAAACTGAGAAATTTTCATAATTCTTACTGCGATTTCAAAGGTTTAAGCGAGTTGGTCCAACTTTTGCTGTTCGTAAAGGGCATATCTACACACATGTGTCATAAAGACCACCTTAAAGAAGTATCGGGTATTTTTATACTTCGCCCCATGTCAAAAACTACAGCCAGACACCTCAAAACTGAGGAATTTTCATAATTCTTACTTCGATTTCACAGGTTTAAGCGAGCTGGTCCAACTTTTGCTGTTCGTAAAGCGCATATATTCACACATGTGTCATAGAAGACCACCTTAAAGAAGTATCGGGTATTTTTATACTTCTCCCCATGTCAAAAACTACAGCCAGACACCTCAAAACTGAGGAATTTTCATAATTCTTACTGCGATTTCAAAGGTTTAAGCGAGTTGGTTCAACTTCGGCTGCTTTTAAAGAGCAGATCTTTTAACATGTGTCGTAGAAGACCCCCTTAAAGAAGGATCGGCTATTTTTATACTTCGCCCCATGTCAAATATTCATATTCATACTAGTATACAACTATAACTTTCTGGTGGAACTTATACTAGTCAGAGAATATCCATTTCATACCAGCATACAACTAGAATTTTCTGGCTGAATTCGTACTAGTCAGGAAATATCCATTTCATACTAGTATACAACTGTAACTTTCTGGTAGAACTCATTCTAGTCAGGAAATATCCATTTCATACCAGTATACAACTAGAGTTTTTTGTATGAATTCATACTAGTCAGGAAATATCCATTTCATACTAGTATACAACTAGATTTTTCTGGACGAAACTATACCAGCTAAAAAATTCAAAATTCATTCGTTTCGTTTTCTCTTATAATTCATAGATGCTTTTTCGTGATAGGGTAAATACACATAGCCGCTGCTTTCTTAAGAATAAACATGAAAATAAAGTCAAATGAAAAATTCTGGTTGAAATCATAGTAGTCCAGGTTAAAAGCCTTTTTGGCTAGTATGGGACTAGTATATTTCATACTAGTCCTTTTTGAAAATTATACTAGTCCAGGATGAACTAGTATGCAACTGGTATCTTACAACTATTATGAAACTGGTATTTCCTGACTGGTGTATTCTGGTCGAAATCTGACAATTGACATCTCGTAGGACATCAACGCGTAAAAAATACCAGTTGCTTATATGGAAAAAAGACTAAACACTGACTAGTTGGGCCCGGTGCACCAACTAGTCAGTGTTCTGTCTTTGTTCCATATAAGCCCGGTGCACCAACTAGTTGTAAAGTAGTTTTCCACTAGTTGCTTTCGCTGCAGGGTAGCGACATAAGAGTGACACTGTCTGAAATGCAACAAATGCCACATCTGAACACTTTGTATGGGCTGAACTGTTCTAATTTGCTTGATCATGTCCTATGGAGAGATCAATTGCGAAAAAAACTCGAGCTTGAAGTGTTTGGATGTAGTTTTTTTCATGGGAACATCTCCAAAAATGCCTGATACCACTTAAGAGTTGCGTTCTACGACATATGTGTAAATATTCGCCTTTTAAAAATAGTCAAAGTTGGACAAACCTGCTTAAACAATCGAAAGCACAGTAAGAATTATGAAAACTACCCAGATTTAAGGTATCTGGTTAAAGTGTTTGTCATAAGGCGAAGTCTAAAAGTACCTGGTACCACGTAAGGGTGGTCCTCTATGACACATTGAAAATATCTGCCCTTTAAAAGCAGCCAGAGTTAGACCAACCATCTCAAACATGTGAAAACGCAGTAAAAATTATAAAAATTTCACAGTTTTGAGGTGTCTGGCTGAAGTTTTTGACATGAGGCGAAATCTAAAAGTAACTGATACCACTTAAGGGTGGTCTTTTATGACACATGTGAAAAGATCCGCTCTTTAAGAGCAGACAAAATTGGACCAACCCGATTAAACATGTGAAAGCGTAGTAAGAACTATGAAAATTCCTCAGCCTTGAGGTGTCTTGCTGAAGTTTTTTCCATTGGATGAAGTCTAAAAATGCCTGATACTACTTGGAGATAGTGTTCCACGACACATGTGTAAAGATCTGCCTTTCAAAAACAGCCAAAGTTGGACAAACTCGCTTAAACATGTGAAAGTGCAGTAAGAATTATAAAAAATCCTCAGTTTTGAGGTGTCCTGCTGAAGTTTTTGACATGGGACGAAGTCAAAAAGTACCTGATACCACTTAAGGGTGGTCTTCTATGACACATGTGAAATTATCTGTCCTTTAAAAGCAGCCAAAGTTAGACCAACGCGGTTAAACATGTGAATTCGCAGCAAGAATTATGAAATTTCCTCAGCTTTGAGGTGTCTGGCTGAAGTTTTTGTCATGGGACGAAGTCTAAAAATGCCTGATATTAGTTAATAGTAGTGTTATACGATACATTTGTAACGATCCGCCATTTAAAATCAGCCAAAGTTGGGTAAGCCCATTTGACCATGTGAAAGCACGTTAAAAATGATGAAAAGTCCCCGTGCTTTGGTTTGTCTGGCTTAAGTTTTTTTCATGGAATGAAGTCCGGAAGTGCCTGATACTGTTTAAGGGTAGTGTTATACGACACATGTGTAAAGATCCGCCGTTTAAACGTGGACAAAGTTGGAGAAACCTGCTGAAACAAGTGAAATCTCTGTAAAAATTAGTGAAAATCCCGAGCTTTGAGGTGTCTGGCTGAAGTTTTTGCCATGGGGCGAAGTCTAGAAATGACTGAAACTACTTAAGGGTAGCATCCTACGAAACATCTGAAAATATCCGTCGTTTAGAAGTTGTAAAAGTGGGACAAACAAGAGAAAGCAAATTAATTGGAAAATAAAAGTTCCCGAACTTTGAGGTGTCTGGCTGAAGTTTTTGCCATGGGATGATGTCTGGATGATGTCTTGGCGGCCGCCGTGGTGTAGCGGTTAAGTGTTGGGCCTTCTACACCAAGTCGTGGCGGTTCGATGCCCGGCAAAAGTAACATCAAAAATTATTTAGAAAAATAATTTTTCTAAACGGGGTCGCCCCTCGGCAGTAGTTTGGCAAACTCTCCGGGTGTATTTCTGCCATGAGAAGCTTCTCAGCAAAAAATTCATTTGCTATGAAAGTGCCGTTCGGAGTCGGCAAAAAACTGTAGGTCCCGCCAACTTGTAGGAAAGCTCAAAAGCAACACACCACAAGTTGGAAAGAGAAGCTCGGCGAAAAATCTCGTTAGAGGTTATGATAACCTGTTGGTATATCGCCGCCATTAAATTTTTTTTTTTACGTCTGGAAGTGCTTGATTCTACTTAAGGATAGCATTCTACGACACATGTGTGAAGATCTGCTATTTAAAAGTAGCCAAAGTAGCAAATCCACTTAAACATGTGAAAGCCCAGTAAAAATTAGTGAAATTTCCCGAGTTTTGAGGTGTCTGGCTGAAGTTTTTGCCATGGGACGAGGTCTAAAAATTACTGAAACTATTTAAGGGTAGTGTCCTACGACACATGTGAAAAGATCTATCATTTAAAATTAGTAAAAGTGGGACAAACAAGAGAAAGCAAATTAATAGGAAAATAAAAGTTCTCGAACTTTGAGGTGTGTGGCTGAAGTTTTTGCCATGGGATGATGTCTGGAAATGCTTGATTCTACTTAAGGATAGCACTCTACGACACATGTGTGAAGATCTGCTATTTAAAAGTAGTCAAAGTTTGTCAAATCCACTTAAACATGTGAAAGCGCAGTAAAAATTAGTGAAATTTCCCGAGTTTTGAGGTGTCTGGCTGAAGTTTTTGCCATGGGACGATGTCTAAAAATTCCTGTTACTACTTGAGAGTAGTGTTCTACAAAAAATGGGAAAATATTGGGTAGTTAAAAGCAGCCAAAGTGGCCCAAATGCGTGAAATTGGTAAAACAGAAAAAATTTCTATAGGAAAATCCGTGAACTGGGGGTGTCTGGCTGGAGCCTTGTCACTGGTACGGGTCTAACAACACTTGATACTGACGCGGGGTGGTAATCTACGTCAAATATGTGAAAATCATCCATTATAAAATAAGTGAAGTTAGGGTCATTTTTTGGCGACTTTGACCCCCGATTCCTAGGCCCTTGTCATAGGTACAGCTTTAAAATTTTCACATTCTTTCTAGGCTCTGGGATCTCGCTCTAACTGCATTATATCTGGCAAAGATCAACGAGACATGAAGTAGACAAGTAAAGAGTTGGGTCACATGTTAAAAAAAAAATCAAAAAGAAACCCACAATGAAGCTTAATGCATGACAACGAAACAAAAAATTACAAGAAATACGTGTAAAAGTACATGCTAAAAGCATAATATTCAACAACGATTGCACAACAACATCAGCAATAATGAACAAAGACAAGGAATGAAATGAGTTATACTCAAAAAATTGCGCATAAAAAATGAGATAATTAAAAAATAAAACAAAATTGTAATAAAACTAAATCGCTCAACGTGGGTCATAGCTAAAACATAAGCAAAGCAACTAAAACTAGAGAGCAGACAATCGCAAAAAATAACAGCAACGCAAAAAATCGAAGCAACAGTTGTACCATGTGGGGGCAAGACGAAAAAAAACAAGACACCGACTCGACTAGCAGCTGGCAGCTCCAACAACACCGGTTTCATCAACCGCTATGCACAAGCATGTGTACCAAGACAGCTGTTAGCACGGTGGGGGCTAGAGATGGGATCCCGACCTGACACCAAAGGTACTATACTCAAAAGGTTTTTAGTTTTTTATATCTTCTTTTCTTCATAAAAACTGATACAAAATAAAATTAAAAAAAAAAATGTAATTACATTTAATTAAAATATATATTTTGTATAAAAAAATTTTCTCAGACTATCCGCTTTCTAGTATTCTAGCCTCAAAAATTAGCATGTTTTTTTTTTCAAATAAAATTAAATCAAATCAAATAAAATTAAATTAAACCAAACAAAGCAAACGATTTTTTTAAATAAAAAAAAGTAAAAAAAAAAAATTAAGTAAAATAAAAAAATTTATTTGATACAAATATAAAATAAATAAAATAAAATAAATTAAAATGAAGAACATTAAATTTAAAAAAAAAAAGGATAACACATTATTAGGTGCTCGATTTTGCACATAAAACAGAAATTTACTTATAAAATATGCTCTCTCTTTAAGGTTAAAGAGAAATGGTCATTTTAAGTTTCGGTATGCTCAAAGTTGTAATTTTAAGCTCCATGCTCATCTCTAACAACAATAGCAAAAAACACTATGCTCAAGTTAGCAACAACATAGAAAGCAAAGTGTGTCTGTAAGCGGGCAAGCAATCAAGCAGTAGAGCGGGTTACTGCACCATACAAGTTGGACTCTTTGACGAAGACAGCGACCACGACGCGGCCCCGACAATATCTCAGACTTCACGCCTGCTCACCCGCGCCTACGCTCAAGCTAGTCTTTGTTGTGGCTGTTGTTTGCTTGGCACTTGCTTTCTTAATTGTTGTACGTCGTTTCGTTCGTGTTTGTGGCTCAAAACTTTGCCGTGGCTCAAGTCGACTTTCAGTGCTCGACGGACTATTAGCGGATGCGGACGACTTTTGGAACAAATCGGTTAAAAAGTGTTTTTGTGATCAAAGTGAAAAGTGGAAATTGCAACAAAACAAATTTAATTTTGCATGGTTGGTTGTTGCTGTCTGGCTTAACTGCAACGAGTGTGAGTGCGCATGCGCAAAGCCAATGCATAATAAGTGAGCTAATATAGAAATTTTCGGCCAATGTTAAAAGTGTATGAGCAAAAATGTGAGAAGTTTATGAATGAATGTAAAAAAAAATTAAATATTAAAAATAAGTTGAAAAACGGTCAAAGATTTCTCTTCGTAAAATTTTTGTTTTTATATTACTAACGCGAGTTGGTTGCTTATGAGAAATCAAGAATTTGGCATGAGCCACGACTGCGCAATCCCAAATTTGAAGAGCACGACTAAACATAAACGCCAATTAAGAAACCGCATTCTTGCTCAACTAAGCTTTCGAATCACAAAAAATGAGATTTCGTCAAACAAAAAAAGAGTTAACTTTAAAGAGCTGATGCGAATGACTGCTACGTGCCATCTTCGAATATCTCGTCGTTTGCAAACAAGGGCAGATCCAGGATTTTTTTTCGGGGGGAGGGGCGCTTCTGGGGGGCACAATGGTGGAAAATTCCAAAAAAAATCAACACCTGATAGAGATAAAATCAGTTCCACACTTAGTTTGGGAGTAGTGCAGTTTCGGATCCCCACCGAAACGGTTGAAAAAGTTAATTTCCGCTTTCGGATTTTCAATGTACTCGTAAATAAGCGTCTTTTGAACCTTTACTTGAATTTTTTGCTTCAAATTTTGGAGGGGACCGAAAACCGCACTTTACCCTTAGTTTATATTTACAAGTACGGGAATATATCGTTACCCTAATTGACACATTTTTCGAAAACGACTTTTTCACATATTCAAGTATGACCTAGTAAAATACACACTCATTACAAATGTTAAGTAGTTGCTAGCAGTAATAACGGAGATATTCCAAATTTACAAAGCAATATTTGCATGTGTTCAAAGTAAACAAATTTTTGTTTTTTGCTTCTCCTGTAAAATTTTCATACAAGGGAATATTAATTTTGTTCACATAACCGTAGTACGTAACGTCACAAAATAATCGAGATAGATATAGATTTCCATATATGAAAGTTCTTAGGTTTAAAAGAGAAGTTCATTAAGGCATGTCCGTCCATCTGTTCATCCGTCCGCCCGTCTGTGTACACGATAACTTGAGTAAAAATTGTGATATTTGCATGAAATTTTGTATACAGGTTACTTTCTGGCCAAGGTAGGTTGCTATTGAAAATGGGCCCCCTGGGCATTCTCTTATGATTTTTTCATAAATTTTTATAGGGGGCGTGGCACCGCCCACTTTTATGGGAGGCATTTTTAAAATTTGACTGGTCGTAACTTTTAAACTGATTACAATAGAACGATGGAATTCGGCACAAAGCATACTAATATCGGTGCGAGTATACCTGATGAAATTGGTAAAAATCGCCCTCCAACCACGCCCACTTTCGATATCGAAAATTTCTAAAATCACCTAAATTCTCATAATTCGGTAACGGAAATGGGTAAAATGATATAATTTTATAGGTGAATCCCCGTGGTCATTATATAATGATTTTTTGACAAATTTTCTAAAGTGGGCGTAGCTCCGCCCACTTTTAAGGGAGGTATTTTCAAAAATTCGACTGGTCGTAACTTTTAAACTGATTAGGGTGGAACGATGAAATTTGGCACAAAGCATACTAGTATAGTTGGGAGTATACCTGATGAAACTGGAAAAATAGCCCCCCAATCACGCCCACTTTCGATATCGAAAATCACATAAATTGACATAATTCGGTAACGGAAATGGCTAAAATGATATAGTTTGGTAGGATGAGCCCCTAGTCATTCTATTATGATTTTTTGATAATTTTTTAAAAGTAGGCGTGGCATCGCCCACTTTTCAGGGAGGCATATTTGAAAATTTCACGGGTCATAACTTTTAAATTGATTACGGTAGAACGATGAAATTGGTACAAGGTATAAGGTAGGATAATAGGGAGCACACCTGATGTAATTGGACGAAATCGATTCCCGACCCCGCCCACTTTCGATATGAAAAATTTCGAAAATCACATAAATTGACATAATTCGGTAAGGTAAATAGCTAAGATAGAAAAAACTTAAGGTACATCGTCCTAGGGCCTATATCATTGTTATCCCGTTCTGAAAATTACCGCTGCAGCCATGGGTATTTAATGTTCGGTGCACCCGATCTTAGACTTCCTCCTTGTTTTTATTTCATATAGGGCCTTTCTGACTTAAGGCAACGATATAGAATTCACATAAAAATTTAATTAAATTTTTTTTTTTCGACTAAAATAATTTAAATTGAAAAAATTAAATAAAATAAATTAAAACAAAATAAAATAACAAAAAATGTAAAAAAATTTAATAAAACAAAATGAAATAACATAAAAAAATAACACTACAAAACATACAACTAAATGAAGTAAAATAATATGAAATAAAATAAAATAAAAAAGGCAATAAAAAATATGAGATAAAACAAAATGAAATAAAATAAAATAAAATAACATTACAAAACATAAAATTAAATAAAATAAAGTAATTAAAAATAATATGAAATAACTTAAAACAAAACAAAATAAAAATAAAAAAATGCAAGAAAATAAATAAAAAAATAAAATTAAAAAAAAAAACATTACAAAACATATCTAAAACTAAATAAAATAAAGAAAAATAAAATAACTTAAAATAAAATAAATTCAATTAAATAACATTAAATATAATTAAACATAAAATTAAATTAAAATAAAAGAAATAAAAAATGCCTTAACATAGAATAACATTACAAAAGTTAAAGTTAAATAAAATAAAATAACACAAAATAAAATATATTAGCTCAAAATAAAATAAATTAAAAATAAAATAAAAAATAAAAACAACTAAAAAATTAAATTAAATAAAATTAAAAAAATAAATTAAATCAAATTAAACAACTATAAATTAACTGATAAAAAGATTTAACTGAAATAAATAAAAATGAAAATTAAACCAATTTATGTGGGATTGAAGTAGATGAAATTACATTTAATTAAGTTACTTAAAAAAAATGAAATTAGGTTAAACTATATTGAATTAAACTGAATTAAATGTTGTTAGAAGAAAATTAAAATGAATCAAACTAAATTAAAATTAATTAAATTAAATTAAAATAAAGTTAATTATATAAATCAATAAAATCAAACTAAATAAAAATAAAATAGAAACGAAATACATTTTTTTGACCCAACCTAATGTGCATAGATCCGCTTGCCCAATGAATATAAATTAGTACTACATAGAAACGGGGTAAATTTTTTAAGTGACGGTGGTTTTTTGAGCTTTCGTAATGACATTCGCACGGCCAAAGAAAAATTATACAAAAATTCATACAACAGCAATGTTTCTATTCTTCGTCAACACCTTCTCAGGCACCTTTAGAGCGCCTTTTTCAATAAGCTTTGTTCAATTCTTTTGTTTACAATTAGAAAATAAAAATTAAATGTATGTATGTATGTCCGTTGTTCCCTTACTGCGCTTGCGATTTACATTAATACATATTATGCTACCGCGCTTGCGTGTTTTTCAACTTTTTTTAAATTTTTTTCTTTACAAAAGTTGACCACAACGCCTTAAAAAACTCTGCTTTAACAGTTAGCAAGTGCCTAAAAATTGAATTAAAGACTTTTGTTTTTATTGTAACACTTTTTGTTGATTACAAAAAACCCATTCGTGTTACGCTAATTTTGTCGGAAGTTGCGTTGGAATGAGAAAATATGTAAACGCAAAGCTAAAGAAAGGAAATGCGTAAACATTTATGAGTTGAGAGAGCAAGAAATGCAAATGAAAAATGTAAAAAGGTCTAAAGCGTTCAGCAGAATCAGTCCGTCAGTACGTTGAAACAACCGACAGCAAAGTAAACTGCGGGTGTTTGTATGCGTAACAACAGATTAGACGGATACGGATACGGCAAAATAGAATTTTCTCTAAAATTGACGTGCGTCAAGTAACTGACGTATTGGCGGACTGATTCTGTTTGAGCTATAACGCAAGAAAACCAACTCGAATTAGGCAGAAGACGAGGCGCATCGTCATAGACGCGTATCGGCATCAAGCTTGGCTGCAGAAAGAAAACACACAAAGGAATGTCAAAATTTAAATAATAATCAACAATTAATTTTTATTGAAAAAAGAAAGCAAAGGTACGGCTACCGCATGGTTCAATTATAAGAAGGTTTGCTCTTCCCTTGACGTTTATTATTGACACTCCTAATATGAAAATGTGTACGGGTTTCGTTTGCGAATAAAAAAGTAGGAATGTTATTTTTTCTTTCGTCAAGGAAATGGTAGTAGAAAAATCGAAAAAGGAGGATATAAATTGTAATGCAAATAAAAAATTGCAAAGTAAACTAACACATTCGACGGGGCAAAAAAAAAGTTCGTTTTTTTTTCAAAAATTATATTGCTTTTATTTTTCAAAAAGGTGAAAAAATATTACTGTAAAAAATACAGATCTTAACATTAAATTCTAGAGGTCTAAAGCAGTCCTAACCTAAATTTTTACTGAAAGTTCCTTGAAAGGTTTTCGGGTCATAAATAAAAAAAAAAAAAACTAATGGCGGCGATATACCAACAGGTAATCATAACCTCTAACGAGATTTTTAGCCGAGCTTCTCTTTCCAACTTTTGGTGTGTTGCTTTTTGAGTTTTTCCTACAAGTTGGCGGGACCTACAGTTTTTTTCCGACTCCGAACGGCACTTGCAAAGCAAATTAATTTTTTGCTGAGAAGCTTCTCATGGCAGAAATACACCCGGAGAGTTTGCCAAACTACTGCCGAGGGGCGACCCCGTTTTAGAAAAATTCTTTTTCTAAATAATTTTTGGTGTTACTTTTGCCGGGCATCGAACCGCCACGACTTGGTGCAGAAGGCCGAACACTTAACCGCTACACCACGGCGGCCGCCATATACTATCGGAAAAAGTGTGCCAAAGGGATAGTATTACCATTTTACTAACCAAATTTAACCAGTTCCAATAAATTTACCTCCAACTCTTTCATGCACACTTGGCTGATGATTAAGAATGAAAATAACATACTCTAATCACAGAAGGAAAATCCTTAAAGTGAGTTATTAATGATAAATTCATCAATTTTCCAAAAGCCAGCCTGGAGTTTGTGACTGGGTGTGACATGGGGGAGGGGGGGGGGGGGGTTCAAAAACTACCAAAAATCGCGTGACGTCATATATGCACGCCCCCTAATATACTTACGTCCAATTTGTGACAAAGTTTTAAATTGAAAAAATACGTTTGGGCCAGTTTTTCGAAATTCGAATTATTTTCAAAGTTATAACTATCACCACTTTTCGAAATTCCTTACTTTTTGATGATTTTCTCACGATTGGTCAAACCGATTTTATCTTCTACCAAACGAAGATTCTAAGGCTGTGTGCTAATTGAAAACATTTTTCGTCAGAGTAAAATGAGGTGAACAAATTTCCTATGGTGAACGAATATTTTGCTGTGCCAAACGAAACGTTAAATTATGACAGTAGTAAATTTTGACGTATGGAAAAAGCACGTGCAAAAGCAGATGCTTTGTGAATCAGTTCTCATTTTACGTATTTTTCATGCATTTATATTGCGTATTATTCGCATTATATTATATTTTAGTGTTAAATAACGCATGTGAACATAAATTTATGTGAAATAATATGAATGTTAACATCACATGCATCCCTCTGCTCACATTATTGATTGTCAAAATTTTACCTAGCCCCCAGGGCTAGGGCAAATTCTGACGTTCATATTCACCACGATAACCGTCAGAATTTAACATCGCTCTGTCAAAATTTGATTTTTAAAACCGTTTGGCACACAGCCTAACTAAAGAATTTTTTTTTGCAAACATTATTCGCAATTTTTAACTTCTCCATCGTGGTCAGATGGCGCTTTTGTATGATGTTGTTGGGCATTCCATTAGTAACTATTGGCAAAAAAAAAATTTTTTTGACAGTTTAAGGGGGCGGGAGTTATTTACATTTTTTTACAGACATGTTAATTTTTTATGAAATTTTGTTTTTCTCTACGTACTGTGGACTATGAAGACAATGCCCAACAACATCATACAAAAGCGCCATCTCGCCACGATGGAGAAGTTAAAAATTGCGAATAATGTTTGCAAAAAAATTTTGTTTCCAAAAATTGGAAATGTCCTTTGCAGCAGATACCATCTTTTATATATATTTAAAAAATTAGCAAAAGCGGTTTGACCAATCGTGAGAAAATCATCAAAAAGTGAGGAATTTCGAAAACTGTTGATAGCTATAACTTTCAAAATAATTCGAATTTGGAAAAATTTTATACGTATTTTTGTTTAATCGTTCTGAGCCATACTACCAACTTTCAATAAATGTATTTTATGTAGAAAAAATAATAGGTGGCTCACTTAACAAAATTAACTCATCTTTTAAGACTCGTTAATAGTAGACAATTCCTTACAAATTTAACTATCAAATTATACTATAATTATACTATTTTAGTTATTTACCTTACCGAATTATGTAAATTTATGTGATTTTCGAAATTGGGAAGCGATTTCGTTTAATTTCAACAGGTATACTTCCTATAACTCTAGTATACCTTGTGCCGAATTTCACGATTCTACCGTAATCAGTTTAAAACTTACGATCAGTCTTTTAGGTGATTTTCTAAATTTTCGCTATCGAGAGTAGCCGTGGTTGGACGGGGGTACTAGTATGATTTGTGCCAAATTTCGTCGTTCTACCATAATTTGTTTAAAAGTTACGACTAGTGGAATTTTCAAAAATGCCTCCCTTGAAAGTGGGCGGTACCACGTCCACTTTTTAAAATTTAACAGAAAATCATAATAGAATGATAAGAGAGATTCACCTATGAAATTATATCATTTTATCAATTTCAGCTACCGATATATGTCAGTTTATGTGAACTTCGAAATTTTCGATATCGAAAAAGGGGGTGTGGTTATCATCCGATTTCGCCCTTGGCCAGAAAGTAAGGTTTAAACCAAAATTAATGCAAATATCTAATTTTTTAGTCAAGTTATGTCAGTTTATGTGATTTTCAAAATTTTCGATACCGACAAAAGAGACGTGGTTAAAATCCGATTTCACCCATTTTCTCTAGCAAGCTACCTTGGCCATAAAGTAATCTGTATACCAAATTTCATGCAAATTCCTCAATTTTTACTCAAGTTATGTCAATTTGTATGATTTTCGAAATTTTCGATATCGAAAAAGGGGGCGTGGTTATGATCCGATTTCGCCCATTTTCAATAGCAACCTACCTTGGCCAAAAAGTAACCTGTATATAAAATTGCATGCAAATATCTTAATTTTTACTCAAGTTATCGTGTACAAAGACGGTCGGACGGACGGACATGCCTGAATATACTCCTCTTTTCAACCTAAGAACTTTCATACATGGATCTCGATTATTTTTGGCCGGTACGTAGTACCGTTATGTGGACAAAATTATAATACCCCTATACTAGTACGCTGGGTATAAAAATGCCTCCCTTAAAAGTGGGCGGTGCCACGCCCTCTATAAAAAATTTATGGAAAAATCATAAGAGAATTACCAGGAGGATTCACTTATAAAATTATATCATTTTAGCCATTTCGGCTACCGAGATATGTCAATTTGTGTGATTTTCGAAATTTTCGATATCGAAAAAGGGGGCGTGGTTATCATCCGATTTCGCCCATTTTCAATAACAACCTAGCTTGGCCAAAAAATAAAAAAAATTAAATAAAATCGAATAAAAAAATGAATAAAATAAAACAAAATTTAATAAAACTAAAACAAAATTAAATCAAAAATTAAAACAAAATAAAATGAAGTTCAAAAATTACAAAAAATGTTGTGCATAATGTTGCCCCGGATACATCGATCTCAATAATTGAATTTCCTTACATCCATTTAGTGGGGATTCCTAGTCTGTTGATTGGTTTTTGCCACACCGCAAGACCATTACGATATATTCATATACATTACATATACATTAGGGTGATTAAAAAAAAATGTCGACTTGGTCTTACCCCCTAAAAAGTTAGGTATTGATGATAAAATAAGCCTTGCAAAAAATTAGCGCTCTAACTTGACCCTTAGGTGTGGCTATTTTTTTTTCGCCCTTTCCCATACATTTTGGCATTTTTTTTTTTTTTTTTCAAAGTGAATTTTCTTTTAATTTTTGAAACTTTTTTGAAAATATTTTTACATACTCTTAAAGTTGAAGTTTTGAAGCTTCCAAAATGGTAAGCCATGTGCGAATATCTTAACTATTAAGATAATTACAGCCATTTGAAAATGGCTGAGTTTTGTACTATAGCACACACATACACAGTAACACGTATAAAATTTAGTAAATTTTAAATGGCTGTAATTATTTTAATAGTTAAGATATTCGCACATGGCTTACCATTTTGGAAGCTTCAACTTTAAGAGTATGTAAAATTATTTTCAAAAGTTTCAAAAATTAAAAGAAAATTCACTTTGAAAAAAATACCATTTTTCCCCAAACAAAATGTATGGGAAAGGGCGAAATAAAATAGCCACCCCTAAGGGTTAAGTTAGAGCGCTAATTTTTTGCAAGGCTTATTTTCTCGTCAATACCTAAAATTTCAGGGGGTAAGACCGAAAAAAAAACAATTTTTTTTTATTTGAATCACCCTAATATACATATATTCATATACATTACATATATGAAGACATGCATGGATGAAGGGGGTATGTCGCATTCTCACTCAATTTCTGTTTTTGGCATTGGTGAATAGTTTTTATGTATATCTATGTTTCTGTCTTATCAGAATCTGCCTATCGTGAAAATTGTAGAAGATAATTTATGGATGAAGGGGGTATGTACACAACTTTTCAATATGAATTGTGGAAGAAGGGGGTATGTTCCGATTTTTTCATATAAAACACTAAATATAAACTTATGCTTTTTATTGCATATTATGTCTTTTATGGCTTTGCATAATTTTTTTGTCAGTTTTCCATAAAGATTCGAAAAAACCTCAAATGTTTAAGCAAAACTTTAAAGCCGATTTTCTCATTTCACTCAAAATGCGACATACCCCCTTCTTCCATGCATGTCTTTATATATGTATATAACTTAAAAATAATAATTTACGCATATAGCTACACACAGAAAAATTTTCATGTAAAGTGCTGATTTTAACACTTTTTCAGGTTATTATTTTTCAACACTATCAATCATGTTATTTTAACATGAAGCTCATGTTGAAAAACTTGATTTCGTGTTAAATTAACACGACTTCCTGTTAAATTAACATTAATTCCTGTTAAAACAACACAATCTGCCTCATTATCTCATGCAAATTTAACAGGATCTTTCTTATTAGTTTAACATGAATTATGTTCGCAAAAATTATTCTGTGTGTACGCTTGTCACAAATTTATTTTACTTACGGATGTCTGTATATACATATCGTTAACTTAATTCACGAAGGCCCTAACTGACATAAACAAAATTTTACAGGATAAGCAAAAAACTAAAAAATTTTGACATTGAACGCATGCAAATATAGCTTTGTAAATTTTGAATATCTCCGATATTATAGCTAATATCTCCTTTAAATTTGTAGTGAGTGTGTGTTTTACTATATCATACTTAAATACATATGTGAAAAAGTCATTTTCGAAAAATGTATCAATTAGGGCCTTTGTGAATTAAGGTAACGATATGTAAATTAGTAAAACTTCCTAAGAGACTGCTAACTTAAAGTTATGTACATATATAGTGCTTCATAGTTTTGAGTGCATAGTAATAACAAAAATTTGGCGCATTATTAAGGCCGACGTTCTCTTTCCAATTTGATGTTTGAGTTTTGTTGTTAATTCAGAAGTATAGGGCTGCAGATTTTAAATTTACTTTACCCAGGATAACAACCTAGACCCATTGGTATGGTAGGTCAGCACATGTAAACGATAGCATGTGCGCAGCCACATATACAATCATATATGCAGGTATACTTATACGAATATTCGTAAATTTTTTTGGGATTTGTCATAGTTTTTATGTAGCTTTTTTGTATGCATGTTTGCAAGTGTCTATGTATTTATGTTTACAACTGCATTCCAAAATAAAGAATGTGCATATATTTTTTTATGATTTGCTCAAACGTTGTGTGAAATTTCAAAAGCGTTTCTCGCATAAGCGGATTAACTACTCATTTGACGGTAAATTATTTTGGAGGTCTTCTCTAATTAAAAAATTATAAAAACGAAATACTGACGTTAATAACGAAATATTTGAAGTCAACGTCAGTGATGTAATAACTTTTCAAAAGAACTGAATGAAATTCGTGCTTGAGTTGGCCGATTCCAAGAAAACCATGACATTTTTCGTGAAAGATGATTTGACTATTCCGCCACATTCTAAAAACGTTTCGCTTTTAAACTTTAGTGAAATTGCCGAATTTACAAGAAACGTCTTCGACGCACCTAAAATTTACAAGTCAAAAGAATCCAAGATTTTTTCTCATCGCTAATACATTCACTTACAACTTCAACCGACTTACTAGTATTTTAAATATGGCCCTAACCTGTTTGATGTGGAGTACGTTTGCCATAAAATTTATTTGAAAAGTCAGCTGTACATGATTCAAACATAGTAGCTCTCTGCCACATATTCAGCACTAAAACTAATTCTATTTGGCATGCCATCAAACTAAATTTTAGACAAAGCCAGAAACTAAATAACAAAATAGTTTTAATTTTTCTCCACGGCCGTTTATTCTTCAGCATAATAAATTAATGTCAAGCTATTAAGATAATAGAATTGGATCAATGGCTAGTTTCCATATTTTGAAAACTCTGTGGGGTTACATACGCACTTTTCAACACAAACTAATACAAAAAAAGATGGATTTGGAAACTTTAAATATATTTGAGATATTCATCTAAAAGTGCCCTTCTGAAATAACATTTTCTATAGATATGAAATTTTTTGTATGTCCTCTAATTTAGGAGTTATGGACGACTTTGTATGGACTGTTACGTTACACATTTTGGAAGTAGGTTTCGAAGTTGCTGTACATTATAGAAAAAGTCTGTTCTTCTATCAGATTATTTATAACATGTAGTATATAATATATTGTTGTTTAAGGACTTCGTGATTAGTAAATCGGTACTTTTTTTCTACCAGATGCTCAGAATATCCTTTAAAGGATCAAAGATTTGTAGGGCCTCCCAAAAAATTTTAACAAAATGTGGATATATGGTTACTAATTTACAGGATAATTGAAATATAGGCTAAATATATATATTTTTTTAATTATCCTTCAAGGACATGGAAGTAATGTCCTTTAAAATTTGTATCCTTCAAGCTTTTCCGAAACTCTATGTGTTTTGAAAAGTTGTATTGCAATAAGAGTTCTGAAAATGTGTATACAAATATTTAAGGATGCACAGGAGATGGGCAGGACATACCCCAGAAATTGATTTTACAACATGGGTATCAAATAAAAGGTGTTCATGAGGGCTTGAAAGTAGTGTAAGTCTTATTTCGATATCCTTTTCGGAGATACAAGTATGAAAAGAACAGGTAAATGTTACTCATACTCCGTGTAGGACCTATAAAAAGTGCACTATAATTGCAAAGTTTCAAAATGTACACAGTTATTATTGCTAGAAAACATATTGTTACGCAATATGCTATAGGTTAGGTTAGGTTCAAGTGACTGCCGCAGAGGCACACTTAGGCCAGTTTTAAAAAGCCCGTGGTGGTACCACCAACACTAGGAAAGTCAGTCTCGAGACCCGGCCATATGGAAAATCCCTGAGTTGTTGGGATTCTCCACATAGCAGAATCCCGGCACTGACACTCCTAAACCGACACCGTTACTCCTCCTCGAACCACTTAGATGACTTTATGAAGGCCATCAAGTCCTTTATGTCCAGCTTCGCGATCTGGCGTAGGCTATCCAGGAAGGGAACTCCCAAAAAGCGCGTTCTCGCGGCGCTCAAAGCCGGGAAGTTGCAGATGAGGTGCTTCTTGTTGTTGTTATTGTTAACAGCAAAAACACACCCCGAAGCTTTTGGGGAATAATGCCGAAATTGACAGTCCTTGGCAGGATATGAACCCGGTACGCTGCGGTACTCCCTTGCGGTACTGCCGCCTGTCGTGGTAGCGATTTGGTATGACCAGTGGAACTTTCTATGTCATGTGATCCCTCCACCCAATGATTTTTCAATGATAGAGACTAGGCTGTAAGGCGCAGTTTCTGTTGATATACCCTTGGTGTAAGCATTCTGATAGCTGGTGATAAGGTTGCTATAAATAGTAGTGGAGAGGTAGTCACTGATAATCTTCTCGAAGGTTTTGAGTGCAAAGGGCGAGAGGCTGATGGGTCTGTAGTCCTCGTAATTAATTCACAAAGGTCCTAACTCGCATAAAAAAAAATTACAGAAGAAGCAAAAAACTAACATTTTTTTACATTGAACGCATGCAAATATAGCTTTGTAAATATGGAATATCTCCGTTATTACTGCTAGTAACCCCTTAAAATTTGTATTGAGTGTGTATTTTAATATACCATACCTAAATGTGTAAAAACAATCATTTTCGAAAAATGTGCCAGTTAGGGCCTTTGTGATTGTATCTAACGATATGTATGTATATTTATTAAAAAGAAACCACGTTAAATAACGGAAGACGACCTTAACAGCTATACCTGAACATATCTTATTGTTTTTTATTAATACAAAGACAAGGTGTCAAGAACCACCTGGCCAACCAAATTTACACATAATTGTATGAATGACTTCACCACTTCATACAGCAATCACGTAAAGATTACTCGTACAATGCAAAAATTGTTTTTAACTGAAGTGACCTTCTTTGTTCAGACATTAATTTTGGTTAATATGCATTTGATTGAAGGAAACTTACAATTGAATAGTATATTCTTAAAACAACAAGTAAAACAAGTGTACGTTGAAGTGAAACCGCCCATTACATACCCAGAAGTTGGCTTATTTCATTCGGTTTTTGTTGTAGTAACAGTGCTTTGATTATGAGACTTGCCATCAAAATCTTCGACGAAAGTCTTGGTAATTTTCAATTACCTACAAAAAAAATTTCAGTTTCTTTTGGTTTCGATTTAAGATCAAAATGAAAAAGCAGTCTAACATTTTTTTCGGGTTTTTTGAAAGATTTTTCAAGTCATTGAATTTTGCCCACAAAAACTTTGTGTGTGGCATAGCTCAGGGGTAGAGCAGTCGGCTGGGACAATGAGCACATCCGTTCGAATCCTTCCAAAGAACAAAATTGTTAAGACATTTCTACATAGTTTTAAATTTAAACCATTTCATTGCACCAATTGTCTTGAAAACTGGTCTACACCTTTAAATTTTAAACCAAATTTAATTTAGTCATATATGTTTAAAATTTAACCTCGAATTTTTAACCGTGTAGCTGGCCGCGCAGACGTTGCCCTGCGTGAAACTGTATCTTTAAAATCAATATTTCTATAACCTGCTCAAATATTTTTTTATAACCAATAACATTTCACTGGTTGCTTTGGCGCATAATCATAGTCAACTTAAAGTATGCGTTAAATAAAAATAGAGCATACTTTAAAGAAAAGTATACTTCATCTTATTCATAGTAGAGTTAAAGTCGACTTTTTCAGTTAGAGCCATTGCTAAAGTAAGAGCGGCGTATAGCTGTCACTAAAGCCGCTGCTAAATATACTGAGGTTGAAAAAATCTATATATATGTATATAGTGTTTTGTCCTTTAGATTTTGCTAAAATTTGGTATAAATAATAAATAATAATCTTACTTATAAAAAAAAATTCTTTTATTTTTCATACTGTGCCATTTTTTTTAAATATCAACAACTGCTACAAACAAATAGAAAAAAAAAAAACGACTCCGCCAAATATTTTTTTTGCTCATGCAGTACGCGCTTATTCATCATAAACATAAACTCCTAACAGTCCTATTTGGCTCAAACAAGAGCCACAGATGCCTATAAAAGTGGTATATGACTAACGGAAGAGTAATTTATGACTCATGAAGGAGTCATTTATGACTCATAAAAGAGTCAATTATGACTCATGAAAGATTCGTGTATGACTCATGAAAGAGTTATTTATGACTCATGAAAGAGACATTTATGACTCATGAAAGAGTCATTTATGACTCATGAAAGAGTCATTTATGACTCATGAAAGAGTCATTTATTACTCATAAAAGAGTCATTTATTACTCATGAAAGAGTCATTTATGACTAGACTGCGGATGTTTATGCAATTGCATATTTTTAAGGAAAAGAGATAGAGCTATGGTTATAAAGAGAAAAGTGCATGATTTTAGTCAAATATTCTTAATTGGTATATTTATTTTTGCATTTTTGACATATTGCATATAAATTGGATATTGCATATTACTTGCATATTTTTTTTATTTTTCGCATAAACGAATACGACCGTGCACATAATGAAAAAAATGCTCTGTGCAATACATACTTTGAATTTTTTTATCTAAGAATGCTGTCTAAAAACTTTTTATTATTCGCAATTACTCAAATATTAACAGATTAGTAATTTTTGATTCAGCAATTCATAAAGTTCTAGAGATTTATTTTTCGTCATTAGCTATGGGAAAAGCAAAGAAAAAAATGTGTGTGTACGCTTCCAAAAAATTATTTGGATGACTGCTACAGATCGGCCATAAAAACAATTAGAGATAATATCGCTGACAGCTACGTATGGATTTCTGTTGATGAAACAACGGACACAGCTGGACGCTATGTTGGAAATCTAATAGTTGGTAAGTTATGTGAAGCGGAAGAACCACCAACTCCACATTTGTTGGCCTGCAACCAGCTACAAAAAACTAACACTGACACTATCGCTAGATTCGTTAACAACGCTCTAAGGATCTTATGGTCAAACGGTGACAATGACGAGAAAGTGTTGTTGCTGGTAACAGATGCCGCCGCATACATGTTAAAGGCTGGTGAAAATTTGAAATTATTCACTTAACGTGCTTTGCACATGGCATAAACGGCGTCGCTGAAAAAGTTCGGGAGTATTTTCCAAATGTTAACAAGTTGATTTCTTCAGTAAAAAAAATTGTTCTTAAAGGCCCGCTGCGTTTTGAAATGTATAGGAAAATACTGCTAAATAATGCGCTACCACCAGAACCAATACTAACACGATGGGGTACATGGTTGGAAGCAGCTATTTTTTATGCCAACAACTTCAATAAAATTAAGGAGGTTTGTTAGGGAGTTGAAGTTATAATTTCTTTTATTAAAAATTCACATGTACCTAGGTTATTATGCTTTTAAACGCGGATGACAGCACTTATGTATATTGCTGCAGCTCAAAACATATTGCAAAGCAACAATCTGTTGGGTGATTTGGCTTACATAAAAGCCAACTTTGGTAGTTTACCAAATTGGATCAGCAAGCTAGAATCAGGAGGAGTTCCTCTGACAGAATCAATAGCCTTAACATCATCAATGCTTCAAGGACTTCACGCTGCGCCTGGGCAATGTGGTCAAGTAATAGCCACCAAAATTGATGCGGTGTTGAAAATGAACCCTGCTTACGAGGACATGGTAAAAGTGGCGAAAATACTTTCATGGGAAAAAACGCTTGCAACTGAGATACATATTCCCGGCCCCTTTTGGAGCAAATTTAAATTTGCTCCGGTCACATCTTGTGATGTTGAGCGTTCCTTTTCGGCATACAAGCTAATTTTAACGGATAAGCGTCACAACTTATCCATTGAAAATCTGGAGAAAACCATTGTAGTATATTGTTGTCTTAACTACAAGTAAATTTTCTTATTTTGTTATTCTGTTATTTTGTTGCATATAACTTGCATACAACTTCCATATAACTTGCATATATGTTGCATATCGTTAAGGGTAGCTTAAAATTAATTTTTATATGTGAACTTATTGTCGTAAACCATTGAAACACTGAATAAAATATTTTAATTTTTTTGCATAAACATCCGCAGTCTATTTATGACTCATGAAAGAGTCATTTATGACTCATTAAAGAGTCATTTTTGACTCATGAAAGAGTCATTTATGATTCATTGAAGAGCCATTTATGGCTTCTGGAAGAGTCATTTATAACTTTCGGTAGAGTCATTTACTATTAATGGAAGAGTCATTCATTACTCAAGGAAAAGTCATTTATGACTCATGGAAGTCATTTATGGCTCATTTTGTATTATTTAGTTTTGTTTAATTTAATTTATTATTGTAATATTTTTTTTCATCTCATTTCATTTTATTTTTTATTATTTTTTTATTCTACCTTATTTTATCCTATTTAACATGCATATTCGCAATTTTTTTGTTTCTCCAACGTCCAAACACATGTTCTACAGCAATTTATTAAAAATTAATTATTTAAAAACATAAATTAAATAAAAAATAAAAATAAAAAATCAAAGAAATTGCCAAGAGTCGAACTCGAACCTCCCGCTTACTACCGCGACGTCTTAACCGCTAGGCTACTGTGGCGCACTGCATTACTATTTTTATATAGAATTGCGTTACCATTGCTACTCGGTAGAGCATGGCGCTAAACTGACTATGATATACTTAAAAAAGAAGTGCACTTAAATTTTTTAGTATTACTCTTACTAAAGTGTACACTAACTCAGGACTATGATTATGCGCCTTTTTTTAATGCATACCATCCTCTACATTATTTATACAAGCATTTTTTTTAAGTGACCCAACCCTGTTTAATGTTCAATGATCTCAAGACAGATTTGTACCTACTTAGAATCGTAAATCATTTTGGGTTTGGAGATGCATCGATTTCATTTTCGGGACAATCCATATGAAAACGTCTAACTCAAAAAGCTGGCTAGTCTCGGATTTTGCTCAAATTTTGAGGGACACTTCTTTAGGGTCCTAAAGGAACATATTGACACACATTTATTTTTTATAACCACTGGTTTCGGACTGGTTAAGTTTCAAAATTTGAAAAACGTCATTTTTAGGCCTACCCTATTTTAGCTGTAAAAATGTTTCCATTTGAGATATCTTTACATTCGATATAGCGTTTTAAAGGGAAATGATAGTAGCTTGTTTAAATATAGGTAGGTAGGTAGAAGTGGCTGCCGCAAAGGCACACCTAGGCCAGTAATAAAAGGCCCGTTGTGATACCACCAAACACTAGGAAAGTCAGTCCCGGGGCCCGGCCATATGGAAAATCCCAGTGCTGTCGGGACTCTAACCGACACCGCTACCCCTCCTCGAACCATTTTGATAACTTGATGAAGGCCATCAAGTCCTTTATGTCTAGCTCCGCGACCTGGCTTAAGCTAACCAGGAAGGGAACTCCCAGAGAGCGCCTTCTCGCTCCGCTTAAGGCCGGGCAGTTGCAGATGAGGTGCTCCACCGTTTCCTCTTCCTCATCATCTTTGCAACTCCTGCAGCATCGTCGGTAGGGAACGCCTAGCCTTGCTGCGTGCCTACCAATAAGGCAGTGCCCGGTTAAAGCACCTATTAATATGGAGATTTCCTTCCTTTTTAGGGCGTATATGTGTCTAGATCTTTTAAGATCGCATTTTGGCCAGGTTTGCTTGGATATCCGGCACCCTGGGGCTTGTAGCCATCTTTCGTTGGCTTCGCGGAGTGTATGCTCCTTCAGCATTAGCTTGCACGTGGCAAACGGCATATCTATGCGCTCTTTATCTTGAAGAATCTGCTTGGTCGTGCCCTGCCTGGCAAGTTCGTCTGCCCTACAGTTTCCCTCAATGTCCCTGTGTCCCGGGACCCATGTGAGGTTCACGCGGTTCTGTTGGGCCATCTCTTGAAGAGATCGACGACAGCTGAGCGTCAGTTCAGAGTTGAACGAGTAAGAGCCAAGGGATTTGATGGCCGCTTGGCTGTCGCTGAAAATACAGATATCCTGTCCGATGGTGCGTTCACCTATCCAAGTCATGGCGTCCATGATTGCTGAAACTTCAGCCTGGAAGACGCTGCAGTGATCAGGTAGTCTAAAGGAGAGTTCTAGGTCCAAATCCCTTGAGTAAACCCCTCCTCCGACTCTGCCGTCTAACTTCGAGCCGTCGGTGTATATAAAAGTGCCGCCATTAGTAGCGGGACACCGATCTATGTTCTCCCAGTCTTCCCTGCTGGGAATGTTTATTCTAAAACAACAATCTCCGACTGTTGTGGTCGCACACCGATCTGTGCTCAGAGGGAGAAAGCTGTAAGATCTTAGAATACAGGAGTGTCCAATAGTGCTTGCGCCCCAGACGGACGTTTCCCTTAGACGCACAGCCGATGCTGCTGCTGCCCGGTACCCTTCCAGATCGAGTGGCAAAAAGCCGAGAATGGCCTGGAGAGCTTCATTGGGCGTTGTTCTTAACGCCCCGCTTATACAGATCATGCTCGATCAGTGGACTTTCCCTAACAGATTTAGGTTTGTTGCCTTTCTTAGCGCAGGCCACCATACCACGACTCCATACAGCAAAATTGGCTGGATTATCGCAGTGTAGATCCATCTGCAAATTTTGGGGCTGAGCCCCCATTTGTTGCCAATGGCTCTTTTACACGTGTAAAGTGCAATGCACGCTTTCCTCTGGCGCTGGATGACATTCTCCTTCCAGTGAAGCTTTCTATCTAGAACTGTGCCTAGGAATTTGGCTTTGTCAGCTAAGTTCAGGCGCACGCCATCTAGTTCTGGTAGGTTCAACGGTGGTATCTTGTACCGCCTGGTATAAAGGACAAGCTCCACCTTTCCCGGGTTGATGCTAAGTCCGCAGCGAGAGGACCATGAAGAAACTTCTCGCAGTGCTACTTGCATCAAGTCACACAGGGTTTGTGGGAATTTGCCCCTATATGCAATAGCTAAATCGTCTGCATATGCCCCTATCTTCCCGCCCCCCCACCTTGTGTCTCGTAGCAGCGAGTTTACGGTGAGGTTCCATAGGAGCGGGGAGAGAACACCACCCTGAGGCGTTCCTCTTGTGACATAGCGTGAAAGATCAACTGTTCCCAGTGAAGAAACTATTTTCCTTCCCTTTAGTAGTTGATCAATTAGTCCAATAAGAGACCTATTTATGCCCAGGTTCGTTAAAGCAGTGTTAATAGCCTCCGGCCTTATATTGTTGAAAGCCCCTTCGATGTCCAGAAAGGCCACGAGACAGTACTCCTTTTCATGCAATAATTTTTCAACAATAGAGACTAGGCTGTGGAGCGCAGTTTCCGTTGATTTATCTTTGGTGTATGCATGTTGATAGCTAGAAATAAGGTTGCTATCAATAGTAGAGGAGAGATAATCGCTAATTATCCTCTCGAAGGTTTTAAGTGCAAAAGACGAGAGACTGATCGGTCTGTAGTCTTTAGGCTCATAGTGTGAGGCCTTCCCAGCCTTTGGAATAAAGACTACCGTGGCGCTTCTCCAGGAGCACGGAATGTAATTAAGAGCCAGGCAGGCTGTATAGAGAACTACCAGCCACTTAGCTGATATTTCCAGCGTGTTTATGAGTTGTGCGGGGAAAATCCCGTCTGGCCCAGCTGCCTTGAACGGCTCAAAGCTTTTGATTGCCCACCTTACCCTTTCCTCCGTAATGGGTATGTTTACCGCCAGGTTTGTTGCAGATGCTACAGGTGCATCATACAAGTTCCCCGGAAAGTGTGTGTTCAGGAGCAGCTCAAGGGTTTCCCCTTCCGTGCTGGTCCAAGATCCGTCAGGCTTCCGTAAATAGCTAATGGCTGTTTGAGTTTTTGATAGCACTCGTCTAAGTCTCGCTGTATCATCGACTTTTTCGACCCCGGTGCAGAAATTTCTCCACGAAGTTCTCTTCGCTTGCCTTAGAGCCTTTTTATAGGCCCTCAGTTTAGCTTTATATTCGAGCCATTCAGGCTCCGTACCGATGCTCTTGGCCTTGTTAAATTGCTTCCTGCATGATATACGGAACGAATCCATGTCGTAAGACCACCAGTGGGGTCTATGTTTGCCGCGTGGTTTTGGTACTGGACAAGCCTGCTCTAGGGCATTTGAGAGCGCCGTTGTAAAGGTCGTTACCAGATCATCCAGTTCTCCCACTGATGAGGGGGCTTGTGGAGGTAATACTGGTAGGTCCCTAGCTAATATTTGGTTATGTAGCTGCCAGTTAGTGTTGCGTGGATTTCGTTTCATAACTGGCTGCTCAACAATAAAGTCTAACACAATTTCTATGTACCGATGGTCAGAAAATGAATGCTCATCAAGAACACGCCATTTTCTGACCCACTCATAAGCGCCTTCGCTACAAACAGTGAGGTCTATAACCTCCCTACGAGCTTTAGTTATAAAAGTAGGCTCGTTACCCACGTTACAAACCACCAGGTTAGTTGTTAGTAGGTAGTCAAACAGAGACTCGCCCCTAGCGTTAATATCGGAGCTTCCCCACTGGACGTGATGAGCATTAGCGTCAGCTCCAATAATAAGATGGCCCGTAAAGAAATTATCCACCAGATCTTTCACCTCCTTTTGTGGAGGAGGTTCTTCGGCGTCATAGGGCATATAGACCGACGCCATCGTTAGGCTGGTGCTGCCGACTGTTAAGCTGGCAGCTGTAACGTCACCATTTGAGTAGTTGGGTAATAGAAAGGTGTTTAGCTCAGACTTTACCAAAATACAGGTTCTGACCTTGCCCTCATCATTGGCTTGGATGAGCTTGTACCCCTTAGTCCCCAATCCACAGATCCCAGAGCTATTGACCCAGGGCTCTTGGATAAGGACCACGTCTACGTCGCCTTTAGAAAGAAGACTGCTTAAAACAGCCGAGGCTGCTTTAGATTTGTGCAGATTTATCTGAAGCACCACCAACATGAGAGAGCTCAGACTTCCCTGCCGCCAGCGTGTCGTCGAGGTCTGGCCTGTTCCGGGGGCTGTCTCTCAACGAAGAGTTGTTCAGAGCACCTGCACGATTTGGCGTGGCGGGAACCCTGCTGTCTGAAGCAGCATCAACGTTAGTGTGCTCAGGTTTAACCACGATCGTGACGTCGAGGCCTTCTTCGTCAAGCAGGCTTTCTTCTATCGCCGAGTTGTTCGCAGCACCATCGCAATTTGACGTGGCGGATAACATACTTTCCGCGTCGGACTCCTCTGCTTCCCCTTCCGATGCCTCGATCTCCGAGTCCTCCGGAGCGTCCGGAATAGCAGCGCGCTGTGCATCGCCACGGTATACGTGGATCACGATCTGACCCAAGCCGTAATGCACTCGTCCGTTGCACCGTTTAAGGGGCTCGAGCGCCTCCTTATTCAGAGTGATAACCACCTGTCTATTGGGCCCAACCACATCTTCGACCAGATTGACGCCCCAATCCTGCGTCGGGAGAGACGGATTCCAGACCTGCAGCATCTCAAGAATATTCTCGGGTTCTGCAGGGACGGCAAGAATCCATGCCCTTGCCCTTGGCCGAGCAGGAATGTCCTTCCAGTCGACGACATCTAGTCTTGCCCCTGGGTAGACTTCACCCAGTCTTGCAACTGCTGCCTTATACAGTGCGACAGTTCTTGCATCCTCGCACGCGAATATTTTGATCTGACCTTGGTGCCAGCCCGCGTCAGTACCTCGCGGCGGACTACCCGGAGACTCACGCATTAAGTCGAGGAGGGCCCTGCCCATTTCATTCCGGACATACAGCCACCGGTCTTTGGGGATGGACCAACGGTCGTTACCTCGGTCAATGAAACCTATAAGGATTCTGTCCTTGGTTACTTCAGTAAAGCTGAGTTTTCCCACTACGGGGTTGACCTGATGCCGCTTCGGATGGGGGTTTACCTCTCCGTCCCATCTCTGGCGTTTGAAGGGATTACCGTTCACCCTCTTAGGCACATAGGGCCTCTGGAAATTTGGTATCAGAGCTTTCGCTTCCTCCACCATCTTCCTTTCTTCCGGCGACAGCTTCTCCTGCGATGCTCCCTCATATTTTTTAAGGATCCTTGCGGCCTTTCTTTTATCCCAGTACGCAAAGCGTCGGGGAGATGCCTCTTGGGGGGGATTCAGACTCGTAGTTGCCATCGCGGTCTCTCCCTTTGCGGCGTCGTCCTTCTCTTTCGAAACTCTGAAAGCAGGTCGTGAAACCATTGCCCCAGATGGTAAGAGATTGGGTTTCGTACCAGCGCTTGATGGAAGTTTAGCTTCCGCCGTTTTCTGCTTGACTGCCTACGCACTGCTGCTTGCTCCCATCAAGTCACTCTTAGTTGATAGCAGTTTGGGGGATGACTGACCCGTAGTTTCCATCGCTGTCGGCCTCCCAGTTAACTTTGAGGCGGAGTTTGTCCTCCGGCGTTGTGTTTTCGCTTGCTTCAGCATAGTTCTTCTCTGCTGCGGAGTAAACGAAGTCGTTAATTGCTTTGTATTTTGTGTGTTCTTCATCTTGTTCGTACGACCCCTCGCCGGACAAGGCCAGCTTAGGGTCAAGGGTAGTGTAAGGGGAAGTGTGTCGTCCGCCGCGGCAGAGCCCCGTTCCGCGGTAAGACCATAGTTACTCCCTGAGGCGGCCCGGTATCAGTGAGGCTCCGTTGGACAACAGCCACGATTTGCCTCCCGGCTGCAAACGTCCAATGGGCACGGTATCGCATAACACCCTGGATTGGGAGGGAAAAGTTTTGCACATTTATATAGCGAGCCGCTTGCTTCAAGACAGACGCTCGCTTACAGCCGCACCTCATGGTGTATAGACGCTGCGAAAAAAGACCCCGGTGAGCCCTTAAACCAAGTATGTCAGAGTGTCCCCACCGGGGCTCCCTCTCTTTCTGCCGCGAGCCTAGGTAGCTCAACGTTGCCCAGAGTGCACGAACGAGGACGCAAGAGTCGGGATTGAGCGCGGTCACTCAGCAACTACACCCCATTACACTCCAACTAAATATAAATATTAAATCATATATAGCGAGTACCTGGTATTAAAAACCCGGTACTGAAAATACGTATTTTTTTTATCGATTTTCGCCAACTTTAGCAGGCTCTGGCGTCTTTACTGTTTTAAGTAGCCACTTAATATTTGTCACAAATTAAGGGTACATATCCTAGAAGAAATTAACCCATCCGTCGGCGAAAAAACCCCACTCCTTATAGATAAATTATTATCTCGAAATTTGTCAATTTTCAAAAATCATGGTTTTCAGGCTCGAAAACGGACATGTTTATCAAGAGATAAAAATACGAATTTCTCGTGGACCTTTAGCTTGTAATACCTCAACATTTCGTTTTGTTATTTTCATACTAGGGGTCTCTGCTGATGGATCTCCTAAACCAAAATAAATTTTTTTTTCAAAGTCAATTTTCGTATAATTTTTGAGACTTTTTTCAAGCAACCTTTACATAGTATGAAAGTTGAAGCTTCTAAGCGAAACCCGAAACTAGTCAGCAACGATTTTTGTTAATATTAAACGTTTTCATATGGATTGACTCTTTCAATATAAAAAATTTGTTTCTTGAATTTTTTCATAAAAAATCACTTAAGTTAGTTCAACGTAAAATATTAAGTTAAAAATAAAGGACAAAAAAAATAAATAAACAGTGCAGTTAATCATCAATTTTCTATCAGTATTTTCTCACAAAGTGACTAAGAGCGAACTATCTGCTCATTTCTGATTAATTAAAAATGTTTCTCTTCAAAGAGTTCAATTCGAAATTGCAATAAGGAAGTGTTTGTTATAAATATAGTTAAAACCGGCATCATTAATGACGAGTGAGTAAATACCATCAATAAAAACGAACGAAGCCAAGAAACAACGATTGACAACTACGAACATAAAAAAAAATGACTAGATATCGTTAGCAGTAACAAAGCTAAAATATCTAAATAAAAATGCAAACCCATCTGTCAACCAAGTGCTTAGCAATGTGAAAAACGCAAAATATATTCTAGAAAGGTTCATCTGCGTCCGTGATCACCATTAAGAAATTAATGAAAATTAACTCATGCTCTAGTGATTTTAAATATAATTTTATAATAAAGAATTTTATAAAGACAGCGCACAATTTTACAAATTGTGCCCCAAAATGAGTGCTAAAAGGTTAGCCCCAGCGTGGGGTCATCATCGCAGTCAACACTGCCAGCTGCGGCATCGACGGCCACATCAATCGGGGAGATTGCACTATTTCAATGTTGTCAGCAGTATTTTATTTAGCGAAAAAATATGGCTTACAATTGCGGTCATATTCATCATCTGCTTGGATGTGCATTGCCAAGGTACGTCGATTTAAAAAAAAAAGAGTATTTATTTTTTAAAATTTATATTATAATTTAAATTTGTATGGAAATGTTATTTAAAAAGCTTTATGTATGTATTTTATGTTTTATGGTTATGGGGTTAAATATTTTCCCACAATATTTTGACAAAAATACTTATACTCGAGGTATCCTTATAAAAAATGTAAGCTCGAAAAGAAATGAGCGAAATTCCTAATTAGAGCATCTTAATTTTTGCATTTTTGTTTGAATGAGCAATTCTCATTAATGGTTTCTCTAATAAAATCCAAACACTCATATTCTGCTTACATCCTACAGCTAATGTTTTTGCATGTATGTATGTACATTTCATAAGCTGATCATCAGCACCTAAAAATAGTTAAAAAGAACCCATCGAAATAGCAACGGATCTACATAAAACAAACGAAACAAGCAATAAAATATTCATAATAGAAGATTATGTGTAGTTAGTTAGCTGCTGTCATAATTGGCGTTTCCAGTGTTCAGCAGATCATGTAAAATCGTTCGCTATACGCTCATAAAAGACATTTGTCTTACTGGCCAGCCAATTAATCATTTTGCAAAAAAAAATATTGTATTTGAACAAATCAGAAAAAACTTGTTTCCAACTGTAATTGAAATTACTTGGATCACTAAACTACGAAGAGGAAACGTCAAAAAATACTTAAGTAGATCCGTTAATAAATTGTTACGAATAAACCCAAATTATTTATGTAATTAATATAAAAGAAGTAAGAAGTAGTCTTAGTTCGACTGAAAATGAGCATAATACACCCAATTGTCGGAGTTTGCAATAGCTCAGCTATAGCAAAGATTTATGGATCAGTTACATAAAACTTTATTTTGGCTTTACCTCAAACTTTGACTTTGACAGAAAAGTTCAGTATACGTATTTAAACCAAGCATGGCAAATTGGAGACCTCAAAGTAGAAGCGAGGTTGAAATTTGGCAAACTCTCAAATTTTGCTTGCTTTGCTTGCTTGACAATCAGATGTTGATGACTTTGCTTCAATTAGAGAATAAAATATTGGAGAAAATAATAATTAATTCATTTTTTCTCTATTAAATTAATAAATTAACTAAAACACTACGAATGCAAAGAAAAAAATAACGAAAACAAATGTATAAAAGAGAAGCGTCAAGGCGTTTATTGTAGCATACCTCTGAAGTTGGACGCAAAGTTTTGAGGTAGCAAATGTCAGGCGAGGTTAACAAAGCTTTATGTATTCGACCCTTTAAAGTTCGGCACAACTTTCCTATTAAAGAAACACAACTATAGAGATAAGAAGAGACAGAGCAAGAGGTAGAGGGAAATGAAAACAGTTTATGAAGGGGACGAGATGGAGGTAGATATGGAAGCAGTGCTTGAGATATTCATAGCTGGAGGGAAAGGGAGATGGTGAGGGCCGATTTGGTACGACCAATGGAGCCTTCTAGGTCATTGCACACTCTCCTTTTGTAAGAAACACTCAGAAAAAAGCATTTCCTTGAGACGAAAAACCAGTTTTCTACTATAAAAAGTTTCCCTAACTTAGGTCCATGCTCCGAAAATTCAACCATTAACTTAAAGAACTCGACTTCCCCAATATAGTGGTTCGGCTCCATAAATTTTTTGGAAAAGATAGCATATCCTAATACTAGAAAATACAAAGTTGGGTAAAGCCAAAATTAGGAGAAGTGGTATTAGAACCGAAGGTTAGCACCAAATATTTAGGTATTATATTGGATTGGCGGCCGCCGTGGTGTAGCGGTTAAGTGTTCGGCCTTCTACACCAAGTCGTGGCGGTTCGATGCCCGGCAAAAGTAACATCAAAAATTATTTAGAAAAAGAATTTTTCTAAACGGGGTCGCCTCTCGGCAGTAGTTTGGCAAACTCTGGAATGCAAAAGAAGTCTTGAAAAGCTTAGTACACTACAGTACTGGACCCCAGGTCACAAAGGTATAGAGGGAAACGAGAAAGCTGATGAGCTAGCAAAGAGTGGAGTGCCACTAGATGCGAACAACACTATTGACGTACCAATTCCACTAAGGGAATTAAAACGAAAGTGCGATTTCCACACGGTTAACAAGCAGATAAGGCATGGAAAGAAGTGCAAGGCTGTAAAATCTCTAAAATCATGTGTTAATCGTACGACATGAAACTTACAAAAACCATTGTATCACTAAAAAGGGATGATTGTAGACTCTTAATTGGTATCCTTACAGGACACTGCCTTCTGGAAGGTCATGCCCACAAGATGGGTCTTGTTTCCGACAGTAAGTGTAGGAAATGCAAAGCGGAGATGGAGACTGTGGAGCATGTCATAAGCACATGCCCCGCTATGTCCAGACTGCGGCTTTAAACTTTTGGAAAGGGACAATTGCCCAATCTTGAGTCACTTACAGAAATAAGCCCTAGTAGGCTTCTGATTTTTACGAAGAGAACATCACTATTTTCCAAAATAGACACTGAAGTGTAACTGTATAGCAAGAGGTCGTACAAGTTTTTCTTTTTTCTGGTAACACTACGGACGCAAGCGTCTATGTGAGGCCACTGCGTTGGCCTGCCAGCACAACCTAACCTAACCTAGCATATCCTTGACAACAGGATCCAATTCCCTGGACTATTAATAACATCTATTTTGGTAGAAATAGGTGGCGACCTCTGTGGTGTAGCGGTAGTGTGCTTGGCCTACTACACAAAGTATTCGGGTATCGCAACTCGGTAAAAGCAACATCAGAAATTATGTTGGTTAGGGTGGCCCAAAAGAACTAACTGCAACAAGTAAGTTCGGGTAATCCGAACATTAAATACCCAGCGGTAGTTTTCATATGATTTTCGAAATATTCTATTTCGGAAGTGGGCGTGGTAGGGAAGCGATTTCTTCCAATTACTTCAGGTATACCGTATACTCCCTATTTTGCTAGTATTTATACCTTGTACCAATTTCATCGTTCTACCATCAGATTAAAAGTTATGACCCGGGAAATTTTCAAATATGCCTCCCGGAAAAGTTGGCGGCGCCACGCCTACTTTTAAAAAATTATTAAAAAATGATAATAGAATGACTAGGGGATTCATCCTACCAAACTATATCATTTTAGACATTTCCGTTACCGAATTATGTCAATTTGAGTGATTTTCGAAGTTTTCGATATCGAAAGTGGGCGTGGTTGGAGGGCGATTTTATATACTTGATACTTGCGATACTTGCTTTGTGCCAAATTTAATCGTTCTATCGTTACGACCAGTCGAATTTTCAAAAACGCCGGGCGGTGCCACTTCAGGTCATCTTACCCGTCCTTCTGTACGTAAAAAGAATGCTGGTAATGAAAGGTGAGAGGCATCATATCCGCAGATCAACCATAAAGTTGCACGGCATGACCTTTTGTGGATTTTAGTTGCATTTTGCGAAAACCTACCTCGGGCTATTCTAAGATCCAAACCTACAGGAGTATTTCCACTAGTGTGTACTCATTATAATAAACGCAAACAAATTTAGTACGAGTAACTATAATAAAGATTAAAAGCAGTTTCAAAAATACACAGTTAAACAAATTTTTGAATTTGATACCGTTTAACGATGGAACATGTAGACACTGACTTGCAGGTAATTTATTTCGAATACTAAAGCGCTTGTGCTGTGTAATGGCGCAAGCTTTCGTGAGCTGATAACAAAAAGACAGCGCACTGGGTTAACGCAAACATTTCGAAAGATTTCAACGTCTGAAAACTTTCGAAAATAAATAGCCTCACTACACTACTGTAATGTTTTTTTAAAAACCGTTTTTGGTTGAAATTTATCGGGTTCAAACTTTTTTTGGGAGGCTATGACAAGAGTTAGTAGTGTTGCGAGGTTCTTTGCTGTACTGTCTGCTCACTTCCTCTTCCTCAACTACTTTTCTCCGTCTAATTCCAATACCATCAGCTGCACCAACGCCTTAGCACAACGCTTCACTTACTAAGACAGCACTCTAAAGAGAACATGCAACATATTGAACCGACAAGTAAATGCGTAAGTTATATACGGGACAGACATTTGTCATAGTCGCTCAAAATATTCGCACTGCATACTGGTATAACCAAATTTGTGACTCTAGGACTTGTATGGATTTACTTTTAATTAACAGCTCATAGCAAAATCATAGGTATTTTTACTTCAGCGCGCAATTGCCGACTCGAATACCAATTTATAAAAATTCGATTTTGAACGTGATGTTTTTTTAATGATTCGAGTGATTGGTTGCATTTTGGGAGCTATGTAGCAATTTAAAAATACCACTTGTTTGTTATTTGTAGCTGTTAATTGCTACCATTTTCGACTAACAACAAAAATATGCAATTCACTTCATTAAAAACATAAACAAAGAACGCAGCAAACGTTTGGCAGTTGCATTAGGTGACCTTTGAAAGTTGCAATGTTTATAAGTACTAGGGTGATTCAAAAAAGTCAAATGTGACTATAATATATCATGAATAGGCAAATATTAAATTTTTCTTAAAATAGTCAAATATCTTTCAATTCGTAAGGTTTACGAAAATAGTATGTGTACCTAAATTTCTTTCATCGTTCAATTTAATTTTCCCCGGGTTCAAAAATGCTTACAATTTTTTAAAGCACAGTTTGCTTGAAAAAAAAAACAGAAGCTAAGCTGATAAGCAAACAATCGTTTGCGGAAACAAAAGCAAAAATTCTGCTTTTCAAGCATTATAAATTCCAAAGCACAGCACCAGTTCATTTCGGTTGCTTTTGCCAATTATTCTTAAGTATTTCGAACACCGATTTTCCGAAATATAACTAGTCAAATTTTAGAAATAAATTTGTCTAAGAAACCTTTTTTCGAAGTATGAATCCCAAGAAACGCAATCAATTTTTTTAATCACCCTATAATATACATATACTAGCTGACCCGGCAGACGTTGTCCTGCCACAAATTTATTTCCCTGTCTGTTTCTCTAACCCGATCCCTATATCTATTTAAACCATATCCCTATCTCCTTCATATAGAAGAAACCACGCCAAAATTTCAGTGGTCTAACCTAAATACTTCTACAGATATGGACTATGAAGTATTTTATTCGTATGGGAGGTGCCACGCCCCCTTTATCGTTAACTCTAGTTTTTTGGGAGGTATTAGGGATCGATCACATTTAAACCCTCACCAAATTTCAGTGGTCTAACATAAATACTTGCAGAGATATGGGCTATGAAATGTTTCCTTCATATAGGAGAAACCACGGCCCCTTTTTCCTTATCCCCAGTTTTTTCTGGAGGTGTCCGGGATTGATCTTATATAACTCCTCACAAAATTTCAGTGGTCTAACCTAAATACTTCTAGAGATATGGACTATGAAGTATTTTATTCGTATGGGAGGTGCCACGCCCCCTTTATCGTTAACTCGAGTTTTTTGGGAGGTATTAGGGATCGATCACATATAAACCCTCACCAAATTTCAGTGGTCTAACATAAATACTTGCAGAGATATGGGCTATGAAATGTTTCCTTCGTATGGGAGGTGCCACGCCCCCTTTTTCTTTATCTCCAGTTTTTTTGGAGATGATGGGATTAATCTTATTATTTATTTATATCATTCGTATGGGAGGTGCCACGCCCCCTTTTTCGTTACCCTTTTTCTTTATCTCCAGTTTTTTTGGAGATGATGGGATTAATCTTATTATTTATTTATATCATTCGTATGGGAGGTGCCACGCCCCCTTTTTCGTTACCCTAGTTTTTTTGGAGGTGGTAGGGATCGACCTCATCTAACCTCTAACCACGTTTCAGTGGTCTAACATAAGTACTTTCAGAGATATGGACTATGAAGTATTTCATTCGTCTGAGATGTGCCACGCCCCCTTTTTCGTTATCCCCAGTTTTTTTTTGGAGGTGGTGGGGAACGATCTCATATAACCCCTTACCAAATTTCAGTGGTCTAACATGAATACTTCCAGAGATATCGACTATGAAATATTTCATTTGTATGGGAGGTGCCACGCCCCCGTTTTCGTTATCCCCAGCTTTTTTGGAGATGGTAGGGGTCGATCTCATATAATCCCTTAACAAATTTCAGTGGTCTAACATGAATACTTCCAGAGATATCGACTATGAAGTATTTCATTCGTATGGGAGGTGCCACGCCCCCTTTTTGGTTAACCCCCAGTTTTATGGGTGAGAATGGTGTTGTTATCCTATAGGTCTGTACCGATTTCCAGGTCCCTACCTTAAACCCATTTAGAGATATTCACCTTGAAGAAAAATGTTTGTATGGGAGGTGCCACGCCCCCTAATATTTTGTTCTGATTATATAACATGACCTGCGCGTGGTAATAACAAACAAACCCCCTAAAGGAAGTATATGATTTGGTTCAGCCGTTTTCGAGCTTTAGCGTAACGACTGAACACCATTTCATTTTTATATATATAGATTGTATGGGAGGTACCACGCCCCCTTTTTCGATAACCCCAAGTTTTATGGGTGAGAATGGTGTTGTTATCCTATAGCTCTATACCAATTTTCATGTTCCTACCTTAAACACTTTTGAAGATATTCACCTTGAAAAATTAAGTTTGTATGGGAGGTGCCACGCCCCCTTTTCCGATTACCCCTTCTTTTATGTGTAAGAAGGCTTTTGATACCATATAGGTCTATACCAATTTTCAGGTCCCTACCTTAAACCCTTTCACAGATATTCTGCTTAAAAAATTTAGTTTGTATGGGAGGTACCACGCCCCCTCATTGGATAACCCCCGGTTTTATAGGTAAGAGTGGTGCTGTTATCCTGTAGCTCTGTACCAATTTTCATGTTCCTACCTTAAACACTTTTGAAGATATTCAACTTGAAAAATTCAGTTTGTATGGGAGGTGCCACGCCCCCTTAATATTTTGTTCTGATTTTAAGACATGACCTGCGCGTGGTAATAACAAACAAATCCCCCAAAGGAAGTATTTCAGTTGGTTCAGCCGTTTTCGAGTTTTAGCGTTACAATTATACACCATTTCATTTTTATATATATAGATAGACTAGCTGACCCGGCAGACGTTGTCCTGCCACAAATTTATTTCCCTCTCTGTTTCTCTAACCCGATCCCTATATCTATTTTAAACCATATCCCTATCTCCTTCATATAGGAGAAACCACGCCCCCTTTTTCCTTATCCCCAGTTTTTTTGGAGCTGTCCGGGATTGATCTTATATAACTCCTCACAAAATTTCAGTGGTCTAACCTAAATACTTCTAGAGATATGGACTATGAAGTATTATATTCGCATGGGAGGTGCCACGCCCCCTTTATCGTTAACTCGAGTTTTTTGGGAGGTATTAGGGATCGATCACATATAAACCCTCACCAAATTTCAGTGGTCTAACATAAATACTTGCAGAGATATGGGCTATGAAATGTTTCCTTCGTATGGGAGGTGCCACGCCCCCTTTTTCTTTATCTCCAGTTTTTTTGGAGATTTCAGTGGTCTAAACTAAAGACTTCCCGAGATATGGACTATGAAGTATTTCATTCGTATGGGAGGTGCCACGCCCCCCTTTTCGTTATCCCCAGTTTTTTTGGAGGTGGTAGGGATCGATCTCATATAACCCCTTACCAAATTTCAGTGGTCTAACATGAATACTTCCAGAGATATCGACTATGAAATATTTAATTTGTATGGGAGGTGCCACGCCCCCGTTTTCTTTATCCCCAGCTATTTTGGAGGTGGTAGGGGTTAATCTCATATAATCCCTTACCAAATTTCAGTGGTCTAACATGAATACTGCCAGAGATATCGACTATGAAGTATTTCATTCGTATGGGAGGTGCCACGCCCCCTTTTTGGTTAACCCCCAGTTTTATGGGTGAGAATGGTGTTGTTATTCTATAGGCCTGTACCGATTTCCAGGTCCCTACCTTAAACCCATTTTGAGATATTCACCTTGCAGAAAAATGTTTGTATGGGAGGTGCCACGCCCCCCTAATATTTTGTTCTGATTTTATAACATGACCTGCGCGTGGTAATAACAAATAAACCCCCTAAAGGAAGTATATGATTTGGTTCAGCCGTTTTCGAGTTTTAGCGTAACGACTGAACACCATTTCATTTTTATATATATAGATTGTATGGGAGGTACCACGCCCCCTTTTTCGATAACCCCAAGTTTTATGGGTGAGAATGGTGTTGTTATCCTATAGCTCTATACCAATTTTCATGTTCCTACCTTAAACACTTTTGAAGATATTCACCTTGAAAAATTCAGTTTGTATGGGAGGTGCCACGCCCCCTTTTCCGATTACCCCTTCTTTTATGTGTAAGAAGGCTTTTGATACCATATAGGTCTATACCAATTTTCAGGTCCCTACCTTAAACCCTTTCACAGATATTCTGCTTAAAAAATTTAGTTTGTATGGGAGGTACCACGCCCCCTTATTGGATAACCCCCGGTTTTATAGGTAAGAGTGGTGCTGTTATCCTGTAGCTCTGTACCAATTTTCATGTTCCTACCTTAAACACTTTTGAAGATATTCAACTTGAAAAATTCAGTTTGTATGGGAGGTGCCACGCCCCCTTAATATTTTGTTCTGATTTTAAGACATGACCTGCGCGTGGTAATAACAAACAAATCCCCCAAAGGAAGTATTTCATTTGGTTCAGCCGTTTTCGAGTTTTAGCGTTACAATTATACACCATTTCATTTTTATATATATAGATAGACTAGCTGACCCGGCAGACGTTGTCCTGCCACAAATTTATTTCCCTCTCTGTTTCTCTAACCCGATCCCTATATCTATTTTAAACCATATCCCTATCTCCTTCATATAGGAGAAACCACGCCCCCTTTTTCCTTATCCCCAGTTTTTTTGGAGCTGTCCGGGATTGATCTTATATAACTCCTCACAAAATTTCAGTGGTCTAACCTAAATACTTCTAGAGATATGGACTATGAAGTATTATATTCGTATGGGAGGTGCCACGCCCCCTTTATCGTTAACTCGAGTTTTTTGGGAGGTATTAGGGATCGATCACATATAAACCCTCACCAAATTTCAGTGGTCTAACATAAATACTTGCAGAGATATGGGCTATGAAATGTTTCCTTCGTATGGGAGGTGCCACGCCCCCTTTTTCTTTATCTCCAGTTTTTTTGGAGATTTCAGTGGTCTAAACTAAAGACTTCCCGAGATATGGACTATGAAGTATTTCATTCGTATGGGAGGTGCCACGCCCCCCTTTTCGTTATCCCCAGTTTTTTTGGAGGTGGTAGGGATCGATCTCATATAACCCCTTACCAAATTTCAGTGGTCTAACATGAATACTTCCAGAGATATCGACTATGAAATATTTAATTTGTATGGGAGGTGCCACGCCCCCGTTTTCTTTATCCCCAGCTATTTTGGAGGTGGTAGGGGTTAATCTCATATAATCCCTTAACAAATTTCAGTGGTCTAACATGAATACTGCCAGAGATATCGACTATGAAGTATTTCATTCGTATGGGAGGTGCCACGCCCCCTTTTTGGTTAACCCCCAGTTTTATGGGTGAGAATGGTGTTGTTATTCTATAGGCCTGTACCGATTTCCAGGTCCCTACCTTAAACCCATTTAGAGATATTCACCTTGCAGAAAAATGTTTGTATGGGAGGTGCCACGCCCCCCTAATATTTTGTTCTGATTTTATAACATGACCTGCGCGTGGTAATAACAAATAAACCCCCTAAAGGAAGTATATGATTTGGTTCAGCCGTTTTCGAGTTTTAGCGTAACGACTGAACACCATTTCATTTTTATATATATAGATTGTATGGGAGGTACCACGCCCCCTTTTTCGATAACCCCAAGTTTTATGGGTGAGAATGGTGTTGTTATCCTATAGCTCTATACCAATTTTCATGTTCCTACCTTAAACACTTTTGAAGATATTCACCTTGAAAAATTCAGTTTGTATGGGAGGTGCCACGCCCCCTTTTCCGATTACCCCTTCTTTTATGTGTAAGAAGGCTTGTGATACCATATAGGTCTATACCAATTTTCAGGTCCCTACCTTAAACCCTTTCACAGATATTCTGCTTAAAAAATTTAGTTTGTATGGGAGGTACCACGCCCCCTTATTGGATAACCCCCGGTTTTATAGGTAAGAGTGGTGCTGTTATCCTGTAGCTCTGTACCAATTTTCATGTTCCTACCTTAAACACTTTTGAAGATATTCAACTTGAAAAATTCAGTTTGTATGGGAGGTGCCATGCCCCCTTAATATTTTGTTCTGATTTTAAGACATGACCTGCGCGTGGTAATAACAAACAAATCCCCCAAAGGAAGTATTTCATTTGGTTCAGCCGTTTTCGAGTTTTAGCGTTACAATTATACACCATTTCATTTTTATATATATAGATAGTAAATAGTGTATTTACGATCTCCTGCTGTTTGCACCTTACCAGCTGTCTAGTTGGCTGATAATGTAACTAAAAGCAGGCAAGCATTCAATACCAAATCCAAAGTACTTAATTGAAAGTTTTGGTTTATTTTGCTAAATACTGCACCGTCGTTGTTGCCGTTGAATAAAAACATAGTTAGTTGGCTTATGCACAACGGTAGTGGCAAATGTTGTTAAAATATGCGTGCCACTCACGCTGCCGAAGTTTTAGCATAAAAATGCGAACACTAAGGTCAAGAGTCATGTGAGTGTAATTTGTTTGTAGTCATAATTGCAGTCCAATGATTGTCTAGTTGAACTGATTTCAGAGAGTGCTTGTTGCATAAACAAGTCATTGGAACGAATCAAGGAAGTAGTAGATAGTACTGTGACAAACCCCCCCCCCCCCTTTATTACAGCAGATAACTACAATTATCGGGCTGATAGATTAGCGCTAATTCCGAATTCCGCCCTTTTGGGAGTTAACTTGAGCATAATCTTCATTATATATTCCCAAAGATTAAAGACGATTTGAGCAGATATCAGGAAACGAAATAACGATTTGACCGCTTCTGTCACCGATAAATAAACAAAAATAGCGAGGACAACTATCAAAATTACGAGTTAACCGCTACTGGACACCACAGTCACCTAAAAATAAACGATCCTCAGCGATATGTAGTTTTAAACCGCAAGTAATACAACCAAAGCACTAAATGGCGCCGATTGTTAATCTTCAATTTTGTGTGTGTCAGGGTAAAATTTGGATCTGATTAAAGTAGATTTATTGGAGATAATCTCCGTGTGTGTATCCATAGCATAAGGGAGGAAATGCGGATTATTTCTGTACAGTTTATAGAATTACTGAACTGAAGATATGAATGTTTGATATTCCAAGTTAAAATTATTTAAATCTATAAAAAAAATATATGAGACCTTTTCGTAGTTCAAGCCACATATATATTGGTCATAGAAAAATAAAACGTTGATTTGCATCTCTAGCTACCTAATATAGACAAGCAGCATTTAAGAATCAAGAGAAGTTTGTACATGGAACAATAGACTTAAGAAACGAACTTTACAGCATTCGCCAATTTGAGGTGAACTAACTCAACGGAATTTATGTAAAACTCATCTTCATAAAACTTTGACACAGACATGCTCTAAACAAGCTTAAATATACGACAAATTCAAACCGATTGAATTAATAGTAGCTTGTGTCTTCCTTGATTCGAAAAAAGTCCATTCGATCATAATTATCAATTTCTCAATACATATTTACATACCCTGCAGCGGAACCTCAAACTAGTCGAAAAATACTAGTATACAACTATAATTTACTGGGAGAAGTCATAATAGTCAGGAAATATTCTTTTCAAACTAAAATACAACTAGAATTTTCTGGCTGAATTCATACTAATGAGGAAATATCCATTTCATACTAGTATACAACTAACTGTTTCTGGATGAAATCATACCAGTTAAACAATACAAAATTCATTCGTTTCGTTTGCTTCTTTTTTCTCTTATAATTCATAGATGCTTTTTCGTGATAGGGTAAATACAAATAGTCGCTGCTTTCTTAAGAATAAACATGAAAATAAAGGCAAATGATAAAATAAAAGGTAAGTCAAGAAAATTCTGGTTGAAATCATACCAGTCCACGTTCAAAACTCTTTGGACTAGTATGGGACTAGTATATTTCATACTAGTCCTTTTTGGACTCGTATGTGGACTAGTTGATTTTATGGAAATCATACTAGTCCAGATTGAACTAGTATAGGACTGGTATTTAACAACAAGTATAATTCTAGTATATCATGACTAGTAGAAGACTGCCATGTTCTGGTGGAAATCTGACAGTTGACATTTCGTAGGACATCAACACGTAAAAAATACCAACTGCTTATGTATATGGAAAAAAGATAAAACACTGACTAGTTGGGCCCGCTGCACAAACTAGTTGTAAAGTAGTTTTCAACTACATAGTTGCTTTCGCTGCGGGGTATGTACATTTTTATTTTGCATGACGAAATCATAATTCAGTTACGAGCTGATGTAGTTAAATATCTCCCCAATAGTTATAAATAAACAGTACTTCAATTGATTCCTCAGCATTTTGTATTCGCTTAACCTTTCATGCACCCATAAATAACTCGAACGATAATTAAAATACATTCCTTAGATACTCAACTTTTAAAGATTATGTTTATTCGTATATAAGTAAACTTGTAGTGATTAGAGAAAATAAGATAATCTCGTTTAGTGTAGAGATACACAGAAGCAGCTCAGATACGATTGTATGTTTGTGTATTCGTATGCTCAGAACGAAGTTCTATTGACTTTTGACGTCAACGCCTACATTTATACTTTTGTATCTGTACGTTTGTATTTATAAGAACTAGCATGCAAAACTAAACATAGTAATCCTATCATTAGAACCAAGTTATGATGAAATTATACCACCAATACAAAATAGTATACAATAAATAAACGTCAATTAAAATTTAAAAAAGTAAATAAAAAACTCTATGGGTGATTAGCTCTAAAAAAAGAGGCGCGTCTTGAGTATTTGTGCAACTAGCTAATACATTAATAAAGGTGCCATGACAAAATCCCAAGTGGCAAAATCCCAAGTAAAAAAATTGGGAATATGACACTGCAGAGGGGTGTCATACTCCCAATCGGGTTTTTGAAATCTTGGATCTGAAAAATGAAATTACAAGATTTATTTTTAAGTTTTTGGCTAGAAACAGTCGCTTAATTGCAGAATACAGACTCCACGCCCTGTGAAAAGTAAATATGAGGAATGGTTCGTATATTGCTCCTGATTATAACGGTATACTTGTTTTTTTTTGGGGGGGGGCTAGAAAATCAAGCAAATCGCGCGATTTTTTATTCCGAATTCTTTTTTAAATACTTCAAAAAAAAAATATTTTAAAATCATAATAATAAATGAAAATTTGGAATTGAAAATCGCGCGATTTTTCAATCCAAATTTTCGCCTGCAGCGCTTTTTAAATAAATTTGTAAAAAATATTTTAAAATCATAATAAGAAAAATTTGGAATTAAAAATGGCGCGATTTTTATTCCAAATTTTCGCCTGCGGCGCTTTTTTAAATATTTTTGTAAAAAATATTTTAAAATCATAATAAAAAATTAAAATTTGGAATTAAAAATCGCGGTATCGTTGGGAGTATACCTGATGAAATTGGATAAAATCGCCCTCCAACCACGCCCACTTTCGATATCGAAAATTTCTAAAATCACCTAAATTGACATAATTCGGTAACGGAAATGGCTAAAATGATAAAATTTTAGAGGTGAATCACCCTGGGCATTATATAATAATTTTTTGACAAATTTTCTAAAGTGGGCGTGGCCCGCCCTGGTGAAACTGGAAAAATTTCTCTCCAACCACGCCCACTTTCGATATCGAAAATTTCGAAAATCACAAAAATTGACATAAATCGGTAACGGAAATGGCTAAAATGATATAGTAGTAGGTAGGATGAACCCCCTAGTCATTCTATTATGATTTTTTGATAAATTTGTAAAAGTAGGCGCGGCATCGCCCACTTTTTAGGGAATGAAATTGGTACAAGGTATACTAGCATAATAGGGAGCTCAGGTATGCTCCGAAATCCCTTTCCGACCACGCCCGCTTTCGATATGGAAAATTTCGAAAATCCCATAAATTGACATAATTCGGAAAGATAGTAAAAACTTTAGGTAAATCCTCCTTGGGCCTATATCATTGATATCCCGTTCTGAAAATTGCCGCTGGGTATTTAATGTTCGGTTCACCCGAACTTAGACTTCCTTACTTGTTTTAAAAAAAATATTTTAAAATCATAATAAAAAATGAAAATCATAATAAAAAATGAAAATTTGGAATTAAAAATCGCGCGATTTTTTATTCCAAATTTTCGCCTGCAGGGCTTTTTTAAAAACTTTGGATAACATTTTTTAAAAACATAATAAAAAATTAAATTTTGGAGTTAAAAACGCGCTATTTTTTATTACAAATTTTCAACTGGGGCGGTTTTTGTCATATCTTATTTCTCCATTCTAATTTTTGGGATTATGACACGAGCCTACAGTGTCACAATCCCAACTTTTCTTAACTTGGGATTATGACACAGCAAGGGAGATTGGGATTTTGACTCATTTTTATTTGGGATTATGACACCCAGCCTATAGTGTCGTAGTCCCAAGTAAAAAAGTTGGGGTTATGACACTGCAAGGGGAGTGTCATAATCCCAATTTCTTTACTTGGCATTTTGCCACTTGGGACTATGACATGTTACCGTTAATAAACATGCATACATATTAGGGAATCCAATTTCCTGGATTTCTAGCCTCTCGGGATTTTCGGGATTTGAAAGTTCAATCCCGGGATCCCGGGATTGTCCCGATTTTTTTTTTTTGCTAAAAATGGCACCCCATATAAAAATAAAATAAAATAAATCAAAATAAAATAGTAAAATAAAATAAAATAAAATAAAAAAATAAAATAAAATAAAATAAAATAAAATAAAAGAAAATAAAATAAAATAAAATTAAATAAAATAAAATAAAATAAAATAAAATAAAATAAAATAAAATAAAATAAAATAATATAAAATAAAATAAAATAAAATAAAATATAATAAAATCAAATAAAATAAAATAAAATAAAATAAAATAATATAAAATAAAATAAAATAAAATAAAATAAAATAAAATAAAATAAAATAAAATAAAATAAAATAAAATAAAATAAAATAAAATAAAATAAAATAAAATAAAATAAAATAAAATAAAATAAAATAAAATAAAATAAAATAAAATAAAATAAAATAAAATAAAATAAAATAAAATAAAATAAAATAAAATAAAATAAAATAAAATAAAATAAAATAAAATAAAATAAAATAAAATAAAATAAAATAAAATAAAATAAAATAAAATAAAATAAAATAAAATAAAATAAAATAAAATAAAATAAAATAAAATAAAATAAAATAAAATAAAATAAAATAAAATAAAATAAAATAAAATAAAATAAAATAAAATAAAATAAAATAAAATAAAATAAAATAAAATAAAATATAATAAAATATAATAAAATAAAATAAAATAAAATAAAATAAAATAAAATAAAATAAAATAAAATAAAATAAAATAAAATGAAATAAAATAAAATAAAATAAAATAAAATAAAATAAAATAAAATAAAATAAAATAAAATAAAATAAAATAAAATAAAATAAAATAGAATAAAATAAAATAAAAATATATTAAAATAAAATAAAATAAAATAAAATGAAATAAAATAAAATAAAATAAAAAAAATTATATAAAACAAAATAAAATAAAATAAAATAAACTAAAATAAAATAGAATAAAATAAAATAGAATAAAATAAAAATATTTTAAAATAAAATAAAATAAAATAATATAAAATAAAATAAAAATTCTTAAGCGATAGTTGAAAAAAATACGTAGATAGTTATGTTTTTTTTAATTAAATTTTTTCCATTTGGTCTCCGACAATTCAGGTATGCATAGTAATAATAAAAATTTCATTGTAGATAAAAATAAAAAGGTAAAAATTACTTTTTCTAAAGTTTGAAGTGTGATCTTAAAGAAATTATTGCATTAATAGTATCATCTCTTAACCTGGACCTGATTTGCTCGGGGAAACACTTACCCCCATATTCATAAAAAATAAAATTATAAGAGCTCAATAAACCTTTAATATTTTTTATGAATAAGGGGGTTAGTATAATTTGTACATTTAACAGTTAAGTAAATATTAAGTTCGTTTATAAAAATGGAGAAGATCTCAAATGCGGAAGTATTCGATCGAATATTCATAGGTATTTCTAACTGATAAAAACGCGATTTTTCTGGTTTATTCTTTGTATTAGAAACGACAAAAACACTGCTCCAAAAATTGTTTGGTGTGTTGTTTTGCAATAATTCTTATTAATTAAAATAGCTAAACACAATTGAGAACTTATAGTTCAATAAACTGGCTATGAATATATGTAAATAATAAAAAAATACCTCTTACAAGATTAAATACCTCATGTCATCACTCATTGTAATTGTACAATCAACACTTTTCAATGGGCTCACTCACAGCGTATGAGCAATTATTGAAGCGGAACTCAAACTACATATATTAAATCGATGACGTAACGAAAGCGTAATCGTTGACTGATAACGATCGATATATGTATATATCTATGTTATTATTGCACAAACCCTGCAGTCAGGCTAACCGGTGGAAAAAGATTTGACTACTAGTCTGCTTCGCAGCTCAACACACAAATTTATTTCAAAAACATCCTTTCTCAAGTTAAAACGTACTGAATTTTTATTGAGATAGGCAGTTTTTAAAAGCAAATTTTGAAATACGGTGTTATTGAAAACAATCTGAAATAGAGCGTTCTGGAAACAAAATTTTATATAGGTTGTTTTTGAAAAATATTTTGAAATAGGGTTTTCGTCAGACTCAAAATAAAAGTGTTAGTTTTCGTAAGACACAAATTGAAAGTGTTAGTTTTCTTACAGAATTTGAAAAGTGTAGTTTTCGTACAAAGGAGTTTCGTTTTAGTTCCAGTTTCGTTATTTAGATGAGTAGCAATAACGAAAAAGAAACGCGTTTCAAGTCCCTGAAAAATAGTATCATACCTACAATGGTATATTAAGCTGCCTCTCTTCATGAGAAATTGGTAATACAGAGTTTTCATTCCATTCATTGTTTTTGAAAGTTGTAAACTATCCGTATTCTAAATAAAAATTGACTACTTTTGCTCAATACCAACAGCTAGGTAAATTGGCGAAACAAAATCTTTAACCTTTAAAACCCTATGCGCTTAATTTCTAGTCCTTAGTTCCATGAGCATTACAGAATTCTAATTAGAATACTGGTTTAAATATAGTCACTAAAGAAATAGTAAGATTTTCCACAATGTATTCATTTTATTGAATGAATCAAATGTATTGCCGTCTAATTAACATTTTCAGTTAGCTGGACGTATTGAATTCAGTGTCTAGGCCGATGTGAATGAACTGTAGGCTTTTCCCATGACGTTTGTATCCATATATGTACATATGTACTACGTATGTATGTAACTTTTGCGTATCCATATCCGTATTTGAATTTATTTATTGTTCTTGCGAATCGCCCTACTTGGTAAAACTGGTTAGCTGCCTCTAGCGAATATTCAGTGTTACAATAAAAGTGAATATAGATAAGTATATTTATATTTGTGAACATTGTTTTAATTGAAAATATGTATAGTGAATGAAGATTAGCTTAGTTGCCCAATAAACATTACAGATAGCTAATTTATTGACCAATGGGCGAATGTGAAAAGAACGCTTCACTCAGTTAAAGTTTTCCTACGTATATTTTCCAACACATCAGCTGGCAAAATCATCATTGGCTGCGATAATTTAATTTTGGATAAACTCGACTTTAATATTGTCGATTTTAGGTAAAGAAAAATCATTTTTATTTTCTGAGCGACCTTGGGGCGATCTGACTTTTGGCCCCATGCGACAAGCCTTAACCGTCTCCAATTAGGATACAAATGTAGGTGCAATATATCATATCTTGAGTCAAATAATTTAGGGTGTGAGATATGGAAAAAACTGTACATTTGAATCAAAAGTCCACCCTAATGTGTACGTTAAGATACTAGTGTGACAAAATTCTTTCAAGTCCGCTTAAACTTTGTGTTGAGTTTGAACTTTCCTTTCTCATCCAATACTTTACTTTTGCTTTGCATAAAGGTTAACGCACATGCATTGGCAGCACTAGTCATTGTGACATTTGCGTTATCTCTTTGTTTTGTTAATTATTAGTCTTTTTTTTGATATATACAGTCCATTGCTACCGCCCGCAACTTTAAAAATTACAAATTGAATTTGCTCAGTGATTTGTAAAACACTATTAATTACAAAAGGTGAATTAAATGAAATTGTAAGCATAACAAATTGTGTTGCTTTGTTCTTGTTGGAAACCCCGCATCAAATCGTAAGTTTGCGACTACATACATGTGTACGTTACTTTGGACATCAGTGCCAAGAAGGTAATCCGCTACAACATATTTGCAAAAGAAGGTAATCCGCTACAAAATATTTTTTGGTCCTTCGAGCCGGATCGCTCAAACCGCATGCATAGAATTGCAAATTCACAAACGCAAATCATTTAAAAATTAAGAAAAATTGCAATTGAACAAATAGCAACTTAAATTCAATTGTACCTACTGCAACACTTTCCCATCTCCGTGACTTTCATTTGACCTGTGCAAGCCGCCTTTACATTTTCCTTTGTTATTTCTCTTGCCATCCGTGCATTTAACTTGCGCTCTGATTTACATTAGAGTACCCACAATTTTCGAGCAAAAATAAAAATGTCGGAGTTTGTAAAAACGCGTGATTCAGCACTTAACGCTATCAAAAGATACATGACAAAGAGTCTAGATGTAACATTCATGCTAGACATAGATGGCGTCGAGAGTTATTTAGGTTTATTGAGTGAGCAATGGGTCCGTTTTAACACCGCTCAAGATGCCGTGGAAAATGCGTGTGGAAGTGAAAACACTGAGGTGGTGGAGAACGCTCGCATACAGGCCGAAACTTGGTATACCACAGCCCTTGCAAATTTTAGGCGTGTGCAGAAATGTATAGTTGAAAGTTCACCGCAGCAAATAACCGCTTCAGCCAATGTATCTGCGTCCATACGTCTACCGAAAATGGATCTTCCAACGTTTACCGGCGATTCCACTGAATGGACTGCTTTCTATGACTCTTTTTGCTCATTAGTTGATGGTAATGCTGCTTTGTCAGGAGGGCAGAAGTTGCATTATCTGCGTAGCTGTTTGAAAGGGGATGCGCTGGGTATAATAAGTGGATTCCAGATCAGTGACGCCAATTACACTGAGGCTTGGAATCTACTTAAGTCGCGTTACAAAGTTATGCGCGTTATCGTAGAGGCACATCTTAGGGCAATCGCGGAGGTAAAGAAGGTCACAGACGACACCGCCTATGCTATAAGGAGAATTCTAAATGTTTTTCAACAGCACATAAGGGAGCTCAAAGTACTGGGGCGTCCTGTCGAATTTTGGGACGATTGGCTGGTTCACGAGATAGTTTCCAAACTAGCGTTCGAGACCAGGAAGCAGTGGGAGCTGTCATTGGTTAGCGATGAACCACCAACGTTTGAACAGCTGACTGACTTTCTGGAGATACGGTGCCGTTCTCTGGAGATGCTTATAACGCCGGCTAATAAAGAAGCAGAAAAACCAACTGTGCCAAAAGCAGTTGGAAGGTCGACTAAAGCTTTTCATGCTATCTCGGAGCAGCCCGACACGCGTTGTATTTACTGCGAGGAACCCCATAAAATTTATGCTTGCGAGAAATTCCGTGATTTAGACCGCACCGCAAAGTCGAGATTCATTCAAGAAAGCAAAGTTTGTTTTAACTGTTTGAGTCCCGGCCACTATAAGGATCGCTGCAATAGTGGCTCCGCATGCCGTATATGTAACCAACGACATCATACGCTGCTCCATGGTATAGGAGCATCAAGCGCTACATCCGCATCTGTTCATTTGGTCGCTGAGGTTAACCGCACCGCTCCGAATAATCCATCGGAAACCAACCCTATATCCGCGTCTGCTAGCACCAGTTCGCCATCTAATACTCCTATCAATGCTGCATCTGTATCTTCATATTTGAGTTCAAAAAAAAACCCCGCTACCCGCAACGCTACAAACCGTCCTGTTGTCGTCCGCTTTAGTAAAGGTTCGTGATTGCTCCGATCGATGGCAGACCGCTCGTTTACTTTTTGATTCTGGATCGCATGCCACATTCGTAACCGAGGCATGTGTAAACCGCCTTGGATTGTCTCGCACCTCGTCCTCTGTAACAGTAATTGGAATCGGTACATCTCAGGGAGGTCGCTGTAGGGGTGAAACGTCGCTAGTACTTTCACCGTATTTTTGTAAAGACCAGTATCCAATTGATGCCTTGAATTTGCCGAAAATCACAAATGACTTGCCATCACAGGCGCTAGACGTTCCCGAATGGGCTCATATTCAAGGCTTGTTGCTAGCTGACCCGCAGTTCATGAAGCCTGGTCGTATAGACATATTGGTAGGTATGGATGTCATGAGTCGTCTCATCTGCCCCGAACTTCGTAAAGGACCCCTTGGCTCACCTATGGCGCAAAAGACTGTCTTTGGATGGACCTTGTGTGGAAGTATTAGTACTCCATATAAGTCAACGTTCGACGTACAGTCGCTGCACTGTGACGTGCAACTTGATCGCGCTCTAACTAGACTGTGGGAACTCGAGGAAACTCCGCAAAAACTTCATCTTACACACGAGGCACGCTTTTGCGAAGAACACTTCGCTGCTACGCATCAAAGGTCGCCTGATGGTCGCTTTCTAGTGGAGTTACCGCTGAAAGTAGACGTACCATTGGGTGAATCCCGCGACTTCGCTGTACGAAGTCTACTACGCATCGAACGGAGGATGGCTCGTGACAACGTTTTGCAATCGCGATACAATGAGTTCATGCAAGAGCTTTTAGATATGGGTCATATGGCACCTGTTTCCGAAACGACTACTAAAGCTTTGTATTATATGCCGCATCACCCAGTGCTAAAAGAATCAAGTGTAACGACGAAGCTAAGGGTTGTGTTCAACGCCTCTGCCAAGACCACCTCTGGGAATTCTCTCAATGATGCATTGTGTGTTGGGCCGCAGTTGCAACATGATCTGTCCGCTATACTGTTGCGTTTTCGAACTCACCGATTCGCCGTCACCGCGGATGTCGCGAAGATGTATCGCCAAGTCTGTGTGTCGCCGAAGCACACCGACTTGCATCGTATCGTTTGGCGTCCAGACCCATCTTCGTCAATCCAAGATTACCACATGCTACGCGTAACATACGGTGTGGCATCTGCTTCGCATTTGGCCGTAAAGTCCTTGCAACAAACTGCCAAAGATTCTACGAACGAATCCGAAAAGGCCAAATCAGTAATTCTCCAGGATTTCTACATGGACGATCTACTCACTGGTACATCCTGCAAAACCGAACTCCAGTCCCTGCAACGAAACGTTTCTCAAATTTTAATGGAAGGTGGTTTCGAGCTACGAAAGTGGGCATCGAACTGTAAGGAACTGAACGAAAGTATAGCCGAATCTTCGAGAGGCATTTCGCACTATGTAGTTGATGGTAAAGACGTGCATGCTCTGGGTCTAACGTGGGACACCGAGGGAGATCATTTCACGTTCGCCGTAAATTTGAAGGAAGAACCTGCGACTCTAACCAAGAGATCCCTTTTAGCCGATGCCAGTACTCTTTTCGACCCTCTGGGTCTCCTCGCTCCTGTAACTATAAGGGCAAAAATGTGGTTTCAGGATGTTTGGCGGTCCGCAGTTGGGTGGGACGACCTCGTACCGGACTTTATTGCAAGAGCATGGCGCGATCATCGTTTGCAGCTGCAAAGGTTGAGGGAGTTGAAAGTAGACCGTTGGATCGGATGCGGGACAATTGCATCATTTACGGAGCTACATGTGTTTGCCGACGCTTCCGAAAGTGCTTACGCCGCTGTCGTGTACGCTCGTACTCTTCAAAGAGATGGTACTATTACTATTAAGCTGATATCATCCAAGACTGAGGTGGCACCGCTAAAAACAACAACTCTGCCGCGTCTAGAACTTTGTGCTGCGCATCTAGCTTCGAAGTTAGTACGAAATGTTATGCACAGTTGGGGCGATCTCCGCTACCCGCTATATGCTTGGACGGATTCCACCATTACATTAGCCTGGTTACAAGCGCATCCTAGTAAGTGGATAACCTTCGTAGCAAACCGCGTTGCCGAAATCCAAGACATCTTACCTCCGCATTGCTGGCATCATGTACCGTCTGAGTTAAACCCAGCTGATTGCGCGTCCAGGGGCATATCGCCTTCCGAACTACTTTGTCACGAACTGTGGTGGAAAGGCCCAGATTTCTTGAAGGGTACCGATCAATCCTGGAAGGAAGCATCGACGAGTCAACATGCAACCGATCTGGGAATTCGAACCAAAGTTGTAGCGCATGTCTCAAATTTATATGAATACTGGTCCATTTTCAAGAAATTTTCTTCGTTTTCCAAGCTGCGCCGTGTTATAGCATATTGTTTAAGATTCGTTGATAACAGTCGTGCAACTAAGCGTGTCGTTGAAAGGCGTCATGGTCCTCTAAGCGGGTTTGAGTTGGTCGAAGCTGAACGTCGCTTAATTAAATATACTCAGAACTTTTCCTTCGCTAACGAAATTGCTAATTGCATCTCAAAGAAGCCGATCCCTCTCCGTAGTAGCTTGGTGCGCTTGCAGCCATTTCTTGATCTCAACGGTGTTCTCCGGGTAGGCGGGCGACTAAAATCCGCAGATATTTCGCATGATGCAAGGTATCCAGTAATTTTGCCAAAAAATTCTCCGCTATCTCACCTGATCATCTCCGATATTCACCACTTTACCTTGCACGCGGGACCGCGTATGATGCAAGTAATATTGCAACGGCGTTATTGGGTGATTGGCGCTCGCAATTTGATCCGCAAAATTTATCATAAGTGCGTCAAGTGCACATGTATTAATCGTAAGACCGCAACACAGTCAATGGGTAATCTGCCCGCGTCTCGTGCAACTTATGCTCGCTGCTTCACGCGTACTGCCGTCGACTTCGCCGGCCCTTACGCGTACAAATTTACTCATGGAAGAGGAGCTAAGTCTACGAAAGGGTACATATGCTCTTTCATTTGTATGTGCACGGGGGCTATGCACCTGGAATTCGTAGGGGATCTATCGACGCAAGCTTTTCTCAATGCATTTAAGCGCTTTATAAATCGAAGAGGGTATTGTAAGATCATGTTCTCTGATAATGGCACGAACTTCGTGGGAGCTGAAAAGGAACTTCGTAACAGGTACGAACAGTGTATGGCTGATGACAACCTTCAATCGTTTTTCGCGAACTCCAATATCGAGTGGCGTTTCAATCCACCGAACGCCCCCCACATGGGTGGATACTGGGAAATCGGTATCAAGCGTATCAAGTACCACTTAAAGCGCGTTTTAGGAGAGAACCTCCTTTCTTACGAAGACTTCAGCACTTGTTGACAGAAGTGGAAGCTTGCGTGAACTCTCGTCCATTGTGTGAGCTTTCAACCAATGCAACCGATCTTGAAGCACTAACGCCGGGGCATTTTATCATTGGTGAACCGCTCAAGTCTATCCCAGAACCTGAGGGTCAAGGGTTCTGTGGAAATCTCCACCAGAGGTGGAAATTAATATCTGAAATACGTCGACATTTTTGGCGTCGCTGGAGAGACGAGTACCTCCTGAGCTTGCAACGTCGAACGAAATGGTTTCGTCCTTCCCGCAACTTTGAAGAGGGAGACGTTGTAGCTATCTTCAACGATCTTACTCCCCCAACCAAATGGACACTCGCAAGGGTAATTCGGTGTCACCCCGGCGCTGATGGCCGAGTGCGAGTTGTAACTGTGAAGACTGCTACTGGGGAATTTAGCCGACCAATAACCAAATTGTGCCTCCTGCCAACCAAAGAAGATTTATTTTGCGAGAATGAAGACTAAATCGAATTCATAATTTTCAATATTTTTCTATGTTATCGCTATCTTAAGTTGAACATATTTTGTAAATTAATTATATAGTTCAAGGGCGGCGGTATGTTGAGTTTGAACTTTCCTTTCTCATCCAATACTTTACTTTTGCTTTGCATAAAGGTTAACGCACATGCATTGGCAGCACTAGTCATTGTGACATTTGCGTTATCTCTTTGTTTTGTTAATTATTAGTCTTTTTTTTGATATATACAGTCCATTGCTACCGCCCGCAACTTTAAAAATTACAAATTGAATTTGCTCAGTGATTTGTAAAACACTATTAATTACAAAAGGTGAATTAAATGAAATTGTAAGCATAACAAATTGTGTTGCTTTGTTCTTGTTGGAAACCCCGCATCAAATCGTAAGTTTGCGACTACATACATGTGTACGTTACTTTGGACATCAGTGCCAAGAAGGTAATCCGCTACAACATATTTGCAAAAGAAGGTAATCCGCTACAACACTTTGTATTATTATTACTAAGTTAGTTAATAATATTTTATTTCACAATCAGAATTATTCTTAACAATGAACATAGTAAGCTACTAAACCAGTGCTAACATATGTATGTTTGTACTATCTTTAGAGATATCCATAATGAGAGTATATTAAATCCAACCTACGAGCAATCGGCATGCATGGAAACACGTGTACCTAAATAATTATGCATAATAAGGTACATAGCTAAATGGCACGTGCGTTCTTAAATAATTGACGGTGGCGACCATCTGGTTATAATTTTACCCTGGCAGGTGGCGATATTGCACATAAGTTTTTTTTTTTTTTCAAGGTAAATTGATTTTTGTTAGCTGCTTACTCATTGCGAAAACTCACTCAGATTCACCTGTGAAGATGTAAAGTCTGGCCGTTTCCTCTGATGGAACGCATAATTAAAAAAAAAAAAAAACAAGTAAGGAAAGCTGTCTTCGGCTATGCCGAAGGCTAAATACCTTTCATGAATAAGCGTCACGATTTTTACTGTTTGATCCCAGTACAGCCTGTGTGAATTTAACTTAAGCTTATACCGAAATTATCGGAGCTATCGATTATATAGGGGCGATGTGTTATATTGGTCCAATCTCATTGAATTTTAACATCGACATTCCACATTCTAAAATAGCAATAGTTACGAAATTTCTCGTTCCTACCTATATAATTACAGGAGTTATCTACCAAAATCCGTTTATCGGAAGAATCGATTGTATGGGGGCTATGTGAAATATTTATCCCATCTCGATGATTTTCAACATCGATATTTCACACATAAAAATAGCGATACCTCCAAAACTTCACGTTCCTACCTCTTTAGTTACAGGAGTTATATCCCAAAAATCCGTTTATCGGAACAATCGGTTGTATTGGAGCTATATGTAATATCGGTCCGATCTTGCTGGTTCCGACAAATGATTCCTATATTAGAAAATGGTGGCCGCATACAAAATTTCAGCCAAATATCTCAAAAACTGAGGGACTAGTTTGCGTTCAAACAGACAGACATACAGACGGACAGACGGACATGGCTAAATCAACTCATCTCGTCATCCTGATCATTTCGGTATACTTATTGATGGGTCCATCTCTTCTTCTTCTCATACTTACAAACATCGGACCAAAGTTATAATACCATTTCATGTTCATGAAAAGTATAATAAAGATTGGTGATAATGTGCAACAGCCAAATTGCTAAAAAATATCTGGCCGAAAATTTACACGAATGTACATCTTTCTCGGAAGTATCTGATCCCATACATAAGTAATTGAAAAATTGACTATAAATGGTGGAAAAAAAGTATACAAAAATGTATATCGTCGATGGGATAAATTTATTTCGAATGTTGAAATTTCGCCAATCTGACTTAATAATGCAGCTTCCGAAATACTGCGATAAATGTTGTAATATGAACAAGGTCACAAGCGATTTCTTCTGATTTCTCTAAAACAGAGGCACTTGGATAAATGACGATGCCCCACATAACATATGGCTTTCATTTATCGTCTTACTTTCATACCACTTCTCCACTGTTATAGTCGATTTTTTAATTACTATCTATGGGATCAGATACTTCAGAGAAAGAGGTACATTCGTGTAAAAAAAAAAAAAAAATCAAGCCAAAATTATTATTTCCTGAGCGAAAAAATAAAAATCAAGCCATAATTATTATTTCCTGAACGAAAAATAAAAATCATAAGAAAATGATTACGCATGATTCAAAATTCAAAAAATCGAAAATAATAATTATGGTTGAGTAAAATTTGTAAAATTCGAAAATAATGATATGGCGTGATAGAAAATTTTAAAAAATCGAAAATTATAATTATGTTTGAGTAAAAATGATTAAAATCAATTCATAATAATTATCCGTGATCAAAAACATTTAAATCGGGAAATAATTATTATTTATGATCTAAATTATTAAAACTCAATGTTAATAATTAATTTTGATCAAAATCTTTGATTAATATGGAAAAAACTCTGTTTTAGGGACAAATCTATTTAGTTTAAAAGAACATTTCTACTTGCCATAAGTAAATCAATGTACTCATTTCAGTATTAAAGACATTTTTACTAGTTTCAATCAATTTACAAGCTTATTAAGTATAAAACTGTCCTTAAGTTCAAAATAAGTAAATATTTCCTTATGCTGAAGACATTTTTTCCAGTGATATCAAGGCAGGGTTTAACTTAATTTAGGACCATATTTACTTATTTTCGCTGTCGCCGCAAAAAAAGTTCTGCCCGCGTAATTTTTAAGGAATTTTATTACATATTAAGTATAGAACTATCCTAAAAATTAAAAATAAGTCAATATTTCCTTATGTTGGGAGGCAACGTGAGTAAGAGTGGTGAAATTCCATAAACAGAACAAAGGTGTAATTAGACGCTGTCAAGCGTAAGTATTCAATAGATTCATGGTAGACATCTGAGTTTACCATTCGAAAAGTTGTGAGTTCGATTCTCGTTGAAGGCAATATAAGAACTGTGTCAAATATTTTTTTTTTTTTTTAGTTTAAAGTTACTTAACTACCATTTAAGTACAAGCCCTACTTAAAAGTAAATTTAAGTATAACAACTTCTTTCTTTTAAGGCAGTGCGGCCTTGGTGCAATATTGTTCCCTTCATTTACTTGAATTTGTATGGAGGTTTCCTTACTTTTAGGAAATCATTTTTATGAGTGTATAAAAAAACGAAAGTCGCGTTCCTTTAAATTGTACAAAAGAACTGGCTCACACTCAGCTGAGAAACTATGAAATTTAAAGATAAAATCTGTAGTGTCGACTTTGATAGCTAACTTCTTTGCACAATTCTTCAAGTCCAATTATTCTCATTTAAACCCCAACGATGTTTTATTACACCTAAAGATCCTAAAGAAGTCATTCAAATATGGCCCAGATTTGATCCCATCATGTTTTCTAAAAAAGTGCAGTTTCCGACTAACGATGTAACCGAGCAATAGGAGCATATCTCTCACAGGAAATGATGCCCGAAAATTCTACGAAAATACCCGGCGGATGACGGAAGGTTTTAAGGCCGTGGCAAATTCCTGCAAGGACAATAACCGATGTACAGAGTGTACTTAAGTTATGGAGGGAACACTTCTCCTCATAGCTAAGTTGCTAAGGAGGCGTTGAACCCGATACCCCAATCCCTGACGATGGAAAAATCGTCCCACCACCCGACTATGATGAAGTGAGGATAACTATATACCGGCTCAAAAACAACAAAGCGCCTGGAAAAGACTCGCCGAGCTGTTCAAACACGGAGGCGAAGAGCTGATAAAAAGCATGCATCAGCTATTAAGCAGTATATGGTCGGACGAGCGCATGCCTCCAGATTGGAACTTAAGTGTGCAATACCAACAGCTCCGTCAGAACTGGGAAGGACCTCTGTGGAGGCTTCAGACAGGGCGATTCTTTAACTTGACGCAACTCCAATGACAATGCTATAAATATCAAAACTGCATTTGAATGACCACAAAAAAAATATTTAGTTATGATGTGACCTTTCACTCTCCTTTAGTGGCAGTAGAAGTGAAGTGATACCATTTGGGATAGGGCGGAAAAATAGCGACCCCTAAGGGTTGGCAAATTTTCTTATATTTGAATCACCATATGTACATATATTAAAACCCGTTTCTGTGTTAAATTATGGCAGCAGATGAAATGCTTAAAATTGTTTTTATCAAATTATTTTGGTACGTTTTTTTCTGTTTGGTACGAATTTTGGTACGCAAAATTTTAGGCAAACGGCAACCGTGCTTGGAGTATGTGAGAGAAGATTTATGGTCCTTCCCGTGATGCCAAAGGCGAGTATCGAAGGAAATTTAATGATGAGCTGTACGAGCTTTACGCAGACCTGACCATAGTCCAGCGAATTAAAGCCCAAAGGACGCGCTTGCTGGGTCATGTTATGCGAATGGACGAAGAAGCCCCAGCACAGAAGGTTTTTCCCTCGAAGTCCGAATTCGGCAGCAGAGAAAGGGGAGGCCTCCCTTAGGCGGTTAAGCGCGAATAAAAGATGATGAGACCTGGTTGAATATACTTTCTAGACTCTCACCATCGGTTATTGGCAAGTCAAGATTACTTTTTGGATACTTAATTTATGTTTTATTTTATAAGTATTTTAGTTAATTGCAGGTTAGCATTATTATGAGATAGTGTTTCCTCGCTGAGTGTTATTTCTTTTAGATTGTGTTTTTTAATGAGATATTTACTTTTTTCGGTAAGCAATTTTGTGATGAGAGTATTGTTATATATATTATCTCCGTCAATATTCGCAAATGCAGGTACTATATCTTCAATTGTTTGTATAATTATATCCGTTAAAGCGTTTAGATGATTGTCTATTTCTGTATTTTCCATATCTTATTTCTCTTGGAGACAAGCTCTTAGCTTTGGATCACATCTCATTTTTACTTGGGATTATGACACTGCAAACGGGGTGTCATAATCCGAATTTTCTTACTTGGGATTTTGTCTAATTTTTATTTGGGATTATGACACCAGCCTCCAGTGTCATAGTCCCAAGTAAATAAATTGGGATTATGACACTGCAAGGGGAGAGCCATAATCCCAATTTTTTTACATGGGATTTTGCCACTTGGGGCTATAACATGTTAACAATTATAATATGTATGTATGTATGTACTTTGTTTTTATATTTATTTTCACTTTTTATTTTTATTTTCTTAGCTCGAAAAATTACTCTAAAAAACTGAATGCAAAGTAAACCATAGCAACGATGACTTATTCGATGCCTGTAATATTTAACTACGCTATAGTATAGTACTAAGCTTTTGGTGAAGCTTCATTCAGAAGTTACATTAATAAAAATCCATCAGCAACTTGATTTAAAATAAAAATTAACTTAGGGTCTTTCTATATTAGTGTAACGATAATTTTTGAAGCTAATCACGCACTTATCATCACCGCCATCACACAATAGATCGTGTTAATGGTCGCGGTGTAATAAGGCCTTCATCGCCAACATCGACATCGAGAGCCTCGAAGTAGTTATTGTTGTTGATTTGTTTGGAGTTGATGCCTCTTCCATATTGTGGCTTTTTCTTTTATTTGCGGTTTGCACTTTTTCACAAATCATGCGGTCGGGGACCACTAAGTTATATGAATTTCGAGTATTTTGCTCATATGTACATATTATTTGTAGCTGTCGACCAATCGTTTTTTTTTTTTTATAAATTGTGCTTTTAAATGTTTAGTGTGATAGTTTATTTAGTTGGTTCTGTGGCACTCTGTATGGACACGAGTATAATAATCAATCACGTTCCGTAGAACGTCGTTAGAGAACTCCCATAGATAGCAGCCCTTTTCCTATTCTCCATAAAAACATTGCATCACTGCCTATGAAGTAAACTTCACAAAATAAGCCTGGTGTTGATTTCTGTATGCATGTTTTTATTAGGTATATTCACAAGTTTATAGGCGGCCGCCGTGGTGTAGCGGTAGTGTGTTCAGCCTACTACATCAAGCAGTCGGGTATCGATACCCGGCAAAAGCAACATCAAATGAGAAAATAATTTTTCTAAACGGGGTTGCCCTTCGCCAGTAGTTTGGAAAACTCTCCGGGTGTATTTCTGCGATGAGAAGTTTCTCAGCAAAAACTCATTTGCTTAGCAAGTGCCGTTCGGAGTCGGCAAAAAACTGTAGGTCCCGCCAATTTCTAGGAAACAATTTAAAGTACCACAAATTGGAAGAGATAGACTGTTGGTATATCGCCGCCATTAGTTTTTTTATAAGATTTAGGCCCGGTTTTTCAGTCAACTATCTATGTGGTTTAAACCCGGTCCTAATACAATTAAACTTAAAGTAGCTAATGATTGAGCTAGTATTTTTTTTTTCTATTGCAGATAAAATGTATAGTTTAACAGAAAAGCAGCGCTACGATGGCTGGTATAATAATTTAGCACATCCAGACTGGGGATCTGTAGGTGAGTATTAAGTCATAAACATTTATTATTACCTGACAAATTGTGAATATTTTAATATGTATTATAAATTGCAATTCATTGATTCCAATATTATGAAATATTTTGCTAATAGCTTGTGACGTAGACTCGTTTTCCCTTATAGTAAATCGTTCATATGTTATGTAAAACAATTTATTTATTTTGCGCAGCTGATCCATTCACTAGTGCTAGATATCACCACGATCTGCACGAACTAATTTGTATATTCGCGTAGAGCGTCACTCGTTTGCTTGAAAGTCGATAAACCCTTAGAGATCGCGAGCTGAGCTGAGTTCCCAAAATAGAGTTTGTTGTATTTAGCGTTTAATTGTTTAGCCGCTAATGGGCTATCAAATAGATACTCACTGGAACTTAACATTTATACCTACTAGTATCGCGTTTGATCGAAAATTCGACCAATAAAATCTTTAGAGGGACGTGGGGTCGCTAGTAGAGCTGATGATACCCGAAGACCCGGGTACCCGGGCAGGCTATTACCCGGACCCGCTATTACCCGGGTAATACCCGGGCATCATATGGCAAATTTCTACTGTAAGCATGCTTGGTTTCTTTTAAATATTCAATTCAGTGTACCAGGCGCACAGAATTTATATGTAAGCAAATAAAAAAAGCTGAAATGAAAATTCAGTTAATACAGTTTTGAGCAAAACATAAGAATCGTAAACGGAAATTTATACAATTTCTTTCATATCAATTTGTGATGTAATCTTATAAAGGTGTTAGTAATAATAAGTGTAAGAAGTCTATACACACAGTTTGATTTTTTTGACAACATGAACCATGTTAAACTAACAAGAAAGGTCCTGTTGAATTTGCATGAGATAATGAGGTAGATTTTGTTGTTTTAACAGGAAGGCATGATGTGTTGAAAGAAATGCATGTAAATTGTATAGCAATTCACGTGAATTTAACACGAAGTCAAGTTTTTTAACATGAGCGATAGTGTTGAAAAAAATAACCGGAAAAGTGTTGATTTTACATGAACATTTTTCCCGAAAATCTTATGTACATATCGTCGCTGCGTCTGCAAAAGCAGATAACTATTTTTTTCTTAAACATTTTTATTTCATACTTATTTAACACGGTCCATTCCCGACAGTTCTGCGTTTTTCTAGTTTAGAAGCTATCGAAAAAAGATCTGTCTGGTTATACTGTCATTTAGTAATTTTTTTTTATCGCAGATGCAACTCATAAAATGACTGCAAGTACTCAAAAATATAAGATTCATTGCAAAAAGAATGATTTATAGGCTTGGGGAAAAGCAGATATATATATACTCGCTGAAAAAAGGAGCAAATCATTAAAACGACCAAGTCAGCCAAAAAAATAAAAAATTAATGTCAGATCAAAAAAGTGGTAAAATATGGCCCGGGATAGCCGGTAACCAGTTGTTTGCTCTGTAGCAAAGGATAATTGATTGCTTTCACCCCAAAAAGTACAAGCTTTCTAAGTGAGGTAAAAGAGCCAACCTATATCTTAACATTTTTCCATCCTTTTTGGATTTAAAGCTATACCTCGAAGTTAAAATAGCTATAATTTTTATATATGGTCCCAATGTTTTACACCTTGCTGTAGTATTAAAACTTAAAAAAAGTCTGCTGGCGTATTTGTCAGTGCAGCTGATACTTTTTCGTATTGTTTAATAATATAAGGTTAAGCAGTCCGAGACGTTTTTGACACATCTCGGCTTCATGCTTCCATATCTGATTGACAGTGCTACTTCTTTTCAAAATCGTATGAAAATGGTAGTAAAAACCAATATTCTTGATACGAACAAAATTACAGCAACACTGAAAGCTTTTGAAGTTTGTTTTATTTTTATTTTGAAAAATTAATTGTCTATTTGGTAAGATTTTTATGAAATTTGTCTCTCAACGACGAGTTGGCGTAACGGGAGCCCTGCTGATTGAAGGATTAGAGATAATGCGCTCAGGATTGGTTGCTCCCCGTCCAGCAAGCTATCTTCCATCTCCGAGCTGTTCACGTCACTTTGCGAAAGTGCTGTGGCAGATAACAAGCTTTTCGCGTCGGACTCCTCTGTTTCCTCTTGCAGTTCTTCGATATCCGAGTCCCCCGTTGCAGCGGAGATGGCAGCGTGGATAACGATCTGACCTACACTCTAATGCACTAGCCCATTGTAACTTTTAAGGGGCTCGAGTGCCTCCTTATTAATGGTAAAGACCACTTGTCTATCCGCAGCATCGTTAGAATTCTCTCAGGTTCTGCAGGGATGGCAGGAATCCATACCCTTGTACTTCGCCAAGCCGGAATATCATTCCAGTCGACGACCCCGATTTTTGCACTTTTGTAGACTTCACCCAGTCTTGCAACAGTTCAAGCGTCGTCACACGCGACTATTTTAATCTGTCCCTGGTGCCAACCCGCATCCGTCTTCAAATAAACGTCAATAAGAGCGTTAGCGAGTTCGTTCCGGACGTGTCGCCACTGGTCTTTGGGGATGGCCAAATGGTCGTTGCTTCGGTCAATAATGCCTATAAGGATCCTGTACTTAGTTACTTCGGCAAAGCTTGGTTTGCCCACTCCGGGGTGAGGTTTTAACTCCACGTCCGATCTCTTGCGTTTGAAAGGGATTCCGTTTACCCTCTTTGGCACATAAGTGGTTTGGAAATCCGGTATCAGAGATTGCACCAATTCCACCGACTTCCTGGAACTCGGCGACAGCGTTTCCTTCGAGACTCCCTCATATTTCTTCAGGGTCCTTGCGCCCAATCGTTTTTCCAAGTACGCAGAGCGGAGGGAAGATGTCTCGTGGGAGTCCGGACCCGTAGTTGCCATCGCGGTCGCTCCCTTTGCTGAAAGCTCAGGTGCAGCTTTTTGTCCCCTTTGGATCTCCGAGGCCAGTTCGTGAGACCGCTGCCACAGACGTTAAGAGATTGTTTTCATACCGGCGATTTATGAAAGTTATTAAAAAAGGATCCAATTATAAACATTGCCGTTTTATAAGCTTAGTTCGTACATGTTTACTGCTACCCACAAAAAGGGCATGCTTTTACAGTTGAATTTAAAATGTATTTAATTTTCCTAATAATTTAAAAAAATAAATGTTGAAAAAACAGATTTGCGGAAAAAAATCCTGAAATTTTTCGAACGGCGTTCCTTCCTTTTCTACTACAATTTTCCTAAAGGGGGATTTCTTTTACCCTTTTTTGCATCCTTCGTAAATGCAACTTTAATAAGGAAGCTTTGCCTTGGCTAATGTCAAAATCTGCTTAACCTTATATAATTTAACAATGCTTTTTCGAAACAAAGTTTTGTTCAAGTTTTGTATCAGGCGCACAAAATTTACATGAAATAATAATAGGTTGCTACAAAAACAAAAACTCAATTGGAAATAAAATTTCTGCGGCAAACTGGTGTGTACAGAAGGGGGCGTAAGTGGGGCTACTGCCCCTATCCACTCAATTTACTATTACATTCCACTGAAAAGTAGCATCTATAATACAGTTTTTCAATAGTAAAATATGTTTAAAGTCTCGCCTGTGGTCACAGTGTCCGGGAGGTGTATTTTTTTTTTTGTTATGAAAATCTTCGCAGAAAACAGAAAACTGGCCAGTAGGTGGACCCCGGAATCGACAACAAAATGTATCGTCATCATCGTTATCATTTTTCTTAACTTCTATTGGAGCATAGGGCCTTCTTAAGGCAACCAAAACTTTCATGAAGAGTTTCGCTGGCTACAACAGCGAAAACATGGTTGATTTTTGGTTCAAGCTACAGATATAGGTTAAATCTTTACTCGCCCTTCAGCGAAAACCATACGTTAGTTTCAATTAAAAATTTTAAAGAAAATCTCCCTTCTTTCTACGGACGCTGCTGGAATTATGTTTTACATTTTTGACAACATACATATTTTTTTTACATTTCAGTTCAACAATGTTCCCTGTAGGGAATACTGTGGTCGACTAAAACAAAAGCTAACTTTTAGTCATCTAATTATATATGCGTGTGTAAAATTTCTATCCTGGCTGTACCTAAAATATCTCCTCAGTGTGTAATAATTTCGAAAGCAATTTAAAACAGGCTAGTATCGTTTTTAACGTATATATTGATAAATGAAAATATTTAAAAAAAAAATACATTTATAATGAGAGGTATCCAATGATGGTAAAAGAGTGTAAATAATTTTTGAAGAAGGATATACATATGTACACGAGGCACTAATTGAAAGATAAATACCTTGTAAATGGTAAAATTTTTGAACAAAAGCGATATAAATTGTTGTCATAGTAGATTTTTGATTGGAAAGCACGATGCTGTTTACAGCTTATTTTCGCCCTATCAGAGGTTTGACTGCTATTGCTTGGCGCAACAGATAGAATTTTCATGTTTAAACTTTCTAATCAACTCATTGTTCAAATTAATAATTTTCTTTAAAATCTTGACTCGAATAAAAAATATTTGTCTATTAAATTAATTATGTCTTTTCATGTTAGCTTTGATTTAATTAAAAATTTTCAAGAAGGTAACATTGTTCTGGTTTCAAATATCGTTTCAGACCTTGTTTAGAAGGCTGTACAGCTACATACAAAATGTTTTTATTAAAATGGCGCAGCGATGAAACGGAAGAAGACCTAATAGTTGACTTGAAATTAACTGAATTCCTTACAGGGTTTATTAATAGAATTTATAGGCAAAACACTACATCTCCCGTGATACAACAAAATCAAGTAAGTAGTTCTCCCGTGACAAATGCAAAACCAGGTAAATCTCAGTTATTTTCCCAACTACTTTCTTGGTTTTGCATTTGTCACGGGAGAGCAACTTACTTAGTTTAATTGTGTCAAGGAAGACATACACTATATACACTCCACAAAATAATTATAAGACAAGACAAGTTTATATATAACAAAATCAAGTTAAAATTTTTGGTGTTTTTAATAAGCAGAATCATATTTGAATGAAAGCTCACAAAGTCATGAGCTTTTAATCAAATTAACCGGTTAACTTAATATATCGAAATGGAGTAAACATGTACATTCTATTCACACATTCTCTCCTTTTCTTGATAGGAAACTTTGCAATTCATTTTCATTTCTTTTCTTTTCTCAAGCGCCACTTAATTTCAATGGCTTCTAGCACGGTATTGTAGTATGGTACTCCAGTTGCTGGGGCAAAAAAAATTAGAAAACGACTCATACACATCAGTGTAGTTTCCGGGTCATACTAAAATATGTACTACATGTCTGTTTACCTTTTGTAACACGAAGCAAACTAGTTAGTTATTATTCACTTTTGGTTCATGGCGAACAAACTAAAAGGTTTTCGTTTTACAAAGAACATCAAAATATTTAGCACAATCAGAATCATCCATTTCAACAAACAACTTGAAGTTCAGTTTTTTGTACACGAAAAATTATTGGTCTTATAATTAGTTCGTGGTGTGTATATGTATGTATGAGATCATTTCGATTGATTTTATAATTGAAAACAAAAAAAAATCTAGTTGCCATTTCCCAAAAATTTAAAAAACTATTCCAGTAGCGTCACATATAATTTTTGATTAAAAAAAAAAAAAAAATTGCGATGTGTAAATGTATGTGATTAATTTCGTCACCAAACATTGTAGGATTGAAAAAATATCTAGTAGCCTTTTCTCAAAAATGAAAAAATTATTTCCGTAGCGTCCCAAATAAAAAAAAAGTTAAAATTTGTTTATAAAAAATTCCCGTTGAGGATTGTAGGATTGAAAAAAAGCTGGTACTCATTTTTTAAACCATTTAAAAAGTTTATGGTTTTCTCTTAAAAATTTATAAAAACATTATTATAGCGAACATATGGTTTACGTCGAAGAAAGAGTTGAAGATCACCCTACATCGGAAGACTGTTCCAAAACTTACCCATCATGTGGTTGCTGCAACAGCCGCCAAACCCCAAGACTAAAATGTGTTATCGTAAGAGATAAAAGGTGGTAATTGCGAGCGCAACCTGCTGGGCAGTTACATTTTTTTTCTGAGAATATTTTATGACCGATACACACTTCGCGAATTTCATGACCACAGCCGAAGTTCACTACGTTTCTCAACGAAAGTTTCCAAAGTATTTTTATGTGTTATATGACGGTTGGAAAATCTTTATTTTTAACACTAAAAATAATAGTACAACAAAAATACCGATGCAATGTCATAGTAAGTTGAGTGGATAGGGGCAGTAGACCCACTTACGCCCCCTTCTGTACACACCAGTTTGAGGCAGAAATTTTTATTTCAATTGAATTTTTGTTTTTGTAGCAACCTATTATTATTTCATGTAAATTTTGTGCGCCTGATACAAAACTTGAACAAAAATTTGTTTCGAAAAAGTATCAGCTGCACTGACAAATACGCCAGCAACCTGTTTCAAATTTTAATACTACAGCAATGTGTAAAACAATAAGACCGAATATAAATATTCTAGCTATGTATGTTTATTTTTGTGTTAGCTTTAAATCCAAAAATGATGGAACAATTTTAAAATAAGGTTGGCTCTTTTACCTCGCCTTGAAAGTTTTTACTTTTTTGGGGTGAAAGCATTCATCCTTTGCTTTAGTAAAATATACATAGGAATTTCGGGATTTAGTTTTCCTGATGATTTTGACTAAAACCTTTATAGGGACTAAAATATAGAATTATGTTTAGAGGTAGCGACAAAGAACAGCAGATAGAACACAAGCGAGTATCTCTTTTAAATAAAACGCAAAACTTTTGAGATATTTTCAAAATATCATTTTTATGCTCTTACTATTATATTGTTGTTAACCAGACCTGTTAATAATTGATTAGTAATCGGTAATGATTAGCATTTCATTGATTATTTTTTGAGAAGCCACCTAATGATTGATTACCAATTACTTTCACTTTTTAATGATTATTTTTTCAATTGATTAAAAAAAAAATCAAAAAAAACCAAAAAAATTGAAAAAAATCCAAAAAAAATCAAAAATTCAAAAGTAATTAAAAATAATCAAAAGTAATGATTACTTTTGATTTTTTGATTTTTTTTGATTTTTTTCCAGTACTGTTGTAGAAAAATATGTTCATACATAAATATTCACTTGCACAAACATACAAATGTATAGGTGAAGCAAGAAGTAACGGTGTAATCCCAACAACAACGACGGAGGCGTTGAAATATGTTGTGCAAACACAATTATATAGTTATATGGGTGATTCAGCAACTGGAGCTGACGTATGGCAAACAAGAGGTGTTCTAAAAGAGGATGCACTATTTTTCAACACACCATTAATATCGTCCGGTCCGGTTGAAAGGCTGTTTTCTTTTGCTGAAATTATTAATGCTCCAAAGCGTGGGTCATTATCTGACATTTCTTTTGAAGCACTTACATTGTTAAAATCAAATTTTAACTCCTAAGTATTGGCGTGCTGTATCTGCCGAACGCTCAACACAAATACTTTACTGAATACCGTTATTGTTGACTATTTGTGTTATTGTTCTTGAATTGTCATTACATTATTACTTACACATTATTCACAAATATTACTAAATAGCATTACTTAAACAAAAATGAATAAAAACAAGTAAGGAAGTCTAAGTTCGGGTGAAACCGAACATTATATACCCAGCTGTGCACATAAAATGCTGTAATTCTTTGTTCTGTATAGTTAATGGTGTTAAAAGCCTGGCCAGTAATACATATGTACATGGTTTCATTCTGGACTCATTTTGCATATTCCGGTTTCCTAACTCTCGTTTAGAGAACTTTAGTTCAAAAGTGGGCGTGATCGTTCACCGATTTTTCTTATTTTCTGTGGTAGTACTCTACATAAACATAACATGCCTGGTACCTAGTTTCGTAAATCTATCTCACACCGTTCTGAAGTTGTTAGCAGTCGAATTTAAAAATTGCTTGACTCATAAGTGGGCGATGCCACGCCCACTTTCCAAAATTTTGAAAAAATTATGTAAAGAATATGAAAGTTGATGTATGTACCAAATTATATTATTATAGCGAAATCAGTTAATTAGATATGGACTTTTCAATATTTCCACCTCCTTTCAATATAACTTTTATGAAAAAGTAGGCGTGGTCGCGAAGCGATTTCGTTTATTTTCTATAGCTGAATTTACCACAACAATAGTATGTCCTCTACGAAATTTCGTTATACTAGCATAAACTGTTCTGAAGTTATTAAGAGTCAAAATTTTAAAATTTCTTCAAATATACGTGGGCGGTACCACGCCCCCTTTTCAAAAATTTTTATAAAATCGGCCTTAGAACATCTAAATCAATACATATTGCAAATTTTATCATTGTAGCTGCTTCCAATATTGAATTAACCCATTTTATACGTTTTTCGAAATTTTCGATATCGAAAAAGGGGCGTGGTTATGGTCCGATTTTACCCATTTTCAATAGCAATCTATTCTGAACCCAAATAAGTACGCATGCCAAATTTGGTGAAGATATCTCATTATTTGCTCAAGTTATCGTGTTAACGGACAGACGGACGGACGGACGGACGGACGGACGGACAGACGGACGGACGGACGGACAGACGGACGGACATGGCTCAATCAAATTTTTTTTCGATCCTGATCTTATTGATATATGGAAGTCTATATCTATCTCGATTCCTTTATACCTGTACAACCAACCGTTATCCTAACAAAGTTATAATACCCTGTGTACAAGTACAGCTGGGTATAATAAAACGATTCTACTTCTACTATTCTCTACTCCAACAAAATGACTACGTCGTCCATTTTGGCCGAAAGTTATTAATCCCGGACCTCTCTCTATGGATAATAACCACTTAATTTTTGATCAATTGATCATTACTAGTCTCTTTTGGGCATACATACATATGTAGTTGGTATGCCCACGTTTTACTTTGTGTAGCAAACTTGTAAGTGTTCGAATAGAACCATCCGACCGTACCCATAGGTTTTTAAACGAGAAATGCACGACACTACCCGTTTAGATATAAAAGGGACAAATTTTCACCACTACAACGCATATAACCATCAAACCTGTCATTTTTTCTCATATGTACATATACTTAGCGATCAAGGATCATTCTAGAAATCCATGAGCCCCAAAGTGTAAGTAGGTGTATATATGTATTTACATACAAAGATACACAGATGTTTATACTTTTAACAACAAAACTTTAAAATAATCCAAAAAAAAGATTGTACCATTGCGGTTTAGCTCTGCTGCTCGAATTATCTTCTCCAGCATCAGATTGAAGAAATCGCACGAAATGGAGTCGCCCTGTCTGAAGCCTCGTTTGGTTTCAAATGGCTCAGAGAGATCCTTCCCGATTCTGACGGAGCTGTTGGTATTGCTCAACGTCATTTGGCAAAGCCGTATAAGCTTTGCAGGGAAGTCAAATTCAGACATGGCGGCATACAGGCAACTCCTTTTTGCGCTGTCAAAAGCGGCTTTGAAATCAACAAAGAGATGGTGTGTGTCGATTCTTTTATCATGGGTCTTCTCCAGGATTTGGCGTATCGTGAAAATCTGGTCGATGGTAGACTTACCAGGTCTAAAGCCACACTGATAAGGTCCAATCTGTTTATCTACGATGGGCTTCAGCCTTTCACACAACACGCTAGAAAGAACCTTATATGCAATATTAAGAAGACTAATTCCGCGATAGTTGGTGCGGTTAGCGGGATCGCCTTTCTTGTGGATTGGGCAAAGCATACTTAAATTCCAATCCGGAGCTGGCATTCGTCTGACCATATTCTGCATGCTTTTTACCAGCTCTTCGCCTCCGTGTTTGAACAGCTCGGCGGGTAGTCCGTCTTTTCCAGGCGCTTTGTTGTTTTTGAGCCGGGATATAGCTATCCTCACTTCATCATAGTCAGGTGGTGGGACGACGGGTATTACCCGGGTAATAGCGGGTCCGGGTAATGCCCGGGTAATAGCCTGCCCGGGTACCCGGGTAATCGGGCATTAAACGAACGGCCCGGGTACCCGGGTAGAATCATCAGCCCTAGTCGCTAGCCCCGTACCCCATCCTTAAATTTCGGGGACGCCCTGAAAATATAACGCCTATACCTCAGTTTTTTCAATTTCCTTTTCATTGGTGCATATTTCTTTCAAATCGGTGGTTCGCTCACAGGAGGTTCCTAAAGTTTTTCATGTGGCGTATTTATGTATAGACTAGCTGACCCGGCAGACGTTGTCCTGCCACAAATTTATTTCCCTGTCTGTTTCTCTAACCCGATCCCTATATCTATTTAAACCATATCCCTATCTCCTTCATATAGGAGAAACCACGCCAAAATTTCATGAGTGTCAAGTTAGCTAAGCACCCTAATGCAATCGAGTCGGGACCAGGTGGATAATTTGCCGTTATTTTGCCGTGATTTTGCCGGGAAAGAATTAATTTTGCCGTGTAATTTTTTCCCGGAATTTTGGGGTGCTTTGCTAACTTGATATCAACTTAGCTAAGCACCCTAATGAAAACGGTGTTAGAGACAAGATATCGAAACCGGACTGGTTTCATATTTTGCCGTTATTTTGCCGTGAATTTGCCGGGAAAGAATTAATTTTGCCGGGCAATTATTTTTGGACTTTTTCATATACGAAGTTTCGTGTCAACTTAGCTAAGCACCCTAATGAAAACGGTGTTAGAGACAAGATATCGAAACCGGACTTGTTTCATATTTTGCCGTGATTTTGCCGGGAAAGAATTAATTTTGCCGGGCAATTATTTTTGGACTTTTTCATATACGAAGTTTCGCGTCAACTTAGCTAAGCACCCTAATGAAAACGGTGTTCGAGACAAGATATCGAAACCGGACTTGTTTCATATTTTGCCGTTATTTTGCCGTGATTTTGCCGGGAAAGAATTAATTTTGCCGGGTAATTTTTTCCCGGAATTTTGGGGTGCTTTGCTGACTTGATATCAACTTAGCTAAGCACCCTAATGAAAACGGTGTTCGAGACAAGATATCGAAACCGGACTTGTTTCATATTTTGCCGTTATTTTGCCGTGATTTTGCCGGGAAAGAATTAATTTTGCCGGGTAATTATTTTTGGACTTTTTCATATACGAAGTTTCGCGTCAACTTACCTAAGCACCCTAATGAAAACGGTGTTAGAGACAAGATATCGAAACCGGACTTGTTTCATATTTTGCCGTGATTTTGCCGGGAAAGAATTAATTTTGTCGGGCAATTATTTTTGGACTTTTTCATATACGAAGTTTCGCGTCAACTTAGCTTAGCCCCCTAATGAAAACGGTGTTCGAGACAAGATATCGAAACCGGACTTGTTTCATATTTTGCCGTTATTTTGCCGTGATTTCATTTGTATGGGAGGTGCCACGCCCCCGTTTTCTTTATCCCCAGCTTTTTTGGAGGTGGTAGGGGTTGATCTCATATAATCCCTTACCAAATTTCAGTGGTCTAACCTAAATACTTCTACAGATATGGACTATGAAGTATTTTATTCGTATGGGAGGTGCCACGCCCCCTTTATCGTTAACTCTAGTTTTTTGGGAGGTATTAGGGATCGATCACATTTAAACCCTCACCAAATTTCAGTGGTCTAACATAAATACTTGCAGAGATATGGGCTATGAAATGTTTCCTTCATATAGGAGAAACCACGGCCCCTTTTTCCTTATCCCCAGTTTTTTCTGGAGGTGTCCGGGATTGATCTTATATAACTCCTCACAAAATTTCAGTGGTCTAACCTAAATACTTCTAGAGATATGGACTATGAAGTATTTTATTCGTATGGGAGGTGCCACGCCCCCTTTATCGTTAACTCGAGTTTTTTGGGAGGTATTAGGGATCGATCACATATAAACCCTCACCAAATTTCAGTGGTCTAACATAAATACTTGCAGAGATATGGGCTATGAAATGTTTCCTTCGTATGGGAGGTGCCAAGCCCCCTTTTTCTTTATCTCCAGTTTTTTTGGAGATGATGGGATTAATCTTATTTAACTCCTCAAGAAATTTCCGTGGTCTAACCTAAACACTTCCCGAGATATGGACTATGAAGTATATCATTCGTATGGGAGGTGCCACGCCCCCTTTTTCGTTACCGTAGTTTTTTTGGAGGTGGTAGGGATCGACCTCATCTAACCTCTAACCACGTTTCAGTGGTCTAACATAAGTACTTTCAGAGATATGGACTATGAAGTATTTCATTCGTCTGAGATGTGCCACGCCCCCTTTTTCGTTATCCCCAGTTTTTTTTTGGAGGTGGTGGGGAACGATCTCATATAACCCCTTACCAAATTTCAGTGGTCTAACATGAATACTTCCAGAGATATCGACTATGAAATATTTCATTTGTATGGGAGGTGCCACGCCCCCGTTTTCGTTATCCCCAGCTTTTTTGGAGATGGTAGGGGTCGATCTCATATAATCCCTTAACAAATTTCAGTGGTCTAACATGAATACTTCCAGAGATATCGACTATGAAGTATTTCATTCGTATGGGAGGTGCCACGCCCCCTTTTTGGTTAACCCCCAGTTTTATGGGTGAGAATGGTGTTGTTATCCTATAGGTCTGTACCGATTTCCAGGTCCCTACCTTAAACCCATTTAGAGATATTCACCTTGAAGAAAAATGTTTGTATGGGAGGTGCCACGCCCCCCTAATATTTTGTTCTGATTATATAACATGACCTGCGCGTGGTAATAACAAACAAACCCCCTAAAGGAAGTATATGATTTGGTTCAGCCGTTTTCGAGCTTTAGCGTAACGACTGAACACCATTTCATTTTTATATATATAGATTGTATGGGAGGTACCACGCCCCCTTTTTCGATAACCCCAAGTTTTATGGGTGAGAATGGTGTTGTTATCCTATAGCTCTATACCAATTTTCATGTTCCTACCTTAAACACTTTTGAAGATATTCACCTTGAAAAATTAAGTTTGTATGGGAGGTGCCACGCCCCCTTTTCCGATTACCCCTTCTTTTATGTGTAAGAAGGCTTTTGATACCATATAGGTCTATACCAATTTTCAGGTCCCTACCTTGAACCCTTTCACAGATATTCTGCTTAAAAAATTTAGTTTGTATGGGAGGTACCACGCCCCCTTATTGGATAACTTCCGGTTTTATAGGTGAGAGTGGTGCTGTTATCCTGTAGCTCTGTACCAATTTTCATGTTCCTACCTTAAACACTTTTGAAGATATTCAACTTGAAAAATTCAGTTTGTATGGGAGGTGCCACGCCCCCTTAATATTTTGTTCTGATTTTAAGACATGACCTGCGCGTGGTAATAACAAACAAATCCCCCAAAGGAAGTATTTCATTTGGTTCAGCCGTTTTCGAGTTTTAGCGTTACAATTATACACCATTTCATTTTTATATATATAGATAGACTAGCTGACCCGGCAGACGTTGTCCTGCCACAAATTTATTTCCCTCTCTGTTTCTCTAACCCGATCCCTATATCTATTTTAAACCATATCCCTATCTCCTTCATATAGGAGAAACCACGCCCCCTTTTTCCTTATCCCCAGTTTTTTTGGAGGTGTCCGGGATTGATCTTATATAACTCCTCACAAAATTTCAGTGGTCTAACCTAAATACTTCTAGAGATATGGACTATGAAGTATTATATTCGTATGGGAGGTGCCACGCCCCCTTTATCGTTAACTCGAGTTTTTTGGGAGGTATTAGGGATCGATCACATATAAACCCTCACCAAATTTCAGTGGTCTAACATAAATACTTGCAGAGATATGGGCTATGAAATGTTTCCTTCGTATGGGAGGTGCCACGCCCCCTTTTTCTTTATCTCCAGTTTTTTTGGAGATTTCAGTGGTCTAAACTAAAGACTTCTCGAGATATGGACTATGAAGTATTTCATTCGTATGGGAGGTGCCACGCCCCCCTTTTCGTTATCCCCAGTTTTTTTGGAGGTGGTAGGGATCGATCTCATATAACCCCTTACCAAATTTCAGTGGTCTAACATGAATACTTCCAGAGATATCGACTATGAAATATTTAATTTGTATGGGAGGTGCCACGCCCCCGTTTTCTTTATCCCCAGCTTTTTTGGAGGTGGTAGGGGTTGATCTCATATAATCCCTTACCAAATTTCAGTGGTCTAACATGAATACTTCCAGAGATATCGACTATGAAGTATTTCATTCGTATGGGAGGTGCCACGCCCCCTTTTTGGTTAACCCCCAGTTTTATGGGTGAGAATGGTGTTGTTATCCTATAGGTCTGTACCGATTTCCAGGTCCCTACCTTAAACCCATTTAGAGATATTCACCTTGAAGAAAAATGTTTGTATGGGAGGTGCCACGCCCCCTTAATATTTTGTTCTGATTATATAACATGACCTGCGCGTGGTAATAACAAACAAACCCCCTAAAGGAAGTATATGATTTGGTTCAGCCGTTTTCGAGCTTTAGCGTAACGACTGAACACCATTTCATTTTTATATATATAGATTGTATGGGAGGTACCACGCCCCTTTTTTCGATAACCCCAAGTTTTATGGGTGAGAATGGTGTTGTTATCCTATAGCTCTATACCAATTTTCATGTTCCTACCTTAAACACTTTTGAAGATATTCACCTTGAAAAATTAAGTTTGTATGGGAGGTGCCACGCCCCCTTTTCCGATTACCCCTTCTTTTATGTGTAAGAAGGCTTTTGATACCATATAGGTCTATACCAATTTTCAGGTCCCTACCTTGAACCCTTTCACAGATATTCTGCTTAAAAAATTTAGTTTGTATGGGAGGTACCACGCCCCCTTATTGGATAACCTCCGGTTTTATAGGTGAGAGTGGTGCTGTTATCCTGTAGCTCTGTACCAATTTTCATGTTCCTACCTTAAAAACTTTTGAAGATATTCAACTTGAAAAATTCAGTTTGTATGGGAGGTGCCACGCCCCCTTAATATTTTGTTCTGATTTTAAGACATGACCTGCGCGTGGTAATAACAAACAAATCCCCCAAAGGAAGTATTTCATTTGGTTCAGCCGTTTTCGAGTTTTAGCGTTACAATTATACACCATTTCATTTTTATATATATAGATAATACATACATAGATACATAGAAAGATGATATATTGTTCTTATTCGGTTAGAGTAAATAGAAGCTGTCTCCCTCACATTAGAATCGGATGACCCACTTCACTTTTACCTCACTACATTTCATTCTTATACATATTTCTTTTCCTTACTTGCAGATAGTCACTTGGTGCGCAAGGCACCACCGTCGTATTCCGATGGCGTGTACGCTATGGCTGGATCAAATCGTCCATCTACACGTCGATTGAGTCGGTTATTTATGGGTGGACGTGATGGTTTGGCATCCAAACACAATCGTACCGCCTTTTTAGCATTTTTTGGTCAAATTGTGGCCAATGAAATTGTGATGGCTTCCGAATCCGGCTGCCCCATTGAGATGCATCGCATCGATATAGAAAAATGTGATGATATGTATGATCGTGAATGTCGAGGTGATCGTTATATACCATTTCATCGTGCTGCATACGATCGTGATACCGGACAGAGTCCGAATGCGCCGCGTGAGCAGGTAAATATGAAGTTTAACAATTTATTTTATATTTTTGAAGTTAACGTCTTAGCCGGCGATGGAATGTTTTATGGAGCGTGACACTTGAATACACAACGGAAGTGAAAAAGGCAACGGAAATGAAATCTTTTAGTGTCTATATCTCGGGAACGACTAAAGCGATTTGGATCAAATCTGGCTTCAATCTAAGACTTTCTATTTGGATGTTGCCACCTAATTAAATTTTTTTATTTTTTGAGCACAATATCGCAACATGGGTATAAAATAAAAGGATATAAGGATCAGGGAGATATTTTCAGGCAGAGTTGAATTTGAAGATTTTTACCCGTGTGGCCAGTTCGGGTGGGTTACGATGTTGACACCAAATGAAAGGTATTTTTCGCCTTATACCAAAACGTATTCAACAAAGTGTGATTGAATTTGACGTTGCTCTCAATCGGAACCAGGGTATAATGTCAAACAGAAAAATATTTTAACCCAATTGAAAATTTTTTTTCCCGTTTATAAACTTTTAGGAAAAAATTTGTAAATTAACTTTTGTTTTAAATTTTCAATATTTATATTTTACCTTTAATTCAAATAAGCAATACGAAAGAAGATTCGGTAGCAAATTTAGCAGTATTTTATTGGTACTGAAAAAAACTTCGGTGCCAGTGAAGAACGGTTGGAATTCAATTGTTTTGTAAGCTAAGGTAAGAAAACTGTAACCAAACATTTTTTACAAAAATTGGGGATGGTATAAGAGTAAATTATTGCTAATATTAAAGAAGAGAAAATGATACCCAATTTACATGTGGTGCACCATAAAGGATTAATTCCTTTGTTTACATTCGTTTGACATTATAGCCCCTTACAAGAGAAAATATTTAACTGTCAATCACACTTTGTTGAATATATTTTGCCTTATACCAACAAAGATTTTTTCTGGCAGGGTTGCCACCTAACCTCATTTTAATTAATCCTTCGTATATCAACCAATATCTCGGGATCAAATTTGACATATAGATTGTATGTTTCAATCTAATGATACATTTACACTGCACCAAATGCGTTGCTTTTGGCGAATGTTAGAGAATGTTTGTCCGCAGAATGAATTTGTTTGCCAAATTAGACGAATTTAATTTAATTTGAACTAATTTGGTGATCAAATACAATCTGCGGATGAACGGTCTCGAAAAAACTTGGCCAAAAGTGACGCATTTGGTGCAGTGTAAACGTAGCTTTAGACTTCACAATTTTTTGTTTCCAAATATCAAATGAAAGGTATTCTCGTGTACCAACTGTTTACAGGGTTGCCACCTATCTCTATTTTTTAGTTAGTCGTAAACTACAACTTTGCTTTTAATAAATTTCCAGTGTCGAAGTACTACTCTATCTATTTTCATTCAGGGTTGCCATTTGGATCAAATTTGCCATATACATAGTGTGCTTCATTCTAAGACTTCGGCTGGTTTGCGACGTATCTCAATTTTTTTTAATACATAAGTCAAAAATTTCCACTGTCAAAGTACTTCTCTATCTGATCCCATCCCTAACTGCCTACACTTCACAGATAAATCAAGTGACTGCGTGGATTGATGGCAGTTTCATTTACAGCACCTCAGAGGCGTGGCTGAATGCCATGCGAACCTTTCACAATGGCACACTCCTCACTGAAAAGGGTGGAAAAATGCCCATTAAGAATACAATGCGAGTGCCGCTATTCAACAATCCAGCGCCAAATGTGATGAAGATGCTAAGTCCAGAGCGGCTTTTTCGTAAGTTTAGGAATATGCGAAGATCTAAATATTTTTTTTGATGTCACTTTTTCTTTCCTCAAAGTACTTGGTGACCCGCGTACAAATCAAAATCCTGCAATGTTGTCCTTCGCCATATTATTTCTACGTTGGCACAATACACTGGCGCAGCGCATCAAGCGCGCTCATTCTGATTGGAGTGATGAGGATATCTTTCAGCGGGCGCGACATATGGTGATCGCAAGTTTTCAAAATATTATTATGTATGAATACCTGCCAGCGTTTCTCGGTTCTGAAGTAAGTCCATATGAGGGATATAAACAGGAGATGCATCCGGGTATTGGACATGTTTTTCAAACTGCAGCTTTTCGTTTTGGTCATACAATGATACCGCCAGGTATATATCGTCGTGATGCCAGATGTAATTACAAGACGACACCAATGGGGTATCCGGCAATCAGATTGTGCTCGACTTGGTGGGATTCAAGCGTGAGTTTTTGAAATGACTTTTTGTTGGATGATTTATACTATTTTGATTTTACTTCTTCTCAGGATTTTTTTACAGACACTACAGTGGAAGAGGTGCTAATGGGTTTGTCTTCACAAATTGCCGAACGTGAGGATCCTGTGCTGTGTACGGATGTCCGTGATAAGCTTTTTGGTCCAATGGAGTTCACACGACGCGACTTGGGCGCTTTAAATATAATGCGTGGACGTGATAATGGTTTGCCGGATTACAATACGGCGCGTGAGTCTTTTGGACTAGAACGCCTCAATGATTGGAAGGAGATTAATCCGGAATTGTTTGAGAAAAATCCACATTTATTAAAGTGAGTTTTAGAGTTTAACTTTACAAGTCCGGCATATCCGTCACTGGACTGGCTGTGTATGTGACGTTGACGTTGAGGATAAGGGCGACCCGAATTTTGTTAGTATAGCATCAATACCTATTACCAGAGATTTGCACTATTTAAAATCTACTTTGTATGGGAGGTATCATGCCCCCTATTTATTCCCTTATACACCTTTTTTCTGAAGCTGTTGGAAATGAACTTAGTATATGGGCAAATCCGCCAAACCTTTACATTTTTGGATACTTGAAAATGTCGTGGTACTTTGGTGCGTAAATTTTTTACGGTGGAATGTCTTTTTTTGGTATCTAATCTAATCTTGGCTTGCGTCATAATGACCCTTAACCACCTAGGCGATTTTGGCCGTTTCGTATCAAAGCACGCCAGTCACCCCAAGGGAGTTCAAGTCATCCTCCACCTGTTGTTTCCATCTCAGTCGAGGTCTCCCCCTTCCTCTGCTGCCGAATTCGGGTGTCGATCGGGCTTTAGACCTGGTAAGTCTACCATCGGCCAGATTTCCACGTTACGCCAAATCCTGGAGAAGACCCATGATAAAAGAATCGACCCTCACCATCTCTTTGTCGATTTTAAAACCGCTTTTGACAGCGCAAAAAGGAGTTGCCTGTATGCCGCCATGTCTGAATTTAACTTCCCTGCAAAGCTTATACGGCTTTGCCAAATGACGTTGAGCAAAACCAACAGGTCCGTCAGAATCGGGAAGGACCTCTCTGAGCCATTTGAAACAAAACGAGGCTTCAGACAGGGCGACTCCCTTTCGTGCGATTTCTTTAACCTGATGCTGGAGAAGATAATTCGAGCAGCAGAGCTAAACCGCAATGGCACAATCTTTTACAAGAGTGTGCAATTGCTGGCGTATGCCGATGATATTGATATCATTGGCCTTAACAGCCGCACCGTAAGCGCTGCTTTCTCTGGGTTGGATAAGGAAGCGAAAAAAGTGAGTCTTGCGGTGAACGAGGACAAGACGAAGTATCTGCTGTCATCAAAGAAAGAATCGGCGCATCTGCGCCTTGGCAGCCAAGTCACCGTTGATAGCTACAAGTTTGAAACGGTGAGAGGCTTCGTCTATTTGGGAACCAGCATTAACACCGAAAATAATATCAGTCTAGAAATCCAACGGAGAATCACCCTTGCCAACAAGTGTTACTTTGGACTAAGTAGGCAATTGAGAAGTAAAGTCCTCTCTCGACAAACAAAGATCACGCTCTATAAGTCTCTCATCATACCAGTCCTGATGTACGGCTCGGAATCATGGACAGTGTCAAGAGAAGATGAGATGGCCCTTGGAGTATTTGAGAGAAAAGTTCTCCGGAAGATTTATGGTCCTTCCCGTGATGCCAACGGCGAGTATCGAAGGAAATTTAACGATGAGCTGTACGAGCTTTACGCAGACCTGACCATAGTTCAGCGGATTAAAGCCCAAAGGCTCCGCTGGCTGGGTCATGTTATGCGAATGGACATAGAAGCACCAGCACAGAAAGTTTTCCTATCGACACCCGAATTCGGCAGCAAAGGAAGGGGGAGACCTCGACTGAGATGGAAACAACGGGTGGAGGATGACTTGAAATCCTTTGGAGTTTCCAATTGGCGTCAGTTATCGCTATAAAGGAATGACTGGCGTGCTTTTATACGAAACGGCCAAAATGGCCTAGGCGGTTAAGCGTCATTATGACGCAAGCCAAGATTAGATTAGATTCCTCATTCCTCGTGTTCTCAGATCTCCCTCCACGTGGTCCTGCCATCGGAGTGGTTGTCTCCTTTTTCCTCTCCTTTCGCCGGCGGGTGCAGCTCATCATTATAAGTATCTTCTTCGGTACTCGCCGTCGCCAACTTTTAGGGGTCCATAAATCTTTCGAAGAATTTCTCTATCGAATACTCCCAAAGCCGCTTCATCAGACGCTGTCAGTGTCCCTGCTTCTGCACCATACAGCAGTTGAGTGTTGTTTTTGTTCGTCCAGAGAGAACTTTTCTTCTCAATTGCCTACTCAGCCCAAAGTAGCATCTGTTTGCAAGAGTTATCCTTCGATGGATTGTTGTTGGTAGTAATGCTGCTTTCCAGGTATACAAAGTCCCTTAGGTTAGGTTAGGTTCAAGTGGCTGCCGTAGAGGCACACCTATGCCAGTACAAAAAGGCTCGTTGTGATACCACTAACACAAGGAAAGTCAGTTCCGGGACCCGGCCATGTGAAAAATCCCTATTTCGGAATTCTCCACATGGCAGACTCTTTGTGTGATGCCAGCAAGTACCTGGTTTTACCTTCGTTCACCACCAAACCCATTTTTTCCGCATCTTTTTCTAAATTGAGGCCAAAGATGTCGAAGTTTTGAAGGGAAACCAACTCCTTTTCGTGGGTGTGGTTGTATAGTTGGGTAAGCAGCACCAACTTTGCGACCTTGCTCAATCCCGACTATTGGGTCCTCGTTCGTGCACTGTTGGCAACGTGAACTATTTGGTTTAAGGGCTCACCGAGGACTTTTTGGTAGCGTCTGTTCACCGTGTGGATGGCTGTCTTGGAGCAAGCGGCTCGGGGCATTTTTGAGATCTTTTCAGGACCATTTCCGAACTTTTTTTGGAATCATTTCTGTTTCGGGACCAATTTCGGGATCTATTCGTAAGTATTTCTGTATGGTTCCAAGAAGTTCCGCCACTATCCCATAATTATTCCCAAAAAATTTTAATTGTTCAAAGATACTCCCGAAAAATCGAAACAATGCCTGGAAAGTAAAAAAAATCGTCCTGAAATCATCCCAAAAACCATCCCGAAATAATTCAATGAAAAATTCCGAGCCCTGCCACCACAACGTTCACAAACCATACTATTATAACGAAAAATTTAAATCCTTTCAGAATGCTAATCTCAGCTTACAATAATCGTCTCGACGATGTTGATGTCTATGTTGGTGGTATGCTTGAATCATATGGTCAGCCTGGTGAGTTCTTTACGATCGTAATTAAGGAACAATTCGAACGTCTTCGTGACGCCGATCGCTTCTGGTTCGAAAACGAGCGAAGTGGTATTTTCACGCGTGAAGAAATCGAAGAGCTACGCAAGATCACCATGTGGGATATTATAGTGAATAGCACAGACATCAATGAGTCGGATATACAACAAAATGTTTTCATTTGGCACGAGGGTGATCCTTGTCCACAGCCCATGCAGCTTAACGCATCCGAGTTGGAGCCATGTCAATACCTCGAGGGCTACGACTACTTCTCCGGCTCAGAGTTAATGTTCATTTATGCCTGCGTTTTTCTCGGTTTCGTTCCAATACTTTGCGCAGGAGCTGGCTACTGTGTAGTGAAACTGCAAAATAGCAAACGCCGCAAACTGAAGATACGACAAGAAGCTTTGCGTTCAGCGAACAGTAAAGGATCTGTTGATAAGATGTTGGCGCGCGAATGGCTGCATGCTAATCATAAACGCTTGGTCACAGTTAAATTTGGACCAGAGGCGGCCATCTATACAGTGGATAGAAAGGGCGAGAAGTTGCGCACCTTCAGCTTGAAGCATATTGATGTGGTCACAGTGGAAGAGTCATCAACAAATCACATCAAGAAGAAACCCTATATACTGCTGCGTGTGCCTAACGATCATGATTTGGTGCTAGAACTGGAATCTTATGGCGCACGACGAAAGTTTGTCAAAAAACTGGAAGACTTTCTGTTTTTGCACAAAAGAGAAATGACGCTAGTAGAAGTGAACCGCGACATTATGCTAGCCCGCGCTGAAACACGAGAGAGACGTCAAAAACGGCTGGAGTACTTTTTCCGCGAGGCTTATGCGCTGACGTTTGGCTTGCGCCCAGGTGAACGCCGACGACGCTCCGATGCCTCCACTGACGGCGAAGTTATGACGGTTATGCGTACCAGCCTCTCAAAGGCCGAGTTCGCGGCAGCTTTGGGTATGAAACCGAACGATATGTTTGTGCGCAAAATGTTCAATATTGTTGACAAGGACCAAGATGGACGCATAAGTTTTCAAGAGTTTCTCGAGACAGTGGTGTTGTTCTCGCGCGGCAAAACGGACGACAAATTGCGGATCATATTTGATATGTGTGATAACGATCGGAACGGTGTGATCGATAAAGAAGAGCTGAGCGAAATGATGCGCTCGCTGGTGGAGATAGCCCGGACTACCAGCTTAGGTGATGATCAAGTAACAGAACTTATTGATGGCATGTTTCAGGATGTGGGACTGGAGCATAAAAATCATTTGACATACCAAGATTTCAAATTGATGATGAAGGAGTATAAGGGAGATTTTGTAGCCATCGGCTTAGATTGCAAGGGTGCAAAACAAAATTTCCTCGACACATCCACCAATGTAGCTCGTATGACCTCATTCAATATTGAACCGATGCAAGAAAAAGCACGTCATTGGATGCAGGAAAAGTGGGATAGCTATATAACATACTTGGAGGAGAACAGGCAGAATATATTTTATGTATTCTTGTTTTATGTTGTCACGATTGTGCTGTTCGTGGAGCGATTTATACGTGAGTGAAAACATGTTTTAATAGTTCTTATGATAAGCTCTGATTTTTTACAGACTACTCCTTCATGGCGGAACATACAGATCTCAGACACATAATGGGCGTCGGTATTGCTGTAACGCGCGGCTCAGCGGCTTCATTGTCCTTCTGCTACTCACTGCTGCTGCTAACAATGTCAAGGTGGGGTGGACGATCACGAAAGACATTTTATGTTTAAATTAAATTGTCTCTTTTTGCAGAAACCTTATAACAAAGCTTAAGGAGTTTCCCATACAGCAGTATATTCCACTCGACGCGCACATACAGTTCCACAAAATCGCTGCTTGTACGGCGCTATTTTTCTCGGTGCTCCACACGATTGGACATATTGTCAACTTTTATCATGTTTCCACGCAGTCGCATGAAAATTTACGTTGTCTCACGCGTGAGGTCCACTTCGCTTCTGACTACAAGCCGGACATCAGCTTCTGGCTATTCCAAACAATCACGGGTAATATTTCCCATAGTTGAAATTTGTGCAATATTTAATTATTCAATCTAAATAATTTTTAACTTTGCGGGCATTCTCTTATATAATTTGTGACCTAAAATGTATGACAAATTATTTAGAATTGCCCTGAATATTTCGGAACTTAAGTTAGGTTAGGTTCAAGTGGCTCCCGCAGAGGCACACTTAGGCCAGTCTTGAAAGGCCCGTTGTGATACCACCAACATTAGGAGAGTCAAACCCGAGACCCGGCAGAATCCCGGGACTGACACTCCTAAACCGACACCGTTACTCCTCCTCGAACCACTTAGATGACTTTATGAAGGCCATCAAGTCCTTTGTGTCCAGCTCCGCGATCTGGCTTAGGCCATCCAGGAAGGGAACTCCCAAACAGCGCGTTCTCGCGCGCCGCTTAAACACAGAGCCAAAAATGCCTAATAAAATTAATAAGATTGTCTTCATGATCAGTTTTTGGGCAAAGGGGTAGTCGTAACGGTGGAAACGAAGAAAAAACTATAGGGAAATCTTTTTGGTTTTAAGAAGAAATTCTTATTAAAAAAACTATACATTTAGTACAAAGGTGTAGTTAGACGCTGGCAATTATTAGTATACGATGGCCGGATGGTTAGCAGCTGGGTTTAGCATTCGAAAAATTGTAAGTTCGATTCTCTCTTTTTTTTCCTAATTAGAAATGTTAAAAAGAAATCTTCTCAATTATTATGAGATTTTCCTTTGAAACATTAACAACTATACACATATCAGTAATTAGATGCTAGAAATCAAAAGTGAGCGATGGCCTGATGGTTAACAGCTGGGTTTATCATTCCGAAAATTGTAAGTTCGATTCTCGGTGAGGGCGATATCATTTTATTTTTCATTTAAAATATTAAAAAGAAAATCTCCTTAATAAAATCTCTCTACAATAATAAGAAGCACATCTTCTTGAAGAAAATCTATAGAGATATCTTATGACTTTTGTTCTATTTTATTAGGCATTGTTGGCTCTGTGAAGGCGGCCAGTTTCGGATGAGGTGCTCCACCGTTTCCTCCGCCTCATTGTCTCCTAAAACAGCTATTAATATGGAGATTTCTCTCCTTCTTAAGGCGTGAATCTCTCTAGATCTTATGTGATCCCATTTTGGCCAGGTTTGTTTGGACATCCGGCACTCTGGGGATTGTTGCCATCTTTCGTTGGCTTGACCGAGTGTGTACTCCTTCAGCATTAGCCTGCATGTGGCAAACGGCATACCTAAGCGCTCTTTCTCCTGAAGAACCTGCTTGGTCGTACCCTGCCTGGCTAGTTGGTCTGCCTTGCAGTTTCCCTCAATGTCCCTGTGCCCCGGGACCCATGTGAGGTTCACGCGGTTCTGCTGGGCCATCTCTTGAGGAGATCGACGACAGCTGAGCGTCAGTTCAGAGTTGAACGAATAAGAGCCAAGAGCTTTGATGGGCGCTCAGCTGTCGCGGCATCCAAAATCGCTGAGACTTCAGCGGGGAAGACACTGCAATGTTCAGGTAGACTGAAGGAGAGCTCAAGTTCCAGATCCCTTGAATAAACCCCTCCTCCAACTCTGCCGTCTAACTTCGAGCTGTTGTTCGGAACTTACTGTATATAAAAAATATATTTTGGAAAAGTTTTGAGTTTCGAGTTTTAGAAAATTTTTAATTTTTTAGCATCGTAAAAAATGTCTGTTAATTATTTCAATATATTTTTGAAAGTGCCAAAGGGTCATTTATTTATTTTGTATATATTTCGGAGCCTACTGTATTTTAAAAAATATTTCGGATAAATTTTAGATTACGCCCATCCCATAGACGGGCTGTGTGCTGGGTTTGGGACCCGCCACGTAAAAAATGTTTCCAATGAAAAAGAAAACAAAGCCTGACGACCCGGCATAGCGAACTAAGGACAATAAGAAGGATATTAGGGCACGTACCTGGAATGTCCGGGCCCTTTCCAGGGGAGGTACCGCTGCCCGACCTGTTGATGTCCTCGTTAACGCAAAGGCAGACATTACCGCCCTGCAGGAAATACGATGAACGGGACAAGGAAAGACGACCATCGGACCTTGATACGTATACTACAGTGGCCAGACACGTGGCAAATCGCGTGGTGTAGGATTCGTGGTGGGAAAGGGACTTCGCCGCCAAGTACTAGCGTTCTCTCCCGTGAACGAGCGTCTCGCTACGATCCGGATCAAGGCGAGATTTTTCAACATAACATTTATCTGCGCCTATGCACCGACTGAGGAGACGTACGACGCAGAGAAGGACTCCTTCTACGATAAACTCGAACAGACCTATGATTGCTGCCCCCAACATGATATCAAAATCGTGCAAGAAAGGAAGAGAGATTCATAAAAAAGAAACAGGACTCCGAAAGGCGTGAGTGTGAGGAGCTTGAGATGCTGGCTGACAGGAATGATGCCCGAAAATTATATGAAAAGATCCGGCGAATGACGGAAGGTTTTAAGACCGGGGCAAGTTCCTGTAAGGATGATAATGGCGACCTGGTAACCGACGTACAGAGTGTACTTATCCGATACCCCAATTCCTGACGATGGAAAAGTCGTCCCACCATCTGACTATGATGAAGTGAGGATAGCTATGTATATCCCTCAAAAACAATAAAACACCTGGTAAAGACGGACTACCCGCCGAGCTGTTCAAACACGGAGGCGAAGAGATGAGAAAAAGCATGCATAAGCTCTTATGCTGAATATGGTCAGACGAGTGCATGCCTCCAGATTGGAATGTAAGTGTGCTCTGCCCAATCCACAAGGCGATCCCGCTAACAGCACCAACTACCGCGGAATCAGTATTCTTAATATCGCATATAAGGTTCTTTCTAGCGTATTGTGTGAACGACTGAAGCCCATCGTAGACAAACTTATTCGACCTTAGGAGTGTGGCTTTAGACGTGGTGAGTCTACCATCGACCAGATTTTCACGATACGCCAAATCTTGGAGAATACCCATGATAAAAGAATCTATACACACCATCTCTTTGTCGATTTTAAAGCCGCTTTTGACAGCGCAGAAAGGAGTTGCCTATATGCCGCCATGTCTGAATTTGACTTCCCTGCAAAGTTTATACGGCTTTGCCAAATGACATTGAGCAATACCAACAGCTCCGTCAGAATCGGGAAGGACCTCTCTGAGCCAATTGAAACCAAACGAGGCTTCAAACAGGGCGACTCCCTTTCGTTCGATTTCTTCAACCTGATGCTGGAGAAGATAATTCGAGCAGCAGAGCTAAACCGCAATGGTACAATTTTTTACAAGAGCGTGCATTTGCTGGCGTATGCCGATGATATTTATATCATGGCCTTAACAACCGCGCCGCAAGCGCTGCCTTCTCTGGACTGGATAAGGAAGCGCAAAAAGTGGGTCCTTCGGTCAACGTGACTAGACGAAGTATTTGCTGTCATCAAAGAAAGAATCGGCGCACCTGCGCTTTTGCAGCCAAGTCACCGTTGATAGCTACAGATTTGAAACGGTGAGGGACTTCGTCTATTTGGGAACCAGCATTAACAAGGAAAATAATATCAGTCTACACCTTTTCAAGTTTATATTGAGAAAACAAGAGTTGATAATGAGAAACTTGATATTGAGAAAACCCAAGTTGATAATGAGAAATGTAAGTTCATATTGAGAAAACAGAAGTTGATAATGAGAAAATGTAAGTTGATAATGAGAAAATTTCAATATCAATATCAACTTACACTCTCTCATTATCAACTTGTATTTTCTCAATATCAACTTACAATTCTCATTATCAACTTGGGTATTCTCAATATCAACTTACAATTGTCATTATCAACTTGGGTATTCTCAATATCAGTTTACATTACCTTCGCATTATTAACTTCTGTAGTCTCAGTATGAACTTACAATTCTCATTATCAACTTTGGTTTTCTCTATATAAATTACATTTTCTCATTATAAACTTGAAAAGGTGTAGAAATCTAACGGAGAATCACTCTTGCCAACAAGTGTTACTTTGGACTAAGTAGGCAATTGAGAAGTAAAGTCCGCTCTCGACAAACAAAGACCACGCTCTATAAGTCTCTCATCATACCAGACCTGATTTACGGCTCGGAATCATGGACAGTGTCAAGAGAAGATGAGATGGCCCTTGGAGTATTTGAGAGAAAAGTTTTCCGGAAGATGTATGGCGAATGGACAAAGAAGCTCCAGAAGGTTTTCCTATCAACACCCAAATTCGGCAGAAAAGGAAGGGGGAGGACTCGACTGAGATGGAAACAACAAGTGGAGGATGACTTGAACTCTCTTGGGGTTTCCAATTGGCGTCAGTTATCGCTAAAAAGGAATAACTGGCGTGCTTTGATACGAAACGGCCAAAATCGCCTAGGCGGTTAAACGTCAATAACCAAGATTAGTAATTAGGTCGATTCCAACTTTGTATCTGACGATTTGAAAAAACTTATAAACATACCTAAAATCTCGTGTTTCCCCCTTTTTCCAGGCACAACAGGCATTTTGCTTTTCATTGTGATGTGCATCATTTTCGTATTTGCTCATCCCACGGTACGCAAGAAGGCTTACAAGTTTTTCTGGAATACGCATCAACTCTATATTGTGCTCTACTTACTCTCGCTAATACACGGCTTGGCGCGCATCACTGGTCCACCACGTTTTTGGATGTTTTTCCTAGGTCCAGGCATTATTTATACACTCGATAAGATTGTTTCATTGCGTACCAAATACATGGCGTTGGACGTCATTGAAACTGATCTTCTACCATCAGATGTTATCAAAATTAAATTCTATCGACCGCCTAATCTAAAGTATCTCTCCGGCCAGTGGGTGCGCTTGTCTTGCACTGCCTTCCGTCCCCACGAAATGCATAGTTTTACGTTGACCTCAGCGCCACATGAAAATTTTCTGAGTTGCCATATAAAAGCGCAGGGACCCTGGACGTGGAAGTTGCGCAATTACTTTGATCCGTGCAATTACAATCCCGAAGATCAACCGAAAATTCGTATTGAAGGTCCATTTGGTGGTGGCAATCAGGATTGGTACAAATTTGAGGTAGCAGTGATGGTTGGTGGTGGCATTGGTGTCACGCCTTATGCTTCGATGTTGAACGATCTTGTATTTGGTACCAGCACGAATCGGTATTCGGGTGTGGCATGCAAGAAGGTATATTTCTTATGGATTTGTCCTTCGCACAAGCACTTTGAATGGTTCATTGATGTGCTGCGCGATGTGGAAAAGAAGGATGTTACAAATGTGCTGGAAATACACATTTTCATAACACAGTTTTTCCACAAATTCGATCTCAGGACAACTATGTTGGTGAGTTGGTTGGAAATGTGTTTACCGTTGAACATTTTCGATTTATTAAAATGTTTTTATTTTTATTTTTTAGTACATTTGCGAGAATCATTTCCAGCGTCTATCGAAAACCTCAATTTTCACAGGTCTCAAGGCAGTAAATCACTTTGGCAGGCCCGATATGTCAAGCTTTTTGAAATTCGTCCAAAAGAAGCATTCTTATGTAAGTATATTTTTAAAGCAAAAAAATAACACTGTGCTACTCCAAAAAAAAAAAAAAATGCAGTGGCTCTCATATAGATATTTTGTTTCGTCATAGCCCATAAACCGCCTCATTTGCGGTTTTTCTCCATCACTTCATTTTTAAATTTTTTGGGTACAAATCCAATGCAACTCTGAAATTCTAGGAATTACGATTCAGCACGTCGTTTCTGTAACTTTTTAACGAAGTTCGTTACATAAAAATCGTTAATTTTGACACAATTTTCTGTACAAAATTTGTCAAAATCGATGTTAACGACAATAACGAATTTCGTTAAAAAGTTACAGAAACTGGGTGCAGATGCTATAACTTTCTTGTTTCTTGGCTGAATTCAATTTTCTTTTCTTAGTTTAAAGCTACCTATTTGTTGCAATTTGGTTTGAAAATCGACCGAAGAGTGACCATGTATTGGTATTTTATTCCAAAAAAAAAGAAATTTTTTTTTTCAAAAATGTTCAGTTTCTCCAATTTTTATTGGATCGTAACGTTAAATAATAGTACATTTACACTGCAACAAATTTGGCGAAAAATTGCAAATATGGCGCTTTTCTCATTTTCCAAATTTGCAATTCCATCACATTTGGCCCTATTCGCCGAACAATACAATCCACTGTTCCCCAAAACAGCAACCCTACCTGTGTTCCACATTTAGAATTGCCTAGCAAGAACCTTAATGAGTAATTAACACTTTCAACTAGTTTTTTTAAGAAAATGGGCGAATTCTACCAGAAAAGGCAGAAGCCTTCTTGACTCTTATTATTACTCTACAGGGGTTTAAAACATCACGGTAGTGCATTTTCTTTCGTCGCTTTTTGTCCTGGTAGAAGGTTCTTGCAGGGAAAGTGAAGCCAAATGCAAATTTGCCAGTGTAAACAGCTTCGAAATGACTCATTCAAATTCGCCAAATTTGGTGCAGTATAAATGTACTGATGCGGTGTAAATGTACTATAACACTGTTATTTGATCTTAATAAACAGATACATAAAATCACCTATCTAAAACAAAAACGCAAATTAAAATCGACTTAAAATTACCTTAGTAATACTCAATAAAGCCTGTTTCGTCGCTCCCAACGAAGACTAGCGTGGTTCGTTCTTTGCCTGGCAAACTAACATACTTCGTCTGGTTTTAAGGTCAAAAACCGTTTTTTCGGTGTCTTCGTTAAAAAAAAATGCATGAAAAATTCAATTTTCAACCGATTTCAAAATTCTCAACGATTTTGGATAAAGAAATTCTGCCACTTTTGAACTATATAGTATTTGTTCATTTAAAAAAACTATAACCTGTTTTTCACGCGAGAAGTTGAATTGTTTGCAAAATTTTTCGGTTTTTCCGGTTTTGACGTCATTTTTTTGGTACTAATTGGCAATGAATGATATCTTTTGGGTACGTGTCATCGAGAGGCATTCACTACTTAACTGTACCAATTTATTTATTTTGGAAAGGACTTCAAGTTTTTAAGTTATGCAGCATAATCCAAAATCGAATATTTTGGTCTCAAGCGCAACAGGGGTACTGTGTGTAATAAGGCGGGTCGATTTTAAAATCACCCAAGTGACAAGGACAATAGTATTTTAGGGATAAAAATAAGATGCTTTGCCGAAGGAAGCTCTTCACAAAAGTTCGCAAAGGGGGGCCATTTATATAATTGCTAAGTAACTATAATTTTACTTGGGTATTTTCATTCAGTTTCATTGGGTAAGGTTAGGGCCACGGTTGCCGTTTTGGTCCATTTGTAAATAGGTTTGTTCGTGTTCGGATTTAATAGCACAGAGCATTTCGGTGATACAGCCAATACTGACAACAATTGCCATACTTAGCAATCGACTTTAACGCTCACTCTAAATATATGTATAGGCCAGGGCCTGGATTCTCTAAAGCTGCCATTATAGATAATAGCATGGACTTGACTTGACTTGAAAACTGTCACTTAGCACTTAGAAAAATAACCAGAGAGCACACTAGCCAGTTTCAAATAAGCGTAAAATTTTCCCCTTTCGAATTGCTTTTTAAAAGTAATTATGTGATTTTTACATATAACTCTGTAATTTATTCTAATCTAATCTTGGCTTGCGCCATAATGACGCTTAACCGCCTAGGTGATTTTGGCCGTTACGTATCAAAGAACGCCAGTTCTTCCTTTTTAGCGACAATTGACGCCAATCGGAAACCCAAAGGAAGTTCAAGTCATCCTCCACTTGCAGTTTCCATCTCAGTCGAGGCCTCATCCTTCTTCTGCTGCCGAATTCGGGTGTCGATAGGAAATCCTTCTGTGCTGGAGCTTCTTTGTCCATTCGCATAACATAACCCAGCCAGCGGAGCCTTTGGGCTTTAATTTGAACTATGGTCAGGTCTGCGTAAAGCTCGTACAGCTCATCGTTAAATTTCCTTCGATACTCGCCGTTGGCATCACGGGAAGGACCATAAATCTTCCGGAAAACTTTTCTTCTCTTGACACTGTCCATGATTCCGAGCCGTACATCAGGACTGATATGATGAGAGACTTATAGAGCGTAATCTTTGTTTGTCGAGAGAGGACTTTACTTCTCAATTGCCTACTTAGTCCAAAATAACACTTTTTGGCAAGAGTGAATCTTAGATTTAGATAGATTGATTTATTTTCAGCGTTTTAAATTTGTAGCTATCAACGGTGACTTTGCTGCTAAGTCGCAGGTGTGCCGATTCTTTCTTTGGTGACAGCAGATACTTCGTCTTGTCCTCTTTTCAAAATCATTTATATAAATACGTTCTCGTTGGAATTTTATAAGGAACATTCCTTGTGAAAGGGTTCTCTGCGTGTCAAATTTTGTTTATATAGTTAACAAGAAATTAACTTTTTCCAAAAATTTCTAAATAAATAAATTGGGTGCCTTTTTTCAATGTACACAACAAATTCGGTTCTTTTGGGTTTATTATGTAATTTATAATCACCTTCGTTGTTTTACTGAAAATATTAGATATCTTCGCTCCTTGCCAGAAGCTTGTATGTCCCAAAATTTTAATTAAGTTCAAAAGTTGATTGTTTTCGAAAAATGAATAAATTTTTTTAATTATCATTTTATTCAAGACGTTTTTATAACATATATCATTAAATAGTTATTCAAGAGGACTAATTGAGTAAAGGTCGAAAAAATGGTACATCATATTTCTGGCAAGCGACGACGATATATAAAAAGGTCGGCTATTTTATATACTCAATTAAACTATAATAAATTCAGTTTGGTCCACTATTTCTCGTTTTGGTCCTTTTTCTCAAAATTTTTGGTTCACCTCTTTGTTCTGAAGTGGCAACCGTGGTTAGGGCAACGTTCTGCACGCTCATATGCAAAATATGTCAAATAACGCGGGAAATGGTGCTTGCCTCATAGTCACTTTTTTCTCGTGATAGGTATACTCGTTCTATGAAATGATAACGTAAAAAAAAATGTATATTAATTTGCCTTTGGGGAGTTTCGTGTAATAATGTTGGCCAGACTTTTTGCACATTGTGAAAACAGCGAAAGCAAGTATGTAGTTGAAAACTAGTTGGTGCACCCAAATAATCAGTGTTTTATCTCTTTTCCATATAAGCAACTGCAATTTTTTACGTGTTGATGTCCTACGAAATGTCAATTGTCAGATTTCGACCTGTTATCTACTAGTCATGATATACTAGAATTATACTAGTTGTAGAATACCAGTCCCATACTAGTTCAACCTGGACTACTAAGATTTCCATAAAATGAACTAATCCACATACTAGTCCAAAAAGCATTGAACCTGGATTAGTATAATTTCAACCAGAATTTTCATGACTTACACTTTATTTCATCATTTGCCTTTATGTTAAAGAAAGGAGCGACTATTTATATTTACCCTATCACGGAAAAGCATCTGTGAATTATGAGAGAAAAAAAGAAGCAAACGAAGTAAATTCGGTAGTTTTTTAACTGGTATAATTTCAGCCAGAAAATTCTAGTTGTATACTAGTACGAAATGGATATTTCCTGACTAGTATGAATTCAGCCAGAAAATTATAGTTGTATGCTAGTATGAAATGGATATTTCCTGACTAGTATGAATTCAGCCAGAAAATTATAGTTGTATACTAGTACGAAATGGATATTTCCTGACTAGTATGAATTCAGCCAGAAAATAATCGTTGTATACTATTATTTTTCTGACTAGTTTGAGGTTTCACTGTAGGGATATAAATGGTAGACACGAATAGAAAACACAAAAGAGAACGGCAGCAGAGTTGAAAGCAATACTTGACAAATGTAAAACCGGACTTACTTACTTAAAATAGCCTTTAACCGCCTAGGCGATTTTGGCCGTCCATACATATACATTTTACATTAAGAGCCACTTGCATAAAAGCCGATAACGACTAATCGGTGATTAACTTTACAGCTAAGGGCCACTTGCATAAAAGCCGATTAAGCCTAATCGGTGATTAACTTGACAGCTAACCATACAAAATACGTCAATTAAACTCCGGTTAGTCGTTATCAGCTTTTATGCAAGCGGGCCTAAACATACAAAATACGTCAATTAAACTCCGGTTAGTCGTTATCGGCTTTTATGCAGGCGGCCCTAAGCAAATTCTAACTAAATAAGTCATATCGCGCAGTTTTCACTCACTTCCATTATTTATTTTTGATTTGATTAAGCTTTTAATTTGTTTAGTTTTATTTTATAAATAGAAGTTCTTAAGTTTTACCTATACAGCATCACAATTATTATAAGAATACTACTATCCACTGTAAAAAAGTTATATACATACGTGTATTTTTTCCATTCCTTAGGTATCCAAAATAGGCGTTTTCTCATGCGGCCCACGACCGCTCACGAAGAGCATAATGTCTGCCTGTGATGAAGTGAATAAAACGCGAAAACTTCCATATTTTATACATCATTTCGAAAACTTTGGATAAACTACCACAGTACTCTCTGAGGTCGTATTCTGGGTGACGACAGCTCATCTCATTCACAATTTATATATTTTTTAACCATTCATTAGAGCTGGAATACTCTCCATATTGCCGCTACTGTTCATAACTATGTAATTAGAGGAATACTTTTTAAGTAGTAGTATAAAAAGCTTGTCGGTAGCCTTTCGAACATAGAAAGAAGTGAACGAAGTTAGAAGATATATAGATATAAGTCTCAATGAAAAGTAAATTATATACAAGCTTAGTCAAATCAGCGTTTTGTAATAGTAATGCCATTTTTATGGAAGTATTTTTCCTAATTTTTGGTTTCTTATGAAGTTAAGAATTATATGTATATGCAATGAATGCAGGGGCGCAGCCAGAAGAAAATGTTTGGGGTGGTTTTTAATTTTTTCCTAGCACAACTATTTACAAAAATATTTTGGCAGTGCCAATAAATCCCCGAAAACAAAATCCCCAAACACATAATACCCAGCTTTTAAAAAATCCCCAAAAAAATTACCCCCAAAATCAAAATCCCCAAATCCAAGATCCCCAAAACAAAAATCTCGAAACATAAAATCCCCATGTTTTGAATATACAAGATTACCGTGTAAAAAAGTTATTTGGGGTTAAAAGTGGAGAAAAATAGAAAATAACCTCAAATTTCGATTTTTCTTGACTTCCGCCCTGAATAACTTTTTTCGCACAAATCTGATTGATGGGAACTTTTAGAGTTTTGTTCCAGGGGGCGAACCTAAGCTCCTGACAAAAAAATTGGCTCTGTGGGATTTTTTTTTTTTACAAGATAAACTAAATTTATTTTTATTTTTTTTTAATTATGCAGGGAGAAAAGGTGGATCCAAAAAACCTAAAATTTTGACCTCTGACTCCGAATCATTTTTTTAGCACATACGGGATCGATGAGGATTGAAGATTTCCGTTTGACGGCGAACCTTAGCTCTCTACCAAAATTTGGCTCTGTGGGAATTATTGTTATTTCAAATGTTTATTTTGACTTTTTTATTAATTTTTTTTTTTTTTTTTTTCATTCTTGTAAACTGTTGTTGTGGCTTTATTTTTTCTATGAAAAATATAGAAAAATAGGGAAAAGTACAAAGAAAAAAATAGTAGCATACGGGCATTAGGAAATATCTCAAATTAAGTGGTTTGAGATGGGACTGAACTACAGAATACAGCTATAAAACAAAAAGCTTATTAATTAAAAAAAAAATTAAAACAAATTATATAAAATTTTAAAAAATATTGAGCATAGATAAGGCATTGAACTCACGCCCTGCGTGGTAAACGAAGACTCTATCGACGTGGCTAATGCTGCATATTAGTTTCAATGGCAAAATAGCCAACTAATTACCTGCAGACCCAATAGTTCAATACCCATTTTAAATCGCCGCGATTTTCAACCTAATTTGAATTTATTTCACACATAAAATGTGGATTTCGCGTTGGGGATGTTGATTTTGGGGATTCTGAGTTTGAGGATTTTGAATTAGGGGATTTCGGTTTTGGGGATTTTGATTTTGGGGATTTTGATTTGGGGATTTTGTTTTGGGGATTTTGTTTTTGGGGATAATGTGGTACACCCAATTATTTTATAGCGTCAGTCAGGAGTAGCTTAAAGAAAGCATTTAAAAAAGATAATTATACACATATACACTAGACTGGGCCAAAAATTCAAAATTTCGTTTTTTTCAAAAATTATATCGATTTTCTTTTTAAGAAAGGTGAAAAAAATTACTGTAATTTTTTCAGATTTTTTAATTAATGTCTAAAGGTCTAACATCGCTAGTTTAGATTTTACAGACTTTGCACACTTATGACCCTGTATCTTAGGCGTATGGATGTAACAGCCATGGATCGCGTCAATATGGATGTAGCGTGTGACACCCCTCTTATGCAAACGGCCCAAAAGCTTAGGCCCCTGTTATGGAATTGACATTTTTCGATTTTCATGCAATCGAAATTTTTTCAAACATGTCATGAAAACTAGTTTTCACATATACAGTTTTATATCTCAGGGGTGGTTTAAACCCCCCAAACCACCCCCTGGCTGCGCCCCTGAATGAATGTGTGTTTGTGTTTATATTTGTAAAATTACTAATATTCTTCAATAACTGCATATATTTTTACGGCTATCTTCCAACTTTATTTTATTTATTGAATCTTAATTGTTGTAATTTTGTAAAAATCGTATGTGTTATTATTGTTTATAAGATATATCATTAAATGTGTACGAGATAAAACCTTAAGGTCATCATCATCATTTATTGGCGCTTAACCGCCTAAGCGATTTTGGCCGTCGCCTATCAAAGCACGCCAGTCATTCCTTTTTAGCGATAACTGACGCCAATTGGAAACCCCTAGGGAGTTCAAGTCATCCTCCACCTGTTGTTTCCATCTCAGTCGAGGCCTCCCCCTTCCTCTGCTGCCGAATTCGGGTGACGATTGGAAAACCTTCTGGGCTGGAGATTCTTTGTCCATTCGCATGACGTGACCCAGCCAGCGGAGCCTTTGGGCTTTAATTCTCTGGACTATGGTCAGATCTGCGTAAAGCTCGTACAGCTCATCGTTAAATCTCCTTCGATACTCGCCGTCGGCATCACGGGAAGGACCATAAATCTTCCGGAGAACTTTTCTCTCAAATACTCCAAGGGCCATCTCATCTTCTCTTGACATTGTCCATGAATCTGAGCCATACATCAGGACAGGTATGATGAGAGACTTATAGAGCGTGATCTTTGTTCTTCGAGAGAGGACTTTACTTCTCAATTGCCTACTCAGTCTAAAGTAGCACTTGTTCCCAAGAGTGATTCTCCGTTGGATTTCTAGACTGATATTATTTTCGGTGTTAATGCTGGTTCCCAAATAGACGAAGTCCCTCACAGTTTCAAATTTGTAACTATCAACAGTGACGTGGCTGCCAAGGCGCAGGTGCGCCGATTCTTTCTTTGATGACAGCAAATACTTCGTCTTGTCCTCGTTGACCGCAAGACCCACTTTTTTCGCTTCTTTATCCAGTCCAGAGAAGGCAGCGCTTACGGCGCGGTTGTTAAGGCCAATGATATCAATATCATCGGCATACGCCAGCAATTGCACGCTCTTGTAATAGATTGTACCATTGCGGTTTAGCTCTGCTGCTCGAATTATCTTCTCCAGCATCAGGTTGAAGAAATCGCACGAAAGGGAGTCGCCCTGTCTGAAGCCTCGTTTGGTTTCAAATGGCTCAGAGAGGTCCTTCCCGACTCTGACGGAGCTGTTAGTATTGCTCAACGTCATTTGGCAAAGTCGTATAAGCTTTGCAGGGAAGTCAAATTCAGACATGGCGGCATACAGGCAACTCCTTTTTGCGCTGTCAAAAGCGGCTTTGAAATCGACAAAGAGATGGTGTGTGTCGATTCTTTTATCATGGGTCTTCTCCAGGATTTGGCGTATCGTGAAAATCTGATCGATGGTAGACTTACCAGGTCTAAAGCCACAATGATAAGGTCCAATCAGCTTGTCTACGATGGGCTTCAGTCTTTCACACAATACGCTAGAAAGAACCTTATATGCGATATTAAGAAGGCTGATTCCGCGGTAGTTGGTGCGGTTAGCGGGATCGCCTTTCTTGTGGATTGTGCAGAGCACACTTAAATTCCAATCTGGAGGCATGCACTCGTCTGACCATATTCTGCTTAAGAGCTGATGCATGCTTTTTACCAGCTCTTCGCCTCCGTGTTTGAACAGCTCGGCGGGTAGTCCGTCTTTTCCAGGCGCTTTGTTGTTTTTGAGCCGGGATATAGCTATCCTCACTTCATCATAGTCAGGTGGTGGGACGACTTTTCCATCGTTAGGGATTGGGGTATCGGGTTCGACGTCTCCCTCGCAATTTAGCTGTGAGGAGAAGTGCTCCCTCCATAATTTAAGTACACTCTGTACGTCGGTTACCAGGTCGCCATTATTGTCCTTACAGGAACTTGCCCCGGTCTTAAAACCTTCCGTCATCCGCCGGATCTTTTCATAGAATTTTCGGGCATCATTCCTGTCAGCCAGCATCTCAAGCTCCTCACACTCACGCCTTTCGGCCTCACGTTTCTTTTTTCTGAAAAGGCGTCTCTCTTCCTTCTTTGCCTCACGATAGCGTTGCCATACACTGCGGGTTGCGCCCGTTCGCAAAGTCTCCCTGTAGGCAGCGTCCTTTTTGTCCGAGGCAGTGCTGCATTCCTCATCGTACCAGTTGTTTTTGCGGGCTCGCTGGAACCCTATAGTGGCCTCAGCGGCGGTACGTAATGAGTGAGAGATATGCTTCCATTGCTCGGTTGCATCGTTAGGTCGAGGATTGCTCTCCGATAGCAGGTGTGAGAGTCGAGTGGAGAAATTGTCAGCTGTCTGTGTCGTGCGCAGCTTCTCGACGTCAAACTTTCCTTCCGTTACTGTGCGCACTTTCTTTGCTACACAGAGGCGTGTGCGTATCTTGGCTGCAACAAGATAATGGTCCGAGTCGATATTGGGACCACGAAGGGTACGCACGTCCAGAACGGTGGAGCTTTGTCTGCCGTCGATCAGACATGATCAATCTGGTTTCTTGTTCTTTGATCAGGAGACAGCCATGTGGCTTGGTGTATTCGTTTATGCTGGAACCTGGTACTACTGATGACCATATTGCGAGCAGCGGCGAAATCAATCAACCTAGTGCCGTTGGGGGATGTTATATCATGGAGACTAAATTTTCCAACTGTTGGACCAAAGACTCCTTCCTTGCCCACCTTCGCATTAAAGTCGCCGAGCACGATTTTGATATCATGTTGGGGGCAGCTATCATAAGTCTGTTCAAGTTTATCGTAGAAGGAGTCCTTCTCTGCGTCGTCCGTCTCCTCAGTCGGCGCATAGGCGCAGATAAATGTTATGTTGAAAAATTTCGCTTTGATGCGGATCGCAGCGAGACGCTCGTCCACGGGGGTGAACGCTAGTACTTGGCGGCGAAGTCTCTTTCCCACCACGAATCCTACACCACGCGCTTTGCCGCGTGTCTGGCCACTGTAGTATACTTCACAAGGTCCGATGGTCGTCTTTCCTTGTCCCGTCCATCGCATTTCCTGCAGGGCGGTGATGTCAGCCTTTGCGTTAACGAGGACATCAACCAGTCGGGCAGCGGTACCATCCCTTGAAAGGGTCCAGACATTCCAGGTACATGCCCTAATATCCTTCTCATTATCCTGTGTTCGTTTTGCCGGGTCGTCAACATTAAAGGGGGTTCTCATCCGAGGCTTGATTTTTGTTCTTTTCATTGGAATTGGTTTTTACGTGGCGGGTCCCAAACCCAGCGCACAACCCGTTTTCGGGGTTTTGGAAAAGATTTACACATTTATATAGCGAGCCGCTTGCTCCAAGACAGACGCCCGCTTACAGCCGCACCTCATGGTGTACAGACGCTGCGAAAAAGACCTCGGTGAGCCCTTAAACCAAGTATGTCAGAGTGGCCCCACCGGGGCTCCCTCTCTTTCTGCCGCGAGCCTAGGTAGCTCACGTTGCCCAGAGTGCACGAACGAGGACGCAAGAGTCGGGATTGAGCAAGGTCACTCAGCAACCACACTCCATTACACTCCTTAAGGTAGTTTTCTTTTTACAACTTAAGCCGCATTCTTCTGGAAGATATCACTCCGGCTTGCGCTCATTTCTCACGGGAACAGCCCGGATTACTATAAGACTTCACCATCAGATGTCGGTGAGCTTTCACATAGATCCGGGGTCTACACATTATTAAAACAAAAATACCCAAAGAATTTTCGTTTAATACCAAAATTCATTAAATCTTTAAGGTTGCAATGATTTTTTGATTATTAAAAAAGATATATGCATTCAAGATAGTAATATTGAAAACAAGTAAGGAAGTCTAAGTTCGGGTGAAACCGAACATTACATACCCAGCTGTGCACATAAAGTGGGCGTGATCGTTCACCGATTTTTCTTATTTTCTGTGGTAGTACTCTACATAAACATAACATACCTGGTACCTAGTTTCGTAAATCTATCTCACACCGTTCTGAAGTTGTTAGCAGTCGAATTTAAAAATTGCTTGACTCATAAGTGGGCGGTGCCACGCCCACTTTCCAAAATTTTGAAAAAATTATGTAAAGAATGTGAAAGTTGATGTATGTACCAAATTATATTATTATAGCGAAATCAGTTAATTAGATATGGACTTTTCAATATTTCCACCTCCTTTCAATATAACTTTTATGAAAAAGTAGGCGTGGTCGCGAAGCGATTTCGTTTATTTTCTATAGCTGAATTTACCACAACAATAGTATGTCCTCTACGAAATTTCGTTATACTAGCATAAACTGTTCTGAAGTTATTAAGAGTCAAAATTTTAAAATTTCTTCAAATATACGTGGGCGGTACCACGCCCCCTTTTAAAATTTTTTTATAAAATCGGCCTTAGAACATCCAAATCAATACATATTGCAAATTTTATCATTGTAGCTGCTTCTAATATTGAATTAACCCATTTTATACGTTTTTCGAAATTTTCGATATCGAAAAAGGGGCGTGGTTATGGTCCGATTTTACCCATTTTCAATAGCAATCTATTCTAAACCCAAATAAGTACGCATGCCAAATTTGGTGAAGATATCTCATTATTTGCTCAAGTTATCGTGTTAACGGACAGACGGACGGACGGACGGACGGACGGACATGGCTCAATCAAATTTTTTTTCGATCCTGATCATATTGATATATGGAAGTCTATATCTATCTCGATTCCTTTATACCTGTACAACCAACCGTTATCCTAACAAAGTTATAATACCCTGTGTACAAGTACAGCTGCGAGGATAACGCTGGGAACAAAGAATGGAGAATAGTCATTGATTATAGAAAGCTTAACTCCTATCGTCGCCTGAATTCGGCAGCAGAGGAAGGGGGAGACCTCGACTGAGATGGAAACAACAGGTGGAGGATGACTTGAACTCCCTTGGGGTTTCCAATTGGCGTCAGTTATCGCTAAAAAGGAATGACTGGCGTGCTTTGATAGGCGACGGCCAAAATCGCTTAGGCGGTTAAGCGCCAATAAATGATGATGATGATATCCAGACCTAAGCTGTGCCAGGATAACTCTTGTCTCCCTTGGTAAGGTGCGTTCTTCTTCAGCAATATCCGGTGGAGGACTGTTCAGAACGGGGTTCACAGGTAGAGATCCGACAAAAGTATCTACCGACTCGGTGTGGATGTCTCCTGATGGAGGTGAGACTCGGAAGACATGAGGAGACATCCCGTAGCAGTTCTGATGGCAGTATTTTGGCAGACTTGTAACTTCGTCCAGTTGGTGTTATGTACATTAGGCGACCATATGGGCGCAGCATAGTCAAAGACTGGTCGGCCAATGGCCTTATATGTAGTCAGCAACGTTTCTTTGTCTTTTCCCCAAGTACTGCCGGCAAGTGACTTGAGGATCTTGTTGCGACCACGTACCTTTGAGACCATTGCAGACACATGACCAGCAAATGAGAAAGTATTATCCAATGTCATCCCTAATAACTTTGGGTGGCTGACAGTTGGTAGCTTAGTGCCGTCAACGAAAATGTCTAATTCATTTCTCACCTGGTGCGTCCACGTCGTAAAAAGCGTCGCCGTTGATTTAGTCGGAGATATCGTCAGATCTCGCTCTGTGAAAAACCTGGAAAGGTTTATGTAGAGTACTACCACAGAAAATAAGAAAAATCGGTGAACGATCACGCCCACTTTATGTGCACAGCTGGGTATGTAATGTTCGGTTTCGCCCGAACTTAGACTTCCTTACTTGTTTTAATTGTCCATGTCATGTGCGAAAAGTGACATTTGTTGACATTGACCCTTGAGATTGGAAAAATAACAGAAGGGAGATAAATAAACAAAGAATAATGAATAAAAAAACTAAAATTGCTAGCAACATTTAACGACAAGCCAATTACATGTTGCGGGCGAAATTCCACGGCTTTGATGATAGTACTTGGCTTAATATAATAAAAAGATGATAAAAAAAATTTTAAAGAAAACCTTTATATGAATGCTGTCAAAAAGCAGCAGCAAATTTCTCGTTAAACAAAGACATGGTGTCGGTGTCTTTGGTTTTGAAATTTTAGTCATACCAATTGTAATAATTTTTTGAAATTTGAGTTAATTCATATTGTTGTTGTCAATAAACTCGAGTTTGTGGCTGAACGTGAACGTAATATAAGAAATTGTTTGCCTTAGTTTGCAACCTTTATATTTTCAAATTTCAAAAATTTATTACAGTTGGTATGACTAAAATTTCAAAACCAAAGACACCGACACCATGTCTTTGTTCAACGAGAAATTTGCTGCTGCTTTTTGACAACATTCATATAAAGGTTTTCTTTAAAAATTTTTTATCATCTTTTTATTTTCAAATTTTAGATTCTTAAACCTAAGTTGGCTCCTTACCTAAGCTTTTAGCTTCTTTTCGCTTATATTCGACCTGCCTTTGTTCCTTGATTTGACGTTGCTTCAACAAACGCCTTTTTTTCTGCGTAGTTGTTTCTTTTACCATTTTTTTTAAATACTGATATTCTTTGACATTCTTTATTTCAAACGATTCGTGCTTTATTATTTCACTTCACTTTACTAGGTCACTTCACTAAACTCTCCTTTGATAATTAAAAAAAATATCAATTCGCGCAAATTAGTGGAGGCGAGTAAAACATGCGTAGATTATATGAACTTGAAACTGAAATATTTGAAAAGAAAATTTTTTTCGACACATTTCAAAATCCCTTTGAAGTAATTCGTTTATAGGTAAATGTGTTTTGAAGTGACGTGAATTGAATTAAAGCGTTTTATGTAGGCGAATAAACTTGGTAAGGGTTCTTAATTATGTGTCAAGTTTCAAGCCTATAGCTTACCTGGAAGTAACTCAAAAATCGATCGCAAGATTTCCCGTGTGTTTCAGAGATTTTCAATTATTTCGACCAGCGCGCCACCTTTCGGAATTTTAATTCTTTCAAATTGTATTGCCACCGGGCCCGCAACTACGTGCTAAATTTCAACTCCCTAGGTTGCCAGAAGTTAGTTAAAAGTCGATCGCAAGATTTCTGATTGAAATTTAATTTTCCAAATATCTCGATCCGTGCGCCACCTACTGGAAATTTTTTGATGAGGGATTGCATTGTCACCAGGTTCTGATAAATGTGTTAAGTTTGAAATCTATAGCTTACCAGAAGTTACTCAAAAATCGATCGCAATATTTCCCGTGTGTTTTAGAGATTTTCAATTATTTCGACCAGCGCGACACCTTTCGGAATTTTAATTTTTTCAAATTGTATTGTCACCGTGCCCGCAACTACGTGCTAAATTTCAACTCCCTAGGTTGCCAGTAAGTAGTTAAAAGTCGATCGCAAGATTTCTGATTGAAATCTAATTTTCCAAATATCTCGATCCGTGCTCCACCTACTGGACATTTTTTGATGAGGGATTGCATTGTCAACGGGTTCTGATAAATGTGTTAGGTTTCAAGTCTATAGCTTACCGGGAAGTTACTCAAAAATCGATCGCAAGATTTCCCGTGTGTTTCAGAAATTTTCAATTACTTCGACCAGCGCGCCACCTTTCGGAATTTTAATTTTTTTAAATTGTATTGTCATCGTGCCCGCAACTACGTGCTAAATTTCAACTCCCTAGGTTGCCAGTAAGTTAGTTAAAAGTCGATCGCAAGATTTCTGATTGAAATCTAATTTTCCAAATATCTCGATCCGTGCTCCACCTACTGGAAATTTTTTGATGAGGGATTGCATTGTTCTGATAAATGTGTTAAATTTCAAGTCTATAGCTTACCGGGAAGTTACTCAAAAATCGATCGCAAGATTTCCCGTGTGTTTCAGAGATTTTTAATTATATCGACCAGCGCGCCACCTATCGAAATTTTTATTTTTGAGGATTGTGTTGTGACCTTTCACGCAACTTCGTGCTAAATTTCAAGTTTCTAGGTTGCCGGGAAGTTAGTCAAAAGTCGATCGCAAGAATCTCAATTTAAAACGAATTTTCGAAATATCTCGATCCATGCGCCACCTAGTGGACGCTTTTTTCGTTCACATTGCATTGCCACGGAGCTCTGAACTATGTTCCAAGTTCCAAGTCTCTAGGTCAACGGGAAGGTACCTAAAAACACTTTGAAAGATTCCACAAAAGCGTATGAAAAAGGTGGTGCAAACAAGAAAGCAACTTAATATAAAGGTTTTAATTAAAATTAACAAACGACCCAATTTTAACACTGCGTTGAACCATGCAACATTATTGCTCGGCGACATTGTTACTGAAAAATTTGACTCATTGAACGCAGCTACGCCAAAAACCAATTCAACACAGCGTGAACTAGACTTCTGGGTGGATTTATCTGGCTTAAGTTGTTATTTGTTGTATTTACATGCAAAATTTTGTATCTATCTCCAGTTCACTACCAGAAGAATGCGGCTATACATCTTTTCTTATCTTACCTTATCTTAGTAATATATAAAAACGTCAGTTTGTGAGTGACTGCGGATGTTTGCGGTTCTATAACGTCTGAACCAATGCCCCGATCTTAACGAAATTTTACAAATAAATATTTAGGAGTATAAAGGCAGAATTAGTTACCCTTATCGCTAACGCCATACTAATCTAATCTTGGCTTGCATCATAATGACGCTTAACCGCCTAGGCGATTTTGGCCGTTTCGTATCAAAGCACGCCAGTCATTCCTTTTTAGCGATAACTGACGCCAATTGGAAACCCCAAGAGAGTTCAAGTCATCCTCCACCTGTTGTTTCCATCTCAGTCGAGGTCTCCCCCTTCCTCTGCTGCCGAATTCGGGTGTCGATAGGAAAACTTTCTGTGCTGGTGCTTCTTTGTCCATTCGCATAACATGACCCAGCCAGCGGAGCCTTTGGGCTTTAATCCGCTGAACTATGGACAGGTCTGCGTAAAGCTCGTACAGCTCATCGTTAAATTTCCTTCGATACTCGCCGTTGGCATCACGGGAAGGACCATAAATCTTCCGGAGAACTTTTCTCTCAAATACTCCAAGGGCCATCTCATCTTCTCTTGACACTGTCCATGATTCCGAGCCGTACATCAGGACTGGTATGATGGGAGACTTATAGAGCGTGATCTTTGTTTGTCGAGAGAGGACTTTACTTCTCAATTGCCTACTTAGTCCAAAGTAACACTTGTTGGCAAGGGTAATTCTCCGTTGGATTTCTAGACTGATATTATTTTCGGTGTTAATGCTGGTTCCCAAATAGACGAAGTCTCTCACCGTTTCAAACTTGTAGCTATCAACGGTGACTTGGCTGCCAAGGTGCGCCGATTCTTTCTTTGATGACAGCAGATACTTCGTCTTGTCCTCGTTCACTTTTTTCGCTTCCTTATCCAACCCAGAGAAAGCAGCGCTTACGGCGCGGCTGTTAAGGCCAATTATATCAATATCATCGGCATACGCCAGCAAATGCACGCTCTTGTAAAAGATTGTGCCATTGCGGTTTAGCTCTGCTGCTCGAATTATCTTCTCCAGCATCAGGCTAACGCCATACCCATAACGCTAATCAGCTGTTCCAACCACCCTTTGGGAATCAATGTAAACGCGTTAGCGTTATGTTATGGCATTACTATTTAATCGTTTACATTGATTTCCATATGTCTAGTTGGAACAGCTGATTAGCGTTATGGGCATGGCTTTAGTTTTAGCGAGAACTAATTATGCCTTAAACTCTGCAACAGGCATCATGAAATTTCGATATATTTATCGATAGCATAGTAAATGTAATTTTACGTAAACTTTGGAATATTCGCACAAAATTGGTATCAAACGAAAGAGGAAGACCACAGCTTCCGTTCGAACTCTGTTTGGTGCAGTGAAATAACGCCCGCCGACAAAAGGAAATTACGCCCGCGGGCGTTATTTCACTGCCCCCTCTGTTTCATTTCGATATATTTATCGATAACAGAGTTATCGGTCAAAATGTGGTTCGGGGTAAATTTTGGAATATTCACACTATTCACACAAAATTGCCTTTCTGACAAAGGAGTTGGCAACATTGGATAAAGTCCGTTTTCGTAACTACGTACGAATGAGCGAAACCCAGTTTTATATGGTACTTTCATTAATTCAGGATGATATATTAAAGAAAGATACTTTAATGCGCATCGCATTATCTTCTGCTGAAATATTTGCATTAGTAGGAATAGGGATAAGGATAAAGATATGGATAGTAAAAATATGGATAGGAAAAGGGATATGGATAGGGACAGGGATAAGGATAGAGATAGCGAAAGGGATAAGAATAAGGATAGGGATCAGGAAGGGAAAGGGATTAGAATAATGAAAAGGATAGGGAAAGGGATAAGAAGAGGGAAAGGGATAAGAATAAGGATAGGGATAGGTAAAGGGATAAGAACAATTATAGGGATAATAAGGATATAAGGAAAATGATAGGGATATTGATAGCGATGGGGAAAGAGATAAGAATAAGGATAGGGATAAGGAAAAGGATAGGGAAGGGAATAAGGAAAAGGATAGGGATAGGGATAGGGATAGAGATAGGAATAGGGAATATGTATATATCCTGGTATCACCTTTTTATTAAAATGTAATATATAGGCGAAACATATCAAAGTTTAAATTTCAATTCAAAGGTGTCCAAGGCGTCAATTAGCCAAATAATACCAGTTATATGCAATGCAATTTGGAATCGACTAAAAACCCAATATATGAAAATATAAAATACCTACCTGAAATGGCAGAAAAAACGAAATAGACGCAAGCCAAAACAGAACAACTAATTCTTTTGGTGCAACAAAATGAGTATATTTATAACGTTGCATCGAAGGATTATGTGGATCGAAATCTTAAATACGCAGCACTGAACAACATTGTCAAGGAAATGCAGGTGCAAATCGCTGAAGTAAAACGGAAGTGGAAGAATTTGAGGATACAGTATAGCTGCGAGAGGTATTCAACTCAAGTGGTGCTGGACTGTGCGAGGTGTAGGTCCCGAACCGTTGGTGTTTCAATCAGCTCCAATTTCTGGAGATTCATACAAGGGCAAGAAAGGGGAAGAGCAATTATGAGGTAAGTTCTACTTAGTTTTGCTTTTAACTTAATCCTACTCAAAATTTTTCTTTAAATTTAATTAGTCTAGTACTATAGTCCTTATCATAATTATAGGACATCTCGTTCTGACATGTTGTAAGCCCTTATGTAATTTTATTTTCATTTCTTGCTAATAGAATTTTAAATTGAAAACAGTAAAAGTCCCCGCTCTAAGCGTTTACTCTGATTTTTTAAAGTTAAAAAACGCTTTGGTAAAAGTTCTAAATTTTTTCAAATATTTTGAATCAAAATAACGAAAATGTCATTTTGTAGCCCGTTCAATTTTAGTCTAACAAAATGTAAGTTTTAAGTATCTTAAAAATCTCCATCAAGCCAACGAAAGATGGCAACAGTCCCAGGGTGCCGGGTATCCAAAAAACCTGGCCAAAATGGGGTCACGCCCTAAGAAGGAGAGAAATCTCCATACTAATAGGTGTTTTAACTGGGCACTGTCTTATTGGCAGGCACGCAGAAAGGCTAAGTGTGCCCTACCGACGATGCTGTACCCTGAAATAAAAAGGTTGACAGTGCACATTGAAAGTAACATATCAAAACCACTTTCAAAGCGATTATGGTAATGTTGTAAATATTACAGTAGTTACTGTAAAATTGGCAGTAAAAACATGTGATTTTTGAAAAATATCAATTGATGAAATTTACAGTAATTCATGTCAATATGATAGTGTCCACTTTCAAATTTACAGTAATTCATGTCAATATAATAGTATATTCGAAGAATGATAGGGGGTCACTTTCAAAATTGATATTACCCACTGTTGGACGAAAAATTACAGGGTTTCCGACACCTCCGACTCCTCTTCCGGCACTGCGATGTCCGAGTCCTCCGGAGCAGCCGAAATTGCAACGCGTTGTGCATCGCCACGGTATATGTGGATCACGATCTGACCCATGCCGTAGTAAGCTCGAGTGCCTCCTTATTCAAGGTGAAGACAACCTGCCTATCAGGCCCTACCCATCCTCAACGTGATTGACACTCCAGTCCTGGGTCGGTAGAGACGGGTTCATGATCCGCAGCATCCTGACAATTCTCTCAGGTTCAGCAGGGATGGCAGAAACCAATCCATGCCCTTGCCCTTGGCCGAGCCGGAATGTCCTTCCAGTCGACAACCTCGATTCTTGCCCCTAGGTAGATCTCACCCAGTCTTGCAGCTACGGCCTTGTACAGTGCAACAGCTTTTGCATCCTAGCAAGCGAATTCCTTGATCTGACGCTGGTGCCATCCCGCATCGCAACCTATCGCCGTGGCACCCGGAGACTCATCCATAATGTCAAGAAGGGCATTACCGATTGCGTTCCGGGCGTACCGCCACTGGTCCTTAGGGATGGCCCAGCCGTCGTTACCTCTGTCAATGACGCCTATGATGATCCTGTCCTCGGTCACTTCTGCAAAGATAAGTTTACCACTCCGGGGTGTTCTGCTGCCGCTTCGGATGAGGTTTTAAATCCCCGTCCGATCTCTGGCGTTTGAAGGGATTTCTGTTAACCTTCTTTGGCGCATAATTGCTTTGGAAGTTCGGTAACAGAGCTTGAGCTATCTCCACGTTAAGAAATTGGTTTCGGTACCGGCACTTAATGGGGATGTCTTTTGAGAGGAATTTCGGGGTGGTTCCCTATTTTGGATCTCTGAGGCCAGGTCGTGAGACCACTGCCAAAGAGATAAGAAATTGGTTTCGGTACCGGCGTTTAATGGAGGTTTATCATCAGCCGTTGCTGGCTTCACTGTGTTTGCACCGGTGTTTGATTTGAGGATTGCCCCCTTATTATACAGGGTTGATCGACCCGTAGTTGCCATAGCTGTCTATCTCTCGGCTGACATGGAAATGGAGGTTGTCCTCCGACGTTGTGTTCTCGCTTGCTCCAGCATTATTCTCCTCTGCTGTGCAGTAAACGTAGTTGCTGTATCTTTTGGTTTAGTAGTTTTATTGTTTTAATTATTCATCTTGTTCGTACGATCCCTCGCCGTACAAGGCCAGTCGAGGTAAAAGTGAGGAGAGTGTGTCGTCGGCCACGGCAGAGCCCCATACCGTGGTAAGGCCATAGTTACTCTCTGAGGCGGCCCGATATCAGACAGGCTCCGTTCGATTACAGCTACGATTTGCCTCCCGGCTGCAAACGTCCAATGGGCACGTGGTCGCATAACACCCTGGATTGGGAGGATGAAGATCTTTGTCGTCTCGCCAGACAGGCTAGGCTGCTCTCGTGATGTAGTACCGGGCGGCGCTATGATCACAAGGGCAGCGTAGCCCTGTGGCTATCGACTTAAGCCCTCGTACCGCGCAAGGTCTCCACCCTTCACAAGGGAACTTGTTAAAAAAGTAACCATAATATTTTTCTGAAAGTTGATTTTGTATAGATCACATTTGCCAAACAAACTTATAGTCCAGCACGTCTAGGTTACTCTTTATTGTAAGGTGGCAATAATTTTCGAGCGAAAAAGGGGGACAAATGCACTAAAATCATAAAAATTACTGCACACAGAAAAATTTCTTACATTTTTAGTTAACATGATTCATGTTAAATCAACATGAACACCTCTTGTACGTAAAACAAAAACAATTTCGGAAAATCAACACGAACATTTTAACATGAAGCGTATGGTTAAAATAACATGAAGTACTTCTGCATAAGAATTACATTAGTGTGTATCCCTTACACTATATTCGGTTTGTTTTAACATGAACAAGTGTTGTTTTCGACTGCCATCTGTTCCCCAACATTTTAACATGAAGCGTATGGTTAGAATAACATGAAATATTTCTGTATTAGAATTACATTAGTGTGTATCCCTTACACTAAATTCGGTTTGTTTTAACATGAACAAGTGTTGTTTTCGAGCATCATCTGTTCCCCATCAAATCTTGTGAACAGAATTGTTCTCAAAAGAACAGAATTTAAGTCAGTGTGTCGATACCGACTTGATGAAAAGTTGTAGATATTTTAAATAATTAATATATTGTGAAATTTATAGTTTCTTAACTTGCGAATAAGTTGTGAACTTTTGCAAAAAGTTTTGGGTAAGTAATTTGTGTTGTTTTTCATATTTTGTGAACGTTTCCTGGTAAAACACGTCCAAAAATGTCGGGGTAGGTTAAAAACAATGCGCACTATACATAAATACCATGGAAACGCTTTAGGATTAGGGATACCGGGTAGAAAGGCGTCGTTTGATACTTATCCCTACATTAATTGGACGTGTGCTACCAGTTTTACAATCACTTGGATAATTTAAAGAGCTTTCAATGAAACAATTTATATTTAATTTTCAGATTGTGGCTTGTTGTTGCTGTTTTCGATGCAGAAGTTGCCAATGATTGCATTAAAATAAGAATATGTATATGTATGTACATATGTGTACTTTTATTATTTAACATGCTGATCGTGTTAATTTAACATGATGATCGTGTTAATTTAACATGATAGATCGTGTTAATTTAACATGATGATAGTGTTAATTAAACATGATGATTGTGTTAATTTAACATGATGATAGTGTTAATTTAACGTGATAGATCGTGTTGATTTAACAATAAAACATGTTGAATTATCCTGACAGATCGTGTTAATAAATTATACAAGCATTATATTCTTTCATACCTGAAAATATGTATGTTAAAGGTTTTCGATAAATGAATTAACTAAATAAAAATTATTAAAAAAATCAAAAACAAGGTGTTTTATTTTAAGGGTTAATTTAACAATAAAAACATGTTAAATTAACATGATAGATCGTGTAAATTTAACAGGACGAAAGTGTTATTTCAACATAGTATAGTGTTAATTTAACATGTCTGATCGTGTTGATTTAACAAGAAAAATAATGTTGTATCAACAGGAAATCATGTTGATTCAAACCTTTGTGATCATGTTAAATTCACACTGTTCCTTCATGTTGATTTAACATGTAGGAACAGTGAAACAATAGCTTCATGTTAGAACAACATGAGCGTTAGTGTTGAAAAATAATAACCTGAAAAAGTGTTAAAAAAGTGTTGATTTAACATGAAAATTATTCTGTGTGTGAGACGATCGAAACTTTTGGCGAAAAAGGAGGACAAATTGTCGGCATTAAAACACATCTTTCTTAATATACATATGTGTGTATGTATATTTATTTAACATCGTGAAAAATACGAAAATAATAAAAACAAGTAAGGAAAGCTGTCTTCGGCTGTGCCGAAGGCTATATACCTTTCATGAATAAGCGTCACGATTTTCACTGTTTGATCCCCAGTACAGCCTGTTTCATGTTATAATTTAAAAAAACTTACAAAATAATAGGATCCGAGTTATCGGAACAATCGATTGTATGGAGGCTATATATTATACGTGTTCAATTGTACTGACTTACACTATACACATTACATATGTAGAAAGTACTAAAGGTGCAAGATTTTACGTTCCTAACTTTTTAAATGCGGAAGTATTGGCCAAAAAACCTTATATCGGAACAACCGGTTGTATGGGGGCTATATGTTACATTTGCCCGATCTTGTTGATTTTCACTATATACACTACATAAATAGAAAGTACTCGAGTTGCAAAATTTTACGTTCCTAACTTTTTAATTGCAGAAGTTTTGGCCAAAAAACCTTATATCTGAACAATCGGTTGTATGGGGGCTATATGTTACATTTGCCCGATCTTGTTGATTTTCACTATATACACTACATAAATAGAAAGTACTCGAGTTGCAAAATTTTACGTTCCTAACTTTTTAATTGCAGACGTTTTGGCCAAAAAACCTTATATCTGAACAATCGGTTGTATGGGGGCTATATGTTACATTTGCCCGATCTTGTTGATTTTCACTATATATACTACGTAAATAGAAAGTACTCGAGTTGCAAAATTTTACGTTCCTAACTTTTTAATTGCAGAAGTTTTGGTCAAAAAACCGTATATCTGAACAATCGGTTGTATGGGGGCTATATGTTACATTTGCCCGATCTCGTTGATTTTCACTATATACACTACATAAATAGAAAGTACTCAAGTTGCAAAATTTTACGTTCCTAACTTTTTAATTGCGGAAGTTTTGGCCAAAAAACCTTATATCTGAACAATCGGTTGTATGGGGGCTATATGTTATACTGGTCCGTCCTTGTCAGTTCCGACAAATGATTCCTATATTACAAAATGGTGGCCACATACAAAATTTCAGCCAGATATCTCAAAAATTTAGGGACTAGTTTGCGTTCAGACAGACAGACGGACATGGCTAAATCAACTCAGCTTGTCATCCTGATCATTTCGGTATACTTATTGATGGGTCCATCTCTTCTTCTTCTCATACTTACAAACATCAGACCAAAGTTATTTAACCATTTCATGTTCATGAAAGGTATAAAAATATTGCATTGTCAACGGGGTCCGACAAATGCGCCAAGTTTGAAGTCTCTAGCTAACCGGAAAGTTACTCAAAGATCGATCGCAAGATTCCCCCTGCGTTTGTTTTAAAACATTTAAAAGATTTGCAATTATATCGACCAGCGCGCCACCTATTGGAATTTTGAGTTTTACAAATTGTATTGCCAGCGTTCTATCATCTAAATGCCAAGTTTCAAGTTCCTATGTTACCAGGAAGTTAGTCAAAAGTCAATCGCATGATTCTCAACTTCAAAATATCTCGATCCGTGCCCAACTTATCGAAATTTTTTTGATGAGGGATTGCATTGTCCACGGGTTCCGACAAATTTGTCAAGTTTCAAGTCAATAGCTTACCGGGAAGTTGCTCAAAAATCGATCGCAAGATTTCCCCTGTGTTTCAAAGATTTTCAATTATACCGACAAATTGTAGTCACCGTGCCCGAAATACGTGCTAAGTTTCATGTCCCTAGGTTGCCAGGAAGTTAATCAAAAGTCGATCGCAAGAATCTCAATTTCACCACCTAGCGGATACTTTTTTCATTCACATTGCTTTGTCACGGAGTTATGAACTATGTTCCAAGTTTCAAGTCTCTAGCTCAAAGGGAAGTTACCTAAAAAGACTGCAAGATTCCACAAATTCGTATGAAAATTGTGGTGCAAACAAGAAAGCGACTTAATATAAAGGTTGTAAAAAGGAGTATAAAGTCGTCAAAAAAGGAGGACAAGGAGGACGAAATCGTCAAAAAGGAGGACACAAATTTTTCGGAGGACAAGACGCATTTTCGGAGCACAATCCTCCTCAAAGGAGGACGGATGGTCACCTTATTTATTGGCAATTAAAGATTAAAACCAAATCTTGTAGCGTTACAGCTTTCATGCCTATCATTTTTTTGGTCTTTATAAAAAGCGCTATACCTCATCCTAACATTTGAAAACACCACAATTTCTCCTTCTACCACTCCTACAGGTACCAAAAGTTTCGCATATGTTTGCTGTCGCTTTTCTTACCATATTTTCTTTTTGATAATTTTTTCCATTTCAAGTGGGTCTTGGTACACGGTTAAAAATTTTAAACTTTTTTGGACTATATATATGACCAAACCAAATTTAGTTTCAATTTCAATCTAGACTTGTTTTCAAAAAAATTGGCTTAATGAATAGTGTTTCAATTATAAACCAGAAATGTTTTAATAATTTTTTAAGGATAAAATAAATTTTTTGTCCGTAAGCGGGGATTCGAACCAAAAATCAATCTTGAATAAGATTTCATAAATAAATGAAAACAAAACAAAAATTGTAGACCGAAAAGTTTTAATTTTCAAACCAAAAAGTTTTAATTGTAAACCGAAAAGTTTTAATTTTAAACCGAAAGTTGTAAGAATAAATAAAATTAAAAAAATGTGTTACTTGGCAGGATTCGAATGAAAATGCTTAGGAGTCACAGCCGACTGCTCTGCCGCTGAGCTATGCCGCACATAAAGTTTTTGTGGCCAAAATTCAATTACATTCAAAACAAACCAAAAACAAAATTTATACTGCTTTTTCATTTAGATCTTAAATCGAAACCGAAAGAAATTGAAATTCTTTTAAACTTTTGGCTTAAAATATTCAAAAAGTTGCTTAAACTTTAAGCGGGTTTAAAATTTAGGCTAGTGTTGGGCAGTATCGAGTACTCTTGAGTAGTTACTACTTTGGTATCGATACTTTTAAGCATCGGCTACTTTCAAAGTATCGGGTAGTTTTTGTCAAGTTCTGCTGGTAGGTCTATATCAGGGCCCGGTAGAATTGAAAGCGAGGGGTATTAGTGAAAGAGCCAATCATCAGTCATTGCTTGCAAGTGAGTGGCTGAGCATAACCAACGACATCCATTGATTGGTCGGTGAGATTATAGCGCTCTCACAAGCGCAGCAACAATTTCATTGATCGAGAGACAGAGGAAAGAGCGTAATAATTTGGTTCTCAAATTTTCGGACAATTGTCCCACTAGGTGCCTAGGCCTGGTCTATATTTTACAACAAGCACCCGGCTTACCATTTTGGAAACTTCAAAGCCTCCACTTTAAGAATATGTAAAGGTTTTTGAAATAAATTTAAAAAAGGGAAAAATTTCTTTGAAAAAGATCTCATTTCCCTATACAAAATGTATGGGAAAAGTGAAAAAAACAGCTACCCCTAAAGGTTAAGCTACAAAGCAAATTTTGTTGCGAGGCTTATTTTCTCATTAATACCTTACTTTTCAAGGGGTAGGACCGAAAAAAACAATTTTTTTATTTGAATCACCCTAATGTACCCGAGAATTAGTTTGTAGGCAACTACAAGCAGGACTTTAGTATTCTTGAATTTATGTTCTTTTACCCAATTTGATTTTATAGTTATAAATCTCACATCGAAACTGAATTGCTTTAAAATTATTTATTTTTTAATATACATGTTCAAAATGTGTGTATGAATTATTAATACACAGTACAATATATTTTTTTTGTTACCTTTATTGTATTTACCTCTATAACTTAATACCACCTCGTTACGTCAAACGTTTGTCAAATTTGTGTCTAGTACATTTTCTGTATGTAGTACATTTTCTGTATCGAGTACATTTTCTGTATCGAGTACATTTTCTGTATCGAGTACATTTTCTGTATCGAGTACATTTTCTGTATCGAGTACATTTTCTGTATCGAGTACATTTTCTGTATCGAGTACATTTTCTGTATCGAGTACATTTTCTGTATCGAGTACATTTTCGGTATTGAGTACTTCGTATTACTAAGTAGTAATTACTACTTAGACACTGAGTACATTTCGGGTATTAAGTAGTAATAGTAGTAGTAGTAGTAATAGTAGTAGTAGTAGTAATAGTATGTGTAAATGGGACCAATGATATATTTAAATTCTTACCAGCATGGTAAATTTATCTATATCTTCCTGAATAGCTTTCTCGAATTGCAGGAAATCGTCGACGGTGTTAAATGGTTGTTTTGGCAAAATGGTGCAGTGGTTATGCGATACCGCTTTCTGCAGTGTAATGAAATCTTTACGAAGCCCTTGAATTTCCTTTACTCTTCTTATTCACTTTATGTAGCCGCAAAAAGTCTGTTAAGCAGTCCTTTAGCCCATAATGGACATATTCTCCATTTCCACAGGACACAGTTGGAGCATCAGTCGGCGTGCATTTTGGTGTCCGTATGTCTTTGGGTAAGCCGCAAATTTCGCGACATAACAGTGCTAATAATTTATTAGCATGAACATTAGATACATTGCCTTCAACGAACCAAGCAGCCAATGCTTCATTAAAGGGAGTTCTGGACTCATCTACCGAGTCCGCACTTTCACTTGAAGAATACATTTCATGGTTTGTCAATAGACAATTAAAACTTTTTTGAGAGTAATTCTCTTGTCCTGAAACATTAAACGCGCTTTCTGTGGAACTGCTGGCTTCCGAAACACTCCCTTGTCCAGGAACTCCAAATTGGTTGAAATTTGGTACCTCGCTATTCCATAAATGCTGAAAAATTTCGTTGCTGCTTCGCACAACACTTTTTGACCTTTTGGCAGCCGACATTTATGAAATATTAACCAATGCACTTACTTTTTCAATTCTTCACTGTAAATTTTCACTTTTATTATTATTTTCTTTATTTTTTTATTAAAACCACAATTTTTACTTCTGCCACTTTCAGAAAACGAAACTAGAATGAATAAAATGTATTCATAACTGTAAATTTAGAAGTAAACATTTACAAAGCGATCGCATTAGCAAGCGAAATGTAAACGACATCCACAAAACACTTACATTCCACAGTTATTTGTAAATGTCGAACTCTTAATGCTTGCAAAAGCCTTATTCATTTAAGCTTATTTTTAGCTTGGTTTAGTAAGCTGGCAGTAACCTATTTATGCAAGCTTAATATAAGATTGATTTACAAAACGTTTACCATTTTGTTTGCTGGGAAGTAGTAATAGTAGTAGTAGTAGTAGTAATAGTAGTAGTAGTAGTAATAGTCAGTATCGATACTTTTAAGAATCGGGTACTGTCGATACTTTTCAGCATCGAGTACTGAGTACTTTTGGAATCGATACTGCCCAACACTAATTTAGGCTCATTTTTTCAACCGTGTAAGAAGAAATGCGGAATATATAAATTTGCAAAAATAGGAAACTGAATTTTGCGAAATTGTTTCAATTTCTTTTGGTTTCGATTTAAGATCTTTATGTATGGCGAATGATAGCTCAGACGAACCCTTCGTCTGCTCACAAAATCGCATTTTCTTTCATTTTTGTTTTTTATGTCAAAGAAAAGTCGAAAATACTTTTAAAGGAATCTATGGAGCGAACGAAAATGATTGATAATGCGATGGCTACGCGATATTGTGAGCAGACGAATCGTTCGTCTGAACTATCGTTCGCCATAAATAATGAGGCCCTTATACGGCTGATACATTAGCACAAATTTCGAATTAACTGCGCTTTTGGGAGTTAACTTGAGCATAATATTCATTATAAACTCCCAAAAATTAAGATTTGAGCAGTTTTATAAAATTTGCACTGGCAACACTCTGTACATAAATAAACAACAACAGCAAGAAACACTAGGAAATTAAGGGTAGCTGACAGATAGGCGTCGCGCTGGTTTGTAAAATCCGACTTTCGACAGCTAGATGTCGCCGAGGTAGGTAAGAATATGGTGCAATAACAACCAAAGTAGTAATTCTCAATGCTGTTAATCTTCAATTTTGTGTGTATCAGGGTAAAATTTGGATCTGATCAAAGAAGATTTATTGGAGATAATCTCCGTGTGTGTATCCATAGCATTAGATCTTAAATCGAAACCAAAAGAAATTGAAATTCTTTTTAAACTTTTGGAGGGCTTAAAATATTCCAAAAAAAATAAAAAATAAAAATAGCTTAAACTTTATACGGGTTTAAAATTTAGGCTCATTTTTTAACCGTGTAGGTAATTTGTGTATGTATATTCTATTCTACTTTGAAAGCTACGGAAATAAATAATGCGCATGTCCAAAGAATGTCAACGCAAAACACCGCTACGACAACAACAAATAAGTAGCATAATTTAATATCAGAAACTTTTGTTTCTTCAAGATAAAGAAAAATATGTGGAAACTCACATTGGACAATCCATTAGCTACAATGTATCATGTGGATATTTTAACAGTACAATGGGCGCAAAATACGTAATAACTCAATAAAAACTCCAGCTCCTTATAATAACCTGTTTCATCCTTTTCATATAGCTTAACTCCTGTGGAGCCAGCGCTGTTGTTTCTCAGCGAATACTTTACACCTGCCACTCTAATGGATGTTTATGTGCCGTTGGTGGGTGCAATTAATCACCAACTGCTGGTTCGTTTGGTGGGCGCATTGGGTATTATTAATGTTCTCTCCTCGTTAATAAAATGGTAAAAAAACTTATTTAAAAAAAAAAAAAAATACAAATTCCAAAGTATATACCTATATTAATTTATATACTACCAGGTCGGTGCCAGCATATCGTCCTTACTGGTGGATACCGGAACATAATGAGACTAATACCTTGGAACAATTTCAAGGCACATGTGAAACTACTGCCGCATTTCCGTCGAGTCATTGCCTTTCCTTTACAGTATTCGCTTACTTGCTCGTGTTTTTCCTTTTGAGACGCTTCAACTTATTTGGACGACATCAGAATAGCATTGGTAATACTATGGTCATACTAGCTGCCACTTGCATGCTGCTCAGTCGAATTTATTTGGCAGCTCAATTTTCACATCAATGTATTATATCTTGTATTGCGGCTATAGTTGTTTTGAACATATTGGATAGATATTCCGAAATCTTGTATATGTTGATTTGGTTTAAGGCAGTCTCAATTGTTTTCTGTTTGAGCGTTTTTCCAGTTATCATATACTTTGGTATGCTACAGTTGGACTTGGATCCTCATTGGTCGGTTCGTATGGTAAGTATGTATGTACATTGGTATATATGTATTACAGTGAGACATTAGATCCATAATGGTAGTTGGTGTTTACTCAAAAATGTGTGATATACTGCTGGAATCAAATTGTTCTGAGAAAGATTCAGAAGATCTAAGTGATTTGCTGTTGAAATTGTATTAATGACTTGATGAATTGTGTAAGGTTTGCTTAGCGCTGATGATTTTACACCACTCATCTATATGTTAACTCGTGTCGGATAGAACATAGTGTATCAATACAAAGTGTAAACTCTTCTGCATAGACGTCAAAATTCCAAAATGAATTTAACACCTCTTTGAGATTGTGGTTAATAACAAGTGTGATATCATAGGCATAGGCGTGAAAATTTCAAAGTGAGTTTAGTCACCTGTTTTTAATTTCCTTTTTTGTCTCACTTCTTTCCATCTTCCCATCTCTTTCTACCATTAGGTAAAAGATAGGAGACCGCCATGTTGATGTGTGCAGGATGTTAAACAACGCCATTGCTTTTCTGTTATTCGGTGCTGACGACATTTTAATATATGCAGGATGTAAACAAACCGACATTTTAATGTGTGTTGTCAAAAGAAGAGTTCACACTTGTTATTGATACACTATGGGATAGAATTTCAATACTGGAACCCTCCATGTTCGAGTCCGACTTTATGAGAAACAATTGGCCGAATGAAAGCGAAAGTCTATTATGCAATGCCGAGCTTTTTCTTCGATAATGCTGACGAAACTGGAAGCCTTAAGGCTCAATTACATAAAGCTTTGTTAACCTCGCCTGACATTTGCAACCTCAAAACTTTGCGCTCAACTTCAGAGGTATGTTACAATGAACGCTTTGACGCTTCTCTTTTATACATTGGTTTTCGTTATTTATTTCTTTGCATTCAGAGTGTTTGCCATGTTTCGTTGAAACACGTACTTATCTGTCAAATTCAAAGTCCGAGTAAAGTTGAAATAAAGTTTTATGTAATTGAGCCTATAGGGCGGGTTTGTAGACTGCCTGTTAACGTCAAAGTTCACTGCCAATTTAACAGCCACTTCATTTGTACTTTATTTTAACAGGAGGATGAACTCACCGACGCTTCTGTTTCTTGCCATTGCTTCGTCATAAACAAATTTAAACATTACACACTTTCTGTGAGTCAAAACAAGCAACACTGAGATTTTTTAAATTCCGGCCTTTGCATTCCTAGTTTACACTCGCACATGGAATTAAATTTCCAAAACAATCTACTAGATATTGTTAGATTAAACTAATTGAAAATTTTCTCTGCAAGGCTTTTAAATGGTGCTCCGATCCAGCACAAATGCGTCACGAAGACAGCTCAATTTTTGTGCTCGGACGTGACTTCGGCTATATAATGGGAGTTGTACTTTCAACACCACTCTATAAATGGTAAGAATATAAATATTTATGTAGATATACATAGGGTGATTTACTGAAAATAGTACATACATACCTTCTTTTTTAGTTATAAGATCAAAGCGCATACGGCCAAAAGGCTACCGGCGATCTTTGTATTGGAGGTGCTTAACTATTACGCCCGACAAGCGACACCGAAGAGTTATGGGCGCGTTGCATTTGTAGCTTATGAATACTTGCGAAATATTTGTCACTCGTTTACACTTTTAACAATTTTACCTAAAGTTACTGCGTAACTTCAGGATAAAACGGAAAATTGTATAAACATGGCAAACAAATTTTTTCTAAAGCCATAGCTTTGGGTATTCGACTATCCAGTTGGGACCACGAAAGCAGACAAAACACTTCTTATTTCCAATGATGCCAAATCATTTAAGTTGTCGGAATTGCCTGCACTCTTCACCATTTTCCAAGCAGTGATAAGGCGTACGTTTATTTGAGGAAACATTTGTCGAAAGATCAAGGCATCGATACTACAGATCTCAAAACAAGCATTACCAACGGGCTGTATAGTATTCTAGCCGAAGTGAATAAAGGTGCCAGGCATGTTTTGGTTTATGAAGATTGATAGCAGTATTCTGTATTTTTGTCTCATATCAAGTAACTAAATTTGAGATATTTCATTATGCTATGGATACACTCACGGAGATTATCGCGTATAAATCTTCTTTTATCACATGCAAATTTTACCCTGATACACACAACATTGAAGATTAATAATCCACCATCTCGGCGCCATCTAGTGTTTTGGTTGTATTTCTTGCGGTTTAAAGTAAGATAATTGTTTATTTTTTGGCGACATCTAGCCATCAGTCCGTTATTTTGGTAGTATTTCTTGCTATTTTTATTTGTCGGTGACAGTATCGGTCAGATAGTAAATTCTTGATTTGCGCTAATGTATGCCCTATTAGATACAATTTTTGTGACTTGAGATTAGTCCGGTATTCTGTAAAAGAAAGTTACAAGAACCTTACCAAAGTCTCTCTCTGTCTGTTGTTGTTGTTGTTGTTGTTGTTGGTGTTGTTGTTGTTGTTGTTGTTAACAATGCATTGCCCTGTCTAGAGTGTATGATCATTCCGAAGATCTTCATCAAGCTCTTCTAAGGGGAGTCCAAGGAAACGTGCAGTTTCAACAGGGTTTGTCCAGAGGGACAGAGGGGTTAGAAGAGTAGGTTCAGATGAACAATTGAAGAGATGTAGAGTATCATGCGGGGTCCTACTACATGCAGGGCATGTGTTTAAGATTGTATCATTAAGTCTGGATAAGTAGGAGTTTAACCTTACACTATATCCAGACCTAAGCTGTGCCAAGGTGACTCTTGTCTCCCTTGGTAAGGTTCGTTCTTCTTCAGCAATATCCGGTGCAGGACTGTTCAGAACGGGATTCACAGGTAGAGATCCGACAAAAGTGTCTACCGACTCGGTGTGGATGTCGGTTAGAGCCCGCTTGTGATTCTGCAGATCAAACGGCAAGGTAATATGATGCCGGATCTCATCATAATGCTTACGGAGATGTTTCCTTATGTCTCTCGGGGGCGGATCTATGTCCAAAAGATGACGGTTTGGATGTGCTGGCTTGTGGCAGTTCAGAAGGAATTGCCTGCTCAGCATTTCCGCATGCTCTTTTACATTGAGCAGTTTTGCCTCCTGATGGAGGTGAGACTCGGAAGACATGAGGAGACATCCCGTAGCAGTTCTGATGGCAGTATTTTGGCAGACTTGTAACTTCGTCCAGTTGGTGTTATGTACATTAGGCGACCATATGGGTGCAGCATAGTCAAAGACTGGTCGGCCAATGGCCTTATATGTAGTCAGCAACGTTTCTTTGTCTTTTCCCCAAGTACTGCCCGCAAGTGACTTGAGGGTCTTGTTGCGACCACGTACCTTTGAGACCATTGCAGACACATTACCAGCAAATGAGAAAGTATTATCCAGTGTCATCCCTAATAACTTTGGGAGGGTGACAGTTGGTAGCTTAGTGCCATCAACGAAAATGTCTAATTCATTTCTCACCTGGTGCGTCCATGTCGTAAAAAGCGTCGCCGTTGATTTAGTCGGAGATATCGTCAGATCTCGCTCAGTGAAAAACCTGGAAAGGTCGCAGAGGTAACCGTTGATTTTCGTACAGAGTTCATCAGTATAGGGGCCCTTCCCCGTCGCCATTATTGTACAGTCGTCGGCATATGAAACGACGGAGACGCCCTCTGGTGGTGGGGGCATCTTCGATAGATAGAAATTAAACAGTGTCGGGGATAGGACACCACCCTGTGGCACCCCCTGTCTAATACGTCTAGGTTTTGATGTTGCGTTTCTAAAGTTAACCGACGCCTGCCGTCCATTCAAGTAATTAGCGGTCCATCTCTTTAACCCATCAGGTATCTGTGTTTCAAACAGATCTTGTATGAGAGTGGCATGGTTGACTGTGTCAAAAGCTTTCGACAGGTCAAGTGCCACTAACACAGTCCTGTGATTTGGTTGGTTTTGATTTAGGCCGCTATTTATTTGCGTTGTAATGACATTGAGTGCGGTGGTGGTGCTGTGCAGCTTACGGAAGCCATGTTGATGACTAGCCAGGTGCAGATTTGCAGTATAATACGGGAGCAAAATGGACTCTAGCGTCTTCACTACCGGCGACAAAAGTGATATAGGGCGATATGAATCGCCTATGTTTGCCGGTTTTCTAGGTTTTAGTAATGAAACCACTCTCGCCTTTTTCCATATTTCAGGAATGATGAAAGTGTTCAGTGAAAGACTGAATAGAGCCGCTAAGAATTTGTGTCCCTCCTGGCCTAGATGTTTCAGCATCTTCATGGCAATGCTGTCGGGGCCGATGGATTTTGAGGGCTTAGCCTGTCTGATGGCTTCCTTGACCTCTGAGGCAGTGATGACAATGGGGTATTTTGGTTTTTATATTTACGCGCCTGTCGCATGGTTCTACGTTTAGCTCTATCGGGCGGGGAATGTAGTTCAAATTGTCTATAGAAGGAGTTCGCACATCCCCTAGGGTCCTTCTTCACCCTGTCACCGAAAGTAATATCTACTTTATCCTTGTGTTGCGTTGGATTAGATAGAGCTTTGACCGTAGTCCATAATTTGCCAACACCATCAGAGAGGTTGCATTGCTCTAGGTGTTGTTTCCATTTGGCCAGTTTATGTTTATCGACCAACCTACGAATTTCCGCGTTGAGATCCCTTATACGGGGGTCTGCGGGATTGAGACTTCGCACTTCATCTCTTTCTCTAGCCATGGCCGCTGCCTCCGCTGGGAAATTTGGTCTTATTTGAGATATTCCACCCGCAGGAATGACGCGTTTAGAGGCCAAGTCAATGATGTTGCGGAAGTCTCGTTCGCCTTTGCGTACGTCCGTAGGAATGGATAGAGCAGCCAAGGATTCGTCCGTATATGTCTGAAAACTGTCCCAGTCCGCCTTGGTAAAGTTAATATATGTACCATGCTCAGGTGTAATAAAGTCCGTCGGTCGTTCGATGGTAATGACTATTGGGAGATGGTCAGACGCCAACGTGAGTATGGGTCGCCAATTGGTGTTGTTCAATAGTCCTGCACTTACGATGGAAATATCTGGCGAACTATAGCAGTTACCCGATACTCTCGTTGGGGCGTCTCCGTTCAATGTACAGAAAGCCTCTCTCTGTCTCGTTTTAATGTGTGTTGAAATTAATAAATTGAATTGAATTGAATATCCAAATTGCATAAATTTGAACTAACGCATTTGACACTCCGCCTGTAGATGTCGAAGTAGCCCAGGCGCTAAGCGTACGGACTATCGCGTGGGTGTTACAGGTGCAAGTACCGGTCCGCGAACAGAAATTTTTATTTTTTTTTTATTTAATTTTTAAAAGTTTAATTACCTTTTTTAAATATATAAATACCTACTGTTAATCCCTAAATTCACTTTTTTAATTTTTTACCCAATATTCTTTAATTAATTTCGTTTGTCACCTGGCTACAAGCAGATCACAAATTAGTGACTTTTTTTGAGACTAGAGATGTGAGGTAGCTTACTGAATACCAAATTGTCACAAAATTGAATAAATTAATTCATTTATTGAGAATATTAGCATAATAAGATTCAGGTTGGTCTTTTATAGTGTAACAATGATTAAATAAAAGTCGGTATAATTTTTAAAATTTAAAACTTATAAATGCATATAATATTTCAGGTACAGTGTTAAAAACAATAAACAATAAGTGCACTTTTTTGGAAGAATAAAGTATTAGTAGTAGTATTATAAAGGTAAAAAAATGTTTGAAAATACTAAGTAGCTAAACTCAGTTTCTAATTTGCATATTCCTTACCAAAGAAAGAATATATAACATTCTTAAAGTTGCCTTTACTCAAGCTATTGCGAACTGAATTGGGGATAGAGTTCCATATGCGGATAGCATTGACGAAGAAAAGTCTTGCAGAGTTTAGATAATTGCAGCTGGGCACGATCAAATCACTTATGCGATCAGATCTGGAGAATATTAGTTTATTAGATAGATAAGTAGGAATTTTATCAGAAATCACCAATGACCATTATGTATTATTGAAGGGATACTCATGTATAATTGAGATGAAATGTATGTACCTACAGGAAAAACGTAAAATGAACATGACCATGATGTATATTTACGTGAGAGTATGTAATATGTACTGATACTTACGAGAGAATAACGTTGAAGCTACAAATAAAATTAATGATAATCACATCGAAATGATATTATTTTTGGTCAATTTATTAACTTTTTTTTTAAATACATAGGTACATATTTAATGTAATAAATGTAATACATTTGGTAAGGTGACAAACTTAACATTTTTAGAAGCACATAAAAGAAGTTTCTTGGTAAACTGTATTTTTATTCTGCATTACACAGGAACTAAAAGATCTTATTTATTACAGTTGCTCCTTCGTAAATGTAGCACAGATGAATTTTCTCCATTAGCACCAATTCCTACAGACAATAACCATATGCTGGCCGGCGGCCTTCATTTCCGACGAAACGCTTTCCACAAATAAACAGCATTCATCCCCATTTTCACTTCATGTTCAATTTTCACAGTTACTTTTATTCAGTGGTGGGCTTTCACCTCCGCTGACGGTTGGGTCGAGCAGGGGGTTTTCACCTCAGCCGCCTTTATTTTAGCTAGGAGTCTTAAGTCATAGTAAGCGGTGAGTGTTCACCTCCGCCGAAGAAGGGCTGAGTAGGGGGTTTTCACCCTTATCGTAGTTTGAAATTAAAATTAAGATTGTAGATTGATTTGAGAAAAGAGGAGTGAATCCCAACAATAAACATTTTAAAAATATTAATCAGGGTTTTGTCATTTCGAGAGGACCTTTAGGGAACATCTATTTTCAGAACCCTGGACGGACTGAGCCTACCCCAGCATACCGAAGGAAAAGTCCGTCACAGAATCATCAGCCCTACTCCATAGAGCAATCTGTACTTTGACCCCCCTGCGCCGCGCCTAAACATCTCCAATCGGGATACAAATTTTTGTCGATATGGTTGACCATGGTGCAACCGATATACATTTGATTTTAAGGACCACCCTAAGCTACATATATGCGTATGTACCCATGAGCACGCCGTTATACTTATACAGCGAAGTGCATGAAATGAACGGTATTCCAAAAATAATATTGCAATGATTTTTTGTATTTTTTTGAAAGTCTGGTTTGTTCCTTGTTGTGAGTCACAAAGGGCAAAATTTTATTGTAGAGCGGCAGTGAGCAGACTGAGACACTACGTGGCGATGGCTGCTTTAGATATATACATAAGTACTAGAGCTCCATATTTTGTTCGCACATTTTCGAGTAGCCCGGGCAAATGTTGAACGAGTACTCGAATACTCACTCAATGCTCAATACGCGAAATTTGTCGAACATATCGAGCTTTTTCGAACAATGTTTTTATTTATTATTTTGATTGTTTTGTCAGCACTTTAAGTTCAGGTCTCGGAATTTTTTCAAAACAAAGTGGATATATTGCTGAGATGCAAAATAAATGCAAACGTTTGCATTTTTTAGCTATTAAGTTTAGGAACTAAGGGGGTGTACCTACTTGAAAATGTATGCATTCGAAGTAACAGCCTCTTTTATCCCTAAACAATACAGTGGGTTTTTATGGTGCCCTACCACTCTGAAACAGTTTTAAAACGAAAGATTTTTTTGCTTCTTACGCATGGGCCTAACAAGGAATCTGGGGGATATAACAGAGGTGAGAGTCTATCAGAGGAAGGGACATATATGAGCCGCATAAAGCACAAGTGGTATAAGTCCACTTTTCTCGAACTGGGATTTTGAAGGTTTTGTGTTGTCAACAATTAGGGGGTACCCTTGATTTCACAAGTTAGTTCTGCTATTTATTTGGTTGCTATGGGAGCTAGGAGTTACCCAGTTAGCGTGTTACATAGAACACATTTTCCCCTAATAAAAAAAAACGAAAACTGGACTTAAACCACTTGTGCTTTTGGTATTAAATGAATACACATAAATTATGTTTCGTCAGTGAGAGTACCCTGCAAAAATCGTTGGATTATGTGTTCCAATTTTTTGATATTGGAGTACTCCAATAGTAATCCTTTGTATACCTAATCCGACCACCTTCAGCTTCCCTGCAAAAATCGTTGGATTACGTGTTCCAATTTCTTGATATTGGAGTACTCCAATAGTAAGCCTTTGTATACATCATCGGACCACCGTCAGCTTTTTGAAAGCCGATCATTGCTCCTGCCTTATCGGCGAGAATTACGACACTATCGCTCTGGCAGTATATACTCCAAGGAGTAACAACATTGGAGTACATTGCAAAGTACTCTGACGGTAGGTACTCCATGGAGTAGCAGAAACAAAGCGAAGGTTGGAGTAGGTGGTCCAGTCCTAGGACATCGCAATGTTAATTGGAGCACAATTTTTATATGAGGAAGCATTGTGTATCAATACCAAGTGTAAACTCTTCTGCATAGACGTCAAAATTCCAAAATGAGTTTAGCACCTGTTTGAGATTGTGGTTAATAACAAGTGTGATATCATAGACATAGTCGTGAAAACTTCAAAGTGAGTTTAGTCACCTGTTTTTAATTTCCTTTTTTGTCTCACTTCTTTCCATCTTCCCATCTCTTTCTACCATTTGGTAAAAGATAGGAGACCGCCATGTTGATGTGTGCAGGATGTTAAACAACGCCATTGCTTTTCTGTTATTCGGTGCTGGCGACATTTTAATATGTGCAGGATTTAAACAAACCGACATTTTAATGTGTGTTGTCAAAAGAAGAGTTCACACTTGGTATTGATACACAATGTGAGGAAGTGCACGTCAACAAATTGTTGTTGGATTACAAATGCGTGTCAAAAATTGGCAAGTTCCATGGTGTATCAGTACAAGTGTGAACTCTTCTTTTGACAACACACATTAAAATGTCGGTTTGTTTACATCCTGCACATATTAAAATGTCGCCAGCACCGAACAGCAGAAAAGCAATGGCGTTGTTTAAGGCTACGCTCACCCTGCAATCGACTTGCCAGCAGCAAATATACATCTGCACACATGTGTTTTAAATGATTTCACCCGCGCTCGAAATACCCGTGCTAAGTGCGATAATTTCAGCATCGAAGATAGAACTGCCATCCTAACACACTGCATTTAGAGGCATCCATAAATCACCTGTAGTGGAATTCAGTACGCTATTTTAACAAGAGTTGTCATTGTTACGTTGACAATTTTAACGATTTCGCTATTCACTACAAGTTTATTTGACAACATTTGTTATCGAAATGTCTGCTGTTATTGTTAACGCGAAATAATTGTCGACCTATAATTTGGTGTTGTTTGTTAAAACAACCAATAGGTACTTTTCTTATATATTTTAGCTCAGACACTTCTATGTTTTGCTTTATGTTATCTGAGACAATCACCTTTTGTTTCTATGATTAGCTGAGAATCTGCTACGTTTTGGTATGTTTACCTGAGACAATCACCTATTGGTAGTTGTTAAGGAATATTGGTTCTATGCTTAGCTAAGAATCAGCTACTTTTTGCTATAATTCACCTGAGACAATCACCTATTGTACTATAATTCACCTGAGACAATCGCCTGTTGTGAATTGTTAAGGAAGAGCTACTGAATCACCGAATCGATAGTGCAAACAACGAAATTGTTAAGCTAACAACCCGTTTCATAGTATTGTTTAAAGTTACTGAATTCCACTACTGATCAACTTTTTGGCATTTTGGAATCCTCCTCCCCCATGGTGATTTTAGCTGATTCATAGGAGTCCCCCCATACAAAAATCACGATTGTAAGTATACCTACTAAGAAATTCCTTTAATTAATTTATCCCTTTAAAGTTTAAACAAACAAATTTGTCAAATAAAAATTAAAAAATTCAATTAAGATCAATTTCAATTTAATAATAATTCGATCGTGTTCCATCCAACAACTTGTAATATGTATATGTACCTATATAGTTACTATTGAAATTCAAGAAAATCACGTGATAATATCAAGGGCATCATTATGTATCACGAACGAAAACCCAGACGAACCAATCGTCTCGGGACGATATCGTCTAGAAATTGAAATCTCTATCTTCTTCGTTCGCTTCTAACTTTTCTTACGTAATATCAAAGAGAAAGACGAGAGAGTTGGTGAGAGTGAGTTGGTCGTTTCTACGTACTGCCGGTTCTGCGAGAAAGGTACATGTGCTTGCGCAGTACCCTTCGTACCGAAACGACCCAGGCTGTATTTTTTTATTACAGCCTGGCCAAGAGCAGTACACCCGAAGTGACCCTGTCTAACGTGTCACGATTCCTCCCCCTTAAATTGTCATCCCTGGAGCAGTTCCTTGCAGCAGGGCTGCTCCCTATTCTGTTGTTCCGGTCTGGCGTTGAGCTAAACCCTGGTCCAACAGAATGGTTCTGCTGCGTGTGCCGGAAGAAAATTTATACCAGATGTTCGCATTTGGTGCAATGCACATCTTGTAAAGGTTGGCTACACAAGTCTAGTTGCTCCGGACTAGATCCAAAAACACACCGGCCTCTTAGTTTTTTTAAAACCTTCGTGGCGCCTTGCTGTTCACGTCTTAGAACATCCCGTGGCTCGCGACGCTCCGGCGTAGCGCTATCGCCTCCCCTTCGCAATATATCTATTGCTCAGCAAACATTGTGTGTTCCCAGTTGTAGCTCGCGCCCTAGCGCGCTAACACCTCACACAGCAGCTCATAGCTACTCCCTACGTAGCACATCTATAGATGTTGTGAGCACTGCTGAGCTACAACTCCCGCCCCAAAATATTCTCCTCCCCTCTACTTCTTCCGGTACCGGCACAAGTGTGAATCAAGGCCATCAGCTCCTGGTCCCTCACACTATGTGCACTGTTTGTCGGCACAGAATATATGCGTCCAGAGTGCCATCGGTCAAATGCAATATCTGCCTTGGCCAATGTCACCTGCGCATATGCTCAGGGCTCGCAAACAGAAATCTATGGACTGATGCGTATGTTGCGCCGTGTTGTCGACGATCACGGACTAGCATATTACCTCCACGGCGAGCGCACCAGTCCCTGACTCCCAGAGTGACCATTGCCTCTCCCCCGCATTTCAAAATAATGCAATTAAACTGCAATGGTATAACTGGCAAGATTGTGGAGATCACCAAGTTTATGCAGCAAAACTCCATCAAAATTGCTGCAATCCAGGAGACTAAACTTGGCACCCACTCGGATCTCAGAGCGAGTGGTGGCTACCACATTCTCCGGCATGATCGTACGGACGGTGGGGGTGGTCTTGCGTTCATCATCCACCAAACCGTGCGGTATAGGGAATTTGCATTCAACACCGACCAAGAGGACATACCCTTAGAGCGACAGGGTATTGTCATTTCAGCTGGAGGTGTTGATCTCGAGCTGATAAACATCTACATACCTCCCGTCACCTGTTGTCCCAGAAGTTATCGCCCTGATATAAGCGATTTCCTACGGGGCGATAACCGTGTCATTATGGGCGATTTTAATGCACACCATGACATGTGGCATTCACGCCATTCTGCTGACGGCAGAGGACGGGAAATAGCCGAGCAAATTGACGCTTCCACATTCTGCGCGGTGAACACGGACGCCCCCACGAGGATGGCAGTAAATTGCAGTAGCTCCCCGGACATAACAATTGTTAGTCCGGGTCTAATAAACTGCATAAACTGGCGCCCAATGATGGCTTTGGCATCAGATCACCTGCCAATCATCCTGTCCGTTGATCGTGCCCCGGATTTCACCACCTCTGAGAAGAGATCCTACGTAAACTTCAGGAGGGCTGACTGGGTTGGCTTTACTGAGTTTACTGAGAGCTCCTTTGGTGCTCTTCCCATACCGACTGACGTACGCCAAGGTGAAAAGGAAATACGTAAGGTCATAAATAGAGCTGCAGCCCTTTTTATACCAGCTGGGAGAATACAGAATATACGGCCAAACTTCCCAACTGAAGCTGCAGCCCTGGCCAATGAACGTGACCATATACGTAGCATCGATCCCGCAGACCCACAGATCAGTGGTCTCAACGCGGAAATCAGACGGTTGGTAGATGAACACAAACATGCCAAATGGGAGGAGCATCTGAGGTCTTGTAACCTCTCTACCGGTGTTGGAAAATTGTGGTCCACAGTCAAATCCCTGTCAAATTCGACGGGCCCACCAAAAAACGTAGACATCACCTTTGGTGATAAGACGTTTAGTGACCCGAAGAAAAGTGCAACGGCCTTTTGCCGACAGTTTGTACCACACCCTGCACAGGACAGGGACAGACGTAGGATCTTCAGGTGTGCGCATAAACACAAAAACAATGCCCCCGTTTCCATCACCGCTACAGAGGTTCGAGTGGCCATCAGGAAAGCCAAAAACTCTAAAGCTATGGGCCCTGACGACATAGCCATGGTGCATTTAAAACACATCGGCGAAGAGGGAGTAAAATACCTCACTACCGTCTTCAATTTGTCCCTGGCCACTTCTGTCATACCTGAAAAATGGAAACAGGCAGTCGTGGTCCCACTACTAAAGCCTGGCAAGCCAGCTAACGTAGGGGAGTCTTATCGTCCGATATCGCTCCTCTCGCCAGTAGTGAAGACATTGGAGGCGGTATTACTTCCTCTTTACACATCAAAGTTGAGGTTAGCCGAGCACCAACATGGCTTTAGAAAAATACGGAGCACAACATCTGCTCTAAATGCCATTAACACTCAGATAACTGACGGACTCAACCAGAAAAGCCCCCATCACAGGACGGTTCTAGTTGCTCTTGACCTGTCTCAAGCTTTTGACACAGTAAATCATGGACAACTGGTATCCGATTTGGAAGATTCATCGCTCCCCCCCTGTCTTAAGCGTTGGTCCGCCAATTATCTGAGTGGTCGTCAATCGTCTGTAGTTTTCAGAAACAAAAAATCAAAACCGAGAAAGATTAAACAAGGGGTACCGCAGGGTGGTGTCCTTTCCCCGCTTCTGTTTAATCTTTATATTTCGAGGCTTCCTTCCCCACCAGATGGAGTCTCGATTGTCTCTTACGCAGACGATTGTACGATCCTGGCTTCTGGCACTTCCGTTGATGAGCTATGCTCCAGGATCAATGGTTATCTCCCCTCTCTTGTTGAGTTTTTCACTGCCCGGAGCCTGACATTGTCGCCAACGAAGTCCTCGGCGACACTATTCACGACCTGGACGGCGCAAGTTGGCATGGAGTTAGAAATCTACGTAGGCGATCAAAAATTACCTACTGTCTCTCACCCCAAAATCTTAGGGGTAACTTTCGACCCCATGCACAAATTCGCTGCTCATTCAACCGCAATTGTCTCTAAGCTACAAAGCCGCAACAAAATTCTCAAGTCGCTAGCCGGCAGCACTTGGGGTAAAGACAAAGAAACGTTGCTGGCAACCTATAAAGCAATTGGTCGGCCGATCCTGAATTACGCGTCGCCGATATGGTCGCCGGGGCTTGCTGAGGTTCATTGGAAAAGACTGCAGGCCTGCCAAAATACCGCACTCAGAACCGCCACGGGATGCGTCCTTATGTCTCCAAAACATCATTTACATCATGAGGTGGAAATGCTCCCAGTTTTGGAGCACAATGAAATGCTAAACAAGCAGTACCTGTTGAACTGTTGCAAACCACAACATCCCAACAGACTACTGCTTGAGTATGAGCCACCTCCTAGGACCGTAAGGGCACATCTACGTGAGCATTTTGATGAGATCCGGCACCTCACACTTTCGCCGTTTGATCCAAAGGTACATACGCAGGCCCTGAAGCACATCCATGACACGTCCGTTGCGTCTTATGTCTCGCTCTGTCCACTGAACGCCGTTTTGCACGCCAAACCACCTCGCGTCGCGGCTGAGGAGCGTCATCTTCCTCGAGAGACAAGGGTCACTCTGGCTCAATTACGCTCTGGATACTGTAGCAGGTTAAACTCCTACTTACCCAGACTAGACCTTGACGTGCCGAATGAATGTCCGGCATGCGGCTCGTCACCCCATAATACCAACCATTTATTTATCTGCTCTTCGGGGCCCACTCTTCTAACACCCATCTCCCTCTGGTCCAACCCTGTTGAAACTGCAAGTTTCCTAGGACTCCCGTTAGAAGAAATTGATGACAATTTAGGTTAAGGAAAAGTACACGCTGGGCAGGGCTACACTTCGTTACAACAACAACAACAACGAGAGAGTTGGTCAAAATATATGCTGCCATATGTAATTTATGCAAAAACTTATAAGAATCAGTTAAGTAATAGTACATTTATACTGCACCAAATTTGGCGAATTTGAATGTGTCATTTCGAACCTGTTTACACTGGCAAATTTGCATTTGGCTTCACCTTCCCTGCAAGAATCTTCTACCAGAATACAAAGCCACCGAAAGAAAATGCACCACCTTGATGTTTTAAACACATGTAGAGTAATAATAAATGAAGAATCAAGGAGGCTTCTCTCTTTTCTTAGTGGAACTGGTCCAATATCATAAAAAAAATAGTTGAAATTGTTATTTAGAACTGTGCATAATCCAAAAGTTTTCACACGTTAATTACCCATTAAGGTTCTTGCTGGGCAATTCTAAATGTAGAACACAGGCAGGGTTGCTATTTTGAGGAATTGTGGATTGTATTGTTCAGCGAATGAGGCCAAATGCGATGGAATTCCAAATTTGGAAAATGAAATTTGTATGGAAAAAAGCGCCAAATTTGCAATTTTTCACCAAATTTACCAAATTTGGTGCTGTGTAAATGTACTATAAGTTTTCAAAGTTTTTTAATTTTAGTTGCTAAATTTTAACAATCTGGGAATATTTTTTTGGCTTGTGGACACTAAGGTGACCATCCGTCCTCCTTTGAGGAGGATTGTTCTCCGAAAATCCGGCTTGACCTCCGAAAAATTTGTGTCCTCCTTTTTGACAATTTTGTCCTCCTTTTTTGACAATTTTGTCCTCCTTGTCCTCCTTTTTTGACGACTTTATACTCCTTTTTACAACCTTTATATTAAGTCGCTTTCTTGTTTGCACCACAATTTTCATACAAATTTATGGAATCCTGCAAAGTCTTTTTAGGTAACTTCCCGTTGAGCTAGAGACTTGGAACATAGTTCATAACTCCGTGATAAAGCAATGTGATTGAAAAAAGTATCTGCTAGGTGGAGAAATTGAGATTCTTGCGATCGACTTTTGATTAACTTCCTGGCAACCTAGGGACTTGAAACTTAGCACGTATTCCGGGCACGGTGACTACAATTTGTTGGTATAATTGAAAATCTTTGAAACACAGGGGAAATCTTGCGATCGATTTCTGAGCAACTTCCCGGTAAGCTATTGACTTGAAACTTGATACATTTGTCGGAACCCGTGGACAAAGCAATCCCTCATCAAAAAAATTCCGATAAGCTGGGATCGAGATATTTCGAAAACTATTTTGAAGTTGAGAATCATGCGATCGACTTTTGACTAACTTCCTGATAACATAGGAACTTGAAACTTGGCATTTAGTTGATAGAACGCTGGCAATACAATTTGTTGCTGTGTTGCTGATCGATATAATTGCAAATCTTTTAAATGTTTTACAACGCAGGGGAATCTTGCGATCGATCTTTGAGTAACTTTCCGGTTAGCTAGAGTCTTCAAACTTGGCGCATATGTCGGACCCCGTTGACAATGCAATATTTATTTATTATTTTCGTATTTTTAACGATGTTAAATAAATATACATCGTCGCTCCCAACGAAGACTAATACGGTTCAGTTAGCGTGGAAGACTAACACGGTTCGTTCTCTGCGTCGAAGACCAACACACTTCGTTCTCTGCGTGGAAGACTAACACACTTCAGTTTTCTGCGTCGAAGACCCTTGATGTCGTCTGCTTCTCTGAAGCATTTTTTATAAGCGCGGCCGAAGGCCGCCAACTCAGAAAGATGTTCTGCACATAATTAGCCTGGATTCCGCCCTAATTTCGGTATCGGACCCGGGACAAATTTCGGTTTCTTGACCATAACTTTTCACTGAAACAAAAAATTAAAAAATCGCTTCCGGATTCGTGATCTTGAGGCCAAATCCCGTAGTTTGAGCCCCCTTCCATTATTTTAGCTAATTTATTAGCAGTTGACAGCTAAAGTAGACAATTACCAAAGAAACAAATTGCAATAGCTTCTGCGACGTTGTGCTTGGTGACAACGTTGAGGGCATGGACGCGGAAGAGGGGCCAGCTAAGAAAGCAGAGACAATGGTGGGTTAGGCCGAGTCTACGGAGAAAAGTGTGGGTTCTACGCTACTCTTCCATTGTTTCCTCCATTTTTATTATCAAAAAACATTAAAAAGCATTGGAATAATTAATAAATTACATTTTTACAAATTTTACAAAACTTTTAATTTGTGATGCTTATCAGCTGTTCGTTCGACGAATGACACCAATTTGCCAACATGTTGGCAAATCTTTTCTTCAAAAAGTGATTCGCTTGCTAAAAAGCTGTCTTGAAAACTAACAAAAATCATTCTCTATGTGCATCTGGGGGTTTTCGGGGTCGAGGAATCCATTTCCGGTATTAATTTTTTCGTTTGACGATTTCGCTCTTTTTCTTATGGTTCTAAATCCATTTTTTTCGAAAATCGACAGCAAATGCAGTTACTAAACAGCTCAGCGTTGAAAATTAAGGGAATGGGAGGTGCATTCAAGCAAAACTTGTATCGATATTATATCTTTTATGAAAATCATATATATTATTTCTGTAAGGTCGTTTTGTGTTTGCTTCTAATTTTCTGCTCTCATCTGAAACCAATAGTAATAAATAAGGTATCGTTTTAAAGGTGGGAGTTAGCTCTACATGCGAAACCATATATTAATTAGGGTATTGCTTTTGTTTAAGCGTATTTTATAAAAATTAATTTGTTTAAATAAACCATTGTGAATTCACAAAAAATTCAATTTGTACTGCAACGCTATTGTGACTGACATTCATCAGACTTCAGAGCGGTGTTGCCAGAATCGGGGATATCGCCCTTTTTCTGTCTGCCAATGTAATTTGGAAATGGTTTGGTATTTGTCTCCTTTAGGGGTTATTTGCAATCAAAGTTGCAAGTTTTTATGTAGTTGTTGTAATCACATTAGGCCGTCCCTAGAAATGTCCAAAAAAGTGTTCTGCGCAGAAATGCTGAGGATGGCGTAGCCTGTGTTGGACCGGCCGAGTGTTATTTTTTATAAGCAACTCGGAAAGGTGTTCTGCACACAAATACCATGGATCCCGATCCGAATTGGGATAGGACCTGGGTCCTTTTTCGGGATTTTGATCATAATTTTTCATGAAACAAAAAATAAACAAGTAAGGAAAGCTGTCTTCGGCTGTGCCGAAGGCTATATACCTTTCATGAATAAGCGTCACGATTTTCACTGTTCGATCCCCAGTACAGGCTGTGTCAATTTAACTATATTTACTATACACATTACACATCTTTGTTATAATTTAAAAAAACTTACAAAATAATAGGAGCCGAGTTATCGGAACAATCGATTGTATGGAGGCTATATATTATACGTGTTCAATTGTACTGACTTACACTATACACATTACATATGCAGAAAGTACTAAAGGTGCAATATTTTACGTTCCTAACTTTTTAAATGCGGAAGTATTGGCCAAAAAACCTTATATCGGAACCACCGGTTGTATGGGGCTATATGTTATATTTACCCGATCTTCTTGATTTTCCTCTACACACTACATAAATTGAAAGTACTCAAGTTGCAAAATTTTATGTTCCTAACTTTTTAATTGCAGAAGTTTTGGCCAAAAAACCTTATATCTGAACAATCGGTTGTATGGGGGCTATATGTTACATTTGCCCGATCTTTTTGATTTTCACTATATACACTACATAAATAGAAAGTACTCGAGATGCAAAATTTTACGTTCCTAACTTTTTAATTGCAGAAGTTTTGGCCAAGAAACCTTATATCTGAACAATCGGTTGTATAGGGGCTATATGTTACATTTGCCCGATCTTCTTGATTTTCACTATATACACTACATAAATAGAAAGTACTCGAGTTGCAAAATTTTACGTTCCTAACTTTTTAATTGCAGAAGTTTTGGTCATAAAACCTTATATCTGAACAATCGGTTGTATGGGGGCTATATGTTACATTTGCCCGATCTTGTTGATTTTAACTATATACACTACATAAATAGAAAGTACTCGAGTTGCAAAATTTTACGGTCCTAACTTTTTAATTGCAGAAGTTTTGGCCAAAAAACCTTATATCTGAACAACCGGTTGTATGGGGGCTATATGTTACATTTGCCCGATCTTGTTGATTTTCACTATATACACTACATAAATGAAAGTACTCGAGTTGCAAAATTTTACGTTCCTAACTTTTTAATTGCAGAAGTTTTGGTCAAAAAACCTTATATCTGAACAATCGGTTGTATGGGGGCTATATGTTACATTTGCCCGATCTCTTTGATTTTCACTATATACACTACATAAATAGAAATTACTCGAGTTGCAAAATTTTACGTTCCTAACTTTTTAATTGCGGAAGTTTTGGCCAAAAAACCTTATATCTGAACAATCGGTTGTATGGGGGCTATATGTTATACTGGTCCGATCTTGTCAGTTCCGACAAATGATTCCTATATTACAAAATGGTGGCCACATACAAAATTTCAGCCAGATATCTCAAAAATTGAGGGACTAGTTTGTGTTCAAACAGACAGACGGACAGGGCTAAATCAACTCATCTCGTCATCCTGATCATTTCGGTATACTTATTGATGGGTCTATCTCTTCTTCTTCTCATATTTACAAACATCGGACCAAAGTTATAATACCATTTCATGTTCATGAAAGGTATAAAAAGCGCTTCGGGATTCGTGATCCTGCGGCCAATACACGTTTTTTGAGCCCTCTCCCATAATTTTTTAAAATTATTTTGCAGTTGACCCCTAACGGAAACAAATACCAATGCTTTTTGGCTATAAAATCCCCAATTCATGATTTAAGCAACATGTTGTTTTTACTCGCCGAGGAACAAACTCAGAGCAGCACTACAAAAATTTGAAGAGAAATGTTTTTGAAGGTTCTAATGATAACATGTACATTTATCGCGCCATAGTTCTTTTTAGGTGTTTTTCCATGCTAGAAAAAAAATTGACACTCATGTAACTGTTTTGGAACAAAAAATAAATGTGAGTGGCAACACTGCGCTGGACTGGTAGTGGTGCAAGTCTTTGATTCTTTTCAAATGTAGATGGCGCGCGGGCGGTGAAAGTCTTTGCTAAACACCTGTTGCGAATATGTTTATTATTCTTTCTCACAACAAGTGCAGTTCATTTTATTTCTTAATTGAAAATCTTTTATGGATGTTTCTTATTGGATCTTTTATTATACACCGTGATAAAATATATAATTGGTAAGTTCTAAAATGTGTATTTTTACATGAGTTACATGGGTTCACATTCTGTTCATATTGTTAAATTATATTGCCTAGGGCCACCTTAAATCCTTCAACTGAGCGAAAAAGGCGTCAAGAAGCTAGAAGAAGTCGATCTATTCATCAACGTGGTATTCATCTAGCACATGCAAGGCAAACAATGCGTAACCAGCGACAGGTACAACGTGAACAAATGATAGCCCAGCGTAGGAGTGACTTGGTACCTTCATATATTTTAAAGTTAAGCAGTGACACAAATGCTAGGAGAATACAGGAAAAGCTTCCAAAAACTTATTGTTGCGCACGCCTCGGAATTATTGAAGAACCACATAGCGTTGGGCGTATGGATCGACAATGTGAATTTTGTATGGCAAAACTATTTGCGGGTGAGGTCAGCGATGGAAGTTCTTCAATTTGTTGTCACAAAGGGAAGGTGAGTTTGCCCCCGATTTCTGTATGTGAAGAACTTAGAACTATAATCGAACGCAATGATTCTCTAACAAAAAACTACTTGGAAAACATAAGAAAATTTAACAACGCTCTAGCATTTGCATCAGTTCAAGTAAACTTTGTTAACATCCCTGGAAGAGGCCCCTTTTGTTTCAAGCTACACGTCAAGTTTATCATAAAATTGGAGCTTTACAACCATCTGAGGGCGAAACATCCTCATATGCTGGCCTCTTTATTTTAGACAATGATCATGCTTTGCAGTATCGTACAAACCGAGAGGTTAATAAGAGCTGTTGCCAATTTCTTATGAACCAACTACAAACAATGCTTTGTAATGTACGATGAAAAAAGGGAACAACAATTAAGTTTGAAATAACGGAAAAAGGAGTTGGCTCCGCCTGGTAGGCAAGTTAAAGAATTTTAGCCGAGAGGAGTAGGTCTGTCGGGACCCGTCTAGGGGCTAGCAAAACAGTATCGGGGGGTTCGCGACCTTTCCTCACAACTGCTTAACATTACATTTTCTGTTGCAGAGTCCCTGTTTATTTTTACAAAAAAAATTTATACGCGAAAAGTTTCATCAACCGTTTTTATGGGTACTAGTATGGGTAAAAGAAATAAGAGAAATATGGAAATGGAAGAAATCCTGCCGAAGGGCATACTGTACTTAAATAGGATATAGTGACCCCACTTCACTCTTACCGTAGGATAGGCACACGGATGTTGTTGTGCCCCCTTCTCTACCCTCCCTTCCATGACCTGTCGTTGAGATATACAATTGTGACAGGTCCCTTACAAACAAGCGACTTACCCAATTACTTTGTTACCACCATTTAATAAGAGCTTAACACTGCATTATGTCAACTTCAAAATTTTACATTATTTATTAATAACAAAAATGAAAGAAAAAACTTATAAGTATGTAGTAAGTTACATGGACAATAGTTTACAGGCCTCAACGCCTAACGATAGGCTAAGCCAAAGAATGTAAATTTATAAGAATGGCCGACTCGCTCATTCGAAATTTTAGCGAGCTTGCCCAAAAATCCGAAAGAACAAATTTCAGGAGTTTACCAGGATAACTTTTTTGGGCTTTCAACCTGCACCAGGATTTCTCATTAAGTAAGGTGTAAAAATGCTTGATTTGGTTTTACGAAATGGATAAAGTCAGGTTTTCAATAAGCAGGTGAAAAAGATTCAGTGTATACATGTATATTTGTTGTCATTATATGGCAGTAGACTTCGCAACTCTTGTTTAATGATAATTTTAAACGTTGTGCCCACACACATACCTACATATTTGTTTACTATGTACACACATATGAATGTATGTATGTATGTGAAGGCATATGAAAAATATTTTCTAAATAAATTACATACATATTCATACTTAAAAAAAAAATACTTTTTAAATTGTTCACAGGCATAATAAGGGTAAGTATAGGCAAAGAATGTAAATTTACATTTCTTTGGGATAAGTCTTCGTTCCTATAAAAAGAAATAAATGCATCCACCAAACTACTATCTGCTCAATATCAGTCTTAAAAAATCAAACAATAAATTCCTTACATACTCACGTATGCTTTCAATGACCTACCCCAACAATATATATGTACATTTGTAAGTGTCATGCACACACATATATCAATAACGTACCTACTTCAATAAAAAGAAGAAATCCAAACCAAAGAACCAAAATCTATTTTACGCACAAGCAACAACTCATTCAATCCTCCATTCATAAAAATCAGAGGAAGCTGTGATGAAATGTGGCAACCAAGGCGAATAAATTTACAGGTGACTTTTTCCCACCATATGACTTCTTCTTCTTCCTTGAAAATCTAATCGTAGCTGTCAAATTTCTTATGTTGTTGCTTTGTCTGACATTTTTAGGCACAAGGAGTGTGTGCGTGCGTGTAGATCTGAATTCGCTCGAACACACCTGTAATGAATTCGCCTTGGTGGCAACAAAGCACTTGAACATAATCATAAATTCAATTTTTGTTCGATTTTATAAAATCCAACTTCATTCCAAATGGGTCATTCCACACATGACGCTCCTTCAGTTTCAAACAAATTTTTTGTCTAGGAAAAACAAAACTTTCAATACAAAGATATAAACAAAAAATGTTCACATAAAATAAAGGAGAAACGTCCAAGTGCAAAAAATAAATAAAATCTTTTTCGTATGTTTTTACAGTCAAGTTTGAATTTTCTTTATTTTTTCGCTAGTTTTTTTTTTTTGACATAAATAGCTTGTTCCAATATGACGTTGTATAAGAACGTTTCTTTCGCACAATAAATAGAAAAAAATCAGAGAAAACAAGTAGTGTCAAATAGCTATGAACTACATATCGCTCATTTGCTGCAACGTCGTCATAACTCAAAAAACCCAAATTTTGAGTTAACATCACTAATATATCGGAAATAATATGTTTGATCAACTGACAAAGTGTTATATCCGAGGTTTTAACATTTCACGCAGCATCGCGATAGAACTAATTACTTATCCCATTAAAATATACGGCAATTCAAAAACTAAAAATGCGTTTTCTCTGATATCAAATTTTTTGAGTTATGACGACGTTGCAGCAAATGAGCGATATGTAGAAAAATTTCCAAAAAAATTCACAGCTATTGCCCAGCAAGTCTTAATATTTTAAAAAATTGATTAAAGTTGTCCTTAAACATTACGAAGTTTGCTCATTAGCCTCAGGTGTGGCATATGGTACGTCTTTTGCGGCACCAAAGAATTTAAATTTATAAATATAACCAAAGAAGGTAAAATTTATAAATTTACATTCTATGGCGGCACACTTTGGAATAACTCTCAAGTTCGTCGTCTTACAGAAATTCTGTCGCGAAATTGGCAGCCATCATTTGTTTTGCTGAAGGGTTGCCGTTTAGCCACATATATTGCAAACATACCCGTTTTAGGCTTAAATACGCACGGTTAATAATAATTGAAAATTTTTATTTTTTTAATCATTAACAATACTACCAGCGGCTTTTGATAATTTTTCCCAGTAGTGCATAAATATACATCAAAAGTAGTTAAAAAATGTTTCGAATTTCGGAATTTTTTTTGCTGACATGCTAGTAAAATTGGAGATTTTGGCAATAACTTTGGCGAATTTGGCGACATAACAATACCTGCAACCCTGACACAAAGTTCGTTTCAACCACCACCACTACATTCTTTGATTGTAGTTATTATTATTTCGACATGTGCATGTCGTGTACATATGTAGTTAATGTTAAATGTACCATTTGCCAACGTTTTAACAAGATCGGACTAGCCCAGGTGATAGGCATGCCGGCTTCAACGCTTGGGGTCGTCGGTTCGAATCGCTTGGCTTGGAAACTTTTTTTTTTTTTTTTTTGTTTGTTTTTATTAAATATTATAATTTATTATTCATAAAAAATATAAACCAATTTTATTTTTTTTTTTTATGAATATGGGGGTTAAAAAGAAAAATCGACACTCATGACATTAATATATGTGCAAAGAATCTACCTTCTTTGATATGTGCATAAATGGAAAAATTGGGGTGGATTTGTGGTATTGTCTGTGGTTTCGTATTTCAACTATCAAAATATATTTTTGTAATTTTTATTTGGGATCCTGGGAGTGTAATGGGGTGTGGTTGCTGAGTGACCGCGCTCAATCCCGACTCTTGCGTCCTCGTTCGTGCACTCTGGGCAACGTTGAGCTACCTAGGCTCGCGGCAGAAAGAGAGGGAGCCCCGGTGGGGCCACTCTGACATACTTGGTTTAAGGGCTCACCGGGGTCTTTTTCGCAGCGTCTGTACACCATGAGGTGCGGCTGTAAGCGAGCGTCTGTCTTGAAGCAAGCGGCTCGCTATATAAATGTGCAAAACTTTTCCCTCCCAATCCAGGGTGTTATGCGATACCGTACCCATTGGACGTTTGCAGCCGGGAGGCAAATCGTGGCTGTAGTCGAACGGAGCCTCACTGATACCGGGCCGCCTCAGGGAGTAACTATGGTCTTACCGCGGTATGGGGCTCTGCCGCGGCGGACGACACACTTCCCCTTACACTACCCTTGACCCTAAGCTGGCCTTGTCCGGCGAGGGGTCGCACGAACAAGATGAAGAACACACAAAATACAAAGCAATTAACGACTTCGTTTACTCCGCAGCAGAGAAGAACTATGCTGGAGCAAGCGAAAACACAACGCCGGAGGACAAACTCCGCCTCAAAGTTAACTGGGAGGCCGACAGCGATGGAAACTACGGGTCCGTCATCCCCCAAACTGCTATCAAGTAAGAGTGACTTGATGGGAGCAAGCAGCAGTGCGGCTGCCTACGCAGTCAAGCAGAAAACGGCGGAAGCTAAACTTCCATCAAGCGCTGGTACGAAACCCAATCTCTTCACATCTGGGGCAATGGTCTCACGACCTGGTTTCAGAGTTTCGAAAGTGAAGGACGACGCCGCAAAGGGAGAGACCGCGATGGCAACTACGAGTCTGAATCCCCCCCAAGAGGCATCTCCCCGACGCTTTGCGTACTGGGATAAAATAAAGGCCGCAAGGATCCTTAAAAAATATGAGGGAGCATCGCAGGAGAAGCTGTCGCCGGAAGAAAGGAAGATGGTGGAGGAAGCGAAAGCTCTGATACCAAATTTCCAGAGGCCCTATGTGCCTAAGAGGGTGAACGGTAATCCCTTCAAACGCCAGAGATCGGACGGAGAGGTAACCCCCCATCCGAAGCGGCATCAGGTCAACCCCGTAGTGGGAAAACTCAGCTTTGCTGAAGTAACCAAGGACAGAATCCTTATAGGTTTCATTGACCGAGGTAACGACCGTTGGTCCATCCCCAAAGACCGGTGGCTGTATGTCCGGAATGAAATGGGCAGGGCCCTCCTCGACTTAATGCGTGAGTCTCCGGGTAGTCCGCCGCGAGGTACTGACGCGGGCTGGCACCAAGGTCAGATCAAAATATTCGCGTGCGAGGATGCAAGAACTGTCGCACTGTATAAGGCAGCAGTTGCAAGACTGGGTGAAGTCTACCCAGGGGCAAGACTAGATGTCGTCGACTGGAAGGACATTCCTGCTCGGCCAAGGGCAAGGGCATGGATTCCTGCCGTCCCTGCAGAACCCGAGAATATTCTTGAGATGCTGCAGGTCTGGAGTTCGTCTCTCCCGACGCAGGATTGGGGCGTCAATCTGGTCGATGATGTGGTTGGGCCCAATAGACAGGTGGTTATCACTCTGAATAAGGAGGCGCTCGAGCCCCTTAAACGGTGCAACGGACGAGTGCATTACTGCTTGGGTCAGATCGTGATCCACGTATACCGTGGCGATACACAGCGTGCTGCTATTCCGGACGCTCCGGAGGACTCGGAGATCGAGGCATCGGAAGGGGAAGCAGAGGAGTCCGACGCGGAAAGTATGTTATCCGCCACGTCAAATTGCGATGGTGCTGCGAACAACTCGGCGATAGAAGAAAGCCTGCTTGACGAAGAAGGCCTCGACGTCACGATCGTGGCTAAACCTGAGCACACTAACGTTGATGCTGCTTCAGACAGCAGGGTTCCCGCCACCCCAAATCGTGCAGGTGCTCTGAACAACTCCTCGTTGAGAGACAGCCCCCGGAACAGGCAAGACCTCGACGACACGCTGGCGGCAGGGAAGTCTGAGCTGTCTCATGTTGGTGGTGCTTCAGATAAATCTGCACAAATCTAAAGCAGGCTCGGCTGTTTTAAGCAGTCGTCTTTCTAAAGGCGACGTAGACGTGGTCCTTATCCAAGAGCCCTGGGTCAATAGCTCTAGGATCTGTGGATTGGGGACTAAGGGGTACAAGCTCATCCAAGCCAATGATGAGGGCAAGGTCAGAACCTGTATTTTGGTAAAGTCTGAGCTAAACACCCTTCTATTACCCAACTACTCAAATGGTGACGTTACAGCTGCCAGCTTAACAGTCGGCAGCACCAGCCTAACGATGGCGTCGGTCTATATGCCCTATGACGCCGAAGAACCTCCTCCACAAAAGGAGGTGAAAGATCTGGTGGATAATTTCTGTACGGGCCATCTTATTATTGGAGCTGACGCTAATGCTCATCACGTCTAGTGGGGAAGCTCCGATATTAACGCTAGGGGCGAGTCTCTGTTTGACTACCTACTAACAACTAACCTGGTGGTTTGTAACGTGGGTAACGAGCCTACTTTTATAACTAAAGCTCGTAGGGAGGTTATAGACCTCACTGTTTGTAGCGAAGGCGCTTATGAGTGGGTCAGAAAATGGCGTGTTCTTGATGAGCATTCATTTTCTGATCATCGGTACATAGAAATTGTGTTAGACTTTATTGTTGAGCAGCCAGTTATGAAACGAAATCCACGCAACACTAACTGGCAGCTACATAACCAAATATTAGCTAGGGACCTACAAGTATTACCTCCACAAGCCCCCTCATCAGTGGGAGAACTGGATGATCTGGTAACGACCTTTACAACGGCGCTCTCAAATGCCCTAGAGCAGGCTTGTCCAGTACCAAAACCACGCGGCAAACATAGACCCCACTGGTGGTCTTACGACCTGAATTAGCGATTATCTCTCCTCTACTATTGATAGCAACCTTATTTCTAGCTATCAACATGCATACACCAAAGGTAAATCAACGGAAACTGCGCTCCACAGCCTAGTCTCTATTGTTAAAAAATCATTGCATGAAAAGGAGTACTGTCTCGTGGCCTTTCTGGACATCGAAGGGGCTTTCAACAATATAAGGCCAGAGGCTATTAACACTGCTTTAACAAACCTGAGCATAAATAGGTCTTTTATTGGACTAATTGATCAACTACTAAAGGGAAGGAAAATAGTTTCTTCACTGGGAACAGTTGATCTTTCACGCTATGTCACAAGAGGAACGCCTCAGGGTGGTGTTGAAATGTATAAAAACTGCAAAATATATTGATATTCAAATAGTTATAGTTCATATAATTGAAATGACATTATGTACATTGTTTTTCTTCCGCGAATTACCTATGAGTAGTTTGGGGTTTTTCCACGATAATCGAGTCTTTAAAATATGTGTCTCATTTATCTTAAACAATTTTGTTGTTTTACTACAATCCTGAAGGCCATTGGCTGTGGGAAAAACCTTAAACTGGATGGCTACATTGCTGAAGACGCCGGCATCCTCAAACCATAGTTTACTGTAGACATTCAAAATGGAAAAGTGCGAGTACAACATATTCAGTCTTGGAACTAAACATATAAATTGATTGAAAGGGTTTGAATGAATCCTCTTTTTAAAGGATTTTTTAAAGGCAGCATAAACGAGCAGCATATTTTTTAAGGCTAGTTAAACACTGCCCATGCGAAATACAATGCAGGTAGTAACAAACATCTTTTAAGACTCCTTAATAGTAGACAATTCCTTACAAAGGAAAAACAAATGAGAAAATTATAATCCGTGAACGACCAAACAATGAAGGGTTGATTCTTTTCATGCGTTTTGAACCTTTGAGTAAGTTTGAAAATATGATCGAGAATTATTTTAGGCGAGAAAAAATGTTAAGATTTTATTTTGATTTTTGTTAGGCTTTTTTGACCATTGTAAGTTGATACGAAATAAAAACAAACTTTTATCTCATCGTTCCAACCCGACGTTTCGCTAGGCTCCCTAGCTTCCTCAGGGGTGATCTGTTTATTAAAAACAATAAATAAATTTATAAGTGGCAAAAACATACAGATATGAAACACTATGCAATATGCACATAAATACATGACTAGTATCACAAGTTCAACACGTAAAAAAAAAAAAAACTAAACTAATCATTGTCAATGATACCATAAGGGATGGTACTAATAATAATTTAGTTTTTAAAATAATTTTATAAAATCAAAACTTGTAAGTGTGATAAATGTTGGTTTAGTGTTTAGTTTAGTTTTTTTTACGTGTTGCACTTGTGATACTAGTCATGTATTTATGTGCATATTGCATAGTGTTTCATATCTGTATGTTTTTGCCACCACTTTTTGTAACTTATAAATTTTATTATTGTTTTTAATAAACAGATCACCCCTGAGGAAGCTAGGGAGCCTAGCGAAACGTCGGGTTGGAACGATGAGATAAAAGTTTGTTTTTATTTCGTATCAACTTACAATGGTCAAAAAAGTCTAACAAAAATCAAAATTTACAAATAAATTGACCGGAAAAATCAATGTTAATATTTTATTTTGTTTAATATTTAATTAAACATATTTTATTTGCTTATAAAAAATTGTTTATTATAATACAATTTATTTTATACAATGAAATAATAATAGCTGATTTATGATAACAATTTCATCAACGCAAGTGATAGTACATTTACACAGCAACCAAAAACTCATATATTTGGAATTCCATCACATTTGACCTCATTCGCCGAACAATACAATCTACAGTTCCTCAAAATAGCAACCCTGCCTGTGTTCCACATTTAGAATTGCCCAGCAAGAACCTTAATGGGTAATTAACGTGTGATAACTTTTGCATTATGAACAGCTGTAAATAACAATTTCAACTAGTTTCTTTTTTAAGAAAATTGACGCATTCTACCAAGAAAAGACAGAAGCCTTCTTGACTCTTCATTTATTATTACTCTACATGTGTTTAAAACATCAAAAAAAAAAAAAACTAATGGCGGCGATATACCAACAGGTTATCATAACCTCTAACGAGATTTTTAGCCGAGCTTCTCTTTCCAACTTGTGGTGTGTTGCTTTAGAGTTTTTCCTACAAGTTGGCGGGACCTACAGTTTTTTGCCGACTCCGAACGGCACTTGCAAAGCAAATGAATTTTTTGCTGAGAAGCTTCTCATGGCAGAAATACACCCGGAGAGTTTGCCAAACTACTGCCGAGGGGCGACCCCGTTTTAGAAAAATTATTTTTCTAAATAATTTTTGATGTTACTTTTGCCGGGCATCGAACCGCCACGACTTGGTGTAGAAGGCCGAACACTTAACCGCTACACCACGGCGGCCGCCCTCATCAAGGTGGTGCATTTTCTTTCGGTGGCTTTGTGTTCTGGTAGAAGATTCTTGCAGGGAAGGTGAAGCCAAATGCAAATTTTCCAGTGTAAACAGGTTCGAAATGACACATTCAAAAATTTGGTGCAGTATAAATCAGGACCCGGCAAAATTGGAAGTAAAGGGGTGTAAAGCTTTCGGCAGAATCAGTCCGTCAATACGTCACGTACGTGACGTACGTCGTGACAAAACGTACGTGCCGTACAGGGATGGCACATAGCGATTGACGTACGTCATGTTGAAGTACACAGATATGTCAACAAAGTAATTGGCGCAAAACGAAAATTATTAAAAAAAACATAACAAAAGCAAAATTTCGGTTAAAAACATGGAAAATATTCAAGTAATACTTGTTATGGTCACAATTTTCACAATCCCGTTGTCAAATTGGCGGTAAAATTGATTTTGACATTTGTCACGCAGCTGAGGTTCCGTCAAAATAGAAAATTGGCGAAGGATGCCGGATCCGTTGACTGATACTTTGTCAATCTAGCGTTTTACATGCAAAATACACACATCCTACTCGGCTGTCAGTTTCTTCCTTTTCCGGCACGTACGTGACGGACTGATTCTGCCGAAAGCTTAAGCGAAAGAGCGTTCATCGCATCTGTTTGCTCCGTCGCTCACTAGCAAGTACAGAAACCGTGCATAACCAACGACATCCATTGATTGGTCAATACGACCATAGCAACAATGTCATTGTTCGAGAGGCCAAGCAAAGAGCGTAATAATCTATGTGAATTTGGTTCTCATATTTTCGGACAATTGTCCCACTAAGTGCCTAGGCCTGGTATAAATGTACTATAAGTGTATTATAAGTACTATAAGGGCCGATTTCATAAAAGCCGATAACGCCTAACCGGAGTTTAATTGACGTATTTTGTATGGTTAAAGTACATTTACACCGCACCAAATTGGGTAAATTTGGCGCTTTTTTCTATACAAATCTCATTTTCCAAATTTGGAATTCCATTACATTTGGCCTCATTCGCCGAACAATACAATCCACAGTTTATCCAAATAGCAACCCTGCGGGTGTTCCACATTTAGAATTGCCCAGCAAGAACCTTAATGGGTAATTAACGTGTGATAACTTTTGCATTATGAACAGCTGTAAATAACAATTTCAACTAGTTTTTTTAAGAAAATTTACCAACTCTACCAAGAAAAGACAGAAGCCTTCTTGACTCTTCTTTTATTATTACTCTACAGGTGTTTAAAACATCATGGTTGTACATTTTCTTTCGGTGGCTTTGTGTTCTGGTAGAAGATTCTTGCAGGGAAGGTGAAGTCAAATGCAAATTTGCCAGTGTAAACAGGTTCGAAATGACTCATTCAAATTCGCCAAATTTGGTGCAGTATAAATGTACTATTAGCTGTCAAGTTAATCACCGATTAGGCGTTATCAGCTTCTATGCAAGTGGCCCTAAGTCATGGGTCGGCAGATTTGTAAATGCAGGTGTATAAGTGAAAACGCTTATACACGCGCTGTGATCGTCCGAACTATATTTTTAACATTCGCTGACCAAACAAGCGACACCCCCACGCGATGTGGTTTCGCCCCTTGCCCAGCGACGACTAAATCATTTGGTAAACAAAGAGCACAACGTGTCTGTGTGATGAATCCAACTTGTTTGACTGATCTTAAGATCTATGGGGCGCCGATGCTTGCCCTAAGTGTACTATAATATGGCAACGCAGCAACGAAATGTTTTATGCATTGTATATCTTATAGTAGGGATAAACAATGGCGCGTATTCATAGTCGTATTTAGTTCACAATTAAATCGAAACTATTTTAAATTGCTACTAAAGTCATTCATAGTCGGCTTAGTTTATACTTTTCTTACTTAGTGACAACTAAAAACTTAGTTACGACTGCAGCATAAACTAAGTCGAAATCAAATTAAAATATTTTACAACCTGAAGGAAAAATGGAGCACATTGAGCGGGATTTCCAAATTTTGGAAGATATAGAGCAGCGGTCACCAAAACTCTAATTGCAGCAATGTTAGTAACTGCAGCAGTGTTAGTGATAAACGACTAGTTGCCTGCCCGCAAGCTACTTATTGTAAATTAGGCTTTATCATCACTAATTTCTATTGGGGCAGTAACTGGGATGAAATTTTCAAATAAGACAAACGGATTACCACACAGTAAAAAATGAAATATTACTTTTAATACCAGTTGGTATTGAAATTAAGCCTTTTTGGAACTAAATTTGAGTTTTAATACTAAATAGTATTAATTTAAGACTCTGAAATTTTTTTAATTCCAAATAGTTTTAAAATAATGCCAAAATAATACTAAAGCGCTCTCTCTCATTATAATGTTTTAGGTACTATTTGTTTAAAAACAAAGCCGGAAAAGTATTAAATTAATTACTTTTTAGCATTAAATTAAGTCCGGTGGTTTGTTCTTCAGAGCACGCGGTTCGTCGCTGGAGACAAAGTCAATTGGAGGAGCTAAGTATTTGTTAACCTTTATAGATGATTTTTCAAAAAGGGTTTTTTGTTTATTTCTTAGGCTGTGTGCCAAACGGTTTAAAAAAGCAAATTTTGACAATCAATAATGTGAGCACAGGGATGCATGTGCTGTTAACATTCATATTATTTCACATAAATTTATGTTCACATGCGTTATTTAACACTAAAATATAATATAATGCGAATAATACGCAATATAAATGCATGAAAAATACGTAAAATGAGAATTGATTCACAAAGCATCTGCTTTTGCACGTGCATTTTCCATACGTCAAAATTTACTACTGTCATAATTTAACGTTTCGTTTGGCACAGCAAAATGGCAAATATTCGTTCACCATAGGAAATTTGTCCACCTCATTTTACTCTGACGAAAAATGTTTTCAATTAGCACACAGCCTTACACGAAAAATCTGAAGTTCTGTAACAAAAAAACTTTAGAAATATTTCAAGAAAAAAAATGAATTTAATGTATATATTCCATGAATTAATATAATATCATGAATTTACTGCACTACAAGAAGTATAAAAAATGTATTAAAGGCCATATTGTAAAATTTCGTACAAATGCATATTGATGATCGGCTGTTTATGAACGATGCTATTAAATAGTAGTTTTGCGCAAAAAAGCACCCCTGTTAGTTGAGCACATTGAGGTGAATTTGAAATTCTTAGAAATTTTCCAAAACAAAATAAAGAAAATATTTTGCTTGCAGTTTTATATTTATTTATACTATTTATTTAATAGTAATATATACGATTATCTTGGTAGCTTTAATGTCAAGGTATGGCGTTAATGAACTATGAGTCATCTTATATATAAAAACTAATGTGTTTTTGTTTTAGGAGTGTCCAGTCTAAATATTAGCTGGAAAACCAATCCTCATTGAACCAGGGGCTTAGGACTTTTCGAAGTTGAAATACTTATTACAGTTGTACAAGGATCCACCTCCAGGGCATTTACGTACACATATTTTTGGCATCTTGGCTGAAAATATATACTTAGGCTGTGTGCCAAACGGTTTAAAAAAGCAAATTTTGACAGAACGATGTTAAATTCTGACAGTTATCGTGGTGAATATGAACGTCAGAATTTGCCCTAGCCCTGGGGGCTAATCAGTTCTACTTCAGAAACAACAAATTCCAATCCAGAAGATGTTTCTGAAGTACATTTGATTTTTCTGGAATACATTTTACAGTTTCTCGAATACAATGGGCTTCTTCGTAGCAAATTTTGCGAATATTAACAACCATTTACGTTTTTTAAAGTACATTTTACACTCTAACCCACAATAAAATATACAGGCAGATTCTAAATAATTTCTTACTTTGCGGATTTTCTCCCTCTCATATAATTTGTGAGCGAAAATGTATGAAAAAGGTTCACTAGTGAAATTTATTTAGATTGGCACGATAAGCTTTTTGTCGAAAAATTCTCAAATTTCGAAATTTGTTTTGCGTAAAATTTTGCAAAAATCATTCGATTTTGTGATATTGGAGTACTTCAATTGTAATACTTTCTAATACCTCAGCGGACCACCTTCAGCTTATTGAAAGCCGATCATTGCTCTTGCTTTATTGACCAAAATCACGACACGATCGCTCTGACAATAGATACTCCAAGGAGTAACAACATTGGAATACATTGCAAAGTACTCTGAAAACAGAAACAACTGTAGCGTCTCGTTGTGACATTTAATTTTGACAGCTGACATAAATGCACGTAGACAAAGGCAACCTGTCTTATAACCGCGTTTTAACACGCGTTAACGCAGACTTGATCTAGTTTTATCTTTTTGGGTACGATGACATAATCAGCTGATTTTTCCTTGTATATTTTTTGGTTTTGTGCATATTTGTCAAAGTTATAAATGTCACGCAACGCAATAAAGCTGTATTTGTTTTCGCCTGAATACTCCTATGCGTGAGAAAAACGCTGTGCATTGGTTCTTGGTTGAGTTGTAAAATAGCAATTTCTTTTTTTTAGAAATATAACCTAATATATACATATATAGTTTTACTTAAAACGCAAAATCCTAAATTTGACTATTTCTCCTCTTTTAAAGTAATTTATTACCTCATAAAATTTGCAACACAACACCCTGAAATGGCTGAAAATAGTTGACTGCAACACGAAGTTCTCCATGGAGGTGAATATAAGTACGTTTGTGTTAGTGAGTGCAATTACTGTCTATACTGTGAGTTCGATTCTCCAAAAAATTAATTGCCAAAATTCAGCACTTTGCTTTGTCACTTTGCGGTCGCACACATTTCACTGTGAGATGCTAATAGTACATTTACACAGCACCAAATTTGGTAAATTTGGCGAAAAATTGCAAATTTGGCGCTTTTTTCCATACAAATTTCATTTTCCAAATTTGGAGTTCCATCGCATTTGGCCTCATTCGCTGAACAATACAATCCACAATTCCTCAAAATAGCAACCCTGCCTGTGTTCCACATTTAGAATTGCCCAGCAAGAACCTTAATGGGTAATTAACGTGTGAAAACTTTTGCATTATGCACAGTTCTAAATAACAATTACAACTATTTTTTTATGATATTGGACCAGTTCCACTAAGAACAGAGAGAAGCCTTCTTGATTCTTCATTTATTATTACTCTACATGTGTTTAAAACATTAAGGTGGTGCATTTTCTTTCGGAGGCTTTGTATTCTGGTAGAAGATTCTTGCAGGGAAGGTGAAGCCAAATGCAAATTTGCCAGTGTAAACAGGTTCGAAATAACACATTCAAATTCGCCAAATTTGGTGCAGTATAAATGTACTATAAAATAAGCATTTCGAAGCATATTTAACACTTTCACTTAATTGCACTAATATCAAAGATATTTTAGTTATTTATCCACTTACACATGATTTTTTTTTTTGGAAAAGTGGAGTAATATCAACATATTACACAAAAGAAAGGTATTACTTTCCTTTAGGGGTCAACTGCTAATAAATTAGCTAAAATTATGTGATATAGCTCAAAAGACGGTGTTCGCCCTCAGGATCACGAATCCGGAAGCGCTTTTTTAATATTTAGCTTCTCTGCAGAGATATTTGCAATCAAAGTTTCAAGTTTTCATGTGGTTGTTGTAATTTTATTAGACTGTCCCTAAAATCGTGCAAAAAAAGTCCCGCCGTGGCGGTAGCCACGGTTACGTCACACGTCCGGACTTGGGATGGCGTAGCCCAGGGTTATTTTTTATAAGCGCGGCCGAAGGCCGCCAACTCAGAAAGGTCTTTCGCACATAAATACCATGGATTCCGCCCCAATTTTGGTATCGGACCCGGGTCATTTTTCGGTTTTTTGACCATAACTTTTCACTAAAACAAAAAATTAAAAAAGCGCTTCCGGATTCGTGATCCTGAGGCCAAAACCCGTCTTTTGAGCTATCTCCCATAATTTTAGCTAATTTATTAGCAGTTGACCCCTAAAGGAAACTAATACCAAAAGAAAATTGTTCACGCTCAAAAAGATGTGTATTCAGGTCTTATAATAGGGCTTTACACATTAAATTGTTTTAACCTGGAGCTACATAGGTCAAATATTTCTCCACGATCTTTTATGAAAAATATGCTTTCACCTTATATTTCGACACGTTTCGTAGTTCACTAGCTGGCAACACTGAATTGGTTAACAGTTTGGCATGGTTTATGTCATTGCTTATATCAGCTGATTGCCAAATATTTTTTTGTTAATTCTTTCTCAAAACATTTTGTGATAAATAATTAAGTGTAGTTGTTGTTATTTGTATTTTTATTTAAAAAATGTCGAAAGTAATTGAAATCTATGATTCTGATGATGATTCTCCGCAAGTAGCAAGTGCCGGAGGGGCATCAGCAACGCCAGCTTTTGATGCTGAGCCAACAAGCGATGCCGTTGTGGATACGCCAAATTGTACCGAGGGGAAAGTAGCGGCGCCAGCTGTCTCTGACTCTGCCCCGTCTTGTGCGTTACCACAGCCACTAATAATTTCGGAAGTTACATCGATCAATAAATCACCTGTACCGGCAATTACTGCTGTGCCCGATAATCCCTCGGCAACCGCTACCAGCTCGAACGCAGTGTCTACGGGGAGTACAGCGCAAGCAGTAAGCGCAAGACAGACAAAACGTAGCAGACGTAAAAGCATGCATCATCCATTATGTGCAAGTCCGGAAATCGAGTTTGAAACCATCGCTTTGGATGACGAGGAAGACAGTGCGTTCATTAAAACGAAAACAAAATTCACATCATCGAGTTCAAATGCCAATGCGGATAGTGGTCAAGAAACCAAAGCCCCAAAATCACAAAAAACAGCATTAACATCCAAACCAAATACCGCCACATTTGAAGACTTAACCAATGCATGTAACGAATTTCTTGAGTCGGATGAAACTAAGGCTTTGGTACGTCAAATAGCCGAGGATCGCGTTAGGATCAACTTTTTGTTAGCCTCCTACAACATGCCAGAAATTAAATTTTCTTTGTTCTCAAAGTCGGAGGTATTACAATTTCAGCTGGATGAACGTATAAAAAACAGACGAAGCCGCTTCATTGAGCAAGCGAAGCAGATAAAAAAGCGACGCGATTTACTCCAAAACTCAGCTGGTCGCACAAGCACTTAAATGCTAGAACTAAGCACGGTTAACGACCATAAAAGATACTACTGGTGGGGTTCATCAGATTTTTCATTTTGCTGCTACAAACCTGATTCCCACATTGTTCTACCTAGATGGTCGTTCGGCACTTCCTTTCAGATGACTGCTCATATGGTGGACATCTATGTTGCAGGGAATTATTGTAAAAGAAAGTATTTTTCTAATATGTCAACTGCTGAATGGAAGATGATCCTATTTCAAAATAATATAAGAAAATGCCATAGCTCAGAATTGGTTTAAAGAACGCTTTATTTAAGAATTTGTTTCAAAAACGCCCTATCCCAGCTTAAAATGCTTTGAATTTTCATTGAGAAAGGGGGTTTTTGAAACTCATTCTGAGATAGGGTATTCTTGAGTGTTTTTAACGCCTGAGTCCATTTTTGATATCGGGCGTTGGTTAAATAAATTCTGAAATAGAGCATCCCTTAAACTAATTCTGAGATATGGCGTTCTTGAAAAAATATTTTAAAATAACGAGATCTTCCACTCAGCAGTCGATAAGTAGTATAGTTTTAGCAATTAAGTATTTACTTAAAATTTTTGTTTATCATTTGCAAGTATATTCTATTCTATTGTGTAGCACTAAGTTATAAACCTTTTAATATTTTACTCTAAAACATATTTAATCCTAACAATTGCAATGTATAATTATTTACAAACCGCAAATACAAACTTACTCATACATGTTTTAAAATATATAAAAATAAAAAATATGATAATAAAATAATTAAGCTCTTAGGTATAAGCTACGTCTTGATTTTTATACCTTTCATAAACATGAAATGGTATTATAACTTTGGTCTGATGTTTGTCAGTATGAGAAGAAGAAGAGAGTATACCGTTATGATGATGTTGTTGTTGTTGTTGTAGCCAGACTTTGCCCTGCCTAGTCGGAAGATCCACTTATAAAAAGTTACGTGGCAGACCAGACAGAGGTTGCACGGGTGTTGACAGTCCTTTGCCGGATGAATCCGGTACGTTCCGGTACTCCCTTGCGGTACTATCCGACTGTCTTGGGAACGATTTCGTGGATTTTAGTCGCCTCTTACGACCGGCATATCTACCTCGGGCATATTCTAAACCCCTAACCCGCAGGGGGTTAGGACGATGAGCTGATACCGGTTCCCTATGTACAGTCACTTCTCAGAGCAGAAAACCCAGGACATCGCCATTGATCTCTGCGCAGTGGAACCACCCGGGGTTTTACCTCGGCCAAGGACTGTCACTTTCAATGTAACCCTGTTTAGTATGTTTTGTCCCATTCCGAAACTATCATCCTCCCCCCTTGCAGCAGGGCTGCAAGATATTCTATTGTTACGGGCGGGCGTTGAGCCGAACCCCGGACCAAAAGAATGGATATGCAGTGTCTGTTGCAAAAAGATATATATTAAACGGTCGCATTCTGTGCAATGCTTCTCGTGTAAGAGATGGCTCCATAAATCTGGATGTTCAGGGCTTAACCTTAACATCCACAGACCCCGTACTTTCTTTAGTACTTTCGTGGCCCCTTGTTGTTTGCGCCCTCGGGCGTCCCGCGGTAAGCGCCGTTCAAGCGCACCCCTACCGCCACTTTCAATTCAATTCGTTTATTGAGTCTTTGATTACAGAAATCTTACAGACTAGCGTGTACAAATTAGAACCTTAAGTCTAGATACCTATTAATATTTAAAATTAAACATAATAGGAAAATAATTTAGCATAGAAACACGATCTCGGGAGTGCGAAATCAAGATCAAGACTACGAAAAATGTCGTTAAATTCACCGAGGGCCCTAGAAATAGGATCATGATTATGGTAATTAGCTCGTATTAGATAAACTTGGAACGGATATTGCGCACGGAGAGTTCTACTTGGTACATAGAAGCCTACTTGTGCCAGCAAATCCGGGCAATCAACCAAGCCACATATTAAATCATATACAAACATTAAAGATTGAATGGAACGTCTAGATGCAAGCGACTTCATGCAAATGAGGGCACACCGTTCACTATATGATGGCAGCGGTTCAGCGAAATGAAGCGGTTGGAGAGCAAATCGAATAAAACTCTTTTGTACTCTTTCCAGTCTATGAGAGTGGACAGAGTAAATCGGATTCCAAATTATAGATGCTTACTCCAGTTTTGATCGTACTAGGGAATTATATAAGCTTTTCCTTGTGTAAGGATCTTTGAAGTCTCTGCCATATCGCCGCAAAAACGCGAGATTGGAATAGGCCTTCGGAATAATGAAGCTGATATGATTTCTGAAGGAGAAACTAGAGTCAAACATTACCCCAAGATCTACAAATTCGCAGACAGTAGCAAGATTATGATCAAAAAGCGCATACGTAGAATTATACGTGTTGGCGTTTTTTGAAAGTGTCATATGAAAGCATTTTTTAATATTAAGGTGTAAATTGTTTATAACACTCCAATTGGTTAAATTATTTAAATCATCTTGTAAGAGAGATACATCCGACATGCTCGCGATCGTTCTAAAAACTTTTAGATCATCTGCATAGAGTAAAGCTTTGTTTCTTGAAATCTCCAGCAAAGAACTGTCAGCAGAAGAGAGTCTTTTAGAAAGCTGTCAAAATCTCATTTCTGCTAATTTTTCGTCGAACAGGGTTCAGCAGAAACAGCTGTTACGTTTCTGATTGGCTAACAATTTGAATTTACATTTTTTGTTGTTGTTTTGCTATGTCATCGATCAGCTGTTCTTGCTTGCTGGTTTCTGCTGGACGAAAAATCTCCAGCAATAACTTGCAGCGAATTGGCGCTCTCTCTCTCAATTAAATGTCAAAAAGCTGCTGAATTCGCTGCTAATTTTTTCAAAGAACACTTTTTTAGGAATAATTATTCATAATTATTCATAATTAGCAGGAAAGAAACAAAGCTTAAGTATTGTGCGTTTTTAAAGCAGGCTCCTATATCATTTATAAAGAGAAGAAATAAAATTGGTCCAAGTATACTTCCCTGAGGCACTCCGGAAGTGGCTACAAACGAGTAAGATTTAACGTTCTCAATTTCAACAAACGAGATTCTATTGGAGAGATATGAGCCAATCCAGCATAGAAATGTTGAATGGAAACCAATCAACTCAAGCTTACGCAATAAAATGCTGTGAGTGACAGTATCAAAGGCCTTTGCGAAGTCAGTATAAACAACGTCAACTTGATGACCATTTTTAAATGACGAGACACAAAATTGAGAAAAAGAGGCTAGGTTTGTAACCGTCGAGAGACCACTTAAAAAGCCATGTTGGGACTCATCGATGGAACCCTTTATTGCAAAAGACAACTTCGATTTAACTACTTTCTCAAAGAGTTTCGAGCATGTCGAAAGTTTGGAGATGGGTCTGTAGTTAGCTACATCATTTTTATTGCCCGATTTAAAAATAGGAGAGATGGAGGCTATTTTCCACCGATCGATAAATTCACCTTTAGCTAGTGAAAGGTTAAATATGTAGGTTAGTGGGACGCAAAAAGAAACACTGCATTTCTTCAAAATGAATGACGAAATCCCATCCATATCGCTTTTTAAAGATGTTTTTAGGGAAGATATGCCATCAATTATGTCAAGTTCCGTGACCAGCATGGATCCGAAATCGACCGTTTGTTCAACGTTGCCACAGAAGTTAATAACCGATTGACTCGATACAAAATTCGATTTGAAGAAATCGGCAAAGAGGTTTACGGAGTCCAAGGGGCATTCTGAGGTGACACCACAATACGACATACAGGTCGGAATATTTGAACAACCTTTTTTCGACCGAATATATTTCCAAAAGGCCTTTGGGTTTACCTTCAGCTCTTCTTCGTAGCGAGAGATGTATTGATTGTATAAAAACTTATCAAGAACATTAAAATTTTTGCTATATTGAATATATTTATCCTTATGGAATACGTCATTGGAAGTATTATACAGTTTGTAATGCTTGTTTCTGAGATTCTTCAATTTCTTTAAATTTTTCGTATACCACGGAAGTTTATGAATTCGCGCTGGCATAGGAGACAGAGATTAGCAAAGATATCGTTAGTATTCAAAAGAAAAGCGTCGAAGCAATCCGCCACACTTTCCGAGGAAAAAATAGATTTCCAGTCCAATTCTAGAAGCTTGGCATTTAAAGAGTCAAAATTAGCGTCGCGAAAATTTAAACAGGTATTAGACAAACTCGTCAGCTCTGAGATAAATTTACAGAATTCAAGCGAGAGAGAAAGTGGAACATGGTGCTTATCACATTTGCAGATTGGGAAACTAGATTCAGAGACTCCAAAAATTAAATTTTCATCAACAAAAATAAGATCTAAAATATTACTGAGCTCATTGTAAAATGAATTAATTTGAGTCAGGTTAACACTAAAAAGGCTGTCGATAAAATTTATTTCAAGCGAACTATTTATATTTGTAGGTGTTAAGATACCATTATCGAAAAAATTAGACCATACAATTTTATTGAGATTAAAATCACCTAAAATGCAAAAATTACACTCTTCATTGTTTTCGACCAAATTTACAATATTGCTTATATGATCAGCGTATAGAGAATCAGAACTGGTAGGTGGAATATAAGAAGCACAAATAAATAGTTTACCGAGACTTCCAAGAACACATACACACAGCTTATCAAGAAGTGAATCAGCATTATCTAATTGAAATATAGAAGAGTGAAACATTCGATTGACCGCTATCAAAACGCCCCCACCCCTTGAGCAGTTTGTCTTAATGGCATCCCGGTCTTTGCGATAAATGTTAAAAATGTTGGGATCAAAAAATTCTGAGTCGGCGAAACTACTATTTAACCATGTTTCAACTAGAACGTAAACATCGTATTCACACCGAGAGGTGGTTAAAAATACGTCCTTGGCCTTAGTTCGCATTCCCGAGATATTATGAAAGTAGCACTTCAACAAATTATTATTACTAGAACTAGGCAAGCAAGAATCTACACATAAATTATTCTTTTGTGAAATTACGAAATGGCCGAGTAATGATACCAGATGGCCATAAATTTTCATCAAAAAGAGAATCATAAAAAGCAGGAGAAACGCCAAGTTTAAAAGTTACTCTCTCCACGTCATCCAGAGAAGTGCCATTTTTTAAGAGAATAATGCACGTTATGTAGCTACTAGCAATCCCAAGATGTTTGGCTACATACTCAGCGACATTTTCAGCAGTAACAGTGGGTTTGAAAGACGAAATATGCACCCACTTCTTTTTCTCAACGACTTCAAGCTCACTGGATGCATTGCACCCAACAACCACACTTCTTTGCTTATTATTATTTTTGGTGCCGAAATTGTTACCACCAACCCTTATTTGCTTATTATTATCTTCAGCATCATTAATGCTTTCGGTATTAATATTATTTTCGGTACCTCAATTTTTATCACTAGCATCAATCGCATTATAATAGTAGCAATACTAATAGTAATAATAATAATGTCTTAACGACTAGCAGCACTTCTGCTATACCCGCCACACAAACTCCAGACTGTTGCTCGTGTCTTATGGCGTCAACATCACGCGCAGCAGCTCAACACTCTCGCTCTCACAGGAGCAGTTTAGACATGAGCAACTCCGAGCACCAGTCTTTCTCTGTTTCTATATCACACCCCCCCTTCCGTTTAAATTCTCACGTGAGTCAGGATCAACATCTTCTCGCACCTGTCTCTACGTGTACTGTTTGTCGGCAAAGATTATACACGCTCGCGTCATCGGTCAAATGCAATAACTGCTTAGGCCAATGCCACGTACATCTATGCTCTGGGCTCGCTAACAGGAACCTCTGGACGGATGCGTCCATCGCACCATGCTGTAACACACCTCAACCTACGACGCCAGCCAACCCGGTTACACCGGGTCCACAGCTAACTAGGCTGAGGCACAGCCTTGGTCTTAGCCTACCAATACCTGGGCGAACACATCCGTCTCTCACGCCTATGGTTAACTCGACATCGACCCCACCGGCGCACTTCCAAATCTTACAGCACAACTGTAACGGATTAACTGGTAAGATCGCAGAGATAACTAATTTGATGACGCAATATGACATAAAACTTGCCGCAGTCCAAGAAACCACCGGAAAGACCGTCATAGAGTAACAGGAGGTCTGGGAGGTGGTCTAGCGTTCATAACGCACAACTCTGTACAGTATCATCTATTTGATACCGACATCGAAGGAACGGATGATATCTTAGAAAGCCAAGGTATTACCATCCGTACAGGAGATGTCGATCTGCAAATCATTAATATCTACATACCCCCTGTCTCAAGTTGCCCCACCGGTTATCACCCCGACATTAGCTTGCTATTACGAGGAGATAACCGCGTGATCCTGGGCGACTTCAATGCGCACCACGACATGTGGCACTCAAACTTGCCAGCAGACAGTAGGGGGCATGTACTTGCAGAACAAATAGATGATACGGCTTTCTGTACATTGAACGGAGACGCCCCAACGAGAGTATCGGGTAACTGCTATAGTTCGCCAGATATTTCCATCGTAAGTGCAGGACTATTGAACAACACCAATTGGCGACCCATACTCACGTTGGCGTCTGACCATCTCCCAATAGTCATTACCATCGAACGACCGACGGACTTTATTACACCTGAGCATGGTACATATATAAACTTTACCAAGGCGGACTGGGACAGTTTTCAGACATATACGGACGAATCCTTGGCTGCTCTATCCATTCCTACGGACGTACGCAAAGGCGAACGAGACTTCCGCAACATCATTGACTCAGCCTCTAAAGGCTTCATTCCTGCGGGTCGAATATCTCAAATAAGACCAAATTTCCCCGCGGAGGCAGCGGCCATGGCTAGAGAAAGAGATGAAGTGCGAAGTCTCAATCCCGCAGACCCCCGTATAAAGGATCTCAACGCGGAAATTCGTAGGTTGGTCGATAAACATAAACTGGCCAAATGGAAACAACACCTAGAGCAATGCAACCTCTCTGATGGTGTTGGCAAATTATGGACTACGGTCAAAGCTCTATCTAATCCAACGCAACACAAGGATAAAGCAGATATTACTTTCGGTGACAGGGTGAAGAAGGGCCCTAGGGGATGTGCGAACTCCTTCTGTAGACAATTTGTACTACATTCCCCGCCTGATAGAGCTAAACGTAGAATCATGCGACAGGCGCGTAAATATAAAAACCAAAATACGCCCATTGTCATCACTGCCTCAGAGGTCAAGGAAGCCATCAGACAGGCTAAGCCCTCAAAATCCATCGGCCCCGACGGCATTGCCATGAAAATGCTGAAACATCTAGGCCAGGAGGGACACAAATACTTAGCGGCTCTATTCAGTCTTTCACTGAACACTTTCGTCATTCCTGAACTATGGAAAAAGGCGAGGGTGGTTCCATTACTAAAACCTAGAAAACCGGCAAACATAGGCGATTCATATCGTCCTATATCACTTTTGTCACCGGTAGTGAAGACGCTAGAGTCCATTTTGCTCCCGTATTATACTGCAAATCTGCACCTGGCTAGTCATCAACATGGCTCCCGTAAGCTGCACAGCACCACCACCGCACTCAATGCCATTACAACTCAAATAAATAGCGGCCTAAATCAAACCCAACCAAATCCCAGGACTGTGTTAGTGGTACTTGACCTGTCGAAAGCTTTTGACACAGTCAACCATGCCACTCTCATACAAGATCTATTTGAGACACAGATACCTGATGGTTTAAATAGATGGACCGCTAATTATTTGAATGGACGGCAGGCGTCGGTTAACTTTAGAAACGCAACATCAAAACCTAGACGTATTAGACAGGGGGTGCCACATGGTGGTGTCCTATCCCCGACACTGTTTAATTTCTATCTATCGAAGATGTCCCCACCACCAGAGGGCGTCTTCGTCGTTTCATATGCCGACGACTGTGCAATAATGGCGACGGGGAAGGGCCCCTATACTGATGAACTCTGTACGAGAATCAATGATTACCTCTGCGACCTTTCCAGGTTTTTCACTGAGCGAGATCTGACAATATCTCCGACAAAATCAACGGCGACACTTTTTACGACATGGACGCACCAGGTGAGAAATGAATTAGACATTTTCGTTGATGGCACTAAGCTACCAACTGTCACCCTCCCAAAGTTATTAGGGATGACACTGGATAATACTTTCTCATTTGCTGGTCATGTGTCTGCAATGGTCTCAAAGGTACGTGGTCGCAACAAGATCCTCAAGCCACTTGCCGGCAGTACTTGGGGAAAAGATAAAGAAACGTTGCTGACTACATATAAGGCCATTGGCCGACCAGTCTTTGACTATGCTGCACCCATATGGTCGCCTAATGTACATAACACCAACTGGACGAAGTTACAAGTCTGCCAAAATACTGCCATCAGAACTGCTACGGGATGTCTCCTCATGTCTTCCGAGTCTCACCTCCATCAGGGGGCAAAACTGCTCAATGTAAAAGAGCATGCGGAAATGCTGAGCAGGCAATTCCTTCTGAACTGCCACAAGCCAGCACATCCAAACCGTCATCTTTTGGACATAGATCCGCCCCCAAGAGACATAAGGAGACATCTCCGTAAGCATTATGATGAGATCCGGCATCATATTACCTTGCCGTTTGATCTGCAGAATCATAAGCGGGCTCTATCCGACATCCACACCGAGTCGGTAGACACTTTTGTCGGATCTCTACCTGTGAATCCCGTTCTGAACAGTCCTCCACCGGATATTGCTGAAGAAGAACGCACCTTACCAAGGGAGACAAGAGTGACCTTGGCACAGCTTAGGTCTGGATATAGTGTAAGGTTAAACTCCTACTTATCCAGACTTAATGATACAATCTTAAATACATGCCCTGCATGTGGTAGGACCCCCCATGATACTCTACATCTCTTCAATTGTTCATCTGAACCTACTCTTCTAACCCCTCTGTCCCTCTGGACAAACCCTGTTGAAACTGCACGTTTCCTTGGACTCCCCTTAGAAGAGCTTGATGAAGATCTTCGGAATGATCATACACTCTAGACAGGGCAATGCATTGTTAACAACAACAACAACAACAACATGAGCTGATACCATTTAGCCATGTCCGTCTGTTTGTACGCTAACTAATCTTGGCTTGCGTCATAATGACGCTTAACCGCCTAGGCGATTTTGACCGTTTCGTATCAAAGCACGCCAGTCATTCCTTTTTAGCGATAACCGACGCCAATTGGAAACCCCAAGGGAGTTTCTAGCCTACACGGCTAGTTTCTTGTATTGCCGGTTCTACGAGAACGGTACCAGTACTTGTGCTGTACCCATCGTGCCGAAACGACCCGGGCGTTTTCTTATATCGCCCCGGCCAAGAGCAATACACTCGAGGTGACCCTGTCTGACATTTAGGCAGGGCTACACCTCGCTACAACAACAACAACAACCCAAGGGAGTTCAAGTCATCCTCCACCTGTTGTTTCCATCTCAGTCGAGGCCTCCCCTTCCTCTGCTGCCCAATTTCAGATGACGATAGGAAAACCTTCTGTGCTGGAGCTTCTTTGTCCATTTGCATAACATGACCTAGCCAGCGGAGCCTTTGGGTTTTAATTCGCTGGACTATGGTCAGATCTGCGTAAAGCTCGTACAGCTCATCGTTAAATTTCCTTCGATACTCGCCATTGGCATCACGGGAAGGACCATAAATCTTCCGGAGAACTTTTCTCTCAAATACTCCAAGGGCCATCTCATCTTCTCTTGACACTGTCCACGATTCCGAGCCGTACATCATTTGCTGGTCATGTGAGGGTGAGGGAGTCGTGACGCGTTAGACAGGGTCACTTCGAAATGTATTGCTCTTGGCCAGGTCATTATAAAAAAAAAACAGCCCGGGTCGTTTCGGTACGAAGGGTAATGTACAAGTACAAATACCGTTCTCGCAGAACCGGCAATACGTGAAACGATCATGGTCATGTGTCTGCAATGGTCTCAAAAGTACGAGGTCGCAACAAGATCCTCAAGTCACTTGCCGGTAGTACTTGGGGAAAAGACAAAGAAACGTTGCTGACCACATATAAAGCCATTGGCCGACCAGTCTTTGACTATGCCGCACCCATATGGTCGCCTGATGTGCATAACACCAACTGGACGAAGTTACAAGTCTGCTAAAATACCGCTATCAGAACTGCTACGGGATGTCTCCTCATGTCTCCCGAGCATCACCTCCATCAAGAGGCAAAACTGCTCAATGTAAAAGTACACGCGGAAATGCTTAGCAGGCAATTCCTTCTGAAGATCCGCCCCGAGAGACATAAGGAAACATCTCCGTAAGTATTATGTCGAAATCCGGCATCATATTACCTTGCCGTTTGATCTGCGGAATCATAAGCGGGCTCTAACCGACATCCACACCGAGTCGGTAGACACTTTTGTCAGATCTCTACCTGTGAATCCCGTTCTAAACAGTCCTCCACCGGATATTGCTGAAGAGGAACGCACCTTACCAAGAGTCACCATTGCACAGCTTAGGTCTGGATACAGTGTGAGGTTAAATTCCTACTTATCCAGACTGACTGATACAATTTCAAACACATGCCCTGCATGTGGTAGGACCCCCCATGATACTCTACATCTCTTCCCTACTGAACCTACTCTTCTAACCCCTCTGTTCCTCTGGACAAACCCTGTTGAAACTGCACGTTTCCTTGGACTCCCGTTAGAAGAGCTTGATGAAGATCTTCGTAATGATCATACACTCTAGGCAAGGCAATGCATTGTTAACAACAACAACAACAACAACAACAACAACTAGTCCCACAATTTTAGAGACATTTCGATGAAATTTGGTATGGATGTGTTATTTTATATGAGAATAATCATTTGTCGGAACCAGCTATATCGGACCAAAACTACTCATAGCTCCCATACAATCGATTGTTCCGATAAACGGATTTCGGGCTTTAACTTCTGTAATTAAAGAGATAGGAACGTGAAATTTGGTAAAGCGGCAAATACACTACACCAACATTCCGCAATCTTGTTTGCAGCTTTGGCCATCCACCATACGAACTTTTGGCCAAACATTAGTTCTCTTTCAGACAGCGATGAATACGGACAACAATTGTGCTGCATTAATTTTTCGATTAAAGTCGCATAATCATTATTCTTTTTAATTCTATTACAATAATCTTTGCTTTTTACTTGCCACAATGATGGCAAAGATTTATACATTTCAATAAATTCACTCAGAAATTTTTTATTGTCCATTTTACTTTTCCGCGCACGTCTGTTCCGTTCAGAAATTACTACGATTATGAGCTATTTCGCCATACACACACGAACAGTTCGCGCAAATGTTCGCCAAAAATTAAAATATTTTGATTTTTGGCGAACATTTGCGCGAACTGGCAAACACCACTGTTCATTTCTGTCCAAATATGCAGACACAGGCATATTTGTTTGCATGAAATTCAAAAACAAGCAAAAGTGCTGAGTAGCGAGTGCGTCATACTTTGCTCGCGGTAAGTGTGCCGTCGCTGGCGTCAGCATTGCAACCGCTAGTGTCAGCAGTTGCGACACTTACTGACGACCCAGAACGGTAGACTGCTGACTAGTGACCTAGCATTGCAGAAGTCAAAAGCAATGCACTAGTCAGCATAATTGTAAGACCAAAATTGTATATAAGCGAAGAAATTAAAATAAAGAATTGAGAAATGCATGACCAGCAAACCTAAAGCTACTTGTTCTTTAATCATATAGCGCAATTGCTTCCATCGCCATTTCTCCCATCGCCTTAAATAACCAGGTTCAAGTGCCTGACGTTATTGCTAAACAAGTCTTGGTGCCACTGCCTTGACTAACCCACCATACAACCCAAACTCCCGGTGCGACCACCTCGAGTCCTGTTATTTGTACGTGGTTTGGCACCTAAGCCATTCCACTCGATCCTCAATTCAGGACGGCAAATCAGCCGCTCCAAAAATTTTGGTGACCCCGACGTGATTTGAACACGCAACCCTCTGACCCCCTGTGACCCCGCAAGTTACAGGACCTGAACAACTCGGCAACTCCGCCAGTCTGTAATCCCGAACACGCAACGACTTGAGCGACTACGTCAGCAACTTCTGACCCACCCTCAATCTTGGCAATTCAGTTAGCCAGCATCGGAATCAATTTCGATATGGCTCCAACCAATGAAGAAACAATGGAGACATTGACAGCCTCCCAAAGTACAACTGGAGAGCTGATAGAGACCATAATCCGTAACTTCAAAAAGGATTCAGCAGCGAGAAAAACGCCTGTATATTACAAAGAGCGCCTCGAACGCTTAGACATAGCGTGGGCCGAATTTGAGGTAACGGACAATAAAATCCGTTGCCTCGCAGATATGGATCCCAGCCACCAATATTTCACCACCGGATACTACAAAAAAATATCCGAGTTGACGTCAAAGTACAAGGAAATAATGGAGTCCGGCATGACGGAACCTCTCAAAACCCAAACACCGGACGAGCAAACGAAAGGTCTTCCCGGAAGTACCTACGCTCCCTCTCGGAAACCAGAATTGTCTTCAGCCATAAGAAGACAAAACGTGATGATAGCATCACTAAAACGGCTCCTCGAAATGCTCAAGGAAAACACGGCAAATAAAATTGAGGAAACGGTCAAAAATAAAACGATTCAGCTTCCAAAAATAACAATCCCCAAATTTAATGGGGAATACTTAAAATGGATAGCATTCTTTGACCTCTTCTCCCAACTGGTAGACAAACAAGAGATCCCCACAGTTCAAAAAATGTGGTATTTAAAGTCAAACCTAAGTGGGGAAGCCGAACAACTAATAAGCCACCTATCAGCCACTGCCGAAAATTACGAAACAGCCTGGAAGCTGCTACAAAATAGATATAACAATAAACGGGTTCTTGTTGCATCCATTATGAACCAATTACTGGAGCAATCAACAATTACAGCAACGTCCACATCAATAAAAAGGTTGCATGATGTAACAAAAGAATGCTTGCATGCATTAGTAAACATGGGCATCCCTACAAACACTTGGGACCCCATCTTAATACACTTGCTCACAAAAAAATTGGATCGGGGTACGCACATATTATACGAACGGTCAATAGTAAACCCGAAGGAAGTTCAAGGACTGAACAATTTCCTGGACTTTCTTGAAGCCCGCTTTCAATCAATGGAAGCAATGGGACAGAAGGAAAGGTTCGTGTCAAAAACATGTGCGGCCGCCTCCGAACCAAAGGAAACCTCCTGCTCGCTCTGCCACAATGGAAGCCACCTTTTGTTTCGCTGCCAAGAATTTCAAACAATGACACCAAATGTACGGCTCAATTACGTCCAAAGACAAAAACTTTGCGTAAACTGCATGAGACCCGGGCACTCCTCTAAGACTTGCAAGTCAAGAGTATGCATGAAATGCAACAAGAAACATAATTCACTTTTGCACCTGGAAACGAGCAGAAACTCATCAAGGCCAAGCCTTAGTCACGAAGGTGAGCCCAAAATCGGGAGGACATCAGCAGCATCAGCGGAAGTAACCAGAAAAAAGACGCCAGAAGCTGCTTCAGCGGCATCCACCTCATCACGAAGTTCTGAAGCAGATTCACTCACCTCGACGGATAAAGGTGGACCAAGGCCATACGTCCTATTGAGCACAGCAGTAGTTATAATCAAAACACTCGAATCAATGCCGCGTGCGGAGCAAATCATTCCCGGCTAACATTAAAGGGCTCAGGGATTATAAAAATTAGCCCCGACTGTACACTCAAACACAAGTCAGTCATAATTCAAGGGCATCAAGTATACTCATCTGCAATCCACGCGTCATACACTGCAACCGCAAACCTTAGCAGCATTACGTATCCTGAAAAGACATCTTCCATAATCCTGCACATACAACCGTACATTGATCAGGTCAAAAACATATCGACCATACAGCAAGGTTTAATGCAGGAAATAGGGACAGGGCTACCCTCACAAATTTCCCACCTCAATTACCATCATGCGACAATTGCGTTTGCCGCTCTAATACTATCAATTGGCATCATAGTTGCAATCGGGATAACCTGCATTCGAAAGAAGTCCCGAGCTCCCGTTACATACGCAGTTCCTCAACCACGGCCAGCGGCACGACAAGCACCATTTTTGGATAACAAGGGATTGATACGGGTTGGAGGGAGACTAGAGGCTTCATCATTGGCATACGACTCGAAACACCAACTTCTTCTACCATACAACGATAACATTACAAAATTACTCAACAATCAAACATCAGTTATTGATGCAACACTCAACATCTTCAAACAAGAGGAGCAGAACATCAAACAGAAGTTCAAGGTGATGGATGACCAAATAGTGAAGGTGGCAGCATATGTCCGTACGGAGCAGACGCAAAGGTACCAAACAAACCTCGTCCAAACTAGCAGTACATTGGCAACTCAACTCGCACTATTATCAGCCAGACTACATAGAATCCAGGCAAGAATTATCAATACGTTGACAGATGCGCACCACGGAAGAATCAGTCCAACGTTACTGTCACCATCGCAACTTCGAGCAGAACTAGTCCGAGTTCGCAACCATCTACCCACATCACTAAGGTTGCCAGTGGACCAAAACAATCTCTTACAACTCTACAAGGTCATGAAGGTGAAAGGCGGAAGAACGAATGAGCACGTGATCTTCGAAATGTCACTTCCGTTGTGTGATCCAGAGACCTGGGAAGTGCTCAAACCACATCCGATTTCAAGCAGAATAAACAGTTCAACGGTTGCCATCACGCCATGCAATGAGCTCATTGCAATCAACGCTTATCGAGATCAATATATAACATTGACAGAAAATCAGTGGCGAGAGTGCATTACGATAAAAGAGAACCAGGTGTTATGCCTGAACGTGCAGACAAAATTCACCGCAGACTCAGGCCCTTGTCAATGCGAAATGTCACTGCTCAACAACAATCCAGGGAACATCTGCAAGGTAGCCCCGGTAGAAGACAACGCACCGATAAAACAGCTGACGCACAATAATCTCTGGATGTACGCGTTGGAGTCCCCCACTCGAATCAATGCCGCGTGCGGAGCAAATCATTCCCAGCTAACATTAAAGGGCTCAGGGATTATAAAAATTAGCCCCGACTGTACACTCAAACACAAGTCAGTCATAATTCAAGGGCATCAAGTATACTCATCTGCAATCCACGCGTCATACACTGCAACCGCAAACCTTAGCAGCATTACGTATCCTGAAAAGACATCTTCCATAATCCTGCACATACAACCGTACATTGATCAGGTCAAAAACATATCGACCCTACAGCAAGGTTTAATGCAGGAAATAGGGACAGGGCTACCCTCACAAATTTCCCACCTCAATTACCATCATGCGACAATTGCGTATGCCGCTCTAATACTATCAATTGGCATCATAGTTGCAATCGGGATAACCTGCATTCGAAAGAAGTCCCGAGCTCCCGTTACATACGCAGTTCCTCAACCACGGCCAGCGGCACGACAAGCACCATTTGCCGTAACAGTGACATAAAGGGACCACCGCACCATTAGAGTTAGTAAGAATGAATTGTAAATTAAAACTTAGCATTAAGAATGAAATGTAATTATAAACTTAAAATGTAAACAAAAAAAATGCCTTATTTAGAACTAAGACCGTAAATTAAAACCAGAGCTGTTAATTTTGATTAGTAATTAGTAATTGATTGATTGGAAAATTTTTTTAATTACTAATGATTATTTTAATTGCTTTCAAGAAAAAGCAATTACTAATTGGTTACGATTAGAAAAAATAAAAAAAAAATAAAAAAAATCCAAAAAAAATTAAAAAATCAAGAAAAAATCAAAAATAATCAAAAGTAATAAAAAACGGCTTTTTTTGATTACTTTTGATTTTTTTTATTTTTTTTTTATTTTTTTTAAATTTTTTTTTATTTTTTTAATTTTTTTTGATTTTTTTAATTTTTTTTGGATTATTTTAAAGTTTTGTTGTTAAAAGTATAAACATCTGTGTGTCTTTGTATGCAAATATATACACCTACTTACACTTTGGGGCTCATGGATTTCTAGAATGAACCTTGATTGCTAAGTATATGTACATATGAGAAAAAATGCCAGGTTTGATGGTTATATGCGTTGTAGTGGTGAAAATGTGTCCCTTTTATATCTAAACGGGTAGTGTCGTGCATTTCTCGTTTAAAACCCTATGGGTACGGTCGGATGGTTGTATTCGAACACTTATAAGTATGCTACACAAAGTAAAACGTGGGCATACCAACTACATATGTATGCCCAAAAGAGACTAGTAATGATCAATTGATCAAAAATTAAGTGGTTATTATCCATAGAGAGAGGTCCGGGATTAATAACTTTCGGCCAAAATGGACGACGTAGTCATTTTGTTGGAGTAGAGAATAGTAGTGGTGTAGCGGTTAAGTGTTCGGCCTTCTACACCAAGTCGTGGCGGTTCGATGCCCGGCAAAAGTAACATCAAAAATTATTTAGAAAAAGAATTTTTCTAAAAACGGGGTCGCCCCTCGGCAGTAGTTTGGCAAACTCTCCGGGTGTATTTCTGCCATGAGAAGCTTCTCAGCAAAAAATTCATTTGCTTTGCAAGTGCCGTTCGGAGTCGGCAAAAAACTGTAGGTCCCGCCAACTTGTAGGAAAAACTCAAAAAGCAACACACCACAAGTTGGAAAGAGAAGCTCGGCTAAAAATCTCGTTAGAGGTTATGATGATAACCTGTAGGTATATCGCCGCCATTAGTTTTTTTTTTTTTTTTTTTTTTTTTGTTTAAGTAGTGCTATATAGTAATATTTGTGAATAATATGTAAGTAATAATGTAATGACAATTAAAGAACAATAACACAAATAGTCAACAATAACGGTATTCAGTTTAAAAATAATTCATGTAGGTGGACATGAGTGCGTATCGACACGCAAATTTTCGCCGTTCACTCATATAAAGTATTTGTGTTGAGCGTTCGGCAGATACAGCACGCCAATACTTGGAGTTAAAATTTGATTTTAACAATGTAAGTGCTTCAAAAGAAATGTCAGATAATGACCCACGCTTTGGAGCATTAATAATTTCAGCAAAAGAAAACAGCCTTTCAACCGGACCGGACGATATTAATGGTGTGTTGAAAAATAGTGCATCCTCTTTTAGAACACCTCTTGTTTGCCATATGTCAGCTCCAGTTGCTGAATCACCCATATAACTATATAATTGTGTTTGCACAACATATTTCAACGCCTCCGTCGTTGTTGTTGGGATTACACCGTTACTTCTTGCTTCACCTATACATTTGTATGTTTGTGCAAGTGAATATTTATGTATGAACATATTTTTCTACAACAGTACTGGAAAAAAATCAAAAAAAATCAAAAAATCAAAAGTAATCAAAAGTAATCATTACTTTTGATTACTTTTGAATTTTTGATTTTTTTTGGATTTTTTTTAATTTTTTTTATTTTTTTTTATTTTTTTATATTTTTTTTTTAATCAATTGAAAAAATAATCATTAAAAAGTGAAAGTAATTGGTAATCAATCATTAGGTGGCTTCTCAAAAAATAATCAATGAAATGCTAATCATTACCGATTACTAATCAATTATTAACAGGTCTGATTAAAACACAAGTAAGGGAAATGACGCATATCGAAACTCGTTGAATAAAGTCACGGGTGGGAGCATGTTCATTTCTGTCCAAATATGCAGACACAGGCATATTTGTTTGCATGAAATTCAAAAACAAGCAAAAGTGCTGAGTAGCGAGTGCGTCATATTTTGCTCGCGGTAAGTGTGCCGTCGCTGGCGTCAGCATTGCAACCGCTAGTGTTAGCAGTTGCGACACTTACTGACGACCCAGAACGGTAGACTGCTGACTAGTGACCTAGCATTGCAGAAGTCAAAAGCAATGCACTAGTCAGCATAATTGTAAGACCAAAATTGTATATAAGCGAAGAAATTAAAATAAAGAATTGAGTAATGCATGACCAGCAAACCTAAAGCTACTTGTTCTTTAATCATATAGCGCAATTGCTTCCATCGCCATTTCTCCCATCGCCTTAAATAACCAGGTTCAAGTGCCTGACGTTATTGCTAAACAAGTCTTGGTGCCACTGCCTTGACTAACCCACCATACAACCCAAACTCCCGGTGCGACCACCTCGAGTCCTGTTATTTGTACGTGGTTTGGCACCTAAGCCATTCCACTCGATCCTCAATTCAGGACGGCAAATCAGCCGCTCCAAACAACCACCATACACGAGAGAAAAGTTCGCACAAACATGACATAACGGGAATGTTCGCGGAAATGTTCGTGTAGTGTATTTGCCGCTTTAGAGTTGCTATTTTTATATGTGAAATATCGATGTTAAAAATCATAGAGATGGGATAAATATTTCACATAGCCCCCATACAATCGATTGTTCCGATAAACGGATTCCGGGCTATAACTTCTGTAATTAAAGAGGTAGGAACGTGAAATTTGGTAAGAGTTCATATTTTTATATGTCAAATATCGATGTTAAAAATCGTCGAGATGGGATAAATATTTCACATAGCCCCCATACAATCGATTGTTCCGATAAACGGATTCTGGTAGATAACTCCTGTAATTATATAGGTAGGAACGTGAAATTTCGTAACTATTGCTCTTTTAGAATGCGGTATGTCGATGTTAAAAATCAATGAGATTAGATCAATATAACACATCGCCCCCATATAATCGATAATTTCGATATCAGCTAAAGTTAAATTCACACAGGCTGTACTAGGGATCGAACAGTGAAATTCGTGACGCTTACCCTGTCTGACATTTGGCAGGGCTACACCTCGTTACAACAACAACAATAACGCTTACTCATGAAAGGTATATAGCCTTCGGCACAGCCGAAGACAGCTTCCCTTATTTGTTTAGTATTATAAGACTTTTCCTTCATATCACCAACGAGTCGTCCAACTCAGGTAAACCACCTCCACATTAGAGCACCCGCCGAATATATGAAAAAGACCAACATATCCGTATATTCGCTCCCCGCGCATTTTCGGATAGCTTGGGCACAAAAAATAAGATCTGCATTCAAAATTAATCAGGGAATATTTCTTGGGCAACAACTTTTTACCACTGATGCACTTTTGTGCAATTGAATGCAAAATTTTGTGAAAAGTTTTTTTTGAAGCGTTTTTTTTGGTATTTCTAAGAACGTGAATTATATGAGCTTGGTAAGGTTGAATGAAGAATTGAATGCACTTTAAGCATATTGCTTATAAGCATTTTTTACATAGGACCACATAATAAAGAGTTAGAACTAGTTTTCTGTTAGTATCTTTATTTACCCCATTTTTGACATTTAGGTCCCGGGGGCCTGGGATTTTCCCACTAGAGGTAACTTTTTTTATGCAGATATTATTTTTTTTCCTCAAGCTATCCGAAAATGCGCGGGGAGCGAATAAATTCGCACTTCTGGTTTTGCGGGTGGTCTACTCCACATCTTTTCAAAAGGTTGAAATGCCTTTGTCCAAGGCACAAGGGCGTACCCAGCTCTTCTCAAAGGTTCGCAAAGGGGGGAGGGCATTTACATATATATTTTCTAAGTAACTATAATTTTTCTTGGAAGACGCTTGAGCTTCCCCCTGAAATATATTGTGGTAGCTTCCTATTCTGGGTTCTCTATTTCTCCGCATGTCGGCTAATAGGGGATACCTCAAGGATTCGTGAGACTCAGGAACTACTGACAATTTATTGGTCCGGCATGGTTGTCATTGTTTTAACAAAGCTTCACAAGAGCCAGCCATGTTTGTTGTTTTAAGAGGAGCATCCATTGATGGAATGGCATGTGGCGGAGGTAGGCATACCGGTCGTAAGAGGCGATATGCACATTGTTGATCTACGGATATGATGTCTCTTACCTCATTACACACCTCCTTTCTTACGGATGGAAGGATGACATAACCGCGATAGTCGGGCAGTACCGCAAGGGAGTACCGGGTTCATATCCGGCCAAGGACTGTCAATTTCGATATCACTCCCCCCAAAATATTCGGGGAGTATTTTTGTCGTTAACAACAACTACAGCAATATGACCTCGGTAGCACAAGAATTTTAACAACTCCTATATTAAAACCAAACTGCCTCAGCATGACAGTTTCAAAATCAAACTTTACAAATCTTTTCCTTTCGAGGTTGGATTGGAAAGATGAGGTGTTCACACAGCCATTCGACATTTCAGTTTTCATCTATGAAGCCAAAATGGCATGCGGGTTGGGAGCGGGTATTTTTCCGGACTTTTGGTCATGTCCCTATACAAGGTATGCTTTTGATGTCTTAGAGGCAAAGAAAAGACTGCTACCCCTGCTGGTTTGGGGTTTAGAATATGCCCGAGGTAGGCATAGCGGTCGTTAGAGGCGACTAATATGCACATAGGTAATGACGTGCTAACTCGATGGTTGATCTACGGATATGATGCCTCTCATTACACATCTTCTCCTTTATCACGGATGGAGGGATGACATGATCTAGAAGGTTCCATTGGTCATACCAAATCGCTACCACGACAGCCGGGCAGCAGTACCGCAGCGTACCGGTTTCTTATCCGGCCAAGGGCGGTCAATTTCGAAGGGCACCATCGTTCTGAAAACCGTAATAAGATTCTTCTAACGAAAGTCCAAGGAAACTAGCTGATTCAATAGAGTTATATTTTTATTAATTTGTGTTGTAATTGAGCAACCATGTCCCGTAAAATAGCTTGTGTACTTTGTGCCGGGAAAAAGTACGAAACATTAAACAAATGTCGGGATATTTTGCGCTCACGAACATGTCATAAATTTAAACATAGTGACGTAGTTTTACCCGAATGTATTTTTATGATGATGATGGCGGAGTGTAATGGCGTGTGCTTGCTGTGTGACCTTGCCCAATCCCGACTCTTGCGTCCTCGTTCGTACACTCTGGGCAACGTGAGCTATCTAGGCTCGCTGCAGAAAGAGAGGGAGCCCCGTTGGTGCACCCTGGGTAACGCTAAAGGCCTACACGGCTAGTTTCTCGTATTGCTGGTTCTACGAGAACGGTACCCGTACTTGTGCTGTACCCATCGTGCCGAAACGACCCGGGCCGTTTTTTGTATATCGATCCGGCCAAGAGCAATACACGCGGGGTGACCCTGTCTGACATTTGGGCAGGGCTACACCTCGTTACAACAACAACAACAACAGGGAGCGGTGGGGTCACTCTGACATACCACTCTTTAATGTTGACGACCCCGCAAAAAGTATAAGGAATAAAGATTTGTATATTAGGGAATGTATTTGGAATGTCCGGAGCCTTTCAAGAGATGGTACCGCTGCCCGACTGGTCGAGGTCCTCGTAAACGCAAAGGCTGACATCACAGTCCTGCAGGAAATGCGATGGACGGGACAAGGAAAGACGATCATCGGACCTTGTGACGTATACTACAGTGGCCAGACACGCGGCAAAGCGCGTGGTGTGGGTTTCGTGGTGGGAAACAGACTTCGCCGCCAAGTACTAGCGTTCCCTCCCGTGGACGAGCGTTTCGCTGCGATCCGAGAGCGCTGCCTTCTCTGGACTGGACAAGACGAAGTAGTTGATGCCATCAAAGAAAGAATCGGCGCACCTGGCCTGACATGGCCTTGGCAGCCATGTCTGTGAAGGACTTCGTCTATTTGGGAACCAGTATTAACACCCGAAAATAATATCAGTCTAGAACTCCAACGGAGAATCACTCTTGCCAACAAGTGCTACTTTGGACTAAGTAGGCAATTGAGAAGTAAAGTCCTCTCTCGAAAAACAAAGATCACGCTCTATAAGTCTATCATCATACCTGCCCTGATGTATGGCTCAGAGTCATGGACAATGTCGAGAGAAGATGAGATGGTCCTTGAAGTATTTGAGAGAAAAGTTCTTCGAAAGATTTATCATCCTTCCCGTGATGCCAATGGCGAGTATCGAAGGAAATTTAACGATGAGCTGTACGAGCTTCACGCAGATCTGACCATAGTCTAGCGAATTAAAGCCCAAAGGCTCCGCTGGCTGGGTCATGTTATGCGAATGGACAAAGAAGCTCCAGCACAGAAGGTTTACCTATCGTCACCTGAATTCGGCAGCAGAGGGAGGGGAGGCCTCGACTGAGATGGAAACAACAGGTGGAGGATGACTTTAACTCCCTTGGGTTTTCCAATTGGCGTCAGTTATCACTAAAAAGGAATGCCTGGCGTCAGAGGCGCAGCCAGGGGGTGGTTTTGGGAAGTTACTCAAAAATCGATGGCAAGATTTCCCGTGTGTTTAAGAGATTTTCAATTATTTCGACCAGCGCGCCACCTTTCGGAATTTTAATTTTTTCAAATTGTATTGTCACCGTGCCCGCAACTACGTGCTAAATTTCAACTCCCTAGGTTGCCAGTAAGTTAGTTAAAACTCGATCGCAAGATTTCTGATTGAAATCGAATTTTCCAAATATCTCGATCAGTGCGCCACCTACAGGAAATTTTTTGATGAGGGATTGCATTGTCACCGGGTTCTGATAAATGTGTCAAGTTTCAAGTCTAAAGCTTACCGGGAAGTTACTCAAAAATCTATCGCAAGATTTCCGTGTGTTTCAGAGATTTTCAATTATTTCGACCAGCGCGCCACCTTTCGGAATTTTAATTTTTGAGAATTGTGTTGTGACCTTTCACGCAACTTCGTGCTAAAGTTCAAGTTTCTAGGTTACCGGGAATTTAGTCAAAAGTCGATCGCAAGAATCTCAATTTAAAACGAATTCTCGAAATATCTCGATCCATGCGCCACCTAGTGGACGCTTTTTTCGTTCACATTGCATTGTCACGGAGCTCTGAACTATGTTCCAAGTTTCAAGTCTCTAGGTCAACGGGAAGGTACCTAAAAACACTTTGAAAGATTCCACAAAATCGTATGAAAAAGGTGGTGCAAACAAGAAAGCAACTTAATATAAAGGTTTTAAAAATTACTGTAATTTTTGCAGATTAAAGTCTAGAGGTCTATCGTCGCTACACTGGATCAAAAAAGTTCATGTATCCAATGAAAAAGTACATAGATTTTAAGAATTGTTCGTTAAAACCTCTCCAAAGAACTTTTTCGTAGAAATTTACGAACATTTCCTAGAATATAAGTACTTTTTCGTAAAATATGTAAACAAATCCACAGAAAGCATGTATTCATTCATAAATTGTAAGAAAATTTTCTTAGATTCTATGAATTTTTTCTTATATTTTAAGAAAAACCAGCGCGAACTTCTATGAAACTTTGTTCGTAAAAACATGTACGTTTTTGGTTCAGTGTAGTTTAGATTTGACAGACTTAACCTCCAATTTGGTATAAAAATGACAAATCATGACTGAAATTTTCTCAGGATTTCCGATTTTGGTTTGAAAATTTGTGAAACATGAAAAAATCAACATCGAAAAAAGCTAAATATATATTCTTAAGGGAAATTGGATGCTGAATCTGAATTCGATATCAGAATTTAACAACGGCCCCGAGGTTCGGACCTAACCGTGCAAAAAAGTCCAATATTCTTTTGTGAAGGTTAGTGAAGAACTGCGACCTGTTAGGCTACTTCTGATCACGGATTTGGATTTAGCTCGCCAAAATACATGAAAATTAATGTATTGAGGTGACAGATCCGTCAACTTTTTGTTTTTTTTTTTTTGTGACTGCGCCATTTGAAAACTGTAGAACTACACCCCCGCAGAGAAAGCCTATATTAAGCAAAAATATGTTTGAACGTATATGAGAAATGTATATTTTTTTGTTATAATATTGATCATATAACGATAATTAATCACAAAATTTAGTAAAAAAATTGGATCAAAAACACCAAAAAAAGACGAAAATATGATTTTTTTTAAATTTAATACTAAATAAGTTTTGAAAAAGTAACTTAAAAAAAAGTAGTTTAACCTTTTTTGTAGCCCACTAATTTTGCTTTAAGAATCAGTATCTATCTTTGTTGTACATGGATAATTGCATTTTTGACAATTGTTGAAAGAAAAAATGGGAAATCGAAAAACATGCTAATTTTTCAAGCTAGAATACTAGAAAACGGCTAGTCTGAGAAAATTTTGGTCAATGCAAATTTTGTGGGGAATTCGATTTCCTTTAAAAATATGTTCAGGTAAATGGTGCTTTACAACAATGGTTTTATACGAAATATGAGTCTGTAAAATCTTAACTAGTGATGATAGACCTCTACACCATTTTCACATTATAATGAGAAACCTTCAATTGTACATGAGAAATTTTCATTTGAAAATCAGATTAGTCAATTTAAAATGAGAAAACTTCATTTCAAATTCAGATTAGTCAATTTACAATAAGAAAGCTTCAGTTTAAAATGGGAAACCTTCATTTGAAAATCAGAATAGGCACTTTAAAATAAGAATATTTAATAAAATCAGAAATTAGACAAATGTTTGCCCCGTTTATTCAATGTGTAAGTATACTTATTTTAAAACGAAAGTTTCCTTTTTTCAAATGATGTAATTTTTTTCACCTTTTTAACCCTTCTGTTACATTCCGGTCATTTCATGACCTTTTTTTGTGGAATTTTATCATATCTGCTAATATTAACAACATTTCACAATTTCCTTTCATGACTTTGTGTACTGACATAAATCCAATAGAAAAAGCATACAAAAAATGATTTTGATTTAATAACCAGGTGGTAACATTAAAACTTACGTGCGCGCACCTTCGGGTCCTTCGGTGACCACCAGCTCTTTTACATATAAAGTTTTTATTTCGCGCCTTTTTTGTGGTTAAGTTTTTGCTGCAAAATCTTGTATTTCTTAAATTCTTATAAAATTCCAAGCTTATGTAAGTATTTTTATTATAATATTTAATTATTATTGGTGTGTTTATTTATGAAAATTTGATTTAGAGGCCAAATCGTCTCACTCAAAGCCAAATAGAGGAGATCTTTGACAATGATGAGGATTTGGGTGAGTGTAGTGAAGATGGGGATGAAGATTATATAGTGGAACAATTTGAATCAGAAGGATCTTCTGACGAATATTTAGATTCTGATAACGATGTAGAAATGGTACCTGCGTTGGAAAATGAAAGTAGTGTTCCTACGTATTATTGCAAGGATAGAGCTATTGAGTGGTCAATGGAGCCAGTTGGGCACAATAGGGGCAGGGCCAGAATAGAAAATATAATCCACGGAAGACAGGGACTTACTGCATATGCTGCATGGTTTGCAAAAAACCTGTGTGTTCACAACATCGTTCGACGGTTACGGTTTCAAAAATCTATTGTTTGGAGCATTCAAATTTAAAAAAAATGTATCTAATGTATTTAAATATGTATATATAACAGCTAAATAATCAATAAAACTAATGAATTTTAAAAACTTCTATTAAAATTTTAAACTTTTATACTGATATCTAAGCAAAACACAGGTGGGGTCATTTCGTGACCCGAATATCACATGTGTAAGTTTTTTTGAATGTAACAGAAGGGTTAAAAAGGAAAATCAATATAATTAAAAAAAAATATAATTTTGTAAATAGTTGTGCTAGGAAAATATTAAAAAGAAAAAATTAAAAACCTAACATTTTCTTCTGGCTGCGCCTCTGCCTGGCGTGCTTTGATAGGCAACGGCCAAAAGCGCTTAGGCGGTTAAGCGCCAATAAATGATGATGATGATTATGATGATGTTTAACTTATTACAGTATCCACATCGAAGTTGAGCCAAACGCGTAATCGAAATCCCGAACTACACTAATTATTTCCAATTCTTGGGTAGTCCGAACATCAAATCTAATACTATGGGAATAAATATAACATTAATTTATAATCAAGAATTATTTAACCATAAATGATTGTGGATAGATCAATCAAAAGCGAAATTAATACTATAAGTAAGCGTTTTAATAGCACACGCTGATCATCATATAGCCATGGATTCCATATTTATGCAAATACATATGTATATAAAATTTTTTATTTTTTTTAATTGCGCATATTTTAAAATTTGGTGAAAGGAAACCGGAAAGAGTATATAATAAATAAAGAAAACGATAATAAATTAACTGAACAAAATATAATTTATTAAACAAAATCATATGTATTTAAATAAAAGTAAATGAAATGAAATAACTTAAAATAAAGTAAAAAAAAAATTAAAAGAAAAAAAAAATAAAGTATAAAATTAAATTGAATAACATAAAATAAAATGAAATGAATTAAATAACATAATATAAAATAAAAAAAAATAAGAATAAAAAAAAAAAATAACATAAAATGAGATAAAAAAGAAATTAAATTCAAAGGGAGCGTGTTGTTAATCTGTATTACAAAATTCTGTAAATTGCAAAAAAATTCTGCTTGAACAAAATTCAGCTTGTTTTTAAATTCAGCTATTTAAAATTCTGTTTTTTTAAAATTCTGCTTCTAAAATTCTGCTTGAACAAAATTCTGCTTTTTTTAAATTCTGCTTGAACAAAATTCTGCATCTTTTATTCGAAAATTTCTGCTTTATTCAAGTTTTGTGATTTTCGTCATACAAGAAGTAACAAAATAAACATTTATTCCAAAAATATACATATATGTTTAAGCGATAACAATATTTTAGTTTAGCCAATTACAATATTTTTTGCAATTCTTTTTAAATATGTTAGGTTAGGTTCAAGTGGCTAACGTAGAGGCACACCTAGGCCAGTATTAAAAGGCCCGTTGTGATACCACCAACACTAGGAAAGTCAGTTCCGGGACCCTGCCATATGGAAAATCCCGGTATTAACGGAATTCTCCACATAGCAGAATCCCGGGACTGACGTTCCTATACCGACACCGTTACTCCTCCTCGAACCATTTAGATGACTTGATGAAGGCCATCAGGTCCTTTATGTCCAGCTCCGTGACCTGGCATAGGCTAACCAGGAAGGGAACTCCCAAAAAGCGCATTCTCGCGCCACTTAAAGCCGGGCAGTTGCAGATGAGGTGCTCCACCGTTTCCTCCTCCTCATCATCCTTACAACTCCTACAGCATCGTCGGTAGGGCACACCAAGTCTTTCTGCGTGCCTACCAATGAGGCAGTGCCCAGTCAATACGCCTATTAATATGGAGATTTCTCTTCTCCTTAGGGCATAAATTTGTCTTGATCTTTTATGATCCCATTTCGGCCAGGTTTCTTTGGATATCCGGCATCCTGGAGATTGCAGCCATCTTTCGTTGGCTTGGCGGAGTGTGTACTCCTTCAGCATAAGCTTGCATGTGGCAAACGGCATACCTAAGCGCTCTTTATCCCGAAGAACCTGCTTGGTCGTGCCCTGCCTCGCAAGTTCGTCTGCCCTACAATTTCCCTCAATGTCCCTATGCCCCGGGACCCATGTGAGGTTCACGCGATTCTGTTGGGCCATCTCTTGTAGAGATCGACGACAGCTGAGCGTCAGTTCAGAGTTGAACGAATAAGAGCCAAGGGATTTGATGGCCGCCTGGCTGTCGCTGAATATAAAAATGTCGTGTCCGATAGTGTGTTGGCCTATCCAAGCCGCGGCGTCCATGATTGCTCAAACTTCAGCCTGGAAGACACTGCAGTGATCAGGTAGTCTGAAGGAGAGCTCAAGGTTCAGATCCTTTGAATAAACCCCTCCTCCAACTCTGCCGTCTAACTTCGAGCCATCAGTATAAATGGAAGTGCCGCCATGAGTGGCGGGACTCCGATCCGTGCTCTCCCATTCTTCCCTGTTGGGAATGTTGATTTTCAAACAGCTATCTCCGACTGTTGCGGTCGCACAACGATCCGTGCTCAGCGGAAGAAAGCTATAGGATCCCAAAATACAGGCGTGTCCAGTAGTGCTTGCGCCCCAGCCGGACGTTTCCCTTAGACGCAGAGCCGATGCTGCTGCTACCCGGTGCCCTTCCAGATCGAGTGGCAAAATGCCAAGAATGGCCTGGAGTGCTTCATTGGGCGTTGTTCTTAACGCACCGCTTATACAGATCATGCAAGATCTGTGTACTTTACCTAGCAGATTAAGGTTTGTTGCCTTCCTCAGCGCAGGCCACCTTACCACAACTCCATAGAGCATGATTGGTCGAATGATTGCGGTGTAGATCCATTTGCATATTTTTGGGCTGAGCCCCCATTTCTTTCCAATGGCTCTTTTGCATGTGTAGAGTGCAATACACGCTTTCTTCTGGCGCTGAAGAACATTCTCCTTCCAGGTTAGTTTCCTATCCAGAACTGTGCCTAAGAACTTGGCTTTGTCAGCCAGGTTCAGGTGCACGTCATTCAGTTTTGGTAGTGGCGGTGGAAACCTCTCGCTGTGCTACTTGCATCAAGTCGCACAGGGTTTGTGGGAATTTGCCCCTATATACTATAGCTAAGTCGTCTGCATATGCCACTACCTTCCCGCCCCCCCAGCTTGTGTCTCGCAGCATCGAGTTGACAGTGAGGTTCCATAGGAGCGGGGAGAGAACACCACCCTGAGGCGTTCCCCTTGTGACATAGCGTGATAAGTCAACCGAGCCCAGTGATGAAACTATTTGTCTACCCCTTAGCAGTTGATCAATAAGTCCAATAAGAGACCTGCTTATGCCCAGACTTGTTAAAGTGGTGTTTATAGCATCAGGGCTTATGTTGTTGAAGGCTCCTTCAATATCTAAAAAGGCCGCAAGACAGTACTCCTTCTCATACAGCGATTTTTCAATAACAGAAACTAGGCTGTGAAGCGCAGTTTCTGTAGATTTCCCTTTGGTGTATGCATGCTGATAGCTACAGATCAGGTTGCTATCAATAGTAGAGGAGAGGTAGTCATTTATTATCCTCTCGAAGGTTTTGAGTACAAAGGATGAGACTGATCGGCCTGTAGTCCTTGGGCTCGTAATGAGACGCCTTCCCCGCCTTAGGAATAAACACTACCGTGGCACTTCTCCAGGAGCACGGAATGTAGCTAAGAGCCAGGCAGGCTGTATAGAGAAATACCAGCCATTTGGCTGATGTCTCCAGCGTGTTTATGAGTTGTGCGGGAATAATCCCGTCTGGCCCGGTAGCCTTGAACGGTTCGAAGCTTTTAACCGCTCACCTAACCTTTTCTCCGTGATGGGTATGTATACAGCCAGGTTTGTTGTAGGTGCTACGGGTTCCTCATGCAAGTTCCCTGGGAAGTGCGTATTCAAGAGCAGCTCTAGGGTTTCCCTCTCCGTGCTGGTCCAGGATCCGTCAGGTTTGCGCAAATAGCTTGTGGCTGTTTGAGTTTTTGAGAGCACTCGTCTAAGTCTCGCTGTATCGTCGACATTTTCGACCCCAGTGCAGAACTTTCTCCACGATACTCTCTTCGCCTGCCTCAGAGCTTTTTTGTAGGCCCTGAGTTTAACTTTATATTCGAGCCATTGAGTCTCCGTGCCAGGGCTCTTGACCTTATTAAATTGTGTCCTACATGATTTTCGGAGCGAGTCCAGGTCGTAGGACCACCAATGCGGCCTATGTTTACCGCGTGGTTTTGGCACTGGGCAAGCCTGCTCTAAGGCATTCGAGAGCGCCGTTGTAAAGGTCTTTACCAGATCCTCCAACTCCCCTACTGATGAGGGGACTTGTGGGGGCAGTGCTGGTAAGTCCCTAGATAGTATTTCATTGTGTAGCTGCCAGTTAGTGTTATGTGGGTTGCGTTTCATAACCGGCTGCTCAACAGAAAAGTCTAGAACTATTTCTACGTACCGGTGGTCGGAGAATGAGTGCTCATCGAGAACGCGCCATTTTCTGACCCACTCATAAGCGCCTTCGCTGCAAATAGTGAGATCTATTACCTCCCTACGGGTTTTAGTAATAAACGTAGGTTCGTTACCCACGTTGCAAACTACCAGGTTAGTTGTTAACAAATAGTCAAACAACGACTCTCCTCTAGCATTGATATCGGAGCTTCCCCACTGGACGTGATGAGCATTGGCTTCAGTTCCGATAATAAGATGACCCATGGAAAAATTTGCCACCAGGTCTTTTACCTCCCTCTGTGGCGGAGATTCTTCGGCGTCGTAGGGCATATAGACCGACGCCATCGTCAGACTGGTACTGTCGACTGTTAAACTGGCAGCTGTAACGTCACCATTGGTATAGTTGGGCAAGAGAAATGCATTCAGCTCAGACTTAACTAAAATACAGGCTCTAACCCTGCCCCCCTCGCTGGCTCGAATAAGCTTATAACCCTTAGTCCCCAAACCGCAAATCCTTGAGCTGTTGACCCAGGGTTCTTGGATGAGGACCACATCTACGTCGCCTTTAGAGAGATGACTGATTAAAGCAGCCGAGGCTGCTTTAGATTTGTGCAGGTTTATCTGAATCACCACCAACATGAGAGTGCTCAGACTTCCCTGCCACCGCCGTATCGTCGAGTTCCACCTCGTCTGGAGGCTTATCTTTCAACGACGATTTCTTCAGACCACGGTTTGGCGTGGCAGAGATCCTACTAACTATGGCAGTGTCAACTGTGGTGCGCTCAGGACTAGCTGCTATCACTGTGACGTTGAGGTCCTCCCCGTCCAGCAGGCTGTCTCCCATCTCTGAGCTGTTCACTGCTCCTTCGCCATTTGACGTGGCAGATACCATACTTTCCGAGTCGGACATCTCCGACTCCCCTTCCGGCACTGCGATGTCCGAGTCCTCCGGTGCAGCCGAAATAGCAGCGCGCTGTGCATCGCCGCGGTATACGTGGATCACGATCTGACCCATGCCGTAGTGCACTCGTCCATTGCACCGTTTAAGGGGCTCGAGTGCCTCCTTATTCAAGGTGAAGACCACTTGCCTATCAGGCCCTACCGCGTCCTCGACCAGATTTACACCCCAGTCCTGCGTCGGGAGAGACGGGTTCATGATCCTCAGCATCCTGAGAATTCTCTCAGGTTCAGCAGGGATAGCAGGAATCCACGCTCTTGCCCTTGGCCGAGCCGGGATGTCCTTCCAGTCGACAACCTCGATTCTTGCCCCTTGGTAGATCTCACCTAGTCTTGCAGCTGCTGTCTTGTACAGTGCAACAGTTTTTGCATCCTCGCAAGCGAATACCTTGATTCGGCCCTGGTGCCATCCCGCATCAGAACCCATCGGAGTGGCACCCGGAGACTCATCCATAATGTCGAGAAGGGCATTACCGATAGCGTTCCGGACGAACCGCCACTGGTCCCTAGGGATGGCCCAGTTTTCATTACCTCGGTCAATGACGCCTATGAGGATCCTATCCTTAGTCACTTCAGCAAAGCTGAGTTTTCCCATTACGGGGGCGTGTTGCTGCCGCTTCGGGTGAGGTTTTAAATCCACGTCCGATCTCTGGCGTTTGAAGGGATTTATATTAACCTTCTTTGGCGCGTAATCGCTTTGGAAGTTCGGTAAGATAGCTTCAGCCATCTCCACCGTCTTCCTAGTATTCGGCGATAGCGTCTCTTGTGAAATACCCTCGTATTTCTTCAGTATCCTCGCGGCCGCTCTTTTGTCCAAGTACTCAGAGCGACTGGGAGATGTCTTTTGGGGTAAATTTCGACCCGTAGTTGCCATCGCGGTCGTTCCCTTATTTGGATCTCTGGGGCCAGGTCGTGAGACCACTGCCACAGACGTTAAAGACTTGGTTTCGGTACCGGCACTTACTAGGGCTCTAGCATCAGCCGTTGTTGGCTTCACCGTGTTTGTACCGGTACTTACTTTGGGGATTGCCTCCTTATTATCCAGAGCTGATCGACTCGTAGTTGCCATCGCTGTCGATCTCTCGGCTGATGAAGAAATGGAGTTTGTCCTCCGACGTTGCGTTCTCGCTTGCTCCAGCATTTTCCTCCTCTGCTGGGCAGTATACATGGTTGTATCATTATTTTTAAGGTTTTTATTACTTTTTTTCATCTTGTTCGTACGACCCCTTGCCGGGCAAGCCCAGTTTAGGGTCAAAGGAAGAGTATGGGGAATGTGTCGTCCGCCGAGGCAGAGCCCCATGCCGCGGTAAGGCCATAGTTACTCTCCGAGGCGGCCCGGTATCAGAGATGCTCCGTTCGATTAAAGCCACGATTTTTAAATATGTAGTGTGACTTAATTCATTTCTTTTCTTCATAATTCTTCGAAGCTGTTTGTTTTTTTTTTTGATTATTTTCCTTTTTTTCTAACTCTTTCTCCATTTTCCTTTCTTGATATTTGAGTTTTCTATAAAATAAGTTCTCATCTCCAGTCAATATTTGATTGCAAACATACGTACATATGTACATACCAATATACATATAACTGTTGTCAACTATAGCTTCGTTTCTTTCCTGCTAATTATGAATAATTATGAGTAATTATTCCTGAAAAAGCGTTTCTTGATCAAAAATAGCAGCGAATCCAGCAGCTTTTTGACATTTAATTGCACATCAAGCTGAGAGAGAGAGCGCCAATTCGCTGGAAGTTATTGCTGGAGATTTTTCGTCCAGCAGAAACTAGCAATCAGGAACAGCTGATCGGTGACATAGCAAAACAACAACAAAAAATGTAAATTAAAAATTGTTAGCCAATCAGAAACGTAACCGCTGTTTTGTCTGCAAGGGTCTGCTGAACCCTGTTCGACGAAAAATTAGCAGAGATGAGATTTTGACAGCTTTTTACAAGACTCTCTTCTGTCAAAATCTCATTTCTGCTAGTTTTATCTCTCTTCTGCTAGTTTTTCGCCGAACAGGAGCCAGCAGAATTTCTCAAGCAGAACAGCTGTTCTGACAATTGACAAATGAAAATAAAATTTTTCCGCAGCACATGAAATTGCGAATTTTTCTGTCTTTGTGGTATATATCGACGTAAACCACGTAAACCTTACGAAATATTAAGAAAATTGAATGCCTTATACACCTTCAGTATTTCCGATTCCTGTAACTGTGTCTGCAGGATTATATTGGTCTCCTAAACGAGCCACATTACGTTGATCCAACGGACATTGGGCTTCGGCGCATTGCTATTCAAAGATACGGAATTATTGAAGATTTGGTATTTATTGTATGTACTTACTTCATTTGCTGGTAAATAACTCATAATTTTCAAAATATTCGTAATAAATTTTAAATTTCATAAAAATATGCAATCCATTTTGATTTTGGCATTTGTCACAATCAGCTGTTTGTTACTTGCTAGTTTTTGCTGGACGAAAAATCCCCAGCAGCAACTTGCAGCGAATTGGCGCTCTCTCTCAATTAAATGTCAAAAAGCTGCTGAATTCGCTGCTAATTTTTTCAAAGAACACTTTTTAAGGAATAATTATTCATAATTAGCAGGAAAGAAACAAAGCTAATTAATGTAGGTATGTACATACATATGTACGAATATGCTAAAAACAATGGGGCGCATACATATACTCAAATTGTGAAAAAAAGTTTTACTAACTAATAACCATACCTAAATTTGACAATGTGCGCACTTTTTCAAAATAATTACATGACCTCTTTAACATTGTTAACATTATATTTTAATACAGAATTTTGTAATCTAGAATTTTGTAATATTCAACTCTGAACTGACGCTCAGCTGTCGTCGATCTCTTCAAGAGATAATCCAACAGAACCGCGTCAACCTCACATGGGTCCCGGGACACAGGGACATTGAGGGAAACTGTAAGGCAGAAGAACTTGCCAGGCAGGGTACGACCAAACAGGTTCTTCGGGATAAAGAGTGCTTAGTAGGGATGGGATCCCGGGATTCCGATGTGAGAACAAAATCCAATAAGAGGCGTGGTGAATGTTTTACAATTTTTTATACCCAGCTGTACTTGTGCACAGGGTATTATAACTTTGTTAGGATAACGGTTGGTTGTACAGGTATAAAGGAATCGAGATAGATATAGACTTCCATATATCAATATGATCAGGATCGAAAAAAAATTTGATTGAGCCATGTCCGTCCGTCTGTCCGTCCGTCCGTCCGTCCGTCTGTCCGTTAACACGATAACTTGAGCAAATAATGAGATATCTTCACCAAATTTGGCATGCGTACTTATTTGGGTTCAGAATAGATTGCTATTGAAAATGGGTAAAATCGGACCATAACCACGCCCCTTTTTCGATATCGAAAATTTCGAAAAACGTATAAAATGGGTTAATTCAATATTAGAAGCAGCTACAATGATAAAATTTGCAATATGTATTGATTTAGATGTTCTAAGGCCGATTTTATAAAAATTTTTGAAAAGGGGGCGTGGTACCGCCCACATATATTTGAAGAAATTTTAAAATTTTGACTCTTAATAACTTCAGAACAGTTTATGCTAGTATAACGAAATTTCGTAGAGGACATACTATTGTTGTGGTAAATTCAGCTATAGAAAATAAACGAAATCGCTTCGCGACCACGCCTACTTTTTCATAAAAGTTATATTGAAAGGAGGTGGAAATATTGAAAAGTCCATATCTAATTAACTGATTTCGCTATAATAATATAATTTGGTACATGCATCAACTTTCATATTCTTTACATAATTTTTTCAAAATTTTGGAAAGTGGGCGTGGCACCGCCCACTCATGAGTCAAGCAATTTTTAAATTCGACTGCTAACAACTTCAGAACGGTGTGAGATAGATTTACGAAACTAGGTACCAGGCATGTTATGTTTATGTAGAGTACTACCACAGAAAATAAGAAAAATCGGTGAACGATCACGCCCACTTTATGTGCACAGCTGGGTATGTAATGTTCGGTTTCACCCGAACTTAGACTTCCTTACTTGTTTTTTTTATTCCTTTTAAATAATATCTACCATTATTAAACTGTTTAATACATTTATATTAATAAATTAACAATATAGGTACTTTAAAGATAATACACTCTCCGAAGCAAATGCAAGGGCACCCAGTTTATGCAATTTCGACAAATTTACGTTTCTATGCAGATTTTTTTCCAATTTGATTTTACCTAGCGTAATGGGATGTTAGTCTTAAGATTGTAAAAAGTTTCCGTGAATTTGGCAATTTTTTTTCTGACGAGCTTAAGTAATTTTTCCTTTAAAACAAATTAAAAGTATAAAGGTGTATGAAGGAAAACGTTAAGAAAAATAGATATGGTTTTTTGTAGGCTTTTTTGACCAATTTCGGTTTCAAGTGCAAAATCAGAGATGTTATTCCACTTTCATAGGGGTATGAAAGTATGAAAGTGGCAGTGGTATTGCGTGGTCCAGCTTTAAGTAAGAGTTGGGGAGTTGCTTAAGGATTTGGGTATGCCCAAACCTGCAGTCCCTCCAGGGTTCTAGTGCGTTGAGCAACGCAGCTGCAACTGGCAGTAAATTTCCCATACATGTCAGTGGGAAGAAGAAAAAGTATGGTTTCAAGAGCCTTGGTGGGAGTGGAGGGGAGGGCACCGCTAATAAGCATTGCTGCCATCCGTTGCACCTTTGTGGCTTTGGTTTGGTTAGATTCGATCTCGAGAGCCGACCACCATATGGTGACAGCGTAGAAAATTATAGGTCGCACCACTGCCGTGTAGATCCAGTGGACAATGTGGGGCTGAAGACCCCACTTTTTTCGATTGCCGACCTACAGGCGTAGAGCGCCATTGTGGCTTTCCTGGTGCGTTCCTCCATATTACGCCTCCAGTCCAGCCTTTTGTCAAGAATTACGCCAAGTTATTTAACCTCGGTACGCAGGGAGCTCGTTACCGCTGCTGGAAGAACGTTGTTAAAAGCCCCTTCTATGTCAAGAAAAGTGCCGAGCGTAAACTCTTTGAAAGCAAGTCCCTTCTCTATCCCAGAGATGACAGCATGTACAGCCGTCTCTACGGACTTACCTTTGGAGTAGGCATGCTGGCTGTTGGAGATTAGTCCTGGATTTGCCGTTCGCCTAATATAGGCATCTAGCAATCTTTCTAGAATTTTTAGGAGGAAAGAGGTCAGACTTATAGGTCTGAGATCCTTTGGGTTATTGCAGGATGTCCTGCCTCCTTTCGGTATAAAGACTACCTTTGCCTTGGTCCATTCCGTGGGGATATAGGCCAGGTTGAGGCATGCCTTATAGATTTGGGTTAGCAGCGGACTTATAAGATCGCTCGCTGCTTGTAGTTCGGCGGGGAATATACCATCTAGTCCCGGATATTTGAAGGGTTTGAAGGACCTGATTGCCCAGTTAACTCCTTTTTTGCTGACTATGTGGTCCAAGGGCCGCAACGGCCTTGGGTTAGATTGCGAGTTCGAGGGTAGGTATGGTTGAGAGGTGCATCCCGGAAAGTGGGCCGTGACCAAGGTATCCAGGATTTCGGCACTAGATGAGGCCCATTCTCCATCAGCTGTACGAATACAGCTGAGAGGAGTAGGGTTTTTGGAGAGGACCTTACGTAGGCGATTTGCCTCCGAGACTTCCTCAATATTGCTTGTGAAGTTTTTCCAGGATTCCCTTTTGGCTCTCCTGGTTAACTTCTTAAAAGATTTTAAGGCGTCCCTGTAGGGGGACCAGATCCCTGTCTGTTTTGCCTGATTAAAGAGTTTTCTGCTGTTCTTCCTTTGCTCGAAGATTTCAGGGGTCCACCAGTACGGTTTCTTTCTACCCCTTTTTTACCACGCTTTTATTAGGTTCACTTGTATGTTTGTCTGTTTGTATGTATGTAAACTCTAGTTCGGTCTAAGCCCCAGTGGCCCAAAAGCCGTAAAATGTCCCTACAATATGGGTATCAAACGAAAGGAGAAGACCCCAGGTTTCATTTGGACCTCGATATATTTCGATAAATTTATCGATAACTGAGTTATCGGTCAATATATGATTGCCCAAAAACCTAAAAAAATTCCTTACAATATGGGTATCAAAAGAAAGGGGAAGGCCCCAGGTTTCATTTGGACCTCGATATATTTCGATAAATTTATCGATAACTGAGTTATCGGTCAATATATGATTGCCCAAAAACCTAAAAAATTCCTTACAATATGGGTATCAAACGAAAGGGGAAGACCCCAGGTTTCATTTGGACCTCGATATATTTCGATAAATTTATCGATAACTGAGTTATCGGTCAATATATGATTGCCCAAAAACCTAAAAAATTCCTTACAATATGGGTATCAAACGAAAGGGGAAGCCCCCAGGTTTCATTTGGACTTCGATATATTTCGATAAATTTATCGATAACTGAGTTATCGGTCAAAATGTGGTTGCCCGAAAACCTTAAAATTTCCCTACAATATGGGTATCAAACGAAAGGGGAAGACCCCAGGTTTCATTTGGACTTCGATATATTTCGATAAATTTATCGATAACTGAGTTATCGGTCAATATATGATTGCCCAAAAACCTAAAAAATTCCTTACAATATGGGTATCAAACGAAAGGGGAAGACCCCAGGTTTCATTTGGACTTCGATATATTTCGATAAATGTATCGATAACTGAGTTATCGGTCAAATGTGGTTGCCCGAAAACCTTAAAATTTCCCTACAATATCAAACGAAAGGGGAAGACCCCAGGTTTCATTTGGACTTCGATATATTTCGATAAATTTATCGATAACTGAGTTATCGGTCAATATATGATTGCCCAAAAACCTAAAAAAATCCTTACAATATGGGTATCAAACGAAAGGGGAAGACCCCAGGTTTCATTTGGACCTCGATATATTTCGATAAATTTATCGATAACTGAGTTATCGGTCAATATATGATAGCCCAAAAACCTAAAAAATTCCTTACAATATGGGTATCAAACGAAAGGGGAAGACCCCAGGTTTCATTTGGACCTCGATATATTTCGATAAATTTATCGATAACTGAGTTATCGGTCAAAATGTGGTTGCCCGAAAACCTTAAAATTTCCCTACAATATGGGTATCAAACGAAAGGGGAAGACCCCAGGTTTCATTTGGACTTCGATATATTTCGATAAATTTATCGATAACTGAGTTATCGGTCAATATATGATTGCCCAAAATCCTAAAAAATTCCTTACAATATGGGTATCAAACGAAAGGGGAAGAGTCCGGGTTTCATTTGGACTTCGATATATTTCGATAAATTTATCGATAACTGAGTTATCGGTCAAAATGTGGTTGCCCGAAAACCTAAAAAATTCCTTACAATATGGGTATCAAACAAAATGGGAAGACTCTAGGTTTCATTTGGACTTCGATATATTTCGATAAATTTATCGATAACTGAGTTATCGGTCAATATATGATTGCCCAAAAACCTAAAAAATTCCTTACAATATGGGTATCAAACGAAAGGGGAAGACTCCAGGTTTTATTTGGACTTCGATATATTTCGATAAATTTATCGATAACTGAGTTATCGGTCAATATATGATTGCCCAAAAACCTAAAAATTCCTTACAATATGGGTATCAAACGAAAGGGGAAGAGTCCGGGTTTCATTTGGACTTCGATATATTTCGATAAATTTATCGATAACTGAGTTATCGGTCAAAATGTGGTTGCCCGAAAACCTAAAAAATTCCTTACAATATGGGTATCAAACAAAAGGGGAAGACTCCAGGTTTCATTTGGACTTCGATATATTTCGATAAATTTATCGATAACTGAGTTATCGGTCAATATATGATTGCCCAAAAACCTAAAAAATTCCTTACAATATGGGTATCAAACGAAAGGGGAAGAGTCCGGGTTTCATTTGGACTTCGATATATTTCGATAAATTTATCGATAACTGAGTTATCGGTCAAAATGTGGTTGCCCGAAAACCTAAAAAATTCCTTACAATATGGGTATCAAACAAAAGGGGAAGACTCCAGGTTTCATTTGGACTTCGATATATTTCGATAAATTTATCGATAACTGAGTTATCGGTCAATATATGATTGCCCAAAAACCTAAAAAATTCCTTACAATATGGGTATCAAACGAAAGGGGAAGACCCCAGGTTTCATTTGGACCTCGATATATTTCGATAAATTTATCGATAACTGAGTTATCGGTGAAAATGTGGTTGCCCGAAAACCTTAAAATTTCCCTACAATATGGGTATCAAACGAAAGGGGAAGACCCCAGGTTTCATTTGGACCTCGATATATTTCGATAAATTTATCGATAACTGAGTTATCGGTCAATATATGATTGCCCAAAAACCTAAAAAATTCCTTACAATATGGGTATCAAACGAAAGGGGAAGACGCCAGGTTTCATTTGGACTTCGATATATTTCGTTAAATTTATCGATAACTGAGTTATCGGTCAATATATGATTGCCCAAAAACCTAAAAAATTCCTTACAATATGGGTATCAAACGAAAGGGGAAGACCCCAGGTTTCATTTGGACTTCGATATATTTCGATAAATTTATCGATAACTGAGTTATCGGTCAAAATGTGGTTGCCCAAAAACCTAAAAAATTCCTTACAATATGGGTATCAAACGAAAGGGGATGGCCCCAGGTTTCATTTGGACTTCGATATATTTCGATAAATTTATCGATAACTGAGTTATCGGTCAATATATGATTGCCAAAACCCTAAAAAATTCCTTACAATATGGGTATCAAACGAAAGGGGATGGCCCCAGGTTTCATTTGGACCTCGATATATTTCGATAAATTTATCGATAACTGAGTTATCGGTCAAAATGTGGTTGCCCGAAAACTCTAAAATTTCCCTACAATGTGGGTATCAAACGAAAGGTGAAGGCCCTAGGTTTCATTTGGACTTCGATATATTTCGATAAATTTATCGATAACTGAGTTATCGGTCAAAATGTGGTTGCCCGAAAACCTTAAAATTTCCCTACAATACGGGTATCAAACGAAAGAGGATGGCCCCAGGTTTCATTTTGACTTCGACATATTTCGATAAATTTATCGATAACTGAGTTATTGCCAAAATGTGAGGCCAAATACCTTAAAATTTCCTAACAATAGAGTGGAATCCAGAGGTTTTGTTTGGACTGCTATATTTTTCGATATATTTATCGATAATTCCATAGGACATGTGACTAAAAAGTAAAAAATAAATATAGTTTAAAAAAACTAAAACTCACGCTTTTAGAGAGAATTGAACTAAAAAGATGAAAATAATTTTAAAAATCCTACACAGTAGTATTGTGGAAAAAGCGTGGTCCGCTTTGTGCTATAATTTTCGTATATCGAGCGCTGGACGCTTTTCCCACATAGTTTCTTTACTACGCTTTCACTAGCTTTACTTGTACATACATTCATATGAATGTTTGCTTGTTTGTATGTAACTCTACTTCAGTCTATCCGATAGTGGAATATGACTGTCACAAAAACCTTGAAATGTGGGTGTCAAACGATAGGAGGTTGCATTATGACTTCGATATATTTATCGATAACTAAGCTATCGGTCATAATGCCTACAATCTGGGTATCAAACAAAACGGAAGTTCTACAGGTTTCTATTGGATTTTGGAATATTTCGATATATTTATCGATAACTGAGTTATCGGTCAAAATGAGGTTGTCAAATAATATTCAAAATTGCCTACAATATGGGTGTCAAACGAAAGTGGAGGCCCAGAGGTTTCGTTTGCACTGCGGTATATTTCGATATATTTATCGATTACTGCATAACATATTTAACTAAAAAGTAAAAAATAAATATAGTTTAAAAGGCGAAAACACGCGCTTTTAAAGAATATTGCACTAAAAAGGTAAAAATAATTTAAATAAAAAACGAAGATTATGGAACAAAGCGGACCACGCTTTTTCCACAATACTACTGTGTAGGGTTTTTAAAATTATTTTCATCTTTTTAGTTCAATACTCTCTAAAAGCGTGAGTTTTAGTTCTTTTAAACTATATTTATTTAATCTCCGGGCAGGCTGCTATGAAGGCAGCGTTACAAGAATTGGTGACAAGATCTACTGCTTCGTCTATCTTAGACGGTGAGTCTAGCTCGCCGAGAGAAGCAAACGTTATGTCTGAGAGAGGCGCTTCATCAGATCTTATCGGTAGGCAAGACCTACCGTGAGACGCGTTTTCTTGGAGGGTAGAGGACAGGACCCCCTTGTAAAGGTCCCAGTCCGTACGTCTCCTGTTCCTGTAAACCGCCATAGGCGGAGGTCGCAAAAGCAGATTAAAAGTTACGTACATATGGTCAGAGTAGGAGTTATCATCGGAAACTTTCCACTCCTTAACTAAGTCAGAGAAAGGTCCTGAAACCAGAGTAATGTCTAGAACTTCCCTCCTATTCGAGGTGACAAAAGTCAGCTTGTCCCCAGAGTTACAAATATAGAGGTTGTTATTTATGATAAAATCAAAAAGAGACTCACCCCTTGTATTTGTGTCGGTTGAGCCCCATGCGAGGTGGTGCGCGTTGGCGTCGGCTCCAGTGAGTATCGGAAGCCCCTTGAGTTGGGCCTCCTTTACCGCATTGCTGAGCCTATCCTGTGCAGAGATGGGGCGATCGTGCGCAAAGTATGCGGACATCAGCCAGAGGGTATAGTCCTGCAGCTCGAGGCTGATACAGGTGAAGTCATGATCGCTGAAAGGAGATAGTAGAAAATAAGAAAGAGTTTTTCTGATAAGAATACATGATCTGAGTCTACCTTTTGCAGGTGGCGTCACCAGCTGGTACTCATCGGTATTCAGTCCACAGACCCTGGTACCGACGACCCATGGCTCTTGGACTAGAACGACCGCCTCCGATGTTTTGCAGAGGCGTAAGATTAGCGCAGCGGAGGCTGCCTTAGAGTGATGCAGGTTGATTTGCAGTATCCGGACCATTAGGACCGTTCTGAAAACTCAGCATCGACGTCCATCTCCCCCTGCTCCGTCCCGCCCGATGCCATCTCAACGGTTGTATCGTCGAAGCCAACATCTGACTGGTCGGATTCCAGCAGGAGGTGTTCGTCCATGCTGGTAGAGAACTGCCCTGCCAGCTCAGATACCGAGAGTGTATCACTCTCGGACTCTGGAGCACTGCGTGCCAGTTCGATATCGACCTCATGTACACTCGAGGTGTTGCATGGGGTCGTGATATTTGCTGCGGTGGAGGTGCGTACACTCGAAGCGCTGCCCACCTCCTCCAAATTCGTAGGAGCCGACTCGATGGAGGTAGCTGCTGCCTCAGAGTCAAGCGTAACAGGTGCACTCAAGGTGTTTCCTGCCATCACATCACTCTGAAGCTCGGGCTTCATCTCCATCTCCTCCGGCTCCTCTCTCTGGGTACCATCCCGCTTGACTTTCAACGTGATGGAGTACACTGAATCAAAAAAGTTCATGTATCCAATGAAAAAGTACATAGATTTTAAGAATTGTTCGTTAAAACCTCTCCAAAGAACTTTTTCGTAGAAATTTACGAACATTTCCTAGAATATAAGTACTTTTTCGTAAAATATGTAAACAAATCCACAGAAAGCATGTATTCATTCATAAATTGTAAGAAAATTTTCTTAGATTCTATGAATTTTTTCTTATATTTTAAGAAAAACCAGCGCGAACTTCTATGAAACTTTGTTCGTAAAAAACATGTACGTTTTTGGTTCAGTGTAGAAGCCGTAGCTTATGCGAGTGTGTAAAGACGGCAAGAGCGCTCGTCTGCGCAGGAAACTAGTTTAATCCTGCCCTGATACCAGCCGGCATCGCGGATTATGGGAGCAGCACCCGGGTCCTTGTCCATAATGTCCTTGAACTGCCTGAGAAGGCCGTTCAGGACATCCTTCCAATTGTCCGGGGTAATGTTTCCATCCGGATGGCCGCGGTTCAAAACCGCCAGCGTGATGTTGCCCTTGGCAACCTCGTTGAACGGTTTTGTTAGGGCAGGTGGAGGAGGGGCAGAGGTTATGGGCCTATGCCTTTTAGGAACGCTCGAGGCGTTTACCATCGACCGCTGCCTTTTAAGGGCTGGCCCATTCGACCCGGTTGGCGCCGTGTTGGCAGAATTGGTTGCGGTGTTTGCGGTGTTACGCGATGATTTTTCCGCAATGATTTTCCTGGCCCATGCCAGAGAGCTTTTTTGCTCTGCCGTCAGGTTATCGCTGGGAGACTTGCCCAGTCTCTCTACGATTTTGGCGGCATTGCGTAGATTCCGCTGATTGCGGACTGAGAGGGGGACTCCTTTGCTAGCCTTAGAACGCTCTAGGGGGTTGCCACGAGTTTCATTTGCATGGGCGGGGGCAGTCACTCTGTCCGTGGAGGACCCGGTGTTACTTTCACCTGCGTTTGCTCAGCCGGGAGTTGCTTTCCCTCAGTGGGGCTAGCTTTTCCGGCTGCTACAGGTTCGGACTTGCCATCAGGGGGTTTGGTCCTACTGCTGCTAGCTTGCGCAGGTGGCCGAAAATTGGTTTGAGGCCGTGCAGGCCTGATCGGCGCCACTTTAGCGGTTCCCGATTTGGCAGGATTTTGTGAGTGTTGGCCTTTTTAACGGATGTGCCAGAGGCAGCATCTTTACCCGTGCAGGGCTCCGAGGCTTGGTTTTTATGCATGTAAAAATAATATGACTGGTTCGTAGGCTGCCTACTGAGATGAGACCGTTCGGCAGCCTGAAAGTATGTGAAAGGGGGATATGAAACGGTCGACTACGACAGAGCCCCATGCCGCAGCAAGTCAACGCTACTCCCGGAGGTGGACCGATATCCGGGAGGCTCCGTAAGAATACAGTCGGATACCCCTGACTGCAAACCATCCAATGGGCACGGAATAGCATAACACCCTGGATTAGGGGGGGCCACCATTTCATCTGGGTGTGGCCCGGTTCCCACCTTGAGGCCACGTTCAAGAATCATTTCCATATGCCAGAGCTATTAAAGAGCTAAGGCACCAATGGCACTGATTTCTGAACTTAGCTAGCACTCCCCTGTGTAGGGGTTTCTGTAGTGTATATTACCAGCCGGCACCCTCTGGGAGGGTTCAGCCCAAGGATTTCTGCCAGCCAACCTCATCTGCAACTGCCTGGTTTAAGCGGCGCGGGAACGCGCTTTCTGGGAGTTCCCTTCCTGGATTGGCTAAGCCATATCGTGAAACTGGATATAAAGGACTTGATGGCCTTCATAAAGTCATCTAAGTGGTTCGAGGAGCAGTAACGGTGTCGGTTTAGGAGTGTCAGACCCGGGATTCTGTTATGTGGAAAATCCCAACAACTCAGGGATTTTCCATATGGCCGGGTCCCGGGACTGACTTTCTTTGTGTTGGTGGTATCACAACGGGCCTCACTTGAACCTAACCTAACCTAACACAAATTTTGAACCCGCTTGAAACTTTATTTGGCTTAGAACGGCTCGGAAAGGTCATTCCGAAACCTGACAGAGCTATTGCCGTTATTAAACGTCATTTGTCGATTATTTTAGCATAAATGCTTTGCATGATTAGTCGTTTTGTGAAGATCTGGTCCACGGTAGACTAATGAAGCTCAAGAAAAAAATCAGTGTTATTGACGTCTCCGACTAGTAGGTACCGAAACCACATTCAACAAAGGACCGTAATTTGCCCCAAAACTCACAGGAAAACTCTTCTAACCCAATTCCACTATTATGTGTAAATTGGTTGCGGAGTAATGACGTAGTACTGAACTCAAATACGTAATAGAATAAAAATGTAATAGAATGGTGGGGGCAACGTCCTCCTTGCGGTGCCTACTACGACAGAATTTTTGCTGATGCAATTTTAACATGAGATGTCGTAATCATCAATAAAAAAAATTACGGTAAGTGTCGATTTTTACACAAAATTATTAATAATTGATTACTGATATAATAAATATCTAGCCCTAACCGCAAAAAAGACGTAAACGACACAATAATCCATTTTTAATTTTATAGGTTGAAAGTTTACAACTATCACCAAATATTTTTAAAAATTTTGGTAGCTTTTGGAAGAACCGTTATATTTGTTTACATTAAAAAAACCTGACCTTTTCAAGGCCAACCTGAGAATATGTAATGTATAAAGAAAACATCTAACTATTATATTGTAAAAGAGTAAATTAAAATGAGAATGCATAAATTGAAATTGAGAAATGTAAGTTCAAAATGAGAATGTATAATTTCTTATTGAGAATATATAAGTTGATATTGAGAAATCTAAAAATTCATACTGGAATTTTTAAATTTAAAATGACAAAAAGTAAATTTCAAATGGGAAACGGTGAATTGAAGGTGAGAATGTGTAAAATCGAGATGAAAAACGGAGCTGGCCCTGGATTCTCTAACTGTGAGTTTTGAAATGTATATTTTTTTCCCATGTATTTTAAATGGTGAAAAAGTGAAAATTTCCAAATTTAGAGAATCCAGGCCCAGTTTTTCATTTTCTAAATATTTAATTTTGAATTTATATTATCTCGATTTGATATTACACATTAACTTTGAATTTGCCTTTTCTTATTTTAAACTTACTTTTATACAATGTTACATCTTCTGATTTTGGCCTTGAAAAAATGATGTTCTTGTATAGGCTTAAGAGCCCGATCATAGTTCGACATACAGGAAAGTTTTAGGCAGACCTGTTAATAATTGATTAGTAATCGGTAATGATTAGCATTTCATTGATTATTTTTTGAGAAGCCACCTAATGATTGATTACCAATGACTTTCACTTTTTAATGATTATTTTTTCAATTGATTAAAAAAAAAATCAAAAAAAACCAAAAAAATTAAAAAAAATCAAAAAAAAATCAAAAATTCAAAAGTAATCAAAAATAATCAAAAGTAATGATTACTTTTGATTACTTTTGATTTTTGGATTTTTTTTGATTTTTTTCCAGTACTGTTGTAGAAAAATATGTTCATACATAAATATTCACTTGCACAAACATACAAATGTATAGGTGAAGCAAGAAGTAACGGTGCAATCCCAACAACAACGACGGAGGCGTTGAAATATGTTGTGCAAACACAATTATATAGTTATATGGGTGATTCAGCAACTGGAGCTGACATATGGCAAACAAGAGGTGTTCTAAAAGAGGCTGGACTATTTTTCAACACACCATTAATATCGTCCGGTCCGGTTGAAAGGCTGTTTTCTTTTGCTGAAATTATTAATGCTCCAAAGCGTGGGTCATTATCTGACATTTCTTTTGAAGCACTTACATTGTTAAAATCAAATTTTAACTCCAAGTATTGGCGTGCTGTATCTGCCGAACGCTCAACACAAATACTTTATATGAGTGAACGGCGAAAATTTGCGTGTCGATACGCACTCATGTCCACCTACATGAATTATTTTTAAACTGAATACCGTTATTGTTGACTATTTGTGTTATTGTTCTTTAATTGTCATTACATTATTACTTACATATTATTCACAAATATTACTATATAGCACTACTTAAACAAAAATGAATAAAAATAAAATGATTCTACTTCTACTATTCTCTACTCCAACAAAATGACTACGTCGTCCATTTTGGCCGAAAGTTATTAATCCCGGACCTCTCTCTATGGATAATAACCACTTAATTTTTGATCAATTGATCATTACTAGTCTCTTTTGGGCATACATATGTAGTTGGTATGCCCACGTTTTACTTTGTGTAGCATACTTATAAGTGTTCGAATACAACCATCCGACCGTACCCATAGGGTTTTAAACGAGAAATGCACGACACTACCCGTTTAGATATAAAAGGGACACATTTTCACCACTACAACGCATATAACCATCAAACCTGGCATTTTTTCTCATATGTACATATACTTAGCGATCAAGGTTCATTCTAGAAATCCATGAGCCCCAAAGTGTAAGTAGGTGTTTATATTTTCATACAAAGATACACAGATGTTTATACTTTTAACAACAAAACTTTAAAATAATCCAAAAAAAATCAAAAAAAATCAAAAAATAAAAAAAAATCAAAAAAAAAATCAAAAAAAATCAAAAAAATAAAAAAAAATCAAGAAAAAATCAAAAAAATCAAAAGTAATCAAAAAAAGCCGTTTTTGATTACTTTTGATTATTTTTGATTTTTTCTTGATTTTTTAATTTTTTTTTATTTTTTTTTTATTTTTTCTAATCGTAATCAATTAGTAATTGCTTTTTCTTGAAAGCAATTAAAATAATCATTAGTAATTAAAAAAATTTTCTAATCAATCAATTACTAATTACTAATCAAAATTAACAGCTCTGGTTTTAGGGGATCATTGATTTATATAAGTATTTGTTTCCGCAGTATAGATGTATTATGTATGGAAGGCAACTAAATTTGTATAACAACGTGTAATAAGTTTAAAAATCCATAGAAAAACGTACTTAACCTCAAGGTCAGTTTTAATCAAAATGAATGCATTGTTGTTGCATTGTTAACTGATAACACCCACAACACGCTTAAAGCGGACCTAAATTGCGGGAGAGACCTCTCAAGGCATACATATATACATATGTATATGTATAAATGAAATACATAAAATGAAAAATGCAACGCGCAATTAAAATTTCAGTGATATCAATTCAAACAGCGATAGTACATAATTTTTTTTGGTGCCATGACAAAATTCCAAGAGACAAAATCCCAAGAGGCAAAATCCCAAGTAAAAAAATTGTATTATGATACTCCCCATGCAGAGGGGGTGTCATACTCCCAATTGGGTTTTTGACATCTTTGAGCTGGAAAATGAAATTACAAGATTTATTTTTAAGTTTTTGGCGAGAAACAGTGGCTTAATTGCAGAATACAGACTAGACGCCCCGTGAAAAAGTAAATATGAGGATTGGTTCGTATATTGCTCCTGATTATAACGGTATACTTCTTTTGTGGGGGGGGGGGGGGCTAGAAAAGCAAGCATTCAAAATTGCATATCATTACACTATTAGAGAAAGGCCCTAAATCATTTTTCATTTTCAATCAAGTTCCTGGTGGATTTTTGTTAATAACTTCTAAACGAAACTTCACTAAAATCTTAGCACTATTCTATATCGTAGTTAAATATTACAGGCATTGATGTTTTTTGTTTTGAACAACCCATCATTGCTATAGTTTTCGAGCTAAGAAAATATGAGTAAGGGCGTTTCTATATTAGGGTACGATATATATGTATATCCAGAACTACTGAATCGATTTTTACATAATTGGTACAGGTATTTAAAACCCCTTTCGTTTGATACAGATTTCAACATACATATATTTAGCCGAAATTCCGAAACTTACTTGTTTACAGTTTCATACTTTTCTTTGTGATTATACCTACTTGGGCCACCCACATGGAAATTGGAAATTTGGAATTAAATATCGCGCGATTTTTTATTCCGAATTTTCGCCTGCAGCTCTTTTTTAAATCATTTAAAAAAAAATATTTGAAAATTATAATAAAAAATGAAATCGCGCGATTTTTATTCCAAATTTGCGCCTGCAGCGCTTTTTTTAAATAATTTTGTAAAATCTACATATACGAGTATATTATATATATCTATATATATAAAAATGAAATGTACTCTGTATGACCGCGGCGGCTGTCTAAACGGCTGAACCAACTTCTATTCTGTAAAATTTACTTTCTTGGACCTTCTCTGTAGCAGGTTTATGAAAAAAACCGTTTAAAAACCTTTTGTTTTTAAGCCGAAAAATGCAGAAAGTTGAGACGTCTAAATGTCACAATTTTGCATAACCTATACATCGCTACCTCAGTAGTGGAATTCAGTAACTTTAAACAATACTATGAAACGGGTTGTTAGCTTAACAATTTCGTTGTTTGCACTATCGATTCGCTGATTCAGTAGCTCTTCCTTAACAATTAACAACAGGCGATTGTCTCAGGTGAATTATAGCAAAAAGTAGCTGATTCTTAGCTAAGCATAGAACCAATATTCCTTAACTACCACAAAGAGGCTAGAAATAATAAGAGGAACCAACGCAATTCAGCAAGTCGCGGGTAAGGAATTCGCCGCATGCTAAGCAAATTCACCTCCATAAGAAATACACTAAAGCAACTTTTCTTACCACGCGGCGCTGACGAATAAGAGTATTGGAAAGAAGATTGTGGCCTTTAAAAAAATATCTAAATCTGCTTGACAAAATAAGTAAGCCTTTTCAAAAATTGAAATGAAATTAAAAATATTTACTTTAATTAGACTAGATTCGAAGCCGGAAACACCCCACCTAAAAGTGAGTCCTAATGGTGTGTTATGCACAAAAAATTAACATTTTTGAAGTTAGGCTGATTCGCTTTCTTATTAAAATGATTTACCAAAAAGTATGTTCTGATTCTTATAAAAACAGCGTTAATGACGTCTGGTTTGCAGTTTTCGCAACAAAAGTAGGGCACCACGTCTACCATTTTATCATATAGTATTTGGGAAAACCCAACTTTATAGGTGGAATCGAAATTATCGGAATAAATTTTTTCAATAGTTGAAATAAAGTCAATAAACTCGGAAGGCGGTTTTACTAGTTCACAATTAGTGAACTGCTTCTCCATTGTAAAATAGAATATCACCATCAAATCTGGGAAAAGGCATTAAACAGTTATGCATTTTAAAATATTTGAAATATAAATAGCCACAAAAGTATACAAAGGCACTACGATGAAGAAAACTGCTTTGATCTATATCAACAGATACATCAATTTCAACATTCGGAATAGAGCTTAAGGTAGGTCGAGGTAAGCCTTGGAATGTTTGCCAAGAGGTGTCCCTCACTAAATGATCACTACATGCTTCCTGAAGAGTGCTAGTCGACAATGATTCTTCCACATCAGGCAACATTTCGCAATTGCCTTTATCGACACATCTAATATAACCTACGCCCCATGCTTGTCTGAAGAGGTATGTAAAACGTTGCGCAGTTATTTTTGAATCAAACGCCCCTCCTCTTCGAATATGTCCAAAAAAGTTTTCTATTTTATCTTGACATAGTTTTCGGGTCATTAAATGTGGGAAGCCCTTACTCGACAAGAATCGCCACAAATGTCGCAAGCTATTAATATTAAGGAGCCAACCTTTAATGAAGCTAAAATTATTCGTGATATCAAGACCCTCTTTATCATGTACTTTCAAAGAATTAAGAAATCGTTCAGCTTCCTCAAGGAATTCTAGTTGTTCTGCTGGCGCTGTGAAAGGTTGCTTGAAGTTTCCCGTTGCTCCAAAAACAAGACTATTAAAAATGTTAAAGAGTTTGTCAAAAAACAGTACAAACTCTGCTGTATTGAAAAATGAAGAAAAAGCTGAAGTACGTAAAGTTCCGGAGCTATAAACAGCGAACATTGCACTGGCAACTGAGTTGCTAAATACTTGGGAAGCTAACTTTACGCTCATTTTATTATGCTGTTTTGGCCTAATATGAACTGATGTTAGCTTGTGAGTGCATGATATGTCATATTTTGAGCCCTGTTCATATAAATGGACAATTTCTTTCCAGTCTACAGGGCGTTCATAAAAGCTAACATTATTTTTTTTGTTTTCTAGGCAATTTCGGGTACTTTTGAGAAGATGGGGACTATCAAAAAAATAAACGAATTGTTCAAGAGTTTTCCGGGAAGGGAGGTTGAAAAGAGGTCGTAAATATCTGTAAACAATTGGTGATAAAAATTTGATTACCAAAGCTAAAGTCTTGAATTCTCTATCAAAGCGATAGCCTTTTGGGGCGCGGGTTATATTTCTAAGGCAATTCCTTACACATGCCGCAAGATGTGGGGGTAAACTGCCAACTAGCTCTGATATACGTCTGGCGTGATTATAAGGGACAAGGCCACCATTGTTTTCCAGGCTTCTAACTTCTCTTCTAAAAATTTCACCCGATTGCAGTCGTTTATTTTCTTGATTGACTTTATCTAGCTCCTCCCGATACTTTCTTTTTATAGGAGTCCCGTCTGTCAAATATGAACTTGTCTGACATTGTCGACTATTAGCCCAGGTGCTAATCAACTTGGAACTATAAGAATACGAATGTTCTTCATGATGAATTGGTTGAGGAATCTCCTCCAAGGAAGCCTCAACTTCAAATGTGTCGAAATTTGAAGCCTCAACTTCAAAAATGTCGACATTTGAAGTTGAGGCACTTGGTACGGTTTCTAATGAAGGAAGTACAGAGGCAAGATCTTCAGTACCCAATTCAATTATATTATCTTTACTCTGGGTTTCTGATGAAGAAAGTACAGGGACAAGATCTTCAGTGCCCAATTCAATCATATTATCACTACTCTGGTTTCCTGATGAAGAAAGTACCGGGATAAGATCTTCAATACCCAATTCAATTATACTACCACTAGTCTGGGTTGGCAAATCTGGAGTCACTATGGGTGAATATACTCTTAAATTTATATCAGGAACAGCGTTTCTTTTTAAGAACCGTCCCAATCTCATGTTTTTGGAAAAATGCCTCTGACATGCGAAAATGTATTTGGCTGTTGGGCCTTCCACACCTAGCAACCGAAGCCATTCCAGACGCCTGTTAAAAATTAAAAAAACGAATTAGTGAAACCATTTATACTCGTATTCAAATGTATACATATATATACAAGAGAAATATGTCAAGCTGCTTGGAAATGTATTCGCTCTACTTGAACCATCAAAATTAATAGACCAAGATCCCAGAGCCTAAAAGCGTCACTTATTTTATAATGGATGAAACCAATACCGATCGATAGTCCTCCCCGAATCTAGAAAGAATGTGAAAATTTTAAAGCTGTACCTATGACAAGGGCCTAGGAATCGGGGGTCAAAGTCGCCAAAAAATGACCCTAACTTCACTTATTTTATAATGGATGATTTTCACATATTTGACGTAGATTACCACCCCGCGTCAGTATCAAGTGTTGTTAGACCCGTACCAGTGACAAGGCTCCAGCCAGACACCCCCAGTTCGCGGATTTTCCTATGGAAATTTATTCTGTTTTACTAATTTCACGCATTTGGGCCACTTTGGCTGCTTTTAACTACCCAATATTTTCCCATTTTTTGTAGAACACTACCCTCAAGTAGTATCAGGAATTTTTAGACTTCGTCCCATGGAAAAAACTTCAGCCAGACACCTCAAAACTCGGGAAATTTCACTAATTTTTACTGCGCTTTCACATGTTTAAGCGGATTTGACCAACTTTGGCCTCTTTTAAATAACAGATCTTTACACATGTATCGTAAAATGCTACCCTTAAGTAGAATCAAGAATTTCTAGACATCATCCCATGGAAAAAACTTCAGCCAGACACCTGAAAGTTCGAGAACTTTTATTTTCCTATTAGTTTGCTTTCTCTTGTTTGTCCCACTTTTACTAATTTTAAATGATAGATCTTTTCACATGTGTCGTAGGACACTACCCTTAAGTAGTTTCAGTAATTTTTAGACCTCGTCCCATGGCAAAAACTTCAGCCAGACACCTCAAAACTCGGGGAAATTTCACTAATTTTTACTGCGCTTTCACATGTTTAAGTGGATTTGACAAACTTTGACTACTTTTAAATAGCAGATCGTAGAATGCTATCCTTAAGTAGAATTAAGCATTTCCAGACATCATCCCATGCCAAAAACTTCAGCCAGACACCTCAAGGTTCGGGAACTTTTATTTTCCTATTAATTTGCTTATTCTTGTTTGTCCCACTTTTACAACTTCTAAACGACGGATCTTTTCAGATGGTTTGTAGGATACTAGCCTTAAGTAGTTTCAGTCATGTCTAGACTTCGCCCCATTGCAAAAACTTCAGCCAGATACCTCAAAGCTCGGGATTTTCACTAATTTTTACAGAGATTTCACTTGTTTCAGCAGGTTTCTCCAACTTTGGCCACGTTTAAATGGCGGATCTTTACACATGTATCGTACAACACTACCCGTAAACAGTATCAGGCATTTCCGGACTTCATTCCATGAAAAAAACATAAGCCAGACAATCCAAAGCACGGGGACTTTTCATCATTTTTAATGTGCTTTCACATGGTCAAATGGGCTTACCCAACTTTAGCTGATTTTAAATGGCGGATCGTTACACATGTATCGCATAACACTACTATTAACTCATATCAGGCATTTTTAGACTTCGCCCCATGACAAAAACTTCAGCCAGACACCTCAACGCTGAGGAAATTTCATAATTCTTGCTGTGAATTCACATGTTTAACCGCGTTGGTCTAACTTTGGCTGCTTTTAAAGGGCAGATAATTTCAAATGTGTCATAGATGACTACCCTTAAGTGGTATCAGGTACTTTTGCCAGACACCTCAAAACTGAAGAATTTTTATAATTCTTACTGCAATTTCACATGTTTAAGCGAGTTTGTCCAACTTTGGCTGCTTTTGAAAGGCAGATCTTTACACATGTGTCGTGGAACACTATCTCCAAGTAGTATCAGATATTTTTAGACTTCATCCCATGGAAAAAACTTCAGCCAGACACCTCAAGGCTGAGGAATTTTCATAGATCTTACTGCTTTTTCACATGTTTAATCGGGTTGGTCCAACTTTGGCTGCTTTTAAAGAGCAGATCTTTTCACATGTGTCATAGAAGACCCCCTTAAAGAAGTATCGGGTATTTTTATACTTCGCCCCATGTCAAAAACTACAGTCAGACACCTCAAAACTGAGGAATTTTCATAATTCTTACTGCGATTTCACAGGTTTAAGCGAGTTCCCTGCAGCGAAACCTCAAACTAGTCAGAAAAATACTAGTATACAACTATAATTTTCTAGCAGAACTCATACTAGCCAGGAAATATCCATTTCATGCTAGTATACAACTATAACTTTCTGGCAGAACTCATACTAGTCAGGAAATATCCATTTCATACCAGTATACAACTAGAATTTTCTGGCTGAACCCATACTAGTCAGGAAATATCCATTCCATACTAGTATACAACTAGATTTTTCTGGATGAAATTAAACCAGTTGAAAAAAAAAACAAAATTCATTCGTTTCGTTTTCTCTTATAATTATTAGATGCTTTTTCGTGATAGGGAAATACAAATAGCCGCTGCTTTCTTAAGAATAAACATGAAAATAAAGTCAAATGATAAAATAAAGGGTAAGCCAGGAAAATTCTGGTTGAAATCATACTAGTCCAGGTTAAAAGCCTTTTTGACTAGTATGGGACTAGTATATTCCATACTGGTCCTTTTTGGACTAGTTCATTTTTTGGAAATTATACTAGTCCAGGATGAACTAGTATGGAACTGGTATCTTACAACTAGTATGAAACTGGTATAGTAGATAACTGCTATATTCTGGTCGAAATCTGACAATTGACATCTTGTAGGACATCAACACGTAAAAAATACCAGTAGTTGTAAAGTAGTTTTCAACTAGTTGCTTTCGCTGCTGGGTAGCGACATAAGAGTGACACTGTCTGAAATGCAACAAATGCCACATCTGAACACTTTGTATGGGCTGAACTCTTCTAATTTGCTTGATCATGTCGTATGGAGAGATCAATTGCGAAAAAAAATCGAGCTTTGAGGTGTTTGGATGTAGTTTTTGTCATGGGAAGATCTCCAAAAATGCCTGATACCACTTAAGAAATGCCTTCTACGACACATGTGTAAGTATTCGCCTTTCAAAAATAGTGAAAGTTGGACAAACCTGCTTAAACAATCGAAAGCACAGTAAGAATTATGAAAAATACCCTTTATTCATTCTTCGTTGAGTGCGGACGTGTTTTTTTAATCGCTTTTTTCAAAATTCGCTTTTTGCCTTCTAGTTAGCCTTAATTACCTTACTATTATAAGCAATAGTGTCTGCCGTGCTAAACCTATAGATCCTACATAAAAAAATAGTGACAAGTTGTGCAATTTTTTTAATAATAAAGTGCGTAATTTATTATTAACATTTGCCAACTTTATTCATATTTGGTTGTGTGTTCATATTTGCTAATCGTTTTGCTTTGTTTTCTGCTTTGCGTGTTCATTCTGTCTGTGTTCACAGCCTGCTGACCGCGCAATCGTTGTCTCAGCTGTGCAGAGTTCCAGAATAACACTTTCTATTTTATTGATTGCCTGCTAATTATAAAATACTTATACATCCTACATAAAAAATAGTGGCAAGTAGTGCAATTTTTAATAACAAAGTGCTTCCCTATTTAAAAATCACTCTGCTTTTGTTACTGCCTCCGAGCTCTTTTTTGCCTCTGTTCACTGCTTGCCATCCGTGCAATCGTTGTCTTAGTTGTGCAGAGTTCCAGAATAACACTTTTTCACTTTATTTATTGCCTGCTATTTTATCATGGATGATTACTGTGGAAAATGTGGTAAACATTTTGGAAGATCTGAACTTCTAATGGTTCCGTGTAGCGGTCTTTGCAAAAAACGTTTCCATCGCTCCTGTTGTGAAGGCCCAATGGCGGAATGTGATATAAAATTTTTGAAATCAAATAACCATGTTCGTTATTTCTGCCCTGATTGTGTCAATGGACTGGAAAAAATTTCGAGTGTGCTGGAATCGGTCGTCGACTCTCAAAAGCTTGGTCTTGAGTCGATCATGACTGCTTTCGAGATTAGATTTAAGGATTTAGCCTCTCAAATTAATGATCTCAAGAACATCATTTTAAAATCTGATGGAAGTGAATCCACAAACACAAGCAAAGCTAGTGTAAAAGAAAAAGCGAAAGAAAAGGTTCAGGTGAAGAACAGGTAGGCCCAAAAAAAATAATAAATTAATTAATAACTTGGCAGCGGAAATTAGTGGGCTAAAAACTGCTGTTGTTAGCTCCGGTGCTTCACCCACTACCAAAAGCTCTACCGAAACCGATCTTTTTTCTTTTTCGCCGCTACCTAGTGGTTCGGGTTCCCTCTCTTCTGCCCCTCCTCCTCGTAAGCCTACTGATGGTGCTGTTACGCCCATTATACCTTCTCTTGTGCTTTCAACTGCCGATTGCATCCGTTCATCTACGTCGGATAATTCTGCTGTTTCTGCTGTTGATAACAACATTATACCGCAACCTCAACCAGCTAATACAGCTGAAAACAACATTGAACCGTCCACTCACGCGAAGGGCTATTTTTGTTTCAAGGCTGCTGCCGTCGTTGACTCGAACAGATATCAAAATGTACGTTTGCCCCAAACTTGGTGTTACCCCTACTAGCAACATCAATGTCTACAAATTTAACTTCAAGTATGAAAGAGAAGTTTCATCTTTCAGAGTCTCAGTTCCGGACTCATTTTTTGACAGGGTACTTGACCCTGCATTTTGGCCTAAACACTCTGTTGTACATTTGTACACAGACAAACAGAAAACTGATTCTGCTTCAAAAAACTGAATAAGTTAACTTCCTTCTCTACTCTTGTTTCCCATTACCAAAATGTCCGTGGCCTACGTTCCAAACTGAATAACATTTTTCTAAATAGCTTGACTTTTACTGCCCATGTAATTGCTTTTACAGAGACCTGGTTAAAACCAGATAATTTTAATTCTGAGATTTTCTGCAACAATTATGTCGTTTATCGGCGTGATCGTGAAACTAGGGCAGGCGGCGTCCTCATAGCTGTTGACTCAAGTCTTTCATCTGAGTTGGTTGTCTTAGACAATGTGTCTGATATTGAAGTCATTGCAGTTAAAGTTTCAATGCCTGGTTCCTGCTTATTTATCTCCTGCTCGTACATACCGCCTCAATCGAATCTGATTGTATATAACACTCTCCGACAAATTTACAACTCCACGACATTTGATACATGATTCCTATGTAAAATTTCCTGCTGATTCCAAATATGTAAACATTTGATTTAAAAGTAGAACAGTTTTTAAGATATTAGATGTATATTGGAACGATTTTCCGTCATCCCTTGTCAATTTTGGTTTTGTAACAAACCGTTTTCGGCGATCTTACAGTAAACGCGAACATTTTGGGGAAAGAAACACGTTTTTTCTGTTTTTACGACATTTTATTTATTGTAGGTCATATTCAAAAGTTCTGAGTGAAAATTAACATTACTTTCAATAATTTGGAAAATTGTCGCTAATAAAGGAATATTAAAATTTTGTATGTAAGAAAATTAAATTAAGTTAAGTACTTTTACCTTGGGGTACATTTGACTTTGGGTCTTTTGTAAGACCAGAAACATAAGATTTGCTGTTTGCTTATACGCAGTGAAATAGAGCTGAAGCTGCCAATACCGGAAAAGCCTTCTTAAAGTCCGAGTTATAGCAAAAATTAATTTTTAACCTGAAATTGTCAAGTTATTATCAAGGACTGAAACCGAAACCGAAACCGTAACCGTAACCGATTAAAACCGATTCATTTTTCAAAACCGAAACCGAAACCGTAACCGTTATTTTGATCTGGAAAAGACCGAAACCGAAACCGTTTCAAATGCCGGAACCGGTTCCAAACGGTTTTGAATTTTTTCAATACCTTACTTCTGTGAGTGGGCACATAGGTACTTCCTTTTACAAGCAGGTACCCTGAAAGTTTTCATGGAAGATTGTCGAGCCACGTTTTGACATCAGTATCAAAATTCTGAAAGAGGAAGTTTGACTATAGTTGAATGAAGCGACCGAAACAAATTTACGAGATCCGAAAAATAAATGTTCAGGCTTGTCTCGGAAAGCGCCACTAATTTTAATGTTTTTAACGATTTATACATTTCATTTGGCTTCCATTTTAATAAAAAAGTAGAGTTAACTTTAGGAATTTGTTTTGCAGAAATTTCATCCATGCATAGCGTTAATAAATGTATTATTATACTGGAGAAATCCCATCATGGCCGCATAAAAAAGTTATGAAAATTCAGACCTATTTCGTAGCTACATAGGTACATGAGTATTTTAGTAGTAAAATTTTTGTTTTCCTGTTTTTATTTGGAACCGAAACCGGAACGAAACCGTAACCGAAACCGAAATAAATTTTGAAGAACGAAACCGGAACCGGAACCGAAACCGAAACACGTTGCAAAAACCGAAACCGAAACCGGAACGTTATTTTAATCGGTTTCAGACCTTGGTTATTATATAAAATAAGGTATTGTTAAGCCTAGTATTTTATTTCGTATAACTAATGCTTTATGAAACTCCTATAAGCGAAATAGTTCTCTTTACCATTTTAGCAAAATAAAAAAATTATTGTATCAAGGATTTATTTATTTTTTAGAAAAATTCATGCAGGTGTCAAAACATTGCTTTGTAAGATTGTTCAATTATGTTTCGAGATATTTTGATTTGAAAAAAAGGTGTCAAAGGTACCCCAGTTTCCCCTACTAATTCTTCAATATCTCCGCTAATACTGTGTAGTATATCAGAGCATGTCACTAACAACAGCAAAGCCACACGCCGACTTCTAAATGTTTGGCTGTGGAATGTAAACATTTTGCAGAGTCAACGTATTCATAGTTACGTTCACTTTCTCACGCGCCCCAAATATATAAGCGGCACTAGTTATAGAGTTTCGTATCGTCTTACATACGCTAGCCGCATATGTGTGAATGCGCGCGACTGCATTGCTAGCAGCTCCACGCTTAGTACATGTGTGCGTACGTATGTAACGGCATCACTTGTAGCTGCGAGCTGTATATGTTTGTATGTATGTTACTGACTGCACTGAATTGTACCTCATACAGTACATAGAATTAGAGTAAATATGTATTCTAGTAAATAAGAGTTTTAGAGTTAAGAATTATTATAAATAAGCTGAAATAATACTAAATAAACCAATTGCTGCTCTGCCTCGCCAAAGGCAACCAACAAAAATATTTTTATTTCATTTCCAAATACTTTATGCCGATCCTGCCTTGATACTGACGGCAAATATTGCTCTCTTAGCGATCTGCCAGATTTCAAAGGCAGGAAAACCAGGATAATAAAATTAGTATTTCATTAAATTATCCTGCCGTCCAAATTCGGCAGGATTAAAGTAACATAATTTTGAACGAGCAATTTCTTGAATCGGAACTATTGATCAACATACCTAAATATGAATTAGTGCCCGCACACGTTGTGATGATATCCGAGGAAAAACAAGGATTGTTGGCATAACAGAAAGGAATTATCCAAAGAACTGGCTTATTAAAGGGACCACAAAGCATCAATCAACTAAATAATTAAGTATAAGAAATTTTTTTTTTTTCAAAATTCATAGTTGCCGTTTCGCATTGTTTTTTTTCTAATCAGCCACATATTATTGTAAACACAAAAAAAAAAAAAAATATTATTGTAAAAATAAAATAATGTCAGGAGAGTCCATAAAAACACAAAAACAATTTGAGAAAGTCTTTTCCGGTATAGTTGAACGGGGCCTGGAAGCGACAAAAGCAATCAAAGAAGAGCAAGTCAGGCAAGGCCCTCAGCCGCTGACTTTAGAAGAGTATAGAAAAAGAAATAGGGCTCAAGTAATTGTTGAGCCACGCATTCCAGAGCCGGTAAAACATAATCGGAAAAGAGGAGGTCAAAAATATGCCAAAAGAAGGCAAATAGCCGAATTGTACCAACAAATAAATCTATGTACTAATAGAGATTTAAAGATAAAATTAAAAAGAGAGATTCAAATTTTAAGAAAACAGTCGAAGGATACAAATTTTTAAACAAAAAAAAAAAAAATTTTATAGTTACTTGCAATCTATCCCCATGTATTGT